>OX393560.1:32760750-33360750 GCA_947650365.1 Chamaelirium japonicum
GTCACATTCAATCGATCGGTCAATTTTCTACTGAATCGGGCAAAAAACTTGGCCTTTTGCCCGATCCCGCCAACCTTGACCGATTGAATTTAACCGATCGGTCAGACTTGACCGATCGGTCAAATTCAATCGATCGGTCGATTTTCTACTGGATCAAGCAAAAAACTTGGCCTTTTGCCCGATCCCGCCAACCTCGACCGGTTGAATTTAACCGATCGGTCAGTCTTGACCGATCGGTCAAATTCAACCGATCGGTTAATTTTCTACTAGATCGGTCAGAAAACTAGGTTTTCTGACCGATCACTTCAACCTTGACCGGTTGAAATTAACCGATCGGTCAGACTTGACCGATCGGTCAAATTCAACTGATCGGTCGATTTTCTACTAGATCGGTCAGAAAACTATGTTTCCTGACCGATCACTTCAACCTTGACCGATTGAAATTAACCGATCGGTCAGACTTGACCGATCGGTCAAATTCAACCGATCGGTCGATTTTCTACTGGATCGGTCAGAAAACATAGTTTTCTGACCGATCACTTCAACCTCGACCGTTTGAATTTGACCGATCGATCAAAATTGACCGATCGATCAATTTTGATCGATCAGTCAGAAATTAACCGATCAGCCTCATTTCGACGCTAACACTCGATAAAGCTCCTTTGCATTTATGACAGGGGGTCGTTAGCTTTGCACCAAGAATCCAAGCAAGCCAAGGTGGCCTCTTAGCTAACTTGGAGGGGGTAACTGTGGGTGCAAATTTTGGCAAGAAGTCTGTGAACAGCGGGACCCACCGGCCCTGCCTGGTGGGCCCCCGAAGACAATAGTGGGACCCACCGGCCCTGCCTGGTGGGCCCCCGAAGACTACAGCGGGACCCACCGGCCCTGCCTGGTGGGCCCCCGAAGACTACCGCGGGACCCACCGGCCCTGCCTGGTGGGCCCAAAAGCCTGTGAAATCCCCAAGAAAACGGTAGCGGGGTCCACCAGCTTTACCTGGAGGATCCCCAGATATGAAGCAGAAACCGCCATTTACCTCCAGAAAATCCTATAAATAGCAGCCCTTCGAATGTAATGAGATCCAACTTCCAGTTCTGAGATCTGATTTTCAGAAACCAGAGCTCTGGATTTTCTATCTTTCCATCCCTCCTCCTCCTCTCTTCGATCTTCTTCTTGTCTTTGAAAAGATCAGAGTGGTTTCAGTGATATACTCGGCCTGTCGAGATCACTTCGATACAAGTGTTAGTGAATTCGGGTTGCTCCCTATAGCACGAAGACGTAGGCTTTGGCTGAACTCCGAGATCACATCTCTTGTGTCAAATTCTCTCTGTTTGCATATTGAAAGCACCAACTCCATTCAACAGATCGAACAACGATCTTCGACTCAAGTATCGATTGACTGGTGCGGCGAAGTCTTCGGGTCGGCACGAAGATTTTCCCCCACAGCATGCGGTATGTGCGGCACCGCACCGCAGCCGTCTGATGCACGCGCTGCGTGCATCGCATGCACGCAGCGGTGCATCAGACGGCTGCAGTGAGGTGCCGCACTTACCGCATGCTGCATTATAGCATCTCTCTCTCTCTCTCTCTCTCTCTCTCTCTATATATATATATATATATATATATATATATATATATATATATATATATATATATATATATATATATATATATATATATATATATATATATATATATATATATATATATATATATATATATATATATATATATATATATATATATACATACATATATATACATACATATACATACATATATATATATACATACATATATATACATACATATACATACATATATATATATACATACATATATATACATATATATATATATACATATATATATATATACATACATATATATATATATATATATATATATATATACATACATATATATATACATACATATATATATATATATATATATATATATATATATATATATATATATATATATATATATATGAATAGGCTAGGAAATGGAATCTATGAGAACCTCCATGACCTCGGCTCAAACTGAAGATGCGTGCAATTTGTTGTAGCTCGTGTGTCCTTAGCGTGGATTTTCTGTATTAACATTAATAAAGATGACTTTGGTTATTGCTTTAATTAGAATACTACTCGTGTGTATGATAATACTCATATAATAAAAGGACCCTAGGGAACACAGTAGGCCACTGAGGCGCATGGAGGATCCATGCTTGGGTGACCCAGTGTACCAGTTCTGTGTAGACCTAGAACTAGTTCACAGCTTAGGTGATGCCGGTCGCTTCACCGAGAACAAGCTGTTGACAGGTAGAGGATGTGGTGAAGTCTCCACCACGGGAACGTAGGATTCCCATTCACCTGACCAAGCATGATGATCGTGTTGAACAGGAACCAAGACGGTGCACAGTTCAGTGATTCAGATACCGGTGCATAAACCGTCTTACTACTATAGATAATCCATCCTTAACCCTGAGGGACCATGTACACTGGGCCAACCAGTTATGTGGTGCTTTGATGTGCCAACGTGTGCGGACCTTCCATAGTCCAATACCACGGTACGTTGGGTTACCCGACTGGCACTTGAGTGACATATAATCCCTACAGATTATCCGATGTCCAGTGTTGGATGAGTGTGTTTTGATAAGTCAATCTGTCCACATAGTTAACCCATGCCAGGTGGTTGTCAGTATGACAGACGACGTTCCGGATGCTAGGCATAGCACCGGAAGGTGTGTGGTGTTATAGATGACAAGTCATTAATTCCTAGTCAGATGATCGATCGGGATCTGACGGTGCTCCCCACCGCCCGAGTCGTATCATGGCACCAGTAATAGGAGGGACTAAGGATTATCGGAGTATAATAGAGAACAGGGTTACGAGGGAGTAACATAAGTTTAGGATCACTAGAGTTCAACTCGCGTCGCACTCTGGGTGGCTACGTGGGTTAATCGGATTAGGGCTGATTAACGGAACTTTCGGTGTGTCACCGGAACAGTTAATCAGGGATCCGGTTGGAGCTAGAGATCCCAAACCCTGAAGGTTCCACCCTGTCGGTGTGTATTAGAATTGTTCCCCGACCTAGATGGATACGTTGGATGCGAAGTAGCGCGATGGAGCGCAAGACCGGAGCCTAAGAACCTAATTCACATGTATTACGGGTCGTAGGGGTATTTTTGTAAATACTGAAATATGGCTTAGAACGCATTAAATATGGATCTTAGAATGAGCGGAATAATTCCAGGAGCTCATAGGTGCTGACGGAACTCGATTCCGAGTAGCGCACCTCACTCAGTCTCTCTTTCAGTTTTCCACTTTTGGTGAAGGGCGTTTTCGTCCAGGCTTCACGATAGACATTGGAAATCCCTAAAAACAAGCCCCCCCTCATCTTAATCCTATTAGGGCCGGCCCTAGCTTCCTTGAAGCCATGGGAGACCGGCCCTATAAGTAGAATAGGGAGAGGGAGGGCCGACCATATGCTCATCTCCTCCCAAAATGCTCCTCCTTTGTGGTTTCGGCAAGGAAAAGAGAGGAAGAAGAAGGGAGAAGAAAGAGGAAGGAAGGAGAAGGAAGAAAGGAGAAAGAGGAGGAGAAAATCTTGCGGCTCGCCATCATCTTCGCAACGGATTCCTCCGTCGGCTCGTAATCCTTGCACTCAGAGACGGGATTTCGAGGATTCTTCAATTCGCAAAGGACAAGGTGCTATCCGACAGTTTCCCTTGCGATTCAAGTGTGGTTCTTCATCGTTCCGTCATCTCCGGATCATAGATCCAAAACATATGATGATTCTAAACACCTAACTAGATGCATGCATGTCTTCCGTAGATCGTAGTATGCCTCTAGGGTGTCCGCACATATGCTAAGATCATAGATTTGCATGTAGATTGTTTTGTAGAATTAATTATAATGAAACATACACCGTATGATCTTTGGATCTATCTTTTACTTCCGCTGCGACTCTGATAAGCGGATCCAATTCCAACATAATTATCTCATGATCACACCATCCACAATTAGCCATGACCACAACCACTACTAGGTCACGACTACAGTCCGTGGTCTCTTGGATATTATGCAAAAACCCTTCTTCAATGTGTTGTACTTAATATCTCCTACTCTCAGTGTCCGTGAGACTATCTGTGATCAAAAGACTGTCCCTCCCGGTATAATACATCTGCTTAAGTACTAACTTTTCAAGTCTTTATGATCATCTTTAATTAGAAGTGTCTAGCCAGACTTGATGATCATGCAGCCTTTCATGGAAGCTACTCAAGGAGATACATTGCTCCCCTCGAGGAGTGATGAATTCCCAAGCATGCCTCTGTTCTCCAGTATTTAGTACAAACCACCTAACCTATCCAGATTTAGGTTTGCTATAGGCCGCACTATTTGGTAGATTAATGTGACAAGTACCAAATCCAAAGTCCAAAGTGTAAAAGGGGTTTCCCGACATGCTGACCAGATGATGACACGTGTACAATGGAACTGCCTGGCTCTTCCCCGTCTGGGGATCTAGGATGGGAAACTATTCGGTTGTTGGGGATTGGATCGATTTTATATTTGGCTCTCCGTGGAATCCCATAAATCCTAAAGCCACTTTTTTGGGCTCCGAAAAAAGCACTCACAGAATCTCTTTTTGGGCTCTCTGTTGAATCTCTTTTTGGGCTCTTTGTAATTGCCAAATAAGCTCTCCTTTTTATTTTGGATTCTGGGCTCCTAGAATCCCAAAATCCCAAGAGCAGAGCGTATCCAAACAGGGCCTAAGGTCACCAGAGAAGCCGTTGGAGGAGAGGTCGAGGACACAGAGTGCGGCGAGTGAGGCTATATACCTCTCGTGGAACTGGTACCTCTCCAAAGAGGCAAATGCTTTGAAAGTCGAGGACATCGAGCACGGGACAGTCGGCGAACTCGCTAGGAACGACGCCGGAGACGTGGTTGCTAGGGAGGGAGAGCTCCCGGAGCTCCGACGGTGGCAGCTCCAATGGTGTGGAAGGAGAGAAAGGAAAGCAGGTGGGGGATATAAATATGGTATGAGCTGGGAATCGATTTTTTTGGAAGAAAACCGGATATGACAAATAGTTTTAGGGCATGAATAAAATTTTTCTATAATCAGTGACGGACCCAGGATTTTTTCTCAGGATGGGCATAAAACATTGAAAAATAATTGACGTCAATGTCTCGAATCGGAAGCTTCGTCCGGCAACGTGACAACATCCGTTCCCTTCCATCAAGTCCTTAAAAAATTTGGGGCGATAACTAACCAGATCGCACTGGTCAAGAATAACAAGTGAGGTCTTCGTTTTTTTTTTTTTGGGAAATAAAATAAAGGTTTTTTTAAGTAGGTTGAAGTTGAATGACATGAAACTTGGTTAAAAGTCGGGATGAGCTTGGAGCATAGCTGAACTTTACTATGATGGCGGTAAGAAAATAACACACCCAGATGACTCCTCCACAAACAAAAACTGAGCTAACTACTCTTCTCCCTCAACCCACAAGGATCTTCAACAAGAGACGCTCCTCCCTTCTTCCTTCACACTTTAAAAATATCAAGTCTAAGAAGGGAAACTTTTAGCTGTGCTTCTATGTCTCTGCTCTGCAACCCCTTCTATATATCTCTTTTTTATCTTTTTTTCCAAACCGAAACCCACACTAAAAGGCTTGGTATTAATCCTTGGAGAGCCGATGGCCATTGGATCAAGACCTCGAACCAACAGCCCACAAACGTTCACTTAATTAAGTGGTAGACACAAGGATAATTTTTGCTATGATGTTACATGGGGCATCTGGACTGTTCCCTAATATGCAGGAGAAAAGGGTGCAATCTTATTGTATGTAAAAAGGTCGAGTAATAGTGCGGTGCACGAGTCGTGACTGTGTGTAAAGTATAATCGGACGGCTCTCTATTCTTCCGTGAACGGTCTAGATGGCTCACTTAGCATCTCGAGCAAAAACACTCCGCAACAAAAAAAAATTGGACAAATTGGTGGCAGGTCTTTATAACATATCATCTTTAGCAATAAGGATGACTAAGGGATGCTTTAACAGTGGCAAAAAAAGTAAAATTTTGATAATAAAGAGTATCATTTTCTACAGTGCAGATTGTTACTCTTTGTTACAGTGAATAGTAAAATTTGTGATTTTAGTATTAGGGGTAGTTTTGTTAATTAAGGATAGAAAAAGTCAACGGAGAGAAAAGACTTGCTGTAAATGCATCTTTTTGAGAAGGATCTACTGCAAAGTCATCTTATTAATTGTCTTTTTCACCAAATCGATCTATTACTAGTGACCTAACACTAAGTTCCATAAAAACATAGTGAATAAGATGAGAAGATATGAGAAACGGGGCTAAAGTCGACGCTTCGTATCTTCTTCATTTTTCATCGGAATTCGGTGATTCCGAAGACGTTCCGATCCTCATGTAATCCTCTACGACATTGTAGACACACGAATTTTGTCTAACTCGGACCCGACTTACGTGCGCCAACGCGGATGCAAACCCGACGCGCGCTCCGACTCGGACCCGACTTGCACGCACCAGTGCAGACCCAGACCCGATTCGCGCCCAACAAGGGAGGAACGGACCCCACACTCAAGGGGGGCTGGCCCCTACTAGGGATCCGAACCCCATGGGGCCGGCCCTTATTAGGACCCGAACCCCATGGGGCCGGCCGGCCTTGCAAAAAAAAAAAAAAAAAAGAAAGGAAAGAAAAGAAAAGGAAAGAAAAGAAAGGAAAGAAAAAAAAGGAAAGGAAAGAAAAGGAAAGAAAAGAAAAGGAAAGAGAAGCAAGAAAAGGAAAGAACTACCGCCATGCGCGGGGGGAGGTTGCGTATGACGTCTGCTCACACGCGGATCTGCGACGATCCCTCGATCCGACGGACAAAAAGAAGAGCCGGGTCGCCATCGATTTCGTGTGCAAAATCCAGCCATAATTACCCCGCCAGAAAAGGAAAGCAAATAAATGTTATTCCCCTCATCAATGGATGAATAAATCCCGGGTAATTATGAGGGAGATATAAAAGGGATTTAAAATTAAAACTTCACATATCTCTCCCCCCTCCCCTTTTGCCTATAAATAGAGGGGGTGGGGGAAGGCTCAAGAGGTCGAAGATTGAAGACGAAGCGAGGAAGCTCTGCAGAAAAGGAGACACTTCTTCACCGACCCAAGGCTTCACGAGGCACGGGCAAGCCTGTCCCTTCGGGATCGGCTTAGTCCATTGAAAGCCCTCATCAACGTGAAGACCCTTGCACAAGAAGATCAAGACTTCGACTCTGTGCACGAAGAAAAAAGCTCGGAGAAGAAGACCCTTCGACTCCGAAGACGCCAGAAGCAAAGGCCGGAGAAGAAGCTCGGAGCGGCACTACCCCGTCGGCTCCAACAAACCCACAACTCCGATCAAGCTCCAAAGCCTGGAGAAGAGGAACGAAGCATCATCAACCCGTCGCCTTCGACAAACGTCTGCCCCATCCACGAAGAAGAAAGCCTGGGGAGGACTACCTGAAGCGGCGCTACACCCGTCGTCTTCGAAGCAAAGCCGACGCTACAACCATCGCACGGAGATCGGTGCTACCTTTACTATCTCCAAAAGCATTCTTTGACTTCGATCCCGGAGAAGAAGAGAAGTCCAGCCGACACCCAAACCATCGAGGCACCGAAGAAGTAGCCCACGTCGTTCGAGAAGAAGACCGAGTTGACGCTGAAGCCAAAGCCCACGCAAGAAGCCAAAGCAAAAGCCCTGGTAAAGCCTGCGCCAAAGAAACACAAGTGCCAAAGCCAAGCGACTACACCGGTCTCGAGCAAAAGCACCGTGCGTTCTAGCCGATACGACGCGAAGTCCGGAAGAACAAAAGCACCGCAAGTCTCCCCCGTCTATGTCTAAGCGCAAGCGCCAAAGCAAAGCAAAAGCCAGAGCCACGCCAAAGCCAAGCCAAAGCCGAAAGCCAAAGCCAAAGCCGACGCCAAAAGCATGATCGACGCCGCAAACCGACGATCAAGGACGCCGAGGTCAAGTAAGGAGCGAGGAAGACACGAAGACCGAGGAACGAAGCCAAAAAACCCCTAGCCGAGAAAGCACGAAGCACGGAAGGGACAAAGCAACGGTGGATACTCCTTAGCCTCTCAAAAAACCTCACCTTGTAAAGACCCCTATCCTGGGTAACCCCTTCAGAGCTCTCGCACGAACACCACGTGGAGACGCGGATCAAAGGGATCCTCCAGAAGATCTCTCCCATAATCCCCTGATCAACACTCGCCGCAACCCGGACTCGCCACACCCAAGCCACCCGGGTCCCGGCCACCCTTGTAATCTTATTTTGTGCAATAAAGACGACCCGTATCTCTTTTCCGCGCATACATATTTCTGGCACACCCGGTGGGACATCTTATCCTTTCATCCGTACGACTGAAGAAGCTGCTTGAAGTTTGCAATGGCCGGGACAAGCAGCGATGCGTTTGCTCCAAGCCTTTCACCGATCGCCGAGTCTCCTCTACTCCGACACGGTGATCCAGTAAACCTGGAGGATAATGCTCCCCCGATGGTACGTGTCTACACTCGGCGTACTCGAACTCTTGCGGATGTCTTCATGCCAGAAACTACTGCCGAAGATGCTCGCCAAAGCACCAACGAGGCCTTGGTGCATGAAGGAACAAGTCTCGATCCTGGAGTCCATATCTAGAAGTTTGGGGAGGACCAGTGCCAACCCCGAACCCGTTCGGATTCTCTAGCGGATGTTGCACCTCCTCTGTAGGGGGCAAACACCAGTCATCAACCAGAAGCAAGTCGGCATAACTACGTCTCCGATGACGACGGCGAGGATGCTAGTATGCAATATCGAGACGTCCTCCGTCACCATCCTTCGTCCGCTCTTCAGCTCCAAGTCATGCAGATGAACGAGCACATGGCACAGATTACTCGGCTGATGGAGGAGAAGGATCGTCACATCAATACTTTGCTTCAGAAGCTAAGCGCAAGGGATGCTACAACAAATGATCAACCCCTTGCTTCTCCAGTAGCCGCTCCAGCACCGTCTTCAATTCCAGCTCCTGCAGAGGTTGTTCCGATGATTCAAGCAGTTACTGCAGCACTCTCATCAGCTCCCGTCCCGGTGGAAGTTGTCTCTCCAGCGCCAGCCTCGGTGGCCACACAACCTTCGGCAACAGCAACGATGAATGCTCAGCAAGTCCAAGCGTTGGTAGCCGACATGATGCGCTCCCACGGCAGTGGCCTTCCTCTGATCACGGCGGCATACTCGAAGCCCTATACCACGAGGATCCAGCAACTACGCTTCCCAGTCGGATTCCAGCCACCAAAGTTCCAGCACTTCGACGGAAAGGAAAATCCAAGACAGCACGTTGCTCACTTTATCGAAACTTGCAACAATGTCGGCACATATGGCGACGAGATGGTGAAACAGTTCGTCCGCATCCTCAAAAGTAATGCTTTTGACTGGTACGTTGATCTTCCTCCAGGAACCATCGACAGCTGAGATCAGATGGAGAGGGAGTTCCTCAATCGCTTCTACAGCACCAGACGCACCGTCAGCATGACTGAACTCACCACCGTCAAGAAAAGGAAAGACGAGCCGGTGATCGACTACATTGACAGATGGAGGAACCTCGCGTTGAATTCACGGGACCGCTTGTCTGAAGACTCGGCCATCGAGATGTGCACCCAAGGCATGCATTGGGGCCTGCTCTATATCCTCAAAGGTATCAAGCCTCGGTCTTTCGAGGAACTCGCGACTCGGGCTCACGACATGGAACTCAGCCTAGCAAGCCGCAGAGACTCAAAGAACAAAGACTTCTTGAAGGTGGAGAAGAAGGACAAGCCACCGGCACCGAAACCGAAACAAGTCAATATTACGGACGTCGCCTCAACCTCTAAGCCGCTCAAGATCGGTGGCAAGCCGGATCAGAAGAAAGGAGTCGCCATACCGCCGCCTCCGCCGCCAAGACAAAGGATGACTCTCGAGGAGCTCGAAGCCAAGGAGTACCCCTTCCTAGACTCGGAAGTCTCCTCCATGTTCGATCAACTGCTGCAAGAGAAGATGATAGAGCTCCCTCCTTCGAAGAGGCCCGAGCAGATGCATCGCGTCGAGGGCCCTCTCTTCTGTAAATACCACCGGGTGGTAAGTCATCCCATCGAAAGATGCTTTATCTTCAAGGAAAGAATAATGGCGCTCGCAAAGCAAGGAAAGATAGAGATCAACACCGGAGAGGTCGCTACGGCCAACATGACGTCCATCACCTTCGGTTCTCACCGGTACTGGTTGCTACACGACAAAGAACGCCCAAATTGCGCATCAACCGTCAAAGGCCAACCGCTAAATCAATCTCCCAGCCGAGAGTCTCGAAGCGACGTCAACGTACTCCTGCGCTCACCGAGAAAGAAACGCCGTTGCCCTAGGAACAACCATCGCTCACACCAGTACCTCTTCCAAGCAATGCTACATCCCAACGAGCGCTCCAAAGGAGATACGAGCAAGGAGATCCAGAAGTCGGTCTACTGGGCCAGCCTTCGGGGAAGTTCGACTATTACGTCCTCTACTCAAGGCCTCCGTCCGTTTCGATTGACGAAATCAAGCCCACCGGCTGGGGATCGGAAGACGAGCCAGTGGAGCTTCAGGAAGAGCAAGCACTATAAAAAAAACAGTTATTACCGACGGACAATCTCCGTCGGTAATATTAACATTCCGTCGGTAATGTTCTATAGCGACGAAAGATATTTCCGTCGCTGGCTGTCGGGAAAAAAGGCGTCGGGGAAAACAACACGATGGACCAAATATTACCGTCGGTAATAATAATTAATACCGACGGTAATATTAAAGCCGTCGGTAATATTTAATCAATTAAAAATTAATATAATATATTTGTACCGACGAAACTAAATAATACGTCGGTAATATATAAGCATTTTACCGACGGTTAGAGTTGTACTGTCGGTAATACTATATATATTACCGACGCATATATATATTGCCCGTCGGTGATAATATATATATTACCGACAGATATTATATATCCGTCGGTAATACTATATATATTACCGACGCATATATATATTACTTGTCGGTAATAATAAATATATTAACGACGAATATTATATGCCGTCGGCAAATTATTTATAATTTAAAAAAATAAAAACATTATTACCGACGAAATAATTAATTTCCGTCGGTAATAAGTATGTTTTTTTTTAATAAATTTACCTAAATAATGTTATTTAATTCCTGTGATTTACAACAATACCACAATATATTACCACAATTTATCAAATATTACCACAATTTATAAAATATTACCGCAAATTTTAAAATATTACCGAAATTGATAAAAAATTACAGCAAATTATCAAATATTACCACAGTATCCGGCCGACAATTATAGACAAGAACAAAAAATAACCACATATAACAAAATAATATTTACACAATCCAGAACAGAGAGATGATACATGCCCTATCTCAACCACCCCTGCCCGCCACCAACGCTGGTGCTCTCATCGATCCCCTGACGCCGCCCTATCTCAACCACGCCCGCCCACCACCAATGCTGGTGCTCTTATCGATCCCCTGACGCCGCCCTGCTCCTGCAATTAACATGTATTTGTTAAAGAAATGGTTTATATCTATAACTGAGTCTAAGCGTTAAAAAATGATAAGTTAGCGTGTTTCGGTTTTGAAATAGGTTTGGATTCGATCGGATCGGCATCCGATAATTCAAAGTTGGAATTATTCCGTATTTCGGACTTGCGAGCGGGTTCTAATTGGATATTTGACCAATTTACGCTCCGATTCACCGATTTAGTGTCTAAGTGTTGGAAAATCATAACTTAGCGTGTTTCGGATATGAAATAAGTTTGGATTTGATCCGATCGTTATCGGATCGGCATCCGATAATTCGAAGTTGGAATTATTCTGTATTTCGGACTTGCGAGCGGGTTCTAATTGGATATTTGACCAATTTACGATTCGATTCACCGATTTAGAGTCTAAGTGTTGGAAAATCATAAGTTACCGTGTTTCAGATATGAAATAGCTAGGTTTGGATTCGATCGGATCGTCATCGGATCGGCATCCGATAATTCGAACTTGGAATTATTCCGTATTTTGGACTTGCGAGCAAATTCTAATTGGATATTTGACCAATTTACGCTCCGATTCACCGATTTAGAGTCTAAGTGTTGGAAAATCATAACTTAGCGTGTTTCGGATATGAAATAGGCTTGGATTCGATCTGATCGTCATCGGATCGGCATCCGATAATTCGAACTTGGAATTATTCCGTATTTCGGACTTGCGAGCAGGTTCTAATTGGATATTTGACCAATTTACGCTTCGATTCACCGATTTAGAGTCTAAGTGTTGGAAAATCATAACTTAGCGTGTTTCGGATATGAAATAGGTTTGGATTCGATCGGATCGTCATCGGATCGGCATCCGATAATTCGAACTTGGAATTATTCCGTATTTCGGACTTGCGAGCAGGTTCTAATTGGATATTTGACCAATTTACGCTCCGATTCACCGATTTAGAGTCTAAGTGTTGGAAAATCATAAGTTAGCGTTTTCGGATATGAAATAGGTTTGGATTCGATCCGATCGTCATCGGATCGGCATCCGATTATTCGAACTTGGAATTATTCCGTATTTCGGACTTGCGAGCGGGTTCTAATTGGATATTTGACCAATTTACGCTCCGATTCACCGATTTAGAGTCTAAGTGTTGGAAAATCATAACTTAGCGTGTTTCGGATATGAAATAGGTTTGGATTCGATCCGATCGTCATCGGATCGGCATCCGATAATTCGAAGTTGGAATTATTCCGTATTTCGGACTTGCGAGCGGGTTCTAATTGGATATTTGACCAATTTACGATTCGATTCACCAATTTAGAGTCAAAGTGTTGGAAAATCATAAGTTAGCGTGTTTCGGATATGAAATAGCTAGGTTTGGATTCGATCGGATCGTCATCGGATCGGCATCCGATAATTCGAACTTGGAATTATTCCGTATTTTGGACTTGCGAGCAAATTCTAATTGGATATTTGACCAATTTACGCTCCGATTCACCGATTTAGAGTCTAAGTGTTGGAAAATCATAACTTAGCGTGTTTCGGATATGAAATAGGTTTGGATTCGATCCGATCGTCATCGGATCGGCATCCGATAATTCGAAGTTGGAATTATTCCATATTTCGGACTTGCGAGCGGGTTCTAATTGGATATTTGACCAATTTACGCTCCGATTCACCGATTTAGAGTCTAAGTGTTGGAAAATCATAACTTAGCGTGTTTCGGATATGAAATAGGTTTGGATTCGATCCGATCGTCATCGGATCGGCATCCGATAATTCGAAGTTGGAATTATTCTGTATTTCGGACTTGCGAGTGGGTTCTAATTGGATATTTGACCAATTTACGCTCCGATTCACCGATTTAGAGTCTAAGTGTTGGAAAATCATAACTTAGCGTGTTTCGGATATGAAATAGGTTTGGATTCGATCCGATCGTCATCGGATCGGCATCCGATAATTCGAACTTAGAATTATTCCGTATTTCGGACTTGCGAGCGGGTTCTAATTGGATATTTGACCAATTTACGCTCCAATTCACCGATTTAGAGTCTAAGTGTTGGAAAATCATAACTTAGCGTGTTTCGGATATGAAATAGGTTTGGATTCGATCCGATCGTCATCGGATCGGCATCCGATAATTCGAAGTTGGAATTATTCCGTATTTCGGACTTGCGAGCGGGTTCTAATTGGATATTTGACCAATTTACGATTCGATTCACCGATTTAGAGTCTAAGTGTTGGAAAATCATAAGTTAGCGTGTTTCGGATATGAAATAGCTAGGTTTGGATTCGATCGGATCGTCATCGGATCGGCATCCGATAATTCGAACTTGGAATTATTCCGTATTTTGGACTTGCGAGCAAATTCTAATTGGATATTTGACCAATTTACGCTCCGATTCACCGATTTAGAGTCTAAGTGTTGGAAAATCATAACTTAGCGTGTTTCGGATATGAAATAGGTTTGGATTCGATCCGATCGTCATCGGATCGGCATCCGATAATTCGAAGTTGGAATTATTCCGTATTTCGGACTTGCGAGCGGGTTCTAATTGGATATTTGACCAATTTACGATTCGATTCACCGATTTAGAGTCTAAGTGTTGGAAAATCATAAGTTAGCGTGTTTCGGATATGAAATAGCTAGGTTTGGATTCGATCGGATCGTCATCGGATCGGCATCCGATAATTCAAACATGGAATTATTCCGTATTTTGGACTTGCGAGCAAATTCTAATTGGATATTTGACCAATTTACGCTCCGATTCACCGATTTAGAGTCTAAGTGTTGGAAAATCATAACTTAGCGTGTTACGGATATGAAATAGGTTTGGATTCGATCCGATCGTCATCGGATCGGTATCCGATAATTCGAAGTTGGAATTATTCCATATTTCGGACTTGCGAGCGGGTTCTAATTGGATATTTGACCAATTTACGCTCCGATTCACCGATTTAGAGTCTAAGTGTTGGAAAATCATAACTTAGCGTGTTTCGGATATGAAATAGGTTTGGATTCGATCCGATCGTCATCGGATCGGCATCCGATAATTTGAAGTTGGAATTATTCTGTATTTCGGACTTGCGAGTGGGTTCTAATTGGATATTTGACCAATTTACGCTCCGATTCACCGATTTAGAGTCTAAGTGTTGGAAAATCATAACTTAGCGTGTTTCGGATATGAAATAGGTTTGGATTCGATCCGATCGTCATCGGATCGGCATCCGATAATTCGAACTTGGAATTATTCCGTATTTCGGACTTGCGAGCGGGTTCTAATTGGATATTTGACCAATTTACGCTCCGATTCACCGATTTAGAGTCTAAGTGTTGGAAAATCATAACTTAGCGTGTTTCGGATATGAAATAGGTTTGGATTCGATCCGATCGTCATCGGATCGGCATCCGATAATTCGAACTTGGAATTATTCCGTATTTCGGACTTGCGAGCGGGTTCTAATTGGATATTTGACCAATTTACGATTCGATTCACCGATTTAGAGTCTAAGTGTTGGAAAATCATAAGTTAGCGTGTTTCGGATATGAAATAGCTAGGTTTGGATTCGATCGGATCGTCATCGGATCGGCATTCGATAATTCGAACTTGGAATTATTTCGTATTTTGGACTTGCGAGCAAATTCTAATTGGATATTTGACCAATTTACGCTCCGATTCACCGATTTAGAGTCTAAGTGTTGGAAAATCATAACTTAGCGTGTTTCGGATATGAAATAGGTTTGGATTCGATTCGATCGTCATCGGATCGGCATCCGATAATTCGAAGTTGGAATTATTCCGTATTTCGGACTTGCGAGCGGGTTCTAATTGGATATTTGACCAATTTACGCTCCGATTCACCGATTTAGAGTCTAAGTGTTGGAAAATCATAACTTAGCGTGTTTCGGATATGAAATAGGTTTGGATTCGATCCGATCGTCATCGGATCGGCATCCGACAATTCGAAGTTGGAATTATTCCGTATTTCGGACTTGCGAGCGGGTTCTAATTGGATATTTAACCAATTTACGCTCTGATTCACCGATTTAGAGTCTAAGTGTTGGAAAATCATAACTTAGCGTGTTTCGGATATGAAAAAGGTTTGGATTCGATCCGATCGTCATCGGATCCGCATCCGATAATTCGAAGTTGGAATTATTCCGTATTTCGGACTTGCGAGCGGGTTCTAGTTGGATATTTGACCAATTTACGCTCCGATTCACCGATTTAGAGTCTAAGTGTTGGAAAATCATAACTTAGCGTGTTTCGGATATGAAATAGGTTTGGAATCGATCCGATCGTCATCGGATCTGAATCCGATAATTCGAAGTTGGAATTATTCCGTATTTCGGACTTGCGAGCGGGTTCTAATTGGATATTTGACCAATTTACGCTCCGATTCACCGATTTAGAGTCTAAGTGTTGGAAAATCATAACTTAGCGTGTTTCGGATATGAAATAGGTTTGGATTCGATCCGATCGTCATCGGATCGGCATCCGATAATTCGAAGTTGGAATTATTCCGTATTTCGGACTTGCGAGCGGGTTCTAATTGGATATTTGACCAATTTACGCTCCGATTCACCGATTTAGAGTCTAAGTGTTGGAAAATCATAACTTAGCGTGTTTCGGATATGAAATAGGTTTGGATTCGATCCGATCGTCATCGGATCAGCATCCGATAATTCGAAGTTGGAATTATTCCATATTTCGGACTTGCGAGCGGGTTCTAATTGGATATTTGACCAATTTACGCTCCGATTCACCGATTTAGAGTCTAAGTGTTGGAAAATCATAACTTAGCGTGTTTCGGATATGAAATAGGTTTGGATTCGATCCGATCGTCATCGGATCCGCATCCGATAATTCAAAGTTGGTATTATTCCGTATTTCGGACTTGCGAGCGGGTTCTAATTGGATATTTGACCAATTTACGCTCCGATTCACCGATTTAGAGTCTAAGTGTTGGAAAATCATAACTTAGCGTGTTTCGGATATGAAATAGGTTTTGATTCGATCCGATCGTCATCGGATCGGCATCCGATAATTCGAAGTTGGAATTATTCCGTATTTCGGACTTGCGAGCGGGTTCTAATTTGATATTTGACCAATTTACGATTCGATTCACTGATTTAGAGTCTAAGTGTTGGAAAATCATGAGTTAGCGTGTTTCGGATATGAAATAGCTTGGTTTGGATTCGATCGGATCGTCATCGGATCGGCATCCGATAATTCGAACTTGGAATTATTCCGTATTTTGGACTTGCGAGCAAATTTTAATTGGATATTTGACCAATTTACGCTCCGATTCACCGATTTAGAGTCTAAGTGTTGGAAAATCATAACTTAGCGTGTTTCGGATATGAAATAGGTTTGGATTCGATCCGATCGTCATCGGATCGGCATCCGATAATTCAAAGTTGGAATTATTCCGTATTTCGGACTTGCGAGCGGGTTCTAATTGGATATTTGACCAATTTACACTCCGATTCACCGATTTAGAGTCTAAGTGTTGGAAAATCATAACTTAGCGTGTTTCGGATATGAAATAGGTTTGGATTCGATCCGATCGTCATCGGATCCACATCCGATAATTCGAAGTTGGAATTATTCTGTATTTCGGACTTGCGAGCGGGTTCTAATTGGATATTTGACCAATTTACGCTCCGATTCATCGATTTAGAGTCTAAGTGTTGGAAAATCATAACTTAGCGTGTTTCGGATATGAAATAGGTTTGGATTCGATCCGATCGTCATCAGATCCGCATCCGATAATTCAAAGTTGGAATTATTCCGTATTTCGGACTTGCGAGCGGGTTCTAATTGGATATTTGACCAATTTACGCTCCGATTCACCGATTTAGAGTCTAAGTGTTGGAAAATCATAACTTAGCGTGTTTTGGATATAAAATAGGTTTGGATTCGATCCGATCGTCATCGTATCGGCATCCGATAATTCGAAGTTGGAATTATTCCGTATTTCGGACTTGCGAGCGGGTTCTAATTGGATATTTGACCAATTTACGCTCCGATTCACCGATTTAGAGTCTAAGTGTTGGAAAATCATAACTTAGCGTGTTTCGGATATGAAATAGGTTTGGATTCGATCCGATCGTCATCGGATCCGCATCCGATAATTCAAAGATGGAATTATTCCGTATTTCGGACTTGCGAGCGGGTTCTAATTGGATATTTGACCAATTTACGCTCCGATTCACCGATTTAGAGTCTAAGTGTTGGAAAATCATAACTTAGCGTGTTTCGGATATGAAATAGGTTTGGATTCGATCCGATCGTCATCGGATCCGCATCCGATAATTCGAACTTGGAATTATTCCGTATTTTGGACTTGTGAGCGGGTTCTAATTGGATATTTGACCAATTTACGCTCCGATTCACCGATTTAGAGTCTAAGTGTTGGAAAATCATAACTTAGCGTGTTTCGGATATGAAATAGGTTTGGATTCGATCCGATCGTTATCGGATCGGCATCCGATAATTCAAAGTTGGAATTATTCCGTATTTCGGACTTGCGAGCGGGTTCTAATTGGATATTTGACCAATTTACTCTCCGATTCACCGATTTAGAGTCTAAGTGTTGGAAAATCATAACTTAGCGTGTTTCGGATATGAAAAAGGTTTGGATTCGATCCGATCATCATCGGATCCGCATCCGATAATTCGAATTTGGAATTATTCCGTATTTCGGACTTGCGAGCGGGTTCTAATTGGATATTTGACCAATTTACGCTCCGATTCACCGATTTAGAGTCTAAGTATTGGAAAATCATAACTTAGCGTGTTTCGGATATGAAATAGGTTTGGATTCGATCCGATCGTCATCGGATCGGCATCCGATAATTCGAAGTTGGAATTATTCTGTATTTAGGACTTGCGAGCGGGTTCTAATTGGATATTTGACCAATTTATGATTCGATTCACCGATTTAGAGTCTAAGTGTTGGAAAATCATAAGTTAGCGTGTTTCGGATATGAAATAGCTAGGTTTGGATTCGATCGGATCGTCATCGGATCGGCATCCGATAATTCAAACTTGGAATTATTCCGTATTTTGGACTTGCGAGCAAATTCTAATTGGATATTTGACCAATTTACGCTCCGATTCACCGATTTAGAGTCTAAGTGTTGGAAAATCATAACTTAGCGTGTTTCGGATATGAAATAGGTTTAAATTCGATCCGATCGTCATCGGATCGGCATCCGATAATTCGAAGTTGGAATTATTCCGTATTTCGGACTTGCGAGCGGGTTCTAATTGGATATTTGACCAATTTACGCTCCGATTCACCGATTTAGAGTCTAAGTGCTGGAAAATCATAACTTAGCGTGTTTCGGATATGAAATAGGTTTGGATTCGATCCGATCGTCATCGGATCCGCATCCGATAATTCGAAGTTGGAATTATTCCGTATTTCGGACTTGCGAGCGGGTTCTAATTGGATATTTGACCAATTTACGCTCCGATTCACCGATTTAGAGTCTAAGTGTTGGAAAATCATAACTTAGCGTGTTTCGGATATGAAATAGGTTTGGATTCGATCCGATCGTCATCGGATCCGCATCCGATAATTCGAAGTTTGAATTATTCCGTATTTCGAACTTGCGAGCGGGTTCTAATTGGATATTTGACCAATTTACGCTTCGATTCACCGATTTAGAGTCTAAGTGTTGGAAAATCATAACTTAGCGTGTTTCGGATATGAAATAGGTTTGGATTCGATCCGATCGTCATCGGATCGGCATCCGATAATTCGAAGTTGGAATTATTCCGTATTTCGGACTTGCGAGCGGGTTCTAATTGGATATTTGACTAATTTACGCTCCGATTCACCGATTTAGAGTCTAAGTGTTGGAAAATCATAACTTAGCGTGTTTCGGATATGAAATAGGTTTGGATTCGATCCGATCGTCATCGGATCGGCATCCGATAATTCGAAGTTGAAATTATTCCGTATTTCGAACTTGCGAGCGGGTTCTAATTGGATATTTGACCAATTTACGCTCCGATTCACCGATTTAGAGTCTAAGTGTTGGAAAATCATAACTTAGCGTGTTTCGGATATGAAATAGGTTTGGATTCGATCCGATCGTCATCGGATCCACATCCGATAATTCGAACTTGGAATTATTCCGTATTTCGAACTTGCGAGCGGGTTCTAATTGGATATTTGAAGAATTTACGCTTCGATTCACCGATTTAGAATCTAAGTGTTGGAAAATCATAAGTGTGATAATATGATCTAAACTCAAATTAGTAAGGTTCATATTTTTTACTAATATTATAAAGATTAGTAAGTACCTGATCATGAGCCACCGCTAGACCGGCTTATGAAGTCATTAAGCCGACGCTCTAGTTCCCTGCGAGCTTCTCTTTCCTCATCGAGGGCCTTCTTCTCCGCCTCAACCCTCTGCTCGAGGACTTGCCTCTGCTCTCGCTCCGCCTCAATCCTCTGCTCGAGGGCCTGCCTCTGCTCTCGCTCCGCGTCTAGCGCAGACTGCAGCTGAGTGATAGCACCGGTCTGGGTGTCCCGTGCCCTCGAGCGCATACCCTCTCGTCCAAAGTAGGAGGAGGGCGTGACTCCAAGGCCCGTACAGAGGACACGGCCGTGCGTGGCAGGTCTCAGCACAGTATCCATCACTGAGTCGACAGATACTGAGCTGGAGAAGGAGCCGACCTCGCCCGACGGGGTCACCAGAAGTCGCATCCTCTCCTATATAAAAACAACCAATGATATTCAATGATATTTTATGGCATATGTATAAGAATATATTAACAGTAATTTAATTACTTACCACTTGAGAGGCAACCCTGTCGTCCAGAAATGCCCCATCGATACGCCGCCTCCTAGAGGCCTCAAAAAGGTCAATCCTATTAGGCTCGTGGCCCAAGGACTGTGTCTGTTGGACATATAAAATAAATAGATGAGTTAATATAACATGTATAGAGCTTTAAATAATAACAATGTTTGTATCATTTACCAGCTGCTGGGCAAGCTGGGGCATGGAGGTCCTTCCTTTCACTGGAGCAGGTGTCGTCGAGGCACTTCTATTCTGCTTGCCTATAGCAGATTTCGCCTGTGTCAATCGATTAAATTTTGAAACATCAATACAAATTTTTAGTATAACATTAAAACAAGTACGAATCAACAAAATTATAATTATACCTGAAAGCTAGGGGTGGCCCAGTGAGCGACCAAAAACTGTAGAATGTGTAGCGGTGGCGCGTCTCTCGTCCCGGCCGCAGCCTGTACCTCCTCAGCCGGCTGGCCGACCAAGTAACCGTAGAGCTGGTAGAGCTCGTGACGGTAATCCCTGTACCGCTCACCCATCGTCTTCCACAAGTCCTCTCGATGGGTGTCGGTTTCCATGTTCTCCCATTTAAATTTCTCCTGTAAAATCAATTTAGAAACAAGTCATTTTATCAAATCAAATTAAAAAGAAGTACGATATTATTCTAAAATGCTTTAATGAAACTAAGGTACCAAAAACTGCTGATACATCCTCTCCTTATAGGATACATCAATGTTCTTCCACCCCCTTAACCCCACAATCGGGGCATTCCTCTCCTCCCGTACTATCATGCCGACCCACGTGGCGGCGTCAGAAGCGTGCTCGCCCACAAAGGTCCTGCCGCTCCACTGTAGGGACAGCGGCTCGCGTAAGGCCGACAAGCGCCGGGCCGTCGTCACGCCCCGGTCGCCTACGTGCCTGGTCAACCCTGCAAATAAAATATACATCAGTACTGAAGAAGTATTTACAACATGTATAAAACTTTAGATCTAAACATTACCTGTGGGCGTAGACACTGTAGCCGAGTGCTGAGCACTGCTCGAAGCTCCGGAGGCTGCGACCACAGCAGGAGCTGGTGTGGAGAGAGGAACAGCACTACCAGATCCGGACGGCTCAGCCTCGGACCCTGGGGTGGCAGCCGGAGCGCTCCGAGCTACCCCACCCCTGCCTCTGCCTCTACGAACATATGACCGTGATGCCATCTGAAACAATTTAATTTACATATGAAACAGTAAGATTTACATATGAAACAATATGAAACAGTTTGATTTACATATGAAACAGTATGATTTACATATGAAACAATATGAAACAATATGAACCCGCTCGCAATATGAAACAATATGAAACAATATGAAACAGTTAGACTCTAAATCGGTTAATCGGATCGTAAATTGGTCAAATATCCAATTAGAACCCGCTCGCAAGTCCGAAATACGGAATATAATTCCAAGTTCGAATTATCGGATGCCGATCCGATGACGATCGGATCGAATCCAAACCTATTTCATATCCGGAACACGCTAAGTTATGATTATCCAATACTTATACTCTAAATCGGTGAATCGGAGCGTAAATTGGTCAAATATCCAATTAGAACCCGCTCGCAAGTTCGAAATACGGAATAATTCCAAGTTCGAATTATCGGATGCCGATCCGATGACGATCGGATCGAATCCAAACCTATTTCATATCCGAAACACGCTAACTTATGATTTTCCAACACTTAGACTCTAAATCGGTGAATCGGAGCGTAAATTGGTCAAATATCCAATTAGAACCCGCTCGCAAGTCCGAAATATGGAATAATTCCAACTTCGAATTATCGGATGCCGATCCGATGACGATCGGATCGAATCCAAACCTATTTCATATCCGAAACACGCTAAGTTATGATTATCCAACACTTAGACTCTAAATCGGTGAATCAGAGCGTAAATTGGTCAAATATCCAATTAGAACCCGCTCGCAAGTCCGAAATACGGAATAATTCCAACTTCGAATTATCGGATGCCGATCCGATGATGATCGGATCGAATCCAAACCTATTTCATATCCGAAACACGCTAAGTTATGATTTTCCAACACTTAGACTCTAAATCGGTGAATCGGAGCGTAAATTGGTCAAATATCCAATTAGAACGACCCGCTCGCAAGTCCGAAATACGGAATAATTCCAAGTTCGAATTATCGGATGCCGATCCGATGACGATCCGATCGAATCCAAACCTATTTCATATCCGAAACACGCTAAGTTATGATTTTCCAACACTTAGACTCTAAATCGGTGAATCGGAGCGTAAATTGGTCAAATATCCAATTAGAACCCGCTCGCAAGTCCGAAATACGGAATAATTCCAAGTTCGAATTATCGGATGCCGATCCGATGACGATCCGATCGAATCCAAACCTATTTCATATCCGAAACACGCTAACTTATGATTTTCCAACACTTAGACTCTAAATCGGTGAATCGGAGCGTAAATTGGTCAAATATCCAATTAGAACCCGCTCGCAAGTCCGAAATACGGAATAATTCCAACTTCGAATTATCGGATGCCGATCCGATGACGATCCGATCGAATCCAAACCTATTTCATATCTGAAACACGCTAAGTTATGATTTTCCAACACTTAGACTCTAAATCGATGAATCGGAGCGTAAATTGGTCAAATATCCAATTAGAACCCGCTCGCAAGTCCGAAATACGGAATAATTCCAAGTTCGAATTATCGGATGCCGATCCGATGACGATCGGATCGAATCCAAACCTATTTCATATCCGAAACACGCTAACTTATGATTTTCCAACTCTAGCTTAGACTCTAAATCGAGTTTTGGACCGAGTCGAATCGAAACTCAGCCGAGTCGAGTCGACTCGGCCGAGTTTCGAGTGGACTCGGAGGGTGGATCAGCGAACGAAGAACACCGAATATCACATTCGAAGAACATACCATCACCCAATACATTAAATTCAACTCCAAACACAATCTATTCATGGTAGCAATAACATAATTATACAAACTGCAACGACCCCGATAGAATCCGACTCACCAACATTAAAATAAAAAAAAATTATAGAAAACCCTAAAGGGCAAAAACCATTGTCAAACAAGCAAACCCTACAATACATTTTAAGAGAGCATTTACCAATAAATATCGGGTGAAAAGAAAATCCATCCACATATGCAAAGTAGCAAATCCTACATTATATGTCTGATCATCATCTAAGCAAGCACTGCATATCCCATTACCAACCATTATAGAGAGAGAGAGAGCGAGAGAGAGAGAAATGGGTCGTCTCCCATACCTCGTCAGCGGCCAAGACCAGAAAGGAAGAGGCACCCAGAAGCTTTTCGATTTCTCCCTCGACCCAGCAGGACCCCCTCCTCTTTCCCTCGATTCGAGTAATACCGGGGTGGGGGACGGATTTAGAGAGAGAGCGAGAGAGAGGGGCGGGGCAGGATCGAGTAATACCGGGGTGGGGGACGGATTTAGAGAGAGAGCGAGAGAGAGGGGCGGGGCGCGCAGGAAAGATCGAAACAGAACAGAGAAGGGGATCGTGCTGAATTTAAATAGGTTGGGGTTTTTACCGACGGAACGTTTAAGTCCGTCGGTATAAATAATATTTATACCGACGGACACATAATAGCCGTCGGTAAAAATAATCTTTATACCGACGAACACATCATATCCGTCGGTAAACCTATACGACGAAACTCAGGGTTCCATTTTTTCCAAAGGCTCGGTTTTTACCCTGAGTTTCGTCAGGACAATTTTCCCGACGGACATTTTATTACCGTCGGTATCGTACCGACGGTCATATAATTTCCGTCGGTATAATTATTTATACCGACGGAAATATAACGTCCGTCGGTAAAAACCGCCGACGAAACTCAGGGTTCCATTTTTTCCAGAGGCTCGGTTTTTACCCTGAGTTTCGTCGGGACAATTTTCCCGACGGACATTTTATTACCGTCGGTATTGTACCGACGGCCATATAATTTCCGTCGGTATAATTATTTATACCGACGGAAATATAACCTCCGTCGGTAAAAACCGCCGACGAAACTTAGGGTTCCATTTTTTTCCAGAGGCTTGGTTTTTACCCTGAGTTTCGTCGTGACATTGTACCGACGGACTTTATTTAGCCGTCGGCATAAAGTATTTTACCGACGGTACATATATGTACTGTCGGGATAAATAATTTTACCGACGAATAATATTTGACCGTCGGTAATAAATTTGCAAAAAAATTTAAAAAATTGAAGTTATAATACCGACGGATATTATAGTCACCGTCAGTAAAAAGTGTATTATTACCGACGGTGATAATAATGTCCGTCGGTAAAGACCCTCTTTCTTGTAGTGAAGTCCCTTCCAATCGAGCTATGTCCCAAGGCGCTCTTCGGAAAAGATACGAGCAGGGAGATCCAGAAGTCAGTCTGCTGGGCCAGCCTTCGAGAAAGTTCGACTATTACGTCCTCTACTCAAAGCCTCCATCAATTTCGATCGAAGAAATCAAGCCCACTGGTTGGGGGTCGGAAGATGAACCAGTAGAGCCTCTGGAAAAACAAGTGTCTCCAAGGGAACCAGTTGCTGCTGCCAATCATCATCTCAGCGGAGGAGAATCCACCGACAAAGAGGCATGGGTCATGCTACCCCGGCGGCAAAAGCCATGGCAAGAAAGGCAGCACAAGCAAGACCGCGTGATGAGGAAGGTTCCCGAGCGAAGGACCTATAAGAAGAAAAGCAAGACTCCAGAGAGGAAGGCGTTCAAAGTGCCGCTAGCAAGCCAAGACGATCTCCTCCAGCAAAACCTTCCAGAACCAGCAACCTTGCAAGAATTCTTCCCCGGTCACTTCCTCCCAGTTGATCAACACATCAGGGTGTCTTGTTGCATGGTCGAAGTCCATAAGGCGTTAGAAGGAAAAGGCGAAGTCGAGACATCTGAAGAGGGCAACTCCACTGATGAGGGAGACGATTCCGACAAAAGGGGCACTGCCTCTCATGATGAAGCAATCATGCACTTGCCGCTCGTAGAAGCTTTGCATCTTTCGAAGAAAGCTCGCCTGGCAATGGCTGCGGCCTTGGCCGACCCAGATAGCTACAAGAGGAAAATGAAGGATGACAAGAAGGGCAAAAATATGGCCTCGTGCGATGCGACGATAACCTTTTCAGACAAGGACTTGCAACTCAGAACGCGACTGCACAACCGGCCTGTCTACGTCTCTGGATACATCAAAGAGAAGCCGGTAAACCAAATTTTGCTGGACTGTGGCTCCGTCGTCAATATAATGCCTATCCAGACAATGCGGCAACTCGGCATCACCAATGACCAGCTCTCGCCCAGTCAGTTGGTCATTCAAGGGTTCAACCAGGGCGGACAGTCCACCATCGGAATCATCCTTTTGAAGCTTTCCACCGGCCCGCTAGATACATCGGTCCTCTTCCACATCATCGATTGCCAGAAGTCATATCGCCTCCTGTTAGGAAGGCCATGGCTACACGAGAATGGTGTCGTAGTGTCCACCTGGCACCAGTGCCTCAAGTACTACGAAGAAGGCATGGAGAAATGAATAATTGCTTATGACAAGCCATTCAATGAGGCCGAGGCATATTTAGCCGACGCCAAGTTCTACCAAGCAAGAGACCTAGTCGCGGAAGTCCTTCCAGCTAAAGCCCCTCAAGCCCAGAAGACTGAAGAAGTGAATCGGGATAAGACTCCTCTTCCGGCAAATCCGGTGCCACCCTCCGACAAGGCAAGACTTGAGGTCCAAGAAGCACCAAAATCTAGGCAAAAGAAACGCATCAGTTCTGAGTCAAGAGCAATGCAACATACCCCGTTGCCCGTCCAAACGACGCCAGTCCTGCGTCTCGCGCCTCAGTGGCTTCGTAAATCTGAACGATCGCCTTCTACTCCGGCTAGAAAACGGGCCCCGCCATTATTGCAGGCCAATGTCGTCACTCTGCAGAAAATGACATTGCCATTACCCAGTCTGACGCAAGCTCCGAACCCGAGCAGACCCATCGAATCCATCGATCCTACTCAACTTGGATTCAAGCCAAAAGGGAGCTGGGGGCAAAACGCTGCTAGGTTGTTGTTCAGAGCTGGCTACGACAAGGAAAGCGTCATAGGCACACTTCCCCCAGCAGTAATTCCACATGGGATGACGAGGACTCAAGCTTGGCTGTTCCAAAACGGCGAACAAATTCTCCCAAATCGCCGAGGCATCGGCTCTAGTCAAACTCCGATGGTCGTCAGGACCGCAGCAAACAAGACCTTCACTTCCAACTACATCGGGGCGAAGATAGTAGACGAAGCAGCTGAAGGATCAACAATCTCCGATGCACGCTCTACCTACGCCAGCCATCCCAACAGCAAAAGAAGACGACAGCGGGCTCGACGCCAAGCCTCACTCCAGAAGCAAAATAAAAGCAGCCTATGCCGGTCGAATCTGAAGCGCACATCCGTGTTCGAAAGGCTCGGGCCAGTCAAGCAATCAAAGAAGAAGTCGGTGTTCGATCGTTTGGGAATGCCCGTTGAGGACCTCATTTCAACACCCACCCACCCACCCATGGCTGCCGTCAATCATATCTCCATTTCGGACCCCAACAACGGTGATACTTCTCCTTCGGACTACGAGTTGCCAGATGCCCCGTCAGTCCTCGAAGAAGGGGGGCAGTCCACCGTTGATGACTTGAAGGAAATCAACTTGGGCACAGAGACGGATCCTCGGCCTACATTCGTCAGCACACTCTTGACTCCTGAGGAAGAAGCCGCATACATCAAACTGCTTAAAGAATACAGAGACGTCTTCGCATGGTCCTACAAGGAGATACCGGGCCTCGATCCCAAAATCGTAGTGCATCAGCTCAGTGTCAAACATAGAGCTAGCGCTATCAAACAAGGACAAAGATGCTACCGGCCGGAACTGGTATCCCAAATAGAAGGTGAAGTGAACAAACTAATTGAAGCCGGCTTTATCTAAGAGGTCAAATACCCGACATGGATCTCTAGCGTCGTCCCAGTCAAAAAGAAGAATGGCCAAATCCGGGTGTGCGTGGACTTCAGATATTTGAATAATGCATATCCGAAGGATGACTTCCCCTTGCCAATCACAGAGCTAATGGTGGACGCCACGACAGGCCACGAGGTGCTAACTTTCATGGACGGATCCTCAAGCTACAACCAGATTCGGATGGCACCCAAGGACGAAGAGCTCACGGCGTTCCGCATACCGAAAGGAATCTACTGCTACAAAGTAATGCCGTTCGGCTTGAAGAACGCAGGAGCCACCTACCAGCGAGCTATGCAAAAAAATTTCGATGACATTCTTCATCAAAACATGGAGTGCTATGTCGATGACCTTGTCGTGAAATCTAAGAAGAAGTCGGCGCATCTGTAAGATCTCGAGCTAATCTTCAAACGGCTTCGAAGGTACCAACTCCGCATGAATCCACTCAAGTGCACGTTCGGAGTCTCCTCAGGCAAGTTCCTCGGCTTCGTCGTCCGATATCGAGGCATTAAGATAGATCAATCCAAAATTGATGCTATCGTCAATATGCCCGCACCAAAGACAGTGCGAGACCTCAGAGGCCTCCAAGGGCACTTGGCGTATATCCGAAGATTCATCGCCAACCTAGCCGAAAAGTGCCACCCGTTTAGTCGCCTCATGAAGAAAGGAGCGTCGTTCAAATGGGATGAAGCTTGCCAAGAAGCACTCCAAAACATCAAAGCCTATCTACTGAAGTCGCCAATCCTATCAACACCAGTTCAAGGAAGGCCGCTAATCCTCTACATTAGTGCCCAGGAGCAATCCTTAGGGGCACTCCTGGCTCAGAACAATAAACTTGGCAAGGAGACGGCTTGCTACTACTTGAGTCGCACTCTCGTCGACGCAGAGCTAAATTACTCCCCAATTGAGAAGGTCTGCTTAGCACTCATCTTCGCCACGAAAAAGCTGCGACACTATATGCTGGCTCACACCATCAGACTCGTCTCGAAGGCCGACCCCCTCAAGTACATCATGTCAAGACCAGTGCTCTCCGGACGCCTGGCCAAGTGGGCGCTGCTTCTACTTGAATTTAATATCACCTTCGTACCACAGAAAGCGGTTAAAAGGCAAGCCCTCGCGAATTTCCTCGCAGAATATCCTCTCCCGGCGGAATGGGAGTTATCAGAAGATCTCCCAGACGAAGAAGTGTTCTCCATCGACATCGCCCCATCCTGGAAAATGTTCTTTGACGGCGCAGCAAGGCAAGACATAGCGGGAGCCGGAGTCATCTTCGTTACTCCGGACAACGAAATACTCCTCTTCTCATTCCTACTGTCGGAATCATGTTCCAACAATGTGGCAGAATATCAAGCTCTGCTCATCGGTCTCGAGCTGGCCGACGAAATAAAGCTTCAAGGACTAGAGATTTTTGGTGACTCTCAACTCGTTATCCAGCAAGTCTTAGGGGCATACAAAGTCAACAAATAAGACCTGGTGCCGTTGTATGCACGAGCTGTGGAGCTCCTCTGCAAACTCAAGGCTACTTCCATTCAGCATATCTCCAAGAACCTCAACCAGCAAGCTAACGCACTCGCAAATCTGGCAGCTACACTCCCGTTTCCAGAAGAACGTCAGCTCGTCGTCCCCATCTGCAGAAGATTCGTGATCACCGAAGAAGAAGGTCCGATCGAAATTCCAATTCAAACCAACGCGGTGCATGTCCTCGAAATTGAAGAGCGAGACTGGAGGTAACCTTTTGTGGATTATCTCGTCCATGGTAAACTCCTCGAAGATCCGAAGCGCAAAGTCGACGTTCGCCGACGATCTTTGAAATTCTACCACTTCAACAACGAGTTGTACCGCCGAAGCTACGATGGCACACTCCTGAGATGCCTCGCAAAGGAAGAGGCAGAAGCAGCATTGGAAGAAGTACACACGGGAATCTGCGGCTCACACCAGTCTGGCCCGAAGCTCCACTTTCGAGTCAGGAGGATGGGATATTACTGGCCCACCATGATCAAGGACAGCTTGGAGTACGCAAAAAGATGTCACGTTTGCCAGCTGCACGGGGACTACATCCGTCAACCTTCAGAACCTCAGCACCCGACAATCGCATCATGGCCCTTCGACGGATGGGGACTCGATATTGTCGGCCCCCTGCCCAAGTCATCCAAGCAACATCTTTACATTCTGGCGGCAATGGACTACTTCTCCAAGTGGGCTGAAGCGACACCTCTACGGGAAGTTACAAAGCACTCCGTCATCAGCTTCATCCAGAATGACATCATCTTCCGATATGGAGTCCCTCGCTACATCGTAACAGACAACGGGAAGCAATTCAAGAATGCTGCCGTCAGCCAGTTCTGCGCATTGTACAATATTAAACAGAACTGCTTGACGATGTACAACGCTCCGACCAAGGGTCTGGCGGAGGCTTTCAACAAGACTCTTTACAAGCTGCTGGAGAAAACCGTCTCGAAGACAAAGAAAGATTGGCACGAACGCATGGGCGAACCGCTATGGGCTTACTGGACGTCTTTCCGCACGCCGACGCAAGCAACACCGTACTCCCTCGTCTATGGTGTAGAAGCTGTTCTTCCGCTCGAGCTCCAGATCCCATCGTTCAGGATAGCAATCCAAGAAGGCCTCACCAGCGATGACAACGCCCAGCTCCGCCTAGCAGAATTGGAAGCATAGAACGAAAGACGCCTCGAAGCTCAACAATGTCTGGAGTGTTATCAGGCCAGACTGTCTCGCGCCTTCAACAAGAAGATCCGTCCTAGATCATTCCAGATAGGGGAACTGGTGCTGGCAGTCAAATGCCCCATCATCCTTTCGCATCGAGGAGGGAAGAAATTTGATGCCAAGTAGGATGGCCCGCACTCCGTCAAGGAAGTCTACTCCAACGGCGCCTATCTCCTCACCACGCCAGAAGGGCTGACACTCGGCCCTATCAACGGCAAGTACCTCAAAAGGTACTACGCCTAAAGCAAGGCCACACCCCTTGCAAAAAAAAAAAAAAAAAGAACTACGTGCGACTTGATCCCCCTTAGGGGGGTACGTAGGCAGCCTGAGAAGTTACTTCAGGTTCAGTCCGACCAAAAAAAAAAAAGACAACAAGGGTCTATGCATAAATACGGCAGAATAATGCAATATTATTAGATAGTGAAGAAAATGCGGTACATGACATAAGTTCCAAAAAGAAAGCTACAATGCAAAACAACCAGACAAGGAGCAACTAAAAGAAGGTATCCAGAGCTCGAAGACGGCGCAGTAACTCCTCTCTAGTAGCCTCCACTCGCTGAAGTTCCACGGGACGAGTGGCCAGAAGCTCACGACGGGTCGCCAAGTCTGACTGCTGCTTCAAGTAACTCGCCTTCAAAGCGCTCTCCGCAGCCTCAGCTCGGTCTAGACGAGACTCTGCCTTACGAAGCGAGGCACGCACAGATTCTATCTTCCTTTGAGCCTTCGACAGGTTAGAAGCGGCCTCCGCAAGTTGGTGCTCTGACTGACACAAACTCGCCTCAGCGGCCTCCAACTCAGAAGGGGAGTTCCCCTGTAGTAAAGCTCGCCGGGAGCGATAAGCCTCGCTATCGGTCACGAGCAGGTTCATCTGAGCGACAAAAGAAGAACTGTCGACTTTGAACTCCTCCAGGCTCGCGCAAAACTCTGCACCATCCGTTTACCACCGGTCCTGGAGGGTGCCAAAGCCAGCATCTTGAAAAGGCTCTAACGTTGACTTGATATACTGCCGGCAGCTCGCAAGAAGGAACTCTGAAACACTACTCCTCGGCCTTAAGCTCGGGCGAGGTGCCTCAGAGTAGGTGGGCAAAACCTTCCCTCCCGCAGCAGCCGCGACAGGAACCGCCTTCGCCAACGAGGGCGGCAGAACTGGAGAAACCGCCGCTACCGCTGCAACAACTATCTCCTCCAACGGGCATGAGGGCACAACAACCGTGGAATGCTGCTTGTCGACACTTGAAACTTCGGCTTCCTCGTGAAAAGACAAAGCATCGATGTCAATGCCGTCCAAGTCAATATCGCCGCTAGGGAAGTTCTCCCCGCAAACCCCGAGGAGGTCCAGATCGTCCGGAGGAACATCTAGCCCACATGCCCCAGGCACTTCCCGCGCGGCCCCAGTAGACGAATGCCCAAGAGATGCCTTCGGAGAATCCGCCCTGTGCTCCACCACTATAACGGAATCTGTCCAAAAGAGATACACTGCTCAGCATGATGGAACTTCCCGAGCATAGAAAGGAAGCAAGATAAAGAGAACTCCATACCTGCGAGGTCGGACGAAGCAGTCCTAGAAGGAGGGATCACCTCATCTTTTAGAAGTCCGGGCTCCTCGGTATCCTCCACCGGACAAGGGACCCATGAAGTCATCCCGCGAGGAATACAAACCTTTTTTCTTTTGGGCGGGGCACCCTCAATAGCGGCCCTCGAGAAAAGGGATGGCCCAGGGGCACTAACGAGGTCGGCTCCTAACACCGGAGCTGAAGAAGGGACACGACGAGCACTGGAAAGACGACTGCAACTCTTCTGGGCCCTCTGAAGCCCCAATCGAAGGCGACGATCCTCCACTCCCGCAGTAGGATCAAAACGAAAGTTTTTGAATTCACTGCTCGCCAGGACGTCAACCGGGAGACTTGCAAGCGAAGGGGAAACTCGCCCTTCAATCCACTTGCAGAGTGGTGGTGTCTCGAAACCCGGACTTGGTCCCAAGGAAGAAGCTGCCGCCAGTCAATCGGGCATAGAGAGAAGCCCAGAGACGGTAACCCTCTTGCGGACTAATACGCCCCTACAACTGCTGAGGCATACCGGGAACTTCCTGTCGAAATCCTTGCTAGCGAGCAAAGCGGTGAGGGGAGTACTACTCCACCTCCACCATATCCCCCTTGTGCCAAACCAAGTAGCCAGGGCGGCAACTGACCATGTTCCAGTACAAGCTGTCCGGGAGCTCCTCGTTGTCGTAGATAGTCGACCTCTCCAAAGGCAGCACCGAATGCTCTGACAGAAATTCAAAGTCGGCGCTTCCCATCCTCCACAAAAGAGTGCGAGCACACTCCCTCGGGCGCTCCTAACTGATAAAAGCGTTTAAGATCCCTCCTATCCCGGGCAGGAACGGCAGGTCGGCTGGATGCCCGCGTCTGGCAAAGATCCCCTTTGGGAAGTGTATAGCTATCCAGCCATACAAGTAGTGCAGAGGTCCGAACGCAACAGACCGGCCAAGCTCCTCCTTGGCATTATCCGAGCTGGACAAGGCCCAGTAAGTCTCGCTGAGACCCCGGTACAAGGCACATAAGATGGCCGGGGCTAGATTAAAAAGCTCCCCCCTCGCCATCTTGGAAGCTGCAAGAAAGGTTCCCGGACGGATGACCTCGCCTGGACAGGGAAGCACGAACCGGCAAAGAAAAATAACCAGCCCGGCGGCTCGATAAACCGCCCGCCACTCCTCGCTGTCACGCCTCAGGCCGAGGATTTCGAAGGGACACTGTTTTTCCTCCATTGAGTGCCTCTTCCGAGCCAAGGATTCAATGGGCCTCACAAAAGAACGAAGCGGAGGCCTTTTCATTTGAGCGACCTTCCACATCGGGTGAGTCGAAGGTGTCGGGGACCTGTACTCGCCCCTGAACCAAAAGTCAACCCAAGAAGAAGGACGCACTCGATCTGACTGATCCCGCGCTGCGATAATGGCATATGCCTTGAACAGAAGAAGGCAGGAACTCGGAGCGAAGCTGCTGTTCGACAGATCCTTCAAAGCTGGCACCTCCTCCTGGTAGTAATTCCGCACTTCAGGGCACCCGGAAACGATATGGACGTCGCGAAGTGAGATTCCTATCTCCCCCGCTCCAGTAAGAAAAGTGTTGGTGGTCGGACACCAGAGTTCACAAAGTGCGCGATACATCCCCTCAGGACGGCTGTATTCTCGACGAGCCGGAGCTAGAAACCTGGCCAATAAATTCATCTCGGGTTCCGCGCCAAAGACCTCGTAGAGCTCGCCCATCCATTCACGAAAACCGCAAAGGTATTGGACGTCTCCCCGAGGCCAAGAGTCGGTACCCCATCGGGTCAATCGGGAGCATATCTTCGAGGCAACAACCGGAGTGGGCACAAAATCTTCATCACAATGGTGGAAAGGAGTACTCAAACTTGGACGGAGGAGCTTCATGGAGATCCCTTCATCGGTATAGATCTTCTCGCTCAGCTTCAGCATCCCACAAGTCGCGTCGGCGACTCTATCTTCCGTGATACGCTCATGGATAAAAATACGGAGCAACGACAGAAGGTCTTCTCGCCCCGAGTTGCGATAACGGTATACCCGAGTAAGGGGGAAGCGAAGGTACCTCCTCCCGTCGGAGAGGTCCTCAGCTATCCACCCCGGCGAAGTCAAGCTCTTGAAGACGCGAATCCTGGAGAACCATTATTGTAAGCAAGTCAAGACGAGCGCAAAAAAAAAAAGGGGGCCGAGGGGCCCACAGCCCCCCTGTCAGGATCACCCGACTCAAAGTCACCGCCGCGCCTGAGCCTTCGCACCATACTCCCGGGGGTCCGTACACCACCCGCGTCGGCCCGACTGCGCCGACACCACCCGTGTCGGTCGACTACGCCAGCGCCACCCAGCCGGAGCCACAACCACCTGCCAACCCGGCCCCCGCTGCACGGCACCGTGTCACTTGCCAATAAACCCGCACCTGGCCCGCACGACGCCCGGCTTCCGCTGCCGCCCGTGCCGGCCCTGCGCCGCGACGCCCGCGCACCCGAAAACACCGAGGCCACCGCCCCGCGTGCCGCACCGCAGCCTCAAAAAAAAAAAGGGGTGAAGTCAAACAGCGGCAGAGGGGGGGCCCGCGCGCCCCCCCTCCTCCAATCTGGTCGGGGCTGACCCGACCCTGTCGCCAACGCAGCCGGGGGGGGGGGGGGGGGCGCCCAACTCGGGGACGCCGCCGCCCCCCCCTCTCCGATCCGGTCGCGGCCGAGCCCGACCCGGCCGCCGCGACCCCCGCGCCCGCACCCGGCACCCGCAGCCCCGGCCCCGTGCGCGCACCGGTGCCCCGTGTCGGTCGCCACCACCCGTGCGCCGGCCCCCGCTGCTGCCGCTGCTGCTCCCACGGCCCGGAGCCGAAGCAGAGAAGGAAAGAAGGAAAAAAAAAACAGGGGGAAGAAGAAAAAGAAAAAGAAAAAGAAAAGGAAAAAGAAAGAAAAAGAAAAAGAAAAAGGAAAAGAAAAGGAGGAAGAAGAAGAAGAAGAAAGAGGAAGGAAGAGGCGGCGAAGGCGGATCGCACCTCAGCCGCGCTCCTCCAACTTCCTCGCCGCAGTCGCCATCGCCGCGTCGCTTCGAGCCAGTTTTCGCAACGACCTTCAAATCGCGCACCATCGTCACCGCCGCCGACGAAAGAGGCGACACCGGGAAGACGGAGCAAGTCGCGTGCAACCCCAGGCAGCTCTCTTCCGACGGCGGTCTCCAGAAGCCGGCGGAACCTTCGTGAGCGGAACGTCGGATGAAGGGGGTGGGGGTCCTTAAATAGACCCCCGACCCCGCCCACGAAAGAAATCAAGGACAAGTGCTCTACGATTTTTACGTGTCCAAACCCTACACATTCTCATCGACACACTTGTCCTTGAGGGGGCATTTGTAGACACACGAATTTTGTCTAACCCGGACCCGACTTACGTGTGCCAACGCGGATGCAAACCCGACGCGCGCTCCGACTCGAACCTGACTTGCATGCACCAGTGCGGACCCGGACCCTATTCGCACCCAACAAGGGACGAGCAGACCCCACACTCAAGGGGGGCCGACCCTTACTAGGGATCCGAACCCCATGGGGCCGGCCCTTACTAGGACCCGAACCCCATGGGGCCAGCTGGCCTTGCAAAAAAAAAAAAAAAGAAAAGAAAGGAAAGAAAAGAAAAGGAAAGAAAAGAAAAGAAAGAAAAGGAAAGGAAAGAGAAGCAAGAGAAGGAAAGAACTACCGCCATGCGCGGGGGGAGGTTGTGTATGATGTCTGCTCACACGTGGATCTGTGTCGATCCCTCGATCTGACGGACAAGAAGAAGAGCCGGGTCGCCATCGATTTCGTGTGCAGAATCCAGCCATAATTACCCCACCAGGAAAGGAAAGCAAATAAATGTTATTCCCCTCATCAATGAATGAATAAATCCCGGGTAATTATGAGGGAGATATAAAAGGGATTTAAAATTAAAACTCCCATATCTCTCCCCCCTCCCCTTTTGCCTATAAATAGAGGGGGTGGGGGGAGGCTCAAGAGGCCGAAGATTGAAGACGAAGCGAGAAAGCTCTGCAGAAAAGGAGACGCTTCTTCATCGACCCAAGGCTTCACGAGGCACGGGCAAGCCTGTCCCTTCGGGATCGGCTTAGTCCATTGAGCCCTCATCAACGTGAAGACCCTTGCACAAGAAGATCAAGACTTCGACTCCGTGTACGAAGAAGAAAGCTCGGAGAAGAAGACCCTTCGACTCCGAAGACGCCAGAAGTAAAGGCCGGAGAAGAAGCTCGGAGCGGCACTACCCCGTCGGCTCCAACAAACCCTCAACTCCGATCAAGCTCCAAAGCCCGGAGAAGAGGAACGAAGCGTCATCAACTCGTCACCTTCGACAAACGTCTGCCCCATCCACGAAGAAGAAAGCCTTGGGAGGACTACCTGAAGCGGCGCTACACCCGTCATCTTCAACAAAGCCTTCAACTCCGATTACGCCAAATACGCCCGGAGAAGAAGCCGACGCCACAACCGTCGCCAGGTCGAAGATTGAAGACGAAGCGAGAAAGCTCTGCAGAAAAGGAGACGCTTCTTCATCGACCCAAGGCTTCACGAGACACGGGAAAGCCTGTCCCTTCAGGATCGGCTTAGTCCATTGAAAGCCCTCATCAACGTGAAGACCCTTGCACAAGAAGATCAAGACTTCGACTCCGTGCACGAAGAAGAAAGCTCGGAGAAGAAGACTCTTCGACTCCGAAGACGCCAGAAGCAAAGGCCGGAGAAGAAGCTCGGAGCGGCACTATCCCGTCGGCTCCAACAAACCCTCAACTCTGATCAAGCTCCAAAGCCCGGAGAAGAGGAACGAAGCGTCATTAACCCGTCGCCTTCGACAAACGTCTGCCCCATCCATGAAGAAAAAAGCCTGGGGAGGACTACCTGAAGCGGCGCTACACCCGTCATCTTCAACAAAGCCTTCAACTCCGATTATGCCGAATACGCCTGGAGAAGAAGCCGACGCCACAACCATCGCCGAGTCGAAGATTGAAGATGAAGCGAGGAAGCTCTGCAGAAACGGAGACGCTTCTTCATCGACCCAAGGCTTCACGAGGCACGGGCAAGCCTGTCCCTTCGGGATCAGCTTAGTCCATTGAAAGCCCTCATCAACGTGAAGACCCTTGCACAAGAAGATCAAGACTTCGACTCCGTGCACGAAGAAGAAAGCTCGAAGAAGAAGACCCTTCGACTCTGAAGACGCCAGAAGCAAAGGCCGGAGAAGAAGCTCGGAGTGGCACTACCCCGTCGGCTCCAACAAACCCTCAACTCCGATCAAGCTCCAAAGCCCGGAGAAGAGGAACGAAGCGTCATCAACCCGTCGCCTTCGACAAACGTCTGCCCCATCCATGAAGAAGAAAGCCTGGGGAGGACTACCTGAAGCGTCGCTACACCCGTCGTCTTCGAAGCAAAGCCGGCGCTACAACCGTCGCACGGAGATCGGTGCTACCCCCACTATCTCCAAAAGCATTCTTCGACTCCGATCACGCCAAAGAAGCCCGGAGAAGAAGAGAAGTCCAGCCGACACCCAAACCGTCGAGGCACCGAAGAAGTAGCCCACGTCGTTCGAGAAAAAGACCGAGTTGACGCTGAAGCCAAAGCCCACACAAGAAGCCAAAGCAAAAGCCCCGGTAAAACCCGCGCCAAAGCAACGCAAGTGCCAAAGCCAAGCGACTACGCCGGTCTCGAGCAAAAGCACCGCGCGTTCTAGCCGATACGGCGCGAAGTCCGGAAGAACGAAAGCACCGCAAGGCTCCCCCGTCTACGTCCAAGCGCAAGCGCCAAAGCAAAGCAAAAGCCAGAGCCACGCCAAAGCCAAGCCAAAGCCGAAAGCCAAAGCCAAAGCCGACGCCAAAAGCACGATCGACGCCGCGAACCGACGATCAAGGACGCCGAGGTCAAGCAAGGAGCGAGGAAGACACGAAGACCAAGGAACGAAGCCAAAAAAAACCCTAGCCGAGAAAGCGCGAAGCACGGAAGGGACAAAAGCAACGGTGGATACTCCTTAGCCTCTCAAAAAACCTCACCTTGTAAAGACCCCTGTCCTGGGCAACTCCTTCAGAGCTTTCGCACGAACACCACGTGGAGACGCGAATCAAAGGGATCCTCCAGAAGATCTCTCCCACAATCCCCTGATCAACACTCGCCGCAACCCGGACTCGCCACACCCGAGCCACCCGGGTCCCGGCCACCCGGGTCCCGGCCACCCTTGTAATCTTGTTTTGTGCAATAAAGACAACCCATCTCTCTTTTCCGCGTATACATACATCGTTCAGAGTCGAGCGAAAAAATTAAAGCCAACACCAACATACATACTTACGAAATATATATAAATTCTTTAATTTTTTACATTTGAGGCCCCCCTGGCTTAAGGTAGGTCCGCCACTGCATATAATAATGATTTATGCCCGTATCGGGTGCTCTGGTGCGACCAGCGGACGTTTCTTCACCGACTCCGCTCCACATGTGACTTCCGATCTCACCCACCACGTACACTCAAGCCGACTGTGCCAAGGAAGTAGCTACAGTGGTTTTTTGGGAGCTACAGTGGTTTGAGTCAAGACAAGTACAGAGAAAAAACCCGACCGGGGAGGTCCACTTCCGTGCCAGATAGACGCGGGACCCACCACCGTTCGGTAACGTGTCGGCGGCACGAATATTAACGCATTCGGGAGTTTGTTTACCCGTGATTTCCGACCTAACACGTTCGCATCGAGTGGCAGAGATGGTAATTTTGCGGAAGGTCGGGTGCCTCCCTTCCTTTGTTTCAAAGCAAAGGCGCCGATCTGGAGTACGATTTTGTTCCAACCTCTTGAACAAGGTTGGAGCATCCCGCTCTCTCTCATTGGTCTATTCCAAGGGTAATTTTGTCATTTCATATATTTATCATGGTGAAATGACCAAAACCCTCGATATGGACCAATGAGAGAGAGCGGGATGCTCCGACCTCTTTAAGGAGGTTGGAACAAAATCGTTCTCGCCGATCTGGGCTTCACTCACACGATAGCCGATCCCAAGCCGTAGCCGCCGATACCGGTTTCTCGAGTCGGCTCATGAATCATCGCTAGCCGTTGGATTTAATACACTGATGCTCTGATGCTGAAGATGGCGCTCAGTTGCATCACCGCTCACATTTGGTGAGATTTTACTTAAAAAAAGAAAAAAAAAAAAAGAAGTAAGAGAGAGAGAAGAGAGAGAGAGAGAGAGTGAGAGAGAGAGAGAGAGAGGGGGGTCGTCAGATCTCGATATATTTCTTCTTCGTCGTCTCAGATCTCTTCGCGCTCTCCATTCCTGCTCGTCTCCATGGAGATCTTCCGATCTCTCGCGGTCCTCCCATGGATCGCCCTGGTGCTCGCGCTGTCCTCCATCCGCGGGGACGGCTTCTACCTCCCCGGCGTCGCCCCGGCGGATTTCCAGAAGGTTAGGCCTCCGTCTCGATCGTGACGTTGTTTTCCGATCTCTCTCTAGGGTTAGATCTGGTATCTAGATTTGAGTTATGTTGTTGTTTGGATCTTTCTTTCTCGAATCCGTGAAGCTGATAGCATGTGGATTTTGATGGTTTCTGGTGCTTCCCTTGGATCAACTTGTCGTTGCTGTAATTCTTTGGCGTTTCGTTGAAATTAAATGGATTTTGGTGGGAATCGATCCGGTTGAATAAGATCTTACTGAGTTATGTATGGGATCTGTCAATGTAGACGGATTGATTGGATATGTTTCCTTGTGGATTCTTCTAACCATTGTAGCTCCTCGGATCCAGCTTTGGCCATTGTTCTATTGCAATTTATGGCATCATGTGAGCATTGCGATTTGGTGGTGGGGTTTTTTCTGTCATGGTGTTTGCAATTTATGGCATTATGTGAGCTTTGCATTAATGAAATGTTTTTTTGGTCTTGTTTTGCTTTTATCCTCGTGTACTTTCCAAACAGTTGCTTTTGGTTATACGGTGATGCTAAGACACCGCCTTAAGTACACACACGCCCGCGCACGCACACACACCTTGTTTACTTGACGTTATTTTATGCAAATAAACAACTATTATTGGGTTTTGGCTTGCAAAAGCAATCCCCGAGACAGTATTGCGCGCATGACTTTCAAATCGTGCGCACAGTGAATCAGTAGGAAAATCAGGCGAGTAAAATCCTGGAGACATCGTGTGCATGATGTGACCATTGTGTGTACGACCTGGGTTCTGGCAGCATGGGTCAAATACGGGACGGGGCTGTTTTGGAAAAACTAAAGTCATACGTTTTGCCTATTATAAAAGGGGATGCACTAGGGATTTAGGCTAAGATAAACGGTATTGTTGCAGTCATCGTGAGAAGAGATAGAACTTGTGAGATAAGAGAAGGAGAGAAGAAGAAGAAGAGGAACGAAGGAAAAAGGTACTGTGTCCGGACCATCTCCCTGTTCCTCGACGAGTCTACTTCAGCGACTTTTTCGGTGCTTCTACTCTCAATGTTGTTCGGTATTCTTTTGTGTATCTCCTACGTGTGATCATCTTCATCGTATGATTGTTCTGAGATTGTTGAGACTTGAGAGTAGAGATACGGTGTACGGGGGTCTAACAAACGGTGACCCACCGCATGTGATTGTAATATCTTGATAGTGAATCCTATTTCTTGATTGCCTGCATTTTTTTGTTGTTGTGCTTGTGTGGTTATCATCTTCTCGGGTTGTTGTAATATCTGTGTAGAAACCTCGTCTTTGTTCCCTTGCGGCATCATTTCCACAAAAAGCTCGGTGGTCTGATCTAGATCGTCGAAGCCTTCGGATTACAACAAATCCCCCCACCCCCATTTTGAATAAAAATAATAGAAAAATCAAAATCCAAAGAAATCAAAATTTAATATTTTAGTTCCTAATTTCCTATACAAAATCATACTATTTTTTTCTAAAAATAAGTTTGGTGGAACAAAAACGGATAAACCTCAAAGTATTTTAGACCGGAAAAAATCTAAGAAAATCTAGAAGTATAAGATCAACTAAAAAACCCAAAGACCTGTTAAATATTTTAAATCTGCAAAAAATTTCCTTCACAATAACTGTTTTCCTTCGGATTTAACCAAAATTCATAATCATGATTTTTCAACTTTTTAACAAAAAGTCGGGGTAAAGCAAAATCCTTAATATTTTGAAAACAAGTCCAATGTGAAGTGGGTACTGGGTCTGATCCTTAGTAGGCGGACCAAAACCGAAACTACAAACCTTAATTCAAATCTTTTTAAATAATGTAAGCCTTATCTTTTAGTAGATATAAGATTTCATTAGATTTAAATCTTTTTGAATAAGGCAAGTATTATCTTTTTATTAGGATAATATTTGATTAGATTTAAATCTTTTTAAATTAGGTAAGTCTTATTTTTTAAATTAGGATTGATTATGAGTATATATCCTTTATTTTTTATTTTAAGGCTTGTAGATCTTCCCATTATAAAAATGAATGATGATATGAGTGAAAGGAAATTCGCTTGTGAGCATCTTTTATCCTGGATTGGATTGAATAGAGGTGGACTACTGAAATCTGGTATAGTCCATATCTTCCCCCTTTCTTCTCTTCTCCCTTTTCATATCTTTCTTCGTTAAAAGCTTTCTTTATTGATATTTTGAGGTTTTTTCTTTTTTAGGGGGACCTTGTTGTCCGTCCCTCATCGGTTTGGTATCAGAGTTTCAGCCACCATGTCCTACCATGGCGACCGATCTTGTGATGACCCTCACCTATCGACACCAAGGCCTACACTCGGTTTATGTTATTGAATACACCTTCCCGCCATATTCTATTGCCAATATCTTCTTGGGAAGAAAATAATGTTTATAAATCGTCAGAAAAACATTTGTCATGAATCTTTCGATGGAGCTATTCAGATAATTATTTCTCCAAGATCCCTTTGGTTGGACTCAACAAGAAAGGTACGACTGTGTCATCAAAGTGGTAGCATAAATTAAAAATGAATGGAAGCACCTGAGAATCCAAGCACAAGTCTGACGTTAACAACAACACTATGATCAACAACGAGTAAATAGCAAGCAAAATGGCACGCAAAATATCAACGATCGCTGAATGACATATGCGCATTGATCAACCATAGTGGGACTCTAGATGTTTCTTTACCTCCACCAGTGCCATCAGTGCCACCCGTGGAGATCCTTGAGGCGAATCCACACTCCTGCAAGCTTTCTCTAGCCGAGCCTCCGATTCCAGTGGAGCCTCAGCCTTTGCCTTTTGTGGAGTATTCAATTGAGCAGCTTTCGGGTTGATTTCATCAGGCTAAATATTCTACCCCCGACTCGGGTACTCTGCCTGTTACACTTGAGCGTGACTTCCTCCATGACAACTCTTCAGCCCGCTCAAGTGATCACCATCAGCAATTCGTGCTACTGTCCCACTTTTCGGTCGTAACTCGACGCCAACAAATTGTTCGAATGGGACCCAAGAATTGACTACATTGCCGCACGATCACATTTGCTAGGCATACATCACCAACTCTAAATGTCGACAAAATATTATGGAGAGTACCCAGATCTAGACGGTCTCAACTCCTACTTTGACTTTCCAGAACTCGTGTTTTAGTTTTTTCAAAGTCGGGGTGTTTGATACGGGCCAACGGCTTGAAGATTTTGAGGAAACTATTTATTTTTTGAATAAATAATTACTAAAATTATTATTTTTGGAATAAAATATTAGTTTTAGAATAAAATATTGTTTTATTTCAAAAATATTAATTTAATTCGGAAATATACTATCTTCAGATTTATTAGTTAGGATATTTAAGTATAGTGTTTTTAAGGATTTGGTTAGATTCAAATCTTTTTTAATAATGTGAGCCTTATCTTTTAGTAGAGAAAAGATTTCATTAGATTTAAATCTTTTTGAATAAGACAAACCTTATATTTAGATAAGATTTGATTAGATTTAAATATTTTTAAATTATGTAAGTCTTATCTATTAGGTTATGATTGATTATGGTATTTATCATTTGTTTCTTATTTAAAAGTTTGTAGGCCTCCCCTTTGTAAAAATGAATGGTGATATGAATCTTGTGAACATCGATGATCCTGGATTAGATTGAATAGAGGTGGAATCCTCGAATTTAGTGGACTCAAGATCTTCCCCCCTTACTTTCTTATCCCCTTTATATATTTTTTTGTTAAACGGTTTTCTTTAGAGATGTTTCTAGGGTTATTTCTTTGGATTTTGGGGAACCCCGTAGTCCTTGTCTCATCATGAACTTTGTTAAATTTATTTTCAGAGATTTTAGGTTATCAAAAAAGAAAAATGTTGACTATAATTTACTTTTGTATTATGAGGTCTTTAATCCACAAAGCACTATCCCAATTCTGAGCTCTATGAAGTGGATTGGTCGCATTACCGCTAAAGCAGCCTAATTATGAAAAATTGTGACCTTCGATTTGATTATTATCTTATTTTATTCTTATCACAACAGTTTCCTCTGAATTGCTTGTAAAGGTTTAAGGAAGGATTGCATAAGAAAATGCCTACTGGCTTTTACTGGGTAATACTTGCGACCCCAAGAACGGTCATTGTCTTGTTTTATTTAAACATAATAAAATGATTGGCGTAAATATCATGAACCAATTAGGATTTTTTGGTCCGAAGGAAGTTGAATCCTATAAGATTTATGGTGTTTATATAAATGGGTGCCAGATAGTATAGCTGGTAAAGTCACTTTGTGGTTGTACCGGAGACCTGGGATCGAATCCCGTATTTATCTAGGTAACTTGGAGAGTCCCCGCCTTATCCCCCCTTGATGTGACAGTGATGGGTTCTACAAAAAAAAAAAATCAGGTAACCTTTTATTGATTTAGTCACAGGAAGGGATGAACCCTTGCATATTATACTCTTTCCCAAGGCTGAGATTGTAGTGGTGTGCTAGGTCTTTCGCCATTGTTGCTTTACCAATTAATATTCTGCAACTTTGGAGTTTCTGAATTGTAGCCTGTACAATTGCATTTATAGATTATTCTGGTATGAATATTTAATATTTTTAGTTGTCAGCGATTAAAGTTTTTTAGACTGTTTGTGAGCTTGCTACAATTTCATTTCTGTTTTGAGTTTTGCCTCCTTTATTAGTCAACTGTCCTTGATCCAAACATTAACTAGACCAAATCTTAAGAAGTAGACACGAGATATAGAAATTGTGCTTGGGTGTTTTGATCTTGACTTGGCATTAAGAGCTGATAAGCTGCTATACCTACCGAATCAAGCACTGAAAAGGAATAGGTTAGGAATGACAAATGGAAAAGATCTAGCAAGTGTGTCTCATGATTATGATGTGATTCCATCGCGGATAATTGAAGCAAGTATTCCCAAAATAAATGATGATATGGTATTTCACTATTTCTATAAGCATGGGGTGAAAGTTATACTGGTGCAGCGAACAATGTGGTTGATATATTTATAGACAAGTTAATTAACATGGGATATCATCTCCAAGGAAATGTGTATGAACACATGAAAAGAAATTCCTATACATGGGAAATGGGGATGGCAGAACCATAACCATAACCATCAGGCTATGTCCTATCTACTTGGGGTCGGCTTGATGAATCCTTCGAACATTACTTCTTTCTATTTAGGGCTATATCTGTTGTCAACGAGATGGGGATGCTGATAGAGAAATAAGATAGGTCTTTGTAGACAAATTTTGAGAATGACCAATATTTGGATATTGTCGATATTGTTTTTATACCTACTATAAGGAGAAACTTTTTTGTTTTATATGTAAACTTGACGCATACGGATATAAAATTTTTTAGAATTAATTTGCACTTTACAATTTGGAGCCTCTATGTTAGCCACATGTTGTGTATCTGATGGGCTTTATAGATTAAATTCTAATTATGATTGTTCTCCATAACTTTTTTTTCCATTGAAGAAGAATTGTGTATGTGATGGGCTTCATCTTGGACATGTTCTTTGACAATCTGGGACTGGGATCCAATACCACACTAGCAACTCGATACTTACCTCAATTTGTCCAAGTTGATCAATAACCAAGTTGTATCAAAACACACTAATAGTTCTAATGCATTAACATCATAATGGGAGATGGTGAAGGCAGCGGCGTCAGTGATGGTGTTGATGATGACCATAAAGCAAAACAATATTTTTTGACTCGTCATGGTGTTTTTTATTTTTCTTTGGTGACCTATCTTATATGTATGCCTGCATATTTGTAAGAATTTGGGTAACCCTTTGGTTTTATAGATAATTTTTTGTTTCTTCTTTTAAGTGCTATAAGATGCTTGGAACCAAAAGATAAACAAAACCTGAAAACTTGAAAGACCGGATGAAGTTGATACCTGACCAAGTTGAATTGGAATCAGTTTAATTATCTACTCATTTCTTAAACATCCACTGAAACATAATTAGAAGCTTCAGTAATTTAATTCAGCCTTCCAATTACATATTCATGAAATATCACCTTTTGTTGTGTTGGCTCTCATGCTTACATGCTAGCACCTGAGCCGACTGTCATGATGGGTATAAGATCTTGTGATGGGCTCGCTTCATGCTTTTACAGCTTAATCAGTTCTTTTTTTATTATGATTTCTTTATGGTGCTGCCATGAGTCTCACTAGTTTTGGTTGCAGAAAGATCCGCTGCAGGTGAAAGTGAACAAGCTGACTTCTATAAAAACACAGCTCCCATATTCCTATTATTCTCTCCCTTATTGTCGGCCAGACAGCATAATTGACAGTGCAGAGAACCTTGGGGAAGTTCTGCGTGGTGACCGTATCGAAAACTCTCCATACGTGGTTAGATGCCGTATACTTGGTCTATTATTTTATTTTGATTAATATAATTGCCCTCTCTCGAGCCTTTCTCTGACCTGTTTCCTCTCCTAGTTTGAGATGAGAGAGCCCCAGATGTGTCATATTATTTGCAAGATAACTCTCACCGACAAAGAAGCAAAAGACCTCCAGGAAAAGATTGAGGATGAATATCGGGTTAACATGTAAAGAAACAGTACTTCTGTGTCTTGTCTCTTGTTCCTGAAATTGTATATGAATAGTTGAGTCTTATTTGTTCAATAATTCTACATGACCTGTTAATAGGATCCTCGATAACCTTCCACTAGTTGTTCCTATTAGAAGATTGGATCAGGATTCTCCTACAGTGTATCAACATGGCTTTCACGTTGGCGCTAAAGACCAATATGCTGGAGTAAGTACATACTAAAACTTGAAATCTACAATTGCAATGAAGATTCCTAGGAATTAATGAATTCTTGGATTGTGGGGTGAAATGCTTAATGTTTATGCAGAGCAAGGATGAGAAATATTTTATCCACAATCATTTGTCCTTCCTTGTCAAGTATCACAAGGATGCACAGGTGGACCTTGCAAGGATCGTGGGATTTGAGGTCAAACCATTCAGGTATCTTTACCTCCTAATGGGTTCTAATTTGGATTACATCCTCCCCCCCATGCGCTCTGTCTCTCTCTCTCTCTCCTCAATGTGCTCTGTGAATCTATATTGCTCCTTTTTACCTGTTGCAGTGTTAAACATGAGTACGAAGGTGAATGGAATGGTAATAAAACTCGACTTTCCACCTGCGATCCTCATTCAAAGCACATAGTTGTGAACTCTGATAATCCACAAGTGGTTGAAGGGAAGAAGGATATTATATTCACATATGATGTTGAGTTTAAGGTTAGGTTGCCAATTATATGCCTTTGATAATCATTTTTTAAAATAGAATATTTAGGAAGTAATAGTTTATTTTGATGTTTAGTTCTTATTGTTACCTTTCTATTTTATCTTGCAGGAGAGCGAGATTAAGTGGGCATCCCGATGGGATACTTATCTTCTAATGACAGACGATCAGATCCACTGGTTTTCGATCGTCAATTCTCTGATGATTGTCCTCTTCCTTTCGGGCATGGTGGCCATGATTATGCTGCGGACACTGTACAGGGACATCTCCAAGTACAACCAGCTGGAAACTCAAGAAGAAGCTCAAGAAGAGACGGGATGGAAACTGGTCCATGGAGATGTGTTCAGGACCCCAGTTAACTCGGACCTGCTATGCGTGTACGTTGGGACAGGTGTTCAGTTCTTCGGTATGATACTCGTGACCATGATCTTTGCGGTGCTTGGCTTCCTATCTCCATCAAACCGAGGGGGCCTGATGACGGCCATGCTTCTGCTCTGGGTCTTCATGGGCCTTCTTGCCGGCTACTCATCTGCCCGTCTCTACAAGATGTTCAAGGGCGCCGAATGGAAGAGAATCACCCTCAAGACGGCTTTCACGTTCCCCGCTATCGTGTTTGCAATCTTCTTCGTCTTGAATGCCCTCATCTGGGGAGAGAGGTCATCCGGCGCCGTGCCCTTCACCACCATGTTCGCGCTTGTATTCCTCTGGTTTGGCATCTCGGTGCCTCTCGTGTTTGTGGGCAGTTACTTGGGGTTCAAGAAACCGGCGATCGAGGATCCTGTGAAGACGAACAAGATCCCCAGGCAGATACCCGAGCAGGCGTGGTACATGCACCCGATCTTCTCGATACTGATTGGAGGCATCCTTCCGTTCGGAGCTGTGTTCATCGAGCTCTTCTTCATCCTGACATCAATCTGGCTGCACCAGTTCTACTACATATTTGGGTTCCTCTTCCTCGTCTTCATCATCCTCATCATCACCTGTACCGAGATAACCGTCGTGCTCTGCTACTTCCAGCTGTGCAGTGAGGATTACCTGTGGTGGTGGAGGGCCTATCTGACATCGGGGTCTTCCGCATTGTATCTCTTCCTCTATGCAACGTTCTACTTCTTCACGAAGCTGGAGATCACGAAGCCGGTCTCGGGTATCCTGTACTTCGGCTACATGCTTATCGCCTCGTATGCTTTCTTCGTTCTGACCGGGACGATCGGTTTCTATGCATGCTTCTGGTTCACAAGGTTGATCTATTCGTCCGTGAAGATCGACTGAATGCGTTGAGAGGGCTCTCTGTGCAAGGTGGTGATGAACATGTATCGCAGTGGTTCACCTAACTCCCGAGGTGTGGCATCTTACTTTTGGTTTTTGGAATTTAAATGATTGTTTGATGTCATTGTGATCCCAAATTGGGTGTCAGTTTACCTTTGTTGTCAGGATTATAGGATGACTAGCCCCTTCAATATTTCTCTATTAAGATCTTCTCGTGTTTTTCAATGGCCGAGGACTGGTTAAAAGGTTTAGGGTTTCGTATACATCGCTACTGCTGTAATTTGTTTTCTTTTACAAGATTTACCTTTTATCCTTTATGTGAACTCTTAGGCCAGGTCTTGTTTTTGTGTGTTGATTCATGTCTGTTGAAATGTTTCTTTGTCCCTGATGGCATATGATTCATGTATGATAGTAAATTCTGAAAGCCACAGGGTCTGCAGATACAAGCTGGACATATGGTTGCTAGATATCTTCTGAATGTCATGTTGATTCTGGAGAGAGAGAGAGAGAGAGAGAGAGAGAGAGAGAGAGATGAGGGTGGCCTGGTGACCTCTGGGCCTTTGGAAGTCCAGATACCTTGCAAGCGTTTCCTGGACCTAGTGACCTTCGGAAGGCCAGATACTCTGCCAATATTTTATTGGTTGCTCGACGACGAGGAAGATTCCTTGATGACATTTGGACCTTCGGAAAGCCAGATACCCCACAACCAGGGATTTTTTGAGTTGGTAACCTTCGGACCTTCAGCTGTTCGGCCTTCTTCCGTCTGAGCTAGGGTTAGGGTTTCTGACCTCTTGGCCTCTCCGGCGCCAATCCGGCTTGGCGGCTTCCTGTGGGGTCGGAGTGGGCCTTCTCTCCTTCCCCTGAATATAGGAGCACCGCTCATCATATCGGTGTTTTGTGTTCGAAGCTCTAGTGGCACGAGGCCTCCCCTGCCCGGATCGTCAACTTCCGAGCTTGGATCGGCAGATTTCAGCCGGATTGGTGGTCCCTGGACCCCAACCGGAGTATATCGTGGCTTTTCCAGTCCCCTCCGCTGAATCGGTGATGGTTTCTGGTGGTTCAAGGCGGTTCGTGGTAGATCGGAGGACTTGCTGAAGCTTTCTCTTTGCTGGAGTTGGTGGTGGTGGTGGATCGGTTCGTGGATCTAGTTTGAATTTTTTTTTTTTTTATTCTTTGTGCCTGTGAGAGCAACTGTTGGCTCCCCGTTGTGGGTTTTTTTTGTGTTTTTTCCTCGTCAGGATCCGACGAGGGTGACTGGTCGGGCCTGGTTGGCGGTTGTGTTGTCTGGCTCCGACGGGCTGTGTTGTTCCCACCGAGATGGTGGTTTGGTTTAACCACTCGTGGATTATCACAATGAGAGGACTTATACCTCACGAAGGGCGTTTGATGATAAACGCAAGACCGCCACATCAGAGCAGAGCCTAACGAGATGGTCGACGAGTCGGGACCGTCAACGACGGTCACTGAGTCTGACCGGCACATCGGAGCAAAACCTGATCAAAGATGGCCAGCAGATTTGAACGATGCTTATGGATTCAATTGAAGGAAAAAAATTTCGGGCGATCTCGTGATATATGTTGGGCTTCCCTCGTCTGCACTACATTACAAGCTTGATCCCAGAATATCAAACTTAGTCTCAAGCCCGAGCCAGGTTTGGCTGAACCCGGCCCCGGCTTGGGCGGCCCAGCATTGCAGCCCCAGCAGACCAAAAACTGGAGGGTAGAGTGTACAGGCCATCCTAATACACAACAGACTAACAGAGAAGATATCACACAACAAGCTGATGCTATCTTAGAGAGAGAAAGAGAGAGAGAGAGTGTGTACAGGCCATCCTAATACATCTCCAACTCAAATAAGAAGCTCCTTGTTATCATTCTACCTCTGCATCCACAGGGTTACTTTGACCGGCGCGCTCCGTCGTCGGTGGCGGACGAGAACTTGGCCCCATCGCTCAGCCTGGCGCCGGGCTTGGACTTGGAGTAGAGAGTGAAGTATCCGATGGCGGCGACGATGACAAAGCCTCCTATGGCCATGGTGGCGGGGCTGAACGGCAGGCTGCGCCGCTGGTGCAGCACGCCGCCGGCCCTCTTCGAGCCGTCCCCTGCGTTCCCCTTCGTGTCGTCTGTCGCCATCTTCTGCAAGTTCGGTCGGCTTGGATCCCTGGTGTTGTTTCCCTTCTCTTTTGAAGCCGAGAGAGAGAGAGAGAGAGAGAGAGAGAGAGAGAGAGAGAGAGAGGAGGGTGTCCATTGCCACGTTAGCCATGCTTGCATGCGGGCTGGGCAAGTGCCCGACACGTGACTGTTGCCGTAAGCTGCCTGATACGTGGCACCCGAAAGAATCTGAGCCACCCATCACGGATCTGAGACCAAACAAACGGGTTAGATCAAGGACTGATCGTCTGAACATAGGTGCACCACTGGTCCATCGTAAGCCTATGCCCCCATGGAGTAGAGAATCATGGTCCCTTGGAGAACAGAGACGAGGAAAGAGGATGGGATGAGAAAGTGAGAGACCTGAAGAGAGAAACTTGGTTCTTCTCATAATAAGTTTTTAATAGGATTTCTTTCAAAATAATATTTTAAAATTTTATTTAATTCAATAGCGGTTGATTAGAAATATTTAGCAGATTAACATTCTGATACATGGGGTGTGTGTGTGTGTGTGTGTGTGTGTGTGTGTGTGTGTGTGAGAGAGAGAGAGAGAGAGAGAGAGAGAGAGAGAGGTTCTTTTTATATTCTTTTTTATTTACATTTTCTTGAGTTCAAAATTGGGTTTAACTAATATTGTCTAGAAGGCTTAGGGTTTATATCCATTTTATTTTGTAGCAACGATCTCGATCGGTAAACCCAACATTTTGAGACCCACAAACTTATTCCGCTAAGTAATTGCAAGTCTTCCATGGCAAGCTCATGATTAGGTCAAGATCTGAAGCACTCGCACACACCATCAATCACCGTGAATATAGCCCTAACCTTACAATTAGTCCTCGTCTCCAAACCCTTTTCTTTTTTTTTTCTTCGAAAGGGTCTATATCTTCTCCATACCCCGCTTTCGAACCAAAAAAAGTCTCGTGACCGAATAAGACCACTCTTAGCATGCCAGTATGTTCCGATCCAAGTATCGGAACTCTTTCGTACGACATAATCGTTGTACAGTTGATATCCTTCATCACCGGTATTAACTTTTGTCCCGACTTTAAGGTCGCAATCACCATCCTCTCGATTCACAATGACTAACATTTTATCGCAACAATAACCGACTACCCTAGTCTAACCAACTAACATAGTTCCAAAGGCACATTTTATGATAATACGAATAATAGCAATAAAAGCGATAAAGGAAGGAAAGCCCTCACTACTGATATCAGCATTAGCTTCCTACATTTTAACACAGACTATGCAAATTGTTTCCTTGTGTACATAAATAAGAAGAAAATATCATTGATCTATAGAAAAAAAAAAAAGAGAGAATGATTTGATATATTGCTCAAGGATCAAGACACAACAATGGGAGCAATAGTAAACTCTACTTGATGCAGCTTCATAATTAATTCACACCCCTAGAGTCAAGGTATATGGATCTTAACCTCCATACAAACCCTAGCAAACTACCTTCAAACCAGATTATCGGAAAAATCATCAACACAAATAGGCATGCTGGCTGCAGAAGCCATAGATAAAAGAATACCTCTATTCCAGAACTCACTGTGGAGGTCAGGAAGGCGCAACCAAACAGTTGCTCGAGAATGGGATTGGCCGAAGGACAAAAGCCCAAGTGCCATTTTCTAGTGCAAGAGTTTGGCCTACCACTACTCACGGTCTTTCGGTGCAACACGAAAACAAATCCTCTTCAGAGGAAAACCTAAAGACATAGAAACCTTGCTAAGGGGCCCAGTTTCTACTCAATTAGCAGTGGCCCATTAACAAGAGAGAATTTGAATAACTTTATCATATTGAGCAGCTTTGCATAAATACTTACAAATTAGAGATAACCTCCACTCCAATCGCAATTTTCCAACATCTGGTTCGCAAAGATAACATGGTCATTCACCGCTTGTGAAAAACTGACAATATATTCATCTGAAGACTCAATCTTGTAATCATGTTCATTCTTCGCTTGAACAGGTTCGCTCGCGATCCTCTTACCACTTTCTCAATCAAGAGTCCCCGAATTCCCTCTCCCAAAAGATAGGAGGTCCAACGGAATTCTTTCATTACGATCCATGGCATATTTCCTCACAACAAGCCTCTCTCTCTCTCTCTCTCTCTCTCTCTCTCTCTCTCTCTCTCTCTCTCTCTCTTTGCGATATCATGTTGGCACATAGATGGCTACAATGACACATATGGCGGATGGAGATGCTCGATACGTGAAGGGACATGCGCAAGTCTTTTCCCCCTCATAGGATCATGTCAGGCAACCACCACGTAGTAGGCTCAAACTTCACATTACTTAAATTTCTTATTTCATTATTTTCTTTTGAAAATGCAACAATATATGATTGGTGGTGATTGTGGCCTTGTGTATGGTTTGTGGTGATCACACAGACTTACCAAAAAATACTGGTTTCGACACTAAAAGAAAGAGAACATAACAACAAACCAAGGCACATGCCCACCTATAATCTAAAGGGCCCGGTAAAAGATACACTTATATCAATATCAACTTCCCCATGTATTTATTTGAGATTGATTCTCTACCGAACAATTTCAACCTCCCCAGGTATCCACTTTGAGATTGAGTTTCTCCACCAAGTCCATATTTCCAAACTTCTTTGATATATATTTTGGTTGCATTCCTACTAAATCACGCATCAAACGGCATGAATAATTAGTCCCCACTTGAATTTCTAAAACTTAATTGAAATAATCCCACCCCCAGAAGCAAATTTTAGGATAATTGAGGGGAGGGCAAATAAGTGAGGATGACAACCCAAAAACTTCCCCACATCCTAGACGAGAAATAAAGAAGTGCACGATGCTCTCAATGACTCAAGTCACTCAACCACAATCTTAGACTATCCACTTCCATTTCTATTTTTAAATTTATCAGGCAAGTATCCCAACAAGGAATTACAACTTCGAAAAAGTTTGCATCTCCCAAGGAACCACGACTTTAAAAAAACTTCTGATTGTCAAAAAAATAATGCCAATGAATAAGGTAGGATACACATATTTACATAGCACATTAAAAATAAGTATAATCTCATTAAGATGAGCTTCTCAAATTCCCTCTCGTGATCTTTACTAAGGCTGCACAGTAAAATACATCACTACACCTCTTGAACCAATTCGTATAACGACATCTATTTCAAGAACGTTTAGAAAGTGCTCTTGAAAAAACAACTTTTGGGGAAGTAGTCCACACCAATGATTTTCCTAGAACTTCAATATATCATATGTAGAAAACTAGATTTACTCCAAGTCTCCAACAACTCCTTGTTGAACGCCTCCCTAACTCTAGAATGCCCTTCCAAGAGACCTTCCTATAAATTGGAGGCTTAGCCTCCAAATCTATTTGCATATCAAGGTTTCCACTAAGGGTCCATTCTTTTGGTTGGACGTTTGTCCTAAAATTATGTCATAGGAAATTACATGTCCGAGGCTATTATTTTGCAAAATGTCTAAGATTTCGATGTCTCAACCCTAAAACACCTACCAAACTGCAACATTGTCTTACCAATTTGTATAAGGCAGGATTGTTTTAGTTTGGTAAGGCATTCAATTGAAGTGTGATAGTTACCAAGTGTTGGAGTTTAGACCCACATCGGCTAGCGGGCTGGGTAGTGTTGTCTTCATATACCCTTTGTAGACCTCCCCTTACGACCTAGGTTTTGGGGGTGTGAGGGTATCTAACATGGTATCAGAGCAAGGTTCGAACCTTCTCTCTGACGAGGTCCTCTTCATCGTCAGCATTTGAGCTTCTTTGTTGTCACCTGTTCCCGGATCTACTTGCAATCGGCTCGAGAATCTCCATCTCCGACGAGCTCGCAGCACCGTCCGGCAGCTCAGGTCCATCTACATCCTCAACTGGTATCAAAGCAGGTTTGACCTATGCTCGTTCAGTCGATTGGAAGCTTACCCACGTGACAAGGACCGGACAAAACCGACCTACATGTGAGGGGAGAGTGTTGGAGTTTAGTCTCACATCGACTAGCGGGCTGAGTAGTGTTGTCTTCATATACCCTCTGCAGACCTTCCCTTACAACCCGGATTTTGGGATGTGAGGGTATCTAACACCAAGGTTTGCAGGTCCATTTGAAACTGAACTGATTCGCATGAACCGGTACTAATATTGGCCAATTCGAATCCCCGAACCCACATTATGCCCCTGAATAGAGTCGAGTTAGGATTTCATTCATATCATCGTTCTATTAGTTAAATGATGAATATGTAGCTAGTAGTAATCTATGCTATCAAAGTCGGGACTAGTCGGCGACTAGTCCCCAGGCGGCATTTTGCCGACCGATTAATTCTGATTCTTTCATTGCTGGACGGAATCCCGACTAGTCCCAAACTAGCCTGACTAGTCCCTGACTAGTGACTGCCGACTAGTTCCTAGGCAGCATTCTGCAAACAAATTTTTTTTTTAAATGAGTTTTTGCAAGCAATTTTGTTTGCATTTTTTTACATTGAGTCAAAGTCTTGAGTCACGAGACTCACAACTATGGCTCTTCCCTGTAATCATTTGTTGAGCACCTGAGAATCTCAGATAAAAACATAGACAAATAATTAGTTTATTTGTGGATATCCATATAACCCTATAATCAAAATTAGGGTTGTTCACAGATTAAATATCATCAAACAAATATTGTGATGAATTCTTAGTTCTGAGTCTTCTGACATGGGCATGAAGCCAATACAATTGTGTTCTGTTAGACTGTTACTTATGTATTTATACCCATACTGTGAAGTGTGAAGGTATGTATTGTTATTAACCGACTAATATCATATACTTATTGACATTTATGCTAGTTCATATATCATATATGTTTAGGGAGGGGGGGAGGGGTTAGAATAAGTTTTGGCCGACTAGTCCTAGTCGACCCTTGGCCGACTAGGGCCGACTACCGACTTTGACTGCATAGGTAGTAATTCCATGTTTCATATATCACAAGAATTAGATCTGAAACAACTAATTCGGGCCCAGGTGAATTAAAACTTAATTTTTATTTATTTCCCTTACTTATATTTGTTTTGCCAAAACAGCCTAAATAAACGAACCAGATCCTGAACCCGAATCTAAAACCAAGTCGGTTCATTTTTTGCCTAGTTCGAACACAAATCTAAACCTGAATTCTCAAACCTTAATACTTACTCCCCCCACCAACTCATCATTGTTTTCGCCACCATTGTCGCCCTGCCGCTGCTGGCCACAACCATCATTAACCGCCACAATCATCTGCACCACCAGCCACTCTGCCCCCGTTGCCATCGTCCACCACCATCAACACCACCACCGGGGTCGTCGATTGCCCTCATCCCGCCACTACCGAACATCGCCACCTGCTGGCCACCTGCTAACTACCACAACTGTTGCCGCAACAACCGAAATTGTCGATGGCCGCTGCCCACCGACCATTGGTTATCAAAAAATAAAATTGATGACATGGGAATTGTAGTAAAAATTAAAAGAATTAAAACGACATCGTTTCGGATAAAAAAGAACAATGCACATGGAAGTCACGGGAAATTATACTTGGTTTTCCAAGTACAAAAAAACACAACAAATTAATGGAATAGACATTACATGGTTAAGGACATTTATGTCTCAGACATTGTACATCAAAGTCCAACCAAAAGAACATACGGCAAGCCTCCTCAATTGAACCCCCTTTCTTCTAGCTATATAATCTTTTCCCAAGTTACAAATGAAACCCAGTGTTCCATTCAAACTTTCCCACTTTTCACAAGAGGCTTTTGTACTTTTCCAAACATGCAACATGTTAAATTCTAGAAAGGACAAGTCACATATTAGAGAACAAGGACCGAATTTTCAAGAAAATATTTGAAAAGGCTTGCACTCACAAATGAGATGCCCCAATAGGAATAATAGCGAAGAAGGATTCATAAGGCCGACCACAGATAGTTGGGGCAAGATTTATGGTTATGGTTAGGCAAAAGTTGATTAGCAAGGGTCACCATATGACGAAGAAAAGGTATCATCCCCTGCTACTTGCGAAATCTCCTATGGAATCTCTCCACCATTAGAATCAATTTATGCCCCTTTAGGCTTCTTAAAAGATGATTCTTATTATTTTGGTCGTACATGCTCATTCACATCCAATCTATCTTAAAAACAAAAATAAAGTAAATTGGCATGTGTCTCGAAAGGAATGAAGGCCAACCTTGTATGTACTTAAAGTGAAAGAAAACTAGATGTTAAAAGATTATTTTAGACAGAATGAGATAGTATATCTATGTGTGTTATATAATATGGAGATGCATCGTAGTCAATATTTGAGAATTCAGGTTCAAAATTGGACAAAGCAAAAAAGGAATCAGTTCGGACTTTTCAGGTTCGACAATATTGGAAAAGGCATTACAAATAAAAAATCAGAAATTCATGTCCGATTCAGTTAATTTAGGTCCCGTCCAACTGATTTGAGTCTAATTTGACCAATTCAGGTCTAATCGAGATCAGATTAGACCTATTTGTGCTTGATTCGACAATATCAAATCTGACTCAAGATGTTTAGAAACTGATCCAGCCGATTTGGAAGAACCGGGTCCAAACAGATACATCTTTCGGGTTTGAGGAGGTGCTTCGATTCGGATAAGCCAAAATCCTAACGATTCGGGTCCGAACGAAACTCGAAGGCTAAAACCATGACCATACTACATCATAATTTAGTTCCAACACATCATACATGTATGGTACATTTCTGCACTTAGTCAAGGGCAACTCTATTATCTGATAAGATGCAGAAAAAAAAAACCAATTACCAAGGGGCCCAGTTTCTACCCAATTAGTGTGTGGGTGTGGGTGTGTGTGGGTGTATACTATAATATATAATAATATCCTCCAATTACTGTGCCAATACAATAATAGCGGGAAATGGATTTGGACCATCCCATCTAAGACAATTAAGGGAACTGTATTTGAACCGTCCGATGTACAGAACACGACCTCCCTCCTCCGTCCATCTCCCTCGCTGAGCTTTTTGACACTAACTCACAGAATGCTAATAGGAACTGAACTCAGCTGTTGTGCAATTAAACTCATATGGACCGTTTGAAAAAGACCTTAATGCTTGAAGGACTACACTCAAAACAGCACAAAGGATCATTACTTCACAGATATAAGTAATCGTTCATAATTTCATATAGAAATACGACTAAGAAGAGAGTAGGGATGTTTACCTCGGAAATTAATCAGGGCTTTTTCATTAGGCAGAATTGTATATAGCTTACAACTGAATTGTATATAGCTTGCAACTGGAGGGCTCCACTTCATGACAATTCGCTTTGGAAACAGACACCATACTTATGGTAAGAAATGTAGGAAACGCTACAGAAAAGGAGTCAAATGTTACCCCCCCTTTATATTTGTCGTATTGGCACCTTAAGCCCCTTCGGTCTAATAAACGAATCTTTCTTGGGTCTTCTTCAGAAACTATAATTTTGTAAATTAGGATTCACGTAAGCTCAGAATTTCAGTTTTAAACATCTTGGTTGGTCAACGAATTTTTACTCCCGCAATAGGCTTATGTTTTCCACGTGCTGTAACATTGCCTCCTCTACCCCAATGATCTCTGTTATTTGATTTAAAGGCCTTGAAGAGTTTCTCAAGCTTAGGATCAGCAGAATAACCCTTGGATTTCATTTCATTGTAAAACTCTAAAGCTTTTGGAATCCATCCACGTGTTGCCAAACCCTGCACCAGTGCAGTGTAAAGTGAAGAGTCCGGAATGACATTGTACTTCCTCATTTCACTCCATATTCTCAATGCACTATCAGACCTGTCCAATCCAAAAAACTTGTCATAAATTAGGAGAAAAGTGAAACTGTTAGGGCCACAACCAGCATTTCTCATTCTATTCAACAGTTTCAAGGTTCCTTCTGTATCCTCTGCCTTTGCAAAGGCATGGTAAGTTTCAACAGTAGGAAATATACCCTTCTCGATCATGCCATTCATTACATCCCATGCTTCCTCCAGCTTTTGTGCTTCACACAATGGAGATATCATAGAGTTGTATGTTTCCAAATTTGGTTGCAGACCTGCCTCTATAATTTTATTGAAGACATTATGGGCATCCTTTAAGCAATTTTCTCTTGTTAAAACATAAATAAGAGAATTGTAGATCACAAGGTTGGGAATCCAACCCCTTTTCTTCATTTCATCATAAAGCCTTAGAGAATCAAAGAGGTTGCCAACGTTTGCGAAGCAACAAATCATGTGGGCATAGGAAGTACCATCGGGGGTAATGCAGCAATTAGACATTTCTCTCCATACTCTCTTTGCTTCAACCACATCAATGATGATATTACACCAGCCATGTAGTACTATGTTGAAGCTCTCAGTTTCAAGTGGAAAAAATTTCCGATTCTTAAGAAGCAATTCCTCAGCCTCCTCAACATTCTTGTTCTTGCAAAGAGCATGAAGAAGAGCATAAAATGCTGTTGTATCTACACTAATTTTGAACTTCTCCATGGCATAGAATGTTTTTATTGCCTTGCTAACTTCATTCGCAGACGCATACCTGAAAAAAAAAAATACAAGATACAATGGATGGATATCAAATTATTCATGATTTAAGGAAAAAGATCGATGGATATGGTAATGGTTAAATGAAGCATAAATACCAGAAGCGACTCTTGTTGACAAGATTAGAGACATTCTTGTGACAAAAAGTGATGTGCCTTGGCACTGATAGGTCTACTTGCAAAGTTGTAAATAGAAATGATACCAGTACATTAAGGGGAAGGGACATGATCAAGAAAAGGATTGAATTGCCCCCATAAATATGGTCCAATTTAGGGTTACCAATGGACCCGAATCCAACTCGAGTCCATCAGAGCTGGGCCAAAGAAAAGTTGGATATTACTCTAAATATGGTCTAGTGGGCTGGACCCAGACTCACAATTCAAGGCCTATCTGGACAAGGGCTCGAACCCACATGAGTCTCGCCCAAATAAAGTCCAAATTCGATAGGTGTGGATTAGGGTGTACTATGACAGTTGATACATGTATGTGAACCAAGATTTGAACTCAGACTTGAACCTTAATATGAAACAAATCGGACCCGAACAAGGGCTAGGACCTTGATATATCTATAAGGAAAAGGACTCGGACTCAACATGTAATGTCTAATCAGACTCAGGACCATCACCCAGACACAAGATACTAAATATGATGTGATACTAATGCACACTGGGCCTATATGCATGAATTTAGTGATTAGCAAAGGGATTCCAGTAATAATGTCAAACCAAATATTTGGTAGATTCAGATAACGATTACTCAGAGTTATCAGAAAATAATTATACCAACAATGACATGCCTAATTACAATTTGGTGGTATTGTGATGATTCAAAAATTGAACAACGATTGTTTGGATGCCAAGGAGTGTAAGTAAGCTTGAGAAGTCTATTACCAACACTGAAGTCAAGAAGCCCTTGGAGGGTTTCGATGAACAATTTTCATGGTAAAAACTAGTAGAGCAGGACCCAGTTCATGTGATGTCAACGTTCACCATCTCAAACCAGCGACAATATTAATAAATAAAAAGAAAGTTATGATCTACTATGTAGGGTTACAAAAGAGAATACAAAGGTGTTAAAGGTGTTCATTATTGCACTTCATGCCTTGTTCGGGAATTCTCACCACAATTCCTATGCAAATTTCTCAAGTTAGTATTTGGGGTTTTTGATGAGTTCTATTTCTATAGGTATCTAATCGAGTGATCGGAGTGGGATTTGGCTTGGAGGTAGGTATTTATGGGAGATAGGGTTCAAATTTGGGCTCAATCCAGCGGTTGGATCTAGAGTTATGCAAGGTTTATAAGATCTGGTTGTTAGATCTAGATTTTGAGTTATGGCTCACTTGAGGCTTTATTAGGATAAAAATTAAAGAATTTGGCATAAGAAGGCGTATGGATGAAGAATGATTCGAGGGAACTTGATTTCGTAGAATTCAGAAGAGAATTGAGGAAGTTATGGATGGTTTTCATGTTCAGTTGTAAATTTTTGTCCAGAATTTGGAATTTTGGGGTGGATGGCGATGATGATGGCATGGCACGATGAAGGGAACGAAGATGGGATTTCTTGCTTGTCCATTAGATCCTGCTTCTCCATGCGCAACGCATTGGCAAGATGAGGAGAGTTCAAGAGGAGAAACTACATTTTCTTCAAGTTTGAGGTCAGCCTGTAGAAGGAATAGAAATTCTCACGACCAAGACTCCTTAAATGATTTGTGCCAATGTGAAAAAGGGATCTATCCAAAATTCTCAAGACCAATACTCCTTAAATGATCTCGATTGTGATTAAATTCAATGGCTCTTAGGTATAATGTAAATCTTTCTCTTAGTATCTTATTCCCACTTATGTAGAAAACCAACAAAAGAACTTTTTGAATTATGAAGTGATGTGTTGGTTATCATGTTTATAGACTCAATATGCTACATTTGTTTATAACGATCAGAATTCATATTTGAAAGCTAGGATATTGCCTACCTATTAACATAAAGAAATTAAAAATAGCCTCGAGTTTTAAAAAATAAGATTGTCTTAGTATATTCTAATCTTCCTTATGTACATGTTTCAACTATACCAGGTACATTTCATGTTAGGGCATGCCAGTTTTCAGTGCAATGTAACACGATTTGTTGTAGCGTATCACCCTAGCTCGAACGAGCATTGTGCATGATACTTAAACCGTAGTTTCATAAATGAAAACATCAGCACTCCCATTTCTTTATTATGTGAAATCAAGCAAGAAAAATTATCTATGTCTATGGTTATTCCTACACATTTACTTTTGGTTTATAAGTTATACAATCTTGATTGTCATAAAAATAGAAGGTAGTATTTTGAAATCCAAAATTGGGATAGCATACATTAAACCCAGCCAAATATCCATCTGAGCTTAAAAAATCTACCTTAGATGCATAGAACCTGGATTGAAATTTCAACCGAAATATCGAAATTTCGGTCAAATATTTTGGTTTCGGTCGTGACCGAAAAGAAGATAGGTGTGAAACCCAATTTCGGTCAATTTCAATCAATTTCGGTCATTTTGGTCAAATTCCTGACAATTTCGATCAATTTCAGTTTATACTTTCAGAACCAGAATTGGTACTATAAAGTTCGATCAATTTCGGTCAAAATTTTAGTCAATTTCGGTTACGAAACTTGAAATATAAATTTCAAATTTCGACGAATTTCGGTCAATTTTGGTCGAAATTTTGGTTTCGGTCCCAACTGAAACCAGACACTAAATCGAAATTACAAACCATGCATAAAACAACCATCCCAACACCCCTACAAACCAAAATTATTCCACATACATTAAGAATCAATTATTAGAAGACTTAATCTTAATCGTGGGCTCTAATAGAAACTAAGGCTCACTCATATTTATGAAAAATATTGCGTCCGCCTCAATAAATTATCTCAATCAACTTCTTTTGTCAATTACCTTGAACACCTCAACATCCTTTGGAACTTGACCTACAGTGTAAATTTTTCTACCCTTATTCACCACCCCCATCCACAGCTGACCCCTTGAAATGGTTGGTTGGAAGAACCTTCCCCTCCTTGCTCCTCTCATTTTTTCTTCCTATTTTGGCTTCTACAAAAGCCTTCATTTCTTCAACCCATCCAAACAGAAAAAAAAAACCTTTGCAAAAATGGTAATCGACCTCTTCCTAAAAGTAAAAATGCTCCTCTTTTCACTTCACCTTCAAATTCTTTCAAATTATTGAAAGGATACTAAATGGACAGACCCTCCCCCCAAGGGTAACTATCCATCATTTTCCCCCTTTTTTAACTTAGTGAATAGCCATAGAACTCAGTATATCTCCCCCATTGACTTTTTATCATGCATTCGCTTAACCCATCTACTGTGCCTTCCTTCCATCACCTTACTGCACATACTTAGGTACCCATCGATAGCTAAGCTCCAAGTGAAGGAGCAAGACTCTTGATTCCCTCAAATTGAAACCTCTAGGGGGTGAAACAAGAGATAGCAGAGGCTACTAACATAAAGAAACCTGACTTACAATCTAAATTCATAATTCTCCAAGATTCTTCACCCTTGATGCAGAACCCTTCCGGACTCTCCAAGCCGTTAGTCAGTTCGAAGAAACAATGAACTTCAAACTCATCTTCATTGAGGTGACTTCAACGTTCAAATATCCTGCGAAATCATCACCGCCACATCACTGTTCTCCCAATTCAGTTATATAGTTCCCGTTGCCGACTAAATAGCCACAGTGCAAGACATGGGTGGCAAACCCCCTTCTTGGCCTTATGTCAAGTGAAAATCAGTAATTCACAGAGTTTATGTGAAAGTGAAACACATTCAATTCAATCAAAAAGAAGAATGTAGGAAACAAATGCATATCCAATTTATTTTGAGAATCCAACTAAGTTCACCGGACAGAATGCAGCACCAAAACCCAAAAACAGAATTGAGAGAGAGAGAGAGAGAGAGGGAGAGAGAGAGAGAGAGAGAGAGAGAGAGAGAGAGAGAGAGAGAGAGAGAGAGAGAGAGGTGAAGCAATCACCTTTCCATCACGATGATCATGGCGCTCCTCGAGAGGACAGAGTTCCGGTGCATCCGGCGCACCACGTCCCACACCAAGTCGAACCTCCTCTGCTTCCCCAGCACCCAAATCATCAGATGCCAGGCCCTCGGGCAGTCCAGGACGCACTCCCACGCCCACCGGAACGCCAGGAGGGCCGACTCCCAGTCCCACCGCAGCTCCCAGAGAGCCCGGCAGACCAAACCCCTGGTGGGTCTGGTGCCGGATGCGGCTCTTAGGTTCGCCAAAGCCTCCTCTTGTGAGGAGGAGCGGGACCGGGCCTCGGAGAGAAGCTGGAGGAGGCCGGGCAGCTCGGAGTCGTCGGGAGGGGCGGCGGGCTCGTCGGAATCGGACTCGAAGTCGCTAGTCTCGTAGTGAGGAGAGGAGGGGAGGGGGGTTTGGAGGTGGGGCTTGATGGGTGGGCGAGAGGGTGGAGGAGTTGAAGAGGAGAAAGCGGAGGAGGAGGAGGAGGAGGCGGAGGTGGGAGGGGGAGAGGGGTGAAGAGGGTGCCGAAGTGGGTGCGGGAGAAGAGAAGGGGAGAGAAGAGGGAGTCGGATTCTCCTCATGGTTACGATCACCATGAGCGCCATTTTTGTAAGTAACGAGTCTGCCACTATGGAGTTCTTCGAGTTTTGACGTTCATCGGCGGTGAGAATGAGAGGAATTCTGCAAATCATAGGAGCCAAAAAAAAAAAAAAAGTTTTAAAATAAACTTTTTTTTGTGGGGTTATATATAGCCCCACCCTTTATCTTAAATATATATGAACAAATTTTTTAGATGTAGAATTATGAAAACCTAGGCTTCATTTGATTCGAAATTTCTCATTTGATAAGTTGTTTTGAGATAAGTATTCAAAATACCTCACTCGACAAACTATGTTTGGTTTGAAATCGCTTCGAGGTAAGGTATTCCGCTTACCCCAAGTATCTCCCTCATCACTCAAGTATTCCAATACCATAAAAATCAATGATAAAGCAAATACCAAATCTCACTGGTTGCTCCCGATATCAGTGCAACCACTTGACCACAGCCATCAGACCGCCACTAGACCATCGTCGTCGATTGACAAACCACCAATGTTGGTCGACTCCTGAACTACCATTGATTGATCACCAGACCATCGGCTCCGATCATTGAACCACCACTAATATTTAAACTCTTTTTTTATTTTGATAAACTTCTCAATACTTAGTTACTTACATCGAATCTTATTTTCAAACCAACTAAAGTAAAATATTTAGATGCTGAAGTATTCCCATACTTCAGTAATCTAGATAACTCACATATTACTCATACGTGCGATACCTCCGTCCAAATGGAGCCTAAGTTTTAAATAAACACTATTTGGTTTGTATTTTTTCTATCTTGGACATCAATATCTTATGGATACAAGCGAGCTATATCCATCGGCCCCACCTCCGCTAGTTGAGCAATACATTGGATATTGATGTTCAAGGTACCATTGGCAAGGCACATGACACAGCAAGCCAGTATAGTGAGTACAGCTTCAAGGGATGGCCTCACATGCCTTCATCTGACATGTAATTAAAAATCCGAACTGGATGAAGATGTTGGGTCAACCTCGATGGCAAGTGTTGATGAGGAAGGAGAGAGTGGTAGTTTGGGTATTATGAAAATATCACTTTTTCGGGTGCCAAGCTGAAAACAACAGGGTATTCTACTGTTACTAAGGCTGGTAATTTTGGACCCGACACGAAATTAGCTGGGTTGGGTCAGGGTTAAACGGGTTCGGGTCGTAAACGGGTTGACACGATAGACCTGTTTAATAAATGGGTCGGATCCGGGTCTAGGGTCTGGACATGATAGACCCGGGAAGGCCCGTTTAAAATTCAACGGGTCGTGTCGGGTCGGGTCGGATCTACCCGCAATCCGATACTGTAATATATAGTACCAGCGGGTCTATCAGGTCAGGTCGGGTCGAGTCGGGTTGGGTCAGATCGGGTCAACTGAATAGACCGTGTGGTAAATGGGTCTTACCGGATCTACCCGTTTATTAGCGGGTCGGGTACGGGTTTTGGATCTAGACACGATTAGTTAAACGGATCGGATCCGGGTCTAGGGGTTTTGGACACGACCCGACCCGACCCGTTGACACCCCTAACTATACAAAATGCATGGCTTAAGTTAGATAGTCGGGCGCCAGGCTGAATCCAAACCCAAACCCGACCAGCCAAATAAATAGACAACTCGATCCAACTCGCTTAATAATTGGGTAAGGTCTGGTCAACACATCTATATAAACTATGTATAATTATAAAAGGTAGGTTTCAAAAGAAAAAAAATAATGTCCTTGAAATTGAAATTCATTCGAACATGGTAGGAACAACAAGAGGGAGAACGAGGACAACATATTTTACCTCACATGTGATGTTGTTAGGGTTTTTGACGTTCTTAGTTTTTCTCGACTCCCGTTTGGTTTCCTTTTTGTGGGATCCAGGACCTAGGCAAAACTCAAAGGGATACCCCCTCCTATTTATTTTCTAGTGATTGGAAGGTAATTCACTGGAATGAGAGGGACTTCTGTATCCGGCTCAGAAAACAATTGTTTCCACAAGAAACCAATGCCTCCAATCATATTAGTGAATGCCTGTGTCGATTGGCACGAAGCGGGCGTCTTCGGCGTGACCCCCCCCGCGCCCTAACCCATGGGTCGGTTCTGTTGTACAGTCAAATACAGAGAAGAAAAAAAAAACAAAAAAAGAGAGAGATGCAGGTGGGCCATGGGGGATGCGGTTAGAGAGAGAGAGATAGATGCCTTGGATCCGCTAGATCAAACGGCTTGAGGGATATGAGGATCGTGATGTATTTGATCCGTACGATTAGATCGGATGAATAAGTTGTCTCTGCATAATTTTGAGAATGGCAGGATTATAAATAACTTGAGTGGTCTTAACACGTAATATAGATGGCTTGTTTGTAACGTATGTGATTTGAGTTAATGGATTGGTAGGGTTTCGGTGTTGACACGACTCATTAAGCAAATGGGTCATGTCGGGTCAATTGGGTAATAGGCATGATTCTTAATCCGAGCTATTTTTTGTAATCGTGTCGATTGGGTTAACCCATTATTGACCCAAACCCAATTAGATCAAAACCGAAACCCTCACGCCTTGTGATATTAGGAGTTGTGTTGGTGGGTCATGTCAAGAATTGCCACCCTATCCTTAAGGGGTTATTTTATTTCGATGTAAGTAGGCCTTGAAATGATCAACGTGATCGAAATGGGCACACTTTGGAGCGTTTTTTTTTTTTTGGAGATGGTCAAAGCTTCTCAATTATTCAATTGATAAACATCAAAGGAAAGGACTAATATGATCCACTGATTGAAAATATAATTGTTGAGAGCAACAATGTGGTGCTTACTTGGAGTGTTTGTTTTGATGTAAGTGAAAGCTGAAGTTGGGAGTGCCTGATTGGCACTAGGGGTGAGACTTGGGCGGATTGAAAGGTATGCCCATGCCCAACCCGACTTGCACAAACCTTAACCTGTTTTGTCCGTGGAACCCGGGGAACCTGTGGAAGCTCAACCCGTGCTTGCCCATTCTAGTTGCTTAGGTTCCTCGGGTTGCTCAATTTTACAAAATAATGGACGGGTTGTCCAATTAGAAATGCTTGTGCACATAAATAGATGGAAAAAAACCCAACAAACTTTTGAATTGGATAAATAAAATCTTTGAATTGCGTAACGAAAACATAAAGTTTAACCCATATCCTCACATATTTCGAATGAATTCTTAGCATTCAACCTCAAACAGACAGTCTTTGATTTTCATAAAAGAAACTACCAAAGCATTCAACTTTAGTCTGTCGCTTCCTCAGGTTCAGAAGATCGGTGCCCAAACCCGTCCAAATTAAAATCGGGTTGATCTTTTTTTATCTAAATCTGTCCAAGTTTTTAACTAGCTTTGTCCATGTTTATCCATTGTTCGGATTGGGCGGGTCAGGTTAGGGTCAAACCCGCCCAAATGCCCACCCCTAATTTGCACCCCTACTTTTCTCATTTTGAATCTTTTGACTTTGGACCAAAAAAACCCCGGGAGAAGTGGAGTAATAGCAGAGGTGCCCCTAAGGGGCGCCAATTCTAAGTTGGGGGACCTTAGGGGTGCGACAATTCGGCGGTGCCCCAATTTGGACTGTCAATGAATGCGCAAGGCACGGGCGCCGCATGTCCGACGAATCGTAGCGGAAGAGCAGCGGCCGCACCAGGCGAAGCTTAGCAAAATGGGCGGCGACGGCGGCGGGTTCAGGGCCCGCGTTGAGCACTACCTCTACAGCGGAGAGAAGAAGCATGTCCTCGCCGGCATCGCCATCATCAGCGTCCTCTTCGGCGCCCCCTGGTATCTCATGACCCGAGGTAACGCACCATCTACAGATCTCTCGATTGAGCTCGTGAATAACTCTGTTTCTCAAAGTCATCATCATCCTACAATTTCATCGGTCAATTTAACGATTAACACGTTCGTGTGCATAACCCTTAAATTATTTTCGCCCCCTCACATCTTGTTGGAGCTGTTGGTATGAAATCGTAATGGGTTGCTTTGTTCAAATTAGTTTGTTGGACTTTTTCATGAATATCTTAATGAGTTGATGAAGACTGTTCATGAATACAATAACTGGGATCTCAAATACAATAGTGGGTTGCAATGTTTATCCCTACACATAATTCTCCCTTTCGAAATATCTGCCTGTGTGAATTGGTTGCTTTTGATCTTCAGCTGGCCCCATCGGTTGAATGTGTTGTGAAATTGATCTCGGCTGAGTTGTTTACAAGTGGCATTCTGACGAACCCGACCGTTCTACCAAAAGCTTTGAAGTTGTTGGAGATCGGGCCCAAAAACTATTTAGGCACATAATATACCACCACGCTTCCGCGGCCGACGTCATCGTTGGTCCACTCTATCGACACTGGCCCGATAGTAGCCCTTTCCCTTTTTGGCGGCATCCGCTCACCTACCAGTATTTTAATCTAGTCTATAGGTCGCCCTTTCCGGGATTCGAACCTTGGATGTGGGGCTGGCTCTGATACCCAATGCTACGAACCCGACCGTTTTTCCAAAAGCTCCGAAGCTGTTGGAGATCAGGCTCGATAACTATTTAGGCACATAACACATTCAATCATCCCTTGTGAAATGATTTCTCTTTAATTAGCCAATCGCCTTTTACTAGTTTTCATCCTATGAAGGCGAGGCGTTTAACATGGGAAATGTGTGGCAAGCGGCGGCATTGTGAAGTTCATCTTGGCTGAGATTTTTACAAGTGGCATTCAATCATCCCTTGTGAAATGATTTCTCTTTAATCAGTCAATCACCCTTTACTAGTTTTCATCCTATGAAGGCGAGGCATTTAACATGGGCAATGTGCATGGAAAATGATCCTCATGCTGTCAGAGTGGACAGGGTTGGAAGGAGCAAAAAAGGTTTTTTCTTGGACATTTACTATTTAAGCACTAGGTTATCAATGTGTGAATCTTGTAGGATGCTCTCATGCTGAGTAATACGGTTACAACAGTGTGAAGCTTACAGAAACTCAATGGTAATGAATCTACTGATATACCATTGTGTGAAAGTCTCAGAACATTCAGCGATTCTATGTATAATTTATATCAATGCTCATCAACTTTATTTGTCCCTTCGTACTTAGGGACAAATCAGTACTTAGGGACCGAAGACTACTATCACTTGTGATTTTCAGTGTCTGAGGAGTTCTCAATACCCACAATTTTGGTATGATACGTCATATGCGACACATCACTTACCAAATCCGGACCTCCATAACTCACTTCAGCATTCTGTGGTGATGAACAAGAGTACTGTTAATTGTATGATTTGTTTATTGGTTATATCATATATGCATGTGGATTCCTCAAGTGTACTCACTTACAGTTTTTTTTAAGTCATTTCTAGGATCCGTACTGTGTTCTTTTGTTAGGCAACTTCAATGATAGTTCATGGTTTCACATTCTGAAACAATATAGTGTGCATGTTTTGAACATCTTTATCAGCAATCAACTTGCATCCTTAGTGTGCTTAGGAGGTTGGGTATGTTTATCATTGTGGAAGGTTCAAAATATGTCTAATCCCTACAAAAAAAAAAAGCAATTAAAGATAGTCTTATCTGCCCAAGAAACTAGCATCCTTGGGTGCAACTGTGCAAGTTGTGTATGTTTAAAAAATGTTACGTACCTATTTATATGAGTCTGCCTAGTGGCAAATTTCTCTGAATTATTGAAGGATTCTCTAATTGTTCTTAAAGTTTTCATTAATCCAATTTATTCTTGGTGTGAAATACTTTTTGTTTGAATTCTTTAGAATTATTATGGCAACCCATGTATTTTGTTTCATTTATTGGCAATTTTTTTAAAATTTATTTTCATCCTACAACTCATGTATCCTTAAAACTCTCTTTTTGATTATTTGTTATCAGAAACTTTTTTCCTTGAATTTTATGGAATTACGAACTTTTCTCCTTGACAAGTTAATTTTTAATACAAACTTTCATATTAAGCCGGTGTGTACACCATGCCGACACAAAAGGTTTCCTGGATTTATTGATGCCATATTCCTTATTTCAAAGTTTCCATTTCTTTATTAATTTCAAATCCAACATATCAGCACAGGCACAAAAACACAATAAGAGTTATTGTTCCCCAAAAATGTATATAATATTATAATGCAAAATCCTACCTTTCATATCATGCCCTGGATTTGCTAACCTAACCTGATAACTCACATATTCGAGGCTGCAATCCAGCAAACCTATTTTCTACTTACTTGTTCACACTAAAACATAGACCTCCAAAAAGTCTTTATAATTTTTATCCCCATGTCAGTACCTTGTGCCTTAGGTATTTCAAAACAAATCTAGAACAACAAGAGCCTGAAAGCTAGCCCATAGATCCCTTTTATTCCTTGATATAAGCCTTTTTACCCAGTTGCAGTAACTTATGCATAAGATAGTTACATCCGATGGTGTCCAAGCTAGACTCCCTAAGTGACGTATGTCCATAGATAGAGATCTATTAGACTATACAAAAAGACTCCGATGCAAATGTCAACATTATAAGTGTTGTTGATAGCATATATATTATACCAAAAGATGTTTGCACGGAGAGAATATTCTTGGACATACGAAATTGATGCACTGGCTGTACCGAGGATTACATATGGATTGTAAGTTTGTCTAGTTCCTTCAACTAGTATAATTGGAGGTGTATCAAGGTTTCAGGATTCGGGTTGGCTACGGAATCTGACTGGTGAAAAAACTTGGGGTACACCTTCGTGAACTACACAATCACAAGAGGGTTTTTTTTTTTTTTTTTTTTGGGGGGGGGGGGGGGGGGGGGTGCACCTCTCCCTGCAGCACAGAGACTGGGTCCCATTCCAATCTACCAAGGTTTGCGAGGCCACCTACGCTTGGCTCTAGGTGAGACCTAAACAACAATATCATCAAAGTTGGGAAGTCGTGTAACTGGAACCGAAATGGTAAAAAAAATACCTTTGGATTTTTTTAAGTCTTTTTAAATTTAAGTCTTTTATGGTTGAGTTTTGCACATATTGACATAAATTGCTTCTAGAAAACATAGCAATTACTAAATAATAGTAAGCTTGCATGGATCATAATATATTTACATGTTTTTATTTAACGTTATCGCATTTACCTCGTCTCACTATTTAATACTTGTTTGTCATTCCCTTTCCCTAAACAGTCGTTTCTCTATTTTTCTCCATCTTTCTTATTAGTTGTCTATCTGTTGAGGGACACGCCTCTCGTCAAGTAACATCTTCATCCATATTCTTCTAAAAAGGATGGAATTGGTCTTGATGTACGACATTAGTCGCTATATAACCAATGTTTTAAAAAGCGCTAGGCGGACCTAAGGCAGAAGGGGAGTTCCAAAGCGGTAATGTGGATGCTTAGGCGAACGCCCAGAGATTGAGATGCCCCAAACTTTATAAAATATTTTACTTAGAATTTATATAACTGTTATGTTTATAGTGTCATCCTTCTTCTAGGAGTTCACAATGGGCCAAGGGTGCCACTAGTTAAAAAAGAAAAAAGAGAAGATTAAATGAAGAAAATAAAGAAGAAGATGAATGGGAGAAAGGAAACTTATGAATGACGGCTTTTGACGATAACATCGATGGCCTTTTTCTTATGGACATCAAGAAAAGCGAGTCTCAACTTAGGCGATGCGGTATAAGATCCAAAATGCCTAGGTGGGCGTCTGAATCGCTTTTTAGAACAATGCATGTAACATTATGTCTCATCCAATTACAAAGAGTACATCTCATCCCATATAGATAAAATATACTCGGAACGTCCCACCTATGCCACCCACGGCGTTCCATTCTTCAAAAGGAACGATGGGTACACGTCTATCTCGCAACTCAGATGCTGGTGAGAATACTAGCGGAAAAATACTTGCTGAGAAGATTGCGTTGGTGAAGGCAGTGGTGGAGGAGGCATCTACATCAACGAGAGCAATGGTGGGGGAGGTAATTGTGCCAACGAAAGCGGTGTGAATGACATCAGCGGTCAAAATCCAAGCAAATCCAATGATAAAATCTGGCGAATCCGGTGGTCTGACAAGATCTGACAAATCCGTGAGAAAGATTTGGTGAAATCCGACAAAGTCCGTCGAGATTCGACAAAATTCGGCGAATCCGACAATATTCGGGGGCAAGATACGACGAAGTCCGACGTGGTCCGGCGGGAACCAGTGAATTCCGACGGGATCTGGTGAGATCCGATGAAATCCGGCAAAGTTCTGTTGCGGGATCCGGCATTTTGGTGGGATTTGGAGAAATCTGGCGGCGATATTCGGAGAAATTCGGCAGCGAGATTCAACAATTTCGGCGAGATCTGGTGAGATCCGACAAAGTTTGGGTGGTTTCGGTTGAAATCCGGAGGCTTTGGTTGAAATCCGATCGAAACCATACTCAAGCTTCTGAAACCTACCCACAAGTTTCATGATATATGTGGGTTGTTTTGGCCGAAATGATTGAAATCACCTCGAAATGGACAAATCCGACAGAAATCAGTATCGAAATGGGTGCGACTTTGGTAGGCGCCCACTGTTTTTGGTCATAATCTCGTTGAAAACAACGAAATGACATGGTTTCGGTGGCACTCCCACTGTTTAGTCCCGAAATTTTGGTGGACCCTCGAGATTTCGGCCAAAATTCACAAAATTCACGTGAAACCTTGAAACTTCACCAAAACCAAACTAGTTCAGGGTTTCGGATCCCCCATTTGGTTTTGGACCTGACTGAAACCGACTATTTCAGTGAAATTTCGACCGAAATTTCAAACATGTATCCAGATAGCTAGTAATTTGTTTTTTTAATGAACAAACGAAGCACATCGAGAATTCAAGATCGACCTTCACGTTGTTAGTCACCACTCTCTCTGGCAGACTAGCACCATCACCATGTCTTCTGTGCCTTTAGATGCCTAGATTGTGGACCTGTTTGCTAAGTCACATCCGCTACTTTGTTTTTAGTTTCTTGTTGGCAAACTATTAGTTTATGAGCCATCAAAAGTTTGAGGGGGGTGTTAAAGGTTGTACACATGCTTATACATTTTTCCTTTGGTTTTCCCTTTTGTGGTATGCTCACGTTGTTGGTAACCACACTCACCACCTTGTATATATAACTTGGGTTAGTGCCATAATGAAGTTGAGATTAATTTAGTTCATTATGTTTCATTGTCAAAACAAATATCCCATCTCGAGATCCCTGGTTGAGACCAGAAATGGACCTATGTAGCTTGCACACAAGGTGCTCCTAGCCTCCTGCCGCTTTGTCACAAATCTGTTTGGTTGAGATATATAAATCTCTTCCATAAGGCGACCATTCAGAAATACTATCTTGACGTCCATTTACCATATCTCATAGTCGTAATAGAAAATTATGGGAGAAAGAATCTTAATGAACATGAGCATGACTACAAAAAGGTCTCGGAATCGATTCTTGAAGGTCTCAGTCTTCATGCACACTCCTCTATTACTCTTGTGGACCCACTTACACCCTATGGGCTTAATACACTCAAATGGTGCAAGTGTGCGACAAGTTCCCAGACTTAGTTGGAGACTTGGAGTACAAACCTTGACGCGAAGTTCATGTCTTAATTATGTTTTAATCATTTTTTGTAAATGCATTTTTGTACTTGCTTAGGTGCCTATTGTCGATGTGTTTATGTGATCCTATCTAGTTCTTATTGTTAATTTGGTCTTTTGACTCTTTACTTGCTTAGTTCTTGTTGTAAATGTGGTCTTTAGGCTCTCTACTTGCTTAGTTCTTACCGTTAATATTGTGATTTTTTGCAACATTGTCAAGCGTGATGTTTGATTGCACAATTCATGCTAACATTATCGTTGTACATCCTTCTTGTTCATTTTTTATTGGAAAAAATTAAAAACTCACAAAAACTAAAAATTTTAGAAAGAAATCTAAAATATAATTAGAAGACTTTAGAACTCACTAAATGGAGAACACCATCTTTATTGCTGGTGGGGGATACGTGCCTATGACCTCGACCAGTATATTAGAAAAGCAATTTGGGTTACAAATTTATAAAAATATAAAAAATAAAAATAGTCCCTTTGTGAGGCATTACAGATTTATAATTATAAGAGAGAACCAGTCGTTTCAGCTAGGGGTGCAACTTGGGTTGGGTTCGGGTTTGGGCCAAATCGGAACATAACTGACCTAGTTTGGTTCTACCAAATCCAAATCCGATCCGACCCGACTTAGGCAGACCCAATGCGGAGTCATGGACCCAACCCGCACTAAGGTCGGGTCGGGTCTCAATTTGACAAGTATAGGCACTATACACTGTGCAGTATGCACTGAATAGTGAATATGTAGTATACATTGAATAGTGAATATGTAGTTTGCACTGTATAGTAAACATGCAATATACATATATATGATGGCTACTGCTGGCAGTAGATAGACGATTAAAAACAAACAGTCATCAACTTCAAAGCATCCGATGATAAAAATTTTATAGATAAAGTAGGCATTCAAAGACATTAGTGCGTGGCTCTTGCTGTAAAGAAGTTATGTAACTTTGGCTCAGTGAACAAAAACACTAACCGGGTCAACTAAAAATGATGGATAATTGGATATTCTAATATAAAATTAATTTTTAATAAGTATAATTACGATAAAATATAATTGTATATTGGTCCCATATTAGCATGGAAGGTCCAAGGAGGGGAAGACCTAGAGTAACATTGATGGAAGTTCTTCAAAAAGACATGGACTAACCTTTAATTGACAACCGATATAATTGTATATTGGTCCCAGATTAGCATGGAAGGTCCAAGGAGGGGAAGACCTAGAGTAACATTGATGGAAGTTCTTAAAAAAGACATGGACTAACCTTTAATTGACAACCGATATAGTCCTAAATAGAAATGAATCGCGAAGAAAGATTCACAAAGCCGACCCCAAGTAGTTGTGACATGGCTTGATGGTTATGATGGGTCCGGTTCTCAGGTTGGTTTGGCTTATCCCAAGCCCAAACCCGGAGCTGACCGGAATTTAATTGGGTCCAGAAGAATGAGAACCAAACCAACCCGGATTTGCAAAATACCCAAGCCAACCCAACCCATTTAGGTCGGGTTGGTTCGGTTTTCTGTTTTACCCAACCCAAGTTGCACCCGTAGTTTCAGTCGCACATGTATTGTGCGGCTGCACAACAGACTATGCAACCGCACAACTCCAATGGTGGTTATAAAACTAGTAGTTGGATGCGGCCGCACTAGTTGTGGCTATTGGTCCACAATTTTTCTGATATTGTGTTTTTTTATAGGAACAAAGCATCAGTCCCATCAAGATTACATGGAAAAAGCCGATAAAGCTCGGAGCGAAAGGCTTTCGTCTGCCAAATCATCACTGAAGTAGTCCAATGAATCGCATGAATGGAGGGTGATCATCGATTCGTGCTGTTTTTGTTTGCAGCATTGTGGAGAAGTTAAGATGCACCTTAAACAACCAATGTCTTTGATGCAGAATCCCCATGCCATTGGCTCCAGATGTGGAATGTGCTGGGAATCCAACTTTGGAGCACCCCACTTTGTTTTTCCCTACTTGAAGTTGAAAGAGCTTGGTTTTGGATTGTGATTTGTTTGGTCTCTTTGACCACATATCCTTTCTAATTCCCCAATAATCTTTCTTGGCTACTTAAACCTCTGATCTTAGGCTTCAATTGGAAATGCATGACAGGTAACTGCAACTGGATACTGTAGGGTTATAATATTCCTTGGATACTTGGATGAACATCTGATCTTCAAACCTCTCTCTCTCTCTCTCTCTCTCTCTCCTCTTCCCCCCCCCCCTGTGTGTGTGTGTGTGTGTGTGTGTGTGTGTGTGTGAGATGAATCTACAGCAAAAGGGTGGTTCTATCTTTATATATGGTGTTTGGGAGCCTGGAAAGGCGAGGATTACCCACGGGTAGGGCTGGCAATTTTGGACCCAACACGACCCTACACGAAGTTAGCGGGTCTGGGTTAGGGTTAAACAGGTTCGGGTCGTAAACGGGTCAACACGATAGACTCGTTTAATAAACGGGTCGGGTCCGGGTTTAGGGTTTGGACATGGTAGACCTGTTTAAAATTCAACGTGTCGGGTCGGGTCTACCTGCAATCCGATACTGTAATATATAGTACCAGCGGGTCTATCGGGTCGAGTCAGGTTGGGTCAACTGAATAGACCCGTGTGGGAAACGGGTCTTACCGGATCTTATCGGGTCTACCTGTTTATTAGCGGGTCGGGTACGGGTTTAGGATCTAGACACGATTAGCTAAACGGGTCTGGGTCTAGGGGTTTTGGACACAACCCGAAACTAGACACGACCCGACCTGACCCGTTGACATCCCTACCCACAGGGGATTACAAATCTCTGGGAGCAGAGATTCCTCATGGAGATTTGACTTTTTTTTTGGATGGTTGGGGATTCTATGAAGTAGGGAATCCTCATTTCCTTTCTCATGTTTGGGCGTTGAGAAATAACGAGTCCATGGAGATTCATTGGTGGAACAACGCTTGCCGTTTTAGAATATCTTGTATTACTGGGGGAAACTAATCCCTCTTCCCACGGGATTTGTGTCACCTCAGCAATGAGGTGGCACTGCCTAGCCGAGAGAATTTGTATGCGTCAAACATGGAACTGTAACTGGTTGAGTTACCGTTCGTTGCACCTAAAGTCCCTCACACTCAACATGTAATTGGTTGAGTCTGAACCCAACCCAACCCAGCTCTTGGTTAGATTCGGACTCATTGGTTTTAAGAATGGTTTGCGTTCGGGTTGGAAAAACTCAACCCGAACTCAATTTGGTTGGGCTTGGGCTAAGGTGTTGGACGACTCAACCCAAACCCAAGTTGAGTGTAACATGTCAGCTTATAGACCCCATGACCGTAGATCTTTTGTGTGTGCTTGTGTGAATAACCAACCCAAAGGGCCAAAAATAGTGAAGCAGTAGAGGTAAGCGACACTTTATTGATAAGAATTAAGGATAAATAGTTTTTTTTTTCCCTACTATTTTGCTCTTTAAAATTCAAACTTTTGATAAGTGAAAATAGGCATTACCCTAACATGTCCAACCTGACCCGACCCACCAACTTGTGTCTTGTGCTGCCTCGAGGTCGACCTAAGCTTGAAAATTTGTTCTTGGGTTGGGCTCGGGTTCGGCAATGCAGGTTGAAGTTCAGATTCTAGCGCTCGGGTTGAACTTTAACCCGACCCAACTGCCAGAGTTGCGGCTGTAATGGCATATAGCTGAACGTAGCTGTTGCCGCTGTTGCCGCTTTTGCCTTTCCCTATCTTAAGTAATATCTTGTTGAAACCGTATAACAACTCCGTTGTAGTCTAGTTGGTTAGGATACTCGGCTCTCACCCGAGAGACCCGGGTTCAAATCCCGGCAACGGAATATTATTTTGGATTTTCCTTTTCTCCTCAGTTTCTTTTTTTTGGGTTATTTTGACTTTGCCCCCAAACTTTGTCTTGAATTAGACTTTACCGCCCATATTTTCATTAATTAGACTTTACCCGCCAAAACAAACTATTCCGTCAGCTCACCCCCCAAAACTTTATTTCTTAATTTTCTTTTCCGTCAGCTCAGCCTTTCTCTTGGATGGCGAGTTGACGGAAAAGATAGTTTTGGGGGGTAAAGTCTAATTAATAAAATATGGGAAGTAAAGTCTAATTCAAAGCAAAATTTGGGGGCAAAGTCAAAATAACTTTTTTTTTTTTGTGAGCTCAGATTTCACAAAACATAGAGAGAGAGAACTCGGGTGCTAGCATTTTGGTCCCGGCAACGGAATTTTTTTTTTTGGATTTTCCTTTTCTCCTCAGTTTTTTTTGGGTTATTTTGACTTTACCCCCTCAAACTTTACCTTGAATTGACTTTACCCCCCATATTTCATTAATTAGACTTTACCCCGCAAAACTTTATTTCTTTTCCGTCAGCTCACCCTTCCTTTTTTTTTTCTGGTGAAATCATCCTTTCTCTTGAGAGCTGACGGAACAGATAGTTTTGAGGGGTAAAGTCTAATTAATAAAAGTATGGGAGGTAAAGTCTAATTCAAGGCAAAATATGGGGGGCAAAGTCAAAATAACCCTTTTTTTGTGAGCTCAGGTTTCAAAAGAGAGAGAGAGAGAGAGAGAGAGAGAGAGAACTCGGGTGCTAGCATTTTGGTCAGGGATTCGAATATATATATAGAGAGAGAGAGAGAGAGAGAGAGAGAGAGAGAGAGAGAGAGAGAGAGAGAGAGAGAGAGAGAGAGAGAGAGAGAGAGAGTGAACTCGGTGCTAGCATTTTGGTCAGGGATTCGAATAGAGAGAGAGAGAGAGAGTGAACTCAGTGCTAGCACTATGGTCAGAGAGAGAACTCGGGGTGCTAGCATTTTGGTCAGGGATTCGAATATCGTCTTCGCCAACAAAGGCCACGCCACTGACCAGTCGGGTTAGTTCCAGGTCCTCACCAAATTTTTATTTTTAGAAACGGTCCTCTCCAATTGTGCAACCAACAATAATCAGGACTAGCAGATGTTCATGCTATAAATACGAGGCATAAAAACTAGGGTAAAATTACATCAGACCACCTTAAGTTTGGGGACAGTTACAATGGTGTCAATAATATTAGGGAAATTTTATTCATGGGCCCAAATACTTCACATACTCCGTTTCTTCTCAAAAATCGATTCGCATCTAGTGCTGCAACTCAGGCGGATTGAGTTGGGTTGGGGGTCAACCTAAGCCCAACCCAAGTACTAGGACTTGTGGATGCAAAGTTTGGCAAAGGCACCATAGCTCAGGGCTTACCAGCCTAGATTGGGGCCCATGATGATGCCTCAAGTCCTACCAGCCCTGTATGGGGCCCACAATAATGCTTTGGGTCCTACCATCCATGCCTGAGGGCCATGACAACTTTTCGGGACCCACCAACCTTGCATGGACCCTCCCCCCCCCCCTCGACGACTGTCCAGGAGCCGATGACCGGCCCGCAAAAACTGCCCCAAGGCCTAGCTACCTCCAAAATCCCTATAAATAGCAAACCATACACATATTCAAGGATCAAATTTCTAATTCAAGATCCAATTTTCTGAAACCAGAGCTATTATCAGTTTTGAGAGTTGCAGAACTTCTACATAGAACACATAGGTTTCGTGGAATCTATCCTTGAAGAGCTGATATTCTCTTCTAGCCCCTTTTCTACATCTGAGTGCTTGTATCAATAGCCCTCGGCCTGTCGAGGCATTGCGTCACACCTTTGAATTAGTAAATTAAGGTTGTTACTTATAGCACAGAGACGTAAGTTTTGGCCGAACTTCGATATCACACCCTTATATACTGTCTACTCTACATCCTCTACTATCTTCCACCTACATTCTATCATGCTCTACATTCCAGTCAACAGTCAATTCAATGTCAATGGCAGAAGATTTTCCCCCACAGAACTCTCAATCCTTACCCAATCCAACCCAACCTCCAAACTGAGATGCCCAGCCCAAGCCGAACCCAAGCAAAATTTTCCATGCTTGGGTTGGGCCTGGGTTAGCCCAAGTTGGTAGGACTGGTCAGGTTGTGCGAGTTCGGATATACTTATTTCCAATGATTGTTTAAAATTTTAACATTTGAAGACAAAAAACTGAAAAGAACTTAAACTTGCTAAACACTACTATACAACTTGTCTTAATTTCTATTCATTACATTTACTAAATCATCACATAATGCCTTTATTTGATACTTTTGTCTTAATTTCTATTCATTACATTTACTAAAGCATCACATAATGCCTTTATTTGATAAGCAAGAAGCAAATCCATTGTATGAGATTGGGTGAAATGGATGGCTGTCATCGAGACCCCTTAACAAATGGGTACTCAGGATGGTTGTGATTGGTACTTATATATTATAAACTCATAGACATACAGGAGTACTCGGGTTCAGTTTGGACTGGGTTATCCGACATCTCAACCCGAACCCGACCCAAATTTAACTCAATCCAACATACCCAATATTCAAATACATCAATCCAAACCCATCGAAAACTTGGGTTGGGCTGGGTCCAACCCACCCAAGTTTCAACCCTATTCCCACCTCATACCGATTCATACCCTCCCCCCTCACCCCTTCCCTTTAACCAATACCAAAAGCTACTCCCACCTGTTTCCTTCGTCTTCTTCCACAACGCCGGAGCCGTTATAGTCGGAGCTGCCACCACTCCCCCTCCTCCTTGTCCATCGCCGTTTACGCTCATTGAGCTAGTCGATGAAGCCACCTCCTCCCTCCACTATCTTCACGGAGCCTGGGGATGCTCGCCGGTTTGTGTGCCGAACGAGAGGATGCTCACCGGAGACGGAACCCGCTTCCCCTCATCCTCTCTCCTCCTCCCTCCATTTATTCCACCTCCACTGAAGTCCTAACCCATCCTAGAGCCGCCGGAGACGGAGCCCGGGGATGCTTTCTGATTCATGCACCAGAGGAGAGTTGCCGCAGCCGGAAAAACGGGTTAGGGATGAGATAGATGTAGCGGGGAAAAGGGTTACGAGATGGGGTATGAGGAGTGATATATTTGTCATCGGAATGGTTTTGAGTAGGCGGAGGAAGGGCGAAAGGGAATCGAAACAGAATCAGTCTGTGATTCGTCGAAATGAATCACAATGGGAAAGTGCTGCCACCGAAAGCCACAATGGGAGACAAAGGAATATATATTTCAGGCCATCCGATCTTTAGGTGTGTGCGATTCATTGAAATGATGGAACGGTTGGATTCATGAAAATGTACCATCAGGTGTTTACGGTAACCTACCTGCCTCTCTCTCTCTCTCTCTCTGAATGTATGCACTACATAAACCTGGTGATCAATAGGGGATGACCTTTATGTCCTCTCTCTGAATGTATGCACTACATAAACCTGGTGGTCAATAGGGGATGACCTTTATGTCCTCCTTTCATGAGGGCTGTTAGGAAAGCCGAGAACGATGTATTACAGCAACCAATAATCCCCTTAACTCAAGCTTCCTTCATCATCTAGTTAGCAGCTCTGTTCGAAGACCGAGGAATCCAATGTATATAAACCCCTCTAATCTGCCTCCAGGATTGTAAACAAGACATAATGAGAGGGCATAGATCACCAACACAACCCTTGCCAAGGAGTAATGCATCACGCGCCTTAATCGTGTCCGTTAGAACTAGCATCTTAGTATCTCTTGCCTCGCCATCATCAGGAAAGCTGCGTTCAAAGCACACAATTCCGCATGCAAAGAGGATTGCGCTGGACAATGTGCTGCTGCTGCAGCTATAACCACTCCATTACTATTAGGGGTGCAAGTTGGAACGGAAATTCTGATTCCGTCCGAAACCGATCCAAAAAATTTCGATTTTGGCATCTGTGGGCACCGAAATTAGCCCACGGATTGGACCCGACCCGCATGCGAACACGGCCCGCACACAACGGCCCGCATGCGAAACCCGGCCCGCACACAACGGCCCGCATGCGAAACCTGGCCCGCACACAACGGCCCGCATGCGAAACTTGGCCCACACACAACGGCCCACATCCGAACCTTGGCCCATACACAACGGCCCGCATGCGGAATTGGGCCCGCACACAAACGGCCTGCATGCACACTCGGCCCGCGTGCAAGCTCAACCCGCACACAACGGCCCACATACGAAAACCTGGCCCATACACAACGGCCCGCTACCCGAACCCAAAAAGGGGGCCCACCGGCCCCCCCTCTTGAAAACCGTGCCCCCCTCCTCATGGAGAGGTGGGGCCGGCCCTAAAAGAAAGGGAAAAAGAGAAAAAAAAAAAGAAAAAGAAAAGAAAAAGAAAAGAAAAGAAAAAGAAAAAGAAATCAAAACGGCCTCGATGCGGGGGGAGGTGGCGTGGACGTCTACGCAGCCGTAGATCCGCGACGATCCCTCGATCCAACGGACAAGATAACGTTGTGTCGCCATCCGATCCAAAAGTGCAACAAAAAAATAACAACTCGATCTTTAAAGATCGAGTCACATCTAGCCCATAACCACCCCAACTAAAAAGGAGGGGATCGGGTTTGTTTCCTTGGATAAAGGAACAATATCTTGATGGTTATGGGGGGAGATATCGGATGAAACAAAAAGATTTCAGCCATATCTCCCCCAACCGCCCCCCTTTGCCTATAAATAGAAGGGGTGGGGGAAGGCGCAAAGGGTCCGAAAGCCGAAGACGAAAGAGCTCCGCAAGAAAAGCTCCAACGCTTGACGACCGAAGGCTTCACGAGGCACGGCAAGCATGTCCTACGGGAATCCTTGGCCCTTCAAGTCCTCATCAACGTGAAGACCTTGCACTCGAAGGTCAAAGCTTCGACTCCTCGCACGAAGAAGAAAGCGTGGAGAAGAAGACCTGGAGCCGTCATCACCCGATTGCTCCAACGATTTTCATCAGCTCCGAAGACGCTATAAGCAAAGGCCAGAGAAGAAGATCGAAGCCGACAACACCCGTCGTCTTCACCTACAAAGCTGACGCTACAACCGTCGTGCGGAGATCGGTGCTACCCCCGCCGTATTCACCTACAAAGCCGACGCTACAACCGTCGTGCGGAGATCGGTGCTACCCCCGCCATCTTCATCAACAAAAGCCGACGCTACAACCGTCGTGCGGAGATCGGTGCTACCCCCGCCGTCTTCACCAACAAAGCCGACGCTACAACCGTCGTGCGGAGATCGGTGCTACCCCCGCCATCTTCATCAACAAAAGCCGACGCTACAACCGTCGTGCGGAGATCGGTGCTACCCCCGCCATCTTCATCAACAAAAGCCGACGCTACAACCGTCGTGCGGAGATCGGTGCTACCCCCGCCATCTTCATCAACAAAAGCCGACGCTACAACCATCGCATAGAGATCGGTGTTACACCCACCATCTCCACAAGAAGCCTTCAACTCCGATCAAGCCAAATACGCCCGGAGAAGAAACCAGCCGACGTCACAACCGTCGAGGAAGCCGGAAGAATAAAGAAGCCTTGAAGAAGTAGACATCGCCGTTCGAGAAGAAGATCGAGTCAAAGCTAAAGTCAAAGCCAACGCAAGAAGCCAAAGCAAACGCACCGGTAAAGCCCGCGCTAAAGCAACGCACGTGCCAAAGCCAAGCAACTACGACGGTCACGAGCAAAGCACCGCATGTTCTAGCCGATACGACGCGAAGTCCGGAAGAACTAAAGCATCGCAAGTCTCTACCCGTCTACGTTCAAGCGCAAGCGCCAAAGCAAAGCAAAAGCCAGAGCCACGCCAAAGCTACGCCAAAGCCAAAAGCTAAAGCCAAAGCCGACGCCAAAAGCACGATCGACGCCGCGAACCGACGATCAAGGACGCCGAGGTCTAGCAAGGATCGAGGAAGACACGAAGGCCGAGGAACGAAGCCCAAAACCTCCCTAGCCGAGAAAGCGCGAAGCACGGACGGGACGAAATCAACGGTCGATATTCCTTAGCCTCTCAAGAAACCCTCACCCTGTAAAGACCTCTGTCCTGGGCAACCCCTTCAGAGCTCTCGCACGAATACCACGTGGAGACGCGGATCAAAGGGACCCTCCAGAGGATCTCTCCCACAATCTCCTGATCAAAAATTTGTAATCTCGTGTGATCCGCAATAAAGACAACCCGAATCTTTTTCCGCGCCCACAGATTTCTGGCACGCCCGGTGGGACCTCCTCTCCTTTCATCCGTACGTTTGAAGGAGTTGCTTCAAGTTCGCCATGGCCGGAACGAACGATGATACGTTTGCTCCAACAAGCCTCTCACCTATCGCCGAGTCTCCACTACTCCAACACGGTGATCCAGAAAACCCGGAGGATGTCATTCCCCCCGGTAGTACGCGTCTACACTCGGCGTACTCAAACTCTTGCGAACTTCTTCACGCCAGAAACTGCTGCCGAAGATGCCCGCCAAGGTGCCAATGAGGCCTTGGTGCATGAAGAAACGAGCCTCAATCCTGGAACATCTGTCCAGAAATTTGGGGAGGACCAGCCCCAACCCCGAGACCGTTCGGGTTCTCCAGCGGACTTTGCACCTCCTTTGCCGGGGGCAAACATCCGTCATCAAGCAGAAGCAAGCCAGCGTAACTACATCTCCGACGATGATGGCGAGGGTGCGGGCATACATCGAGACGTCCTGCGACATCATCCTCCGTCCGCTCTCCAACTCCAAGTCATGCAAATAGGTGAACACATGGCTCAGCTCACCCGACTAATGGAAGAGAAAGATCGTCACATCAACACCTTGCTTCAAAGGCTGAGTGCCAGGGATGTCGCAACATTCGGTCAACCTCCTGCTTCTCTAGTAGCTGCTCCAGCCCCGTCTCCAACTCCTGCTCTTGCAGAAGTTGGCCCGGCAACACTAGCAACTACTCCTGCACTTTTCTCGACTCCCGTGCCGGTCTCGGTGACCGCGCAATCTTCAGTGGCAGCAACGATGAATGCCCAGCAAATACAAGCACTAGTGGCTGACATGATGCGTTCCCACGGCAGCAGCCTACCTCCGATTACGGCGGCATATTCAAAGCCTTACACCATAAGGATCCAACAGCTGCGCTTCCCTACCGGGTTCCAGCCACCAAAGTTCCAACACTTCGACGGAAAGGGGAACCCAAGGCAACACATTGCTCATTCATCGAAACTTGCAACAACGCCGGCACATACGGCGACGAGATGGTGAAGCAGTTCGTTCGCACCCTCAAAGGTAATGCTTTTGACTGGTATGTTGATCTTCCTCCAGGATCCATTGACAGCTGGGATCAAATGGAGAGGGAGTTCCTCAACCGCTTCTACAGCACTCGGCGCATCGTCAGCATGACCGAGCTTACAGCCACCAAGCAAAGGAAGGATGAGCCGGTGATCGACTACATCGATCGTTGGATAAACCTTGCGCTAAACTCGCGAGATCGCTTGTCTGAAGACTCGGCTATCGAGTTGTGCACCCAAGGCATGCACTGGAGCTTGCTCTACATCCTCAAAGGGATCAAGCCTCGGTCCTTCGAAGAACTGGCGACTCGGGCTCACGACATGGAGCTCAGCTTAGCAAATCGCGGGGACTCAAAGGCCATAGCCTTCCAGAAGGTGGAAGAGGAGGACGAATCGGCGGCATTAAAGCAAGTCAATGTCACCGACCTCGCTTCGACTTCCAAACCACTCGAGATCGGTGGCAAGCTGGACAAAGGCAAAGGAGCCGCCATACCACCTCCTCAGCCTCAACGGCCACCAAGGATGACTCTCGAGGAGCTTGAAGCTAAGGAGTATCCCTTCCTAGACTCGGAAGTTTCCTCCATGTTTGATCAGTTGATGCAAGAAAAGATGATCGAACTTCCGCCACCAAAAAGGCCAGAACAAGCACATCGAGTCAACAACCCGCTCTTTTGCAAGTACCACCGGATGGTCAGCCATCCCATCGAGAAGTGCTTTGTCTTCAAAGATAAGATCATGGCACTCGCCAAGCAAGGGATGATCGAGATTGACTCTGGTGATATCGTCGAGTCAAATATGACGTCAATCACCTTCGATTCCTTCCCACCAGCACTGACTGCTCCACAACGCACTTCAGCAAGGCTGCGCATCGTCTGTCAAAGATCGATGGCGAAACCAGCTCCAAGAAGACAACGACGATATGCTCCTGCAGTGCCCAGGGCCAAATCCTTACTGCCTTGGGGGCAACCGCCTCTCGCGCAAATACTCCCTCTTCCAAACAAAGCTACATCCCAGCATGTGCTCAAAGCAAGAGACGAGCAAAGAGACCCTGAAGTCAGCCTGCTAGGCCAGCCATCAGGTAAGTTTGACTTCTATGTCTTCTACTCCAAGCCTCCTTCAATCCAAATAAAAGAAGTCAAGCCAACCGGCTGGGGATCAGAAGATGAATCGGTAAAGCCTCCAAAAGAGCAAGTCCTTCAGATCAAAGAAGAGCCTTTGATTACAACACCAATTCTTCACCCTGGCGAGGAAGATCTTCTTGATAAAAATGCATGGGCTATGACGCCTCGAAGGAGAAGGCCACGACAGTCAAGCCACAGGATAGCATGTCTGGCCAACCACGAGTAAGATCGGACGACAAGAAAACTCCCCGAAAGAAAGACCTTCAAGGAAAAGAGTGAAGCTCCAGAAAGAAAGACGTCCAAAGTACCTCCAGCAAGTCCGAAAAATCTTCTCCAGCAAACTTGCCCAGAGCTGGCGACACTCCAGGAGTTTTTCCCCAGCCGCTTCCTTGAAGTTGATCAAAACCTCAAGGTCTCCGGTTGCATGAGGGAAGTTCACCAAGTGCTCAATGAAGAAAGTGGCACCAACATCAAAAGCATGGGGAGAACCATCGTCGCCAACGGCAAGCACTGCAACGAGGCTGAATCACACCTTGCTGACGTCGAGTTCCACCAGGTCAAAGACCCTATTACCTCCAGCAAAAGCTCCACGAGCCCAGAAAGTCAAAGCAGCTGCGAGAGACAAAACCTCTCCACTTGCAAAACTAGCGACATTCTCCAGCCAGACGGTGCACAAAGTCAAAGGAGCGCCAGCATCAAGACGAAAAATCCATATCAACTCCAAATCAAGCTCAACGCCACACGTTCCGTTGCCTGCTCAAGATGCGACAGTCCTGTGGCTCGCGCCTCAATGGCTTCGTAAGCCAGGACAATCGCCTTCCACTCCAGCAAAGGAACCAGCGTCACCAGTCTTTGAGGCCAACTTCATCGCTTTGCAAGAGATGGCACTACCGTTACATGGTCTGTTGCACGTCTCGAGCTCAACCGAGTCTTCCGAGTACACCAGCTCCGAGCAACTCGCAATCAAGCTAGGAAACACTCGGGGGCAAAACTCCACCGAGCTGATGTTCAAATCCAACCGCAACAAAGAAAGCACAGTGCATAATGAGTTCACTACCCTCAGTTGCAATACCACATCGCCTGACAAAGACTCAAACCCGCCTCTTCAAGAGCGGCGAACAAATCCTTCCAAATCGTCGAGGCATCGGCTCCAGTCAAACTCCAGCAATCACCAAAACTCCAGGTAAGAAGATCTTCACTTCTAATTACATTGAAGCGAAGAAGGCGGATGACAACTGCAAACCAGCAGCGACTCTGCCTACCAGCGGCAAGTCCCTCAAAAGGTACTTTGCCTAGCGCAAGGTTACCCCCCTTGCCCCAAAAAAAAAAAAAAAAAAAGGGAATAAAGGAACTACGTGTGACTTGATCCCTCTCAGTAGGGTACATAGGCAGCCTATAAAGGTTCAGTCCAAACAAAAAAAGTAAACCATCATTCCAGAAAAAATAAGCCCAGAAAAGACGCAAGTCCAACTCCGTGGGATGAGAAGCCGTCAGCCTCTGTCAAACCACCAGCCAGCGCTGCCACAGCTCATCTCTCGAGGCACCCACGCGGTGCAACTCCGAAAAGCGAGAAACCACCAGCTCTCAGCGATTCGTAAGCTCCTCCCGCTGCTTTGCAAGCTCCATTGCAAAAGTCTTCTCGGTTGCTCGAGCTTTCTCCAAACGGGACTCCAGCTTCTGAAGCAACGCATGAATAGCAAGTTGAAGACCTAGAGGCACCGAAGCGGCTTGCCTCCCGCAGCTTACACGCGCTGCAACTCCAGGGGTAGAGAAGCTGACAGTTTTCGACGCGTCGCCAGCTCTGCACGCTGCTTCGCAAGGTTTGCTACAGAAGCCTTCTCGATCGATCTACCAGTTCAACGCGTCGCCAGCTTTGCACGCTGCCTTGCAAGGAGGGATTCCAGCTTCTGAAGCGACGCGCGAGTAATCTCTACCTTCCTCTGCACCCGAACCAAGTCTGCAGTAGCAACATGAGAAGCCCCTCAAGTCGACGTTTCTCTTCCTCAACCTTTGCCAATGCCAAGGAAGCGTCCTCCACTAATGAAGCCCGTTGCAAGCAATAAGCCTAGCTATCCGCCAAAAGGGTGCACATATGCTCCTCAAACAAGGAGCCATCCACCGGAAAACCCACCAGCTACTCGAAGCGTCAAGACCCTCCTCCTGGAAGGGTGCAAGCGTCGCCTGGATAAACTTCCAGCACAACTCTCCAAAAGAAGCTTAGAAAGAAGGCTCTGCGATCTACACTTTCGATAGCAAGCCTCTAAGCGCTGAAACAAGGCGCGATCCTGTCCTGAAGACCCAAGCACGGGAACCGCCTCCTGGACCATCGTCGTGACGGCTGTCAAAGATGCCACAGGAACTGACAAAGAAGCTGCGGCCAAAATATCCGTCGGAACTGACTCCTGAATGGCAACTCCGGACTCGGTCGAACGATCTGCCGTGAAGTCGGCAAGCAAAAGACGACCAAAGCAGGCTGCTCCTTGTCAACGCTAGTGGCTTTGTCTTGCTCCTCGTCGAACTCCAGAACGCTCGTCTCGACGTCCTTCAAGCTGATGTCACCACCAGGAAAGCTCTCTCCATAGGCCTCCAGCGACCCATGGTCGTCTAGAGGAAGATCCAGTCTACCTCACTCAGCCTGCCCAGGTGCAACCTCGCTAGTCGCTCTGCTCCCGCGATAGGCCTCCTCAATGATCCAGCCGGCCTTTAGAAAGCACTCGAAGGGACAAGTCCTACAAGGAAAAGAAAAGTCCAAGTCAAATCAAGATGCACAATCAGTTCCAGAAGAAAAGACAGATCAAGTCTAGAAGTCAAAAAAAAAAAAAGGGTTAAATCCGAAGAGAAAAAGGCAGTCAAAATCTGGGAAGAAAAGTCAAGCCAATTGAAAAAAAAAAAAGGTGGGGTCCAAAGATCGAGAAGAAAAACCGAGCCAAGTCCAGAGGGGATCATCAGTCAAGACCCAAAAAAAAAAAAAAAAAAAAAAAGAAGAAGAAGAAATAGGGCCACAGCCTCGTAAACACGTGGAAACGGCGGGCCACAGCCACAATTTCCTCAAAAAGGCCAGCACCCCCTTCTCTGCAAAAAAAAAAAAAAAAAGAAAGTTCCTGTTTGCAAAAAGGGAAACTGAGAGGGGGGCCACAGCAAAAAGCCGCAGCACCCCCTCTCTCCTGCTAAAACCCGGCCGAGCTCGCCTCCGGCCTGCGCCCTCCCGCACCACCAGCCCGTGCGCCGGCCGGACCCTGCAGCCCCTGGCCGCCCCCCGTCTCCGGCTCGCACGCCGGCCGCACACCGCAGCCCCCGGCCGCGCCCCTCCTCCGGCCACCGTCGCTGTCGTACCACTCGTGCCAAGCCTGGCCACCACAAGTCACTGCTGCACCGGCCACCGCGCTCGACCGCAGCACCGGCCACCGCGCCCCGCATGTGACGCACCACAGCCGCCTCCGGTGACGCACCGCGTCGCCCAACGACCGCAGCACCGACCACCGCGCCCCGCATACGACACAACACAGCCGCCGCCGGTGATGCACCGCGTCGCCCAACTCCCTGCAGCCCGTGCCTGCGCTCGTCGCTACGCCCACACCCGTGCCTGATCGTCGCCGCTGTAACCTGAGCCCATGCGACCCATGAAAAAAAAAAAACCGGCGGCCCCATTGCATGCGACTAGGCTCGCGAACCCATCGCACACAGGGGGTCGCGACGTCCCTTTCTCTGCATGTAAAAAAAAAAAAACAATAGAACAAAATAGAGAAACAAAGAAAGAGAAAGGAGAGAAGAAAAAGAAAGGGGAAGGAGCCACTCCAGCCCGGCCCCGCGTCCGGTCTCCACCCTCGTGGCCGACCGCCTCGTGCCCACGCCCGCACCACCGGCACCTATCCGCACGGCCGCCTCGCGCCCACATCCGTCGCCCGCCGTGCCTCCTGCGCACGCCGACCGCAGCCGCCGCCCGACTGCTCGCGCCTACCCGCACGCAGCCCGGCCACCACAGCCTCCAACCCGCGCCCGGCTGCTGCACCCCGGCCCGCGCCCTGCTGCTCCACCTGAGCCCCGTGCCCAAGCCGGCCACCGCTCCCCATGCCCGGCCGCCACAGCCCCGGCCCGCGCCGCCGCTGTCGCTGCTGCTGCCGCCCCTGCGCGCGCCGCGCCCGGCCGCCACGGCCCCGGCCCGCGCGTGCCGCGCCCTCCTGCCGCGCCGGCCACGGCCCGCGCTCGGCCGCCACAGCCCCGGCCCGCGCCGCCGCTACTGCTGCCACCCCCGCGCGTGCCATACTCATGCCGGGCCACCCTGCTGCTGCTGCTGTCTCGCGCGAACCAGAGACGAACCACCAAAAAAAAAAAAAAAAGGGGAAACAGAGACAAAAAAAAAATGTGTTGGGAAAAACTATTTTTCATTAAAGCCCATATATATAGGCATAATCGGTTATTGGGATAGAGATAGGTAACTCTCGTATCCCATAAATCTAGGGGTCTATATCCGGAGTGCATCCCGATCCGATGCAACCACTGTTTCAAAAAAAAAAAAAAAAGAGAAAAAAAAGAAAAAAAGAAAGAAAAAAAAGGAAGAAGGAGGGAACCTCCTACGGCTTCGACCACTCCGCCTCCTCCGCTCGATGCGTCATCCGTGTCGTCACCACCATCGGCCGCGACAATCGGCTTCCATCATTGCGCTCCTGCACCGAAGAGGGACAACAACCCTCTGCCGAGGCGCATCGCGACAGTCTTTGCGCTCCCGTCACCTTTCCGCCCTAGGACTCCGCACAACGGCCACTATCAACGTTCGCGCCATTCTCGAAGCAAAGGAAGTCCGTGACAATAAGGGCGATCGAAACCTTAGAAGAAGTCCTCGACTCCAAGCTGCCAGAGCCCTTCATCTTCTGCGCTAGCAACGATGAGGGAAAACAAAAAGGCGGGGGTCCCTACAAAGACCTAAATTCCGCACAAATACGTGATCAAGGCCAAATGCTACGCGTTTCCCGCGGGCGTACTCGACCTTGAGGGAGCATTTGTGGGCACCGAAATTAGCCCACGGATTGGACCCGACCCACATGCGAACACGGCCCGCACACAACGGCCCGCATGCGAAACCCGGCTCGCACACAACGGCCCGCATGCGAAACCTGGCCCGCACACAATGGCCCGCATGCGAAACCTGGCCCGCACACAACGGCCCGCGTGCGAAACTTGGCCCACACACAACGGCCCACATCCGAACCTTGGCCCATACACAACGGCCCGCATGCGGAATTGGGCCCGCACACAAACGGCCTGCATGCACACTCGGCCCGCGTGCAAGCTCAACCCGCACACAACGGCCCACATACGAAAACCTGGCCCATACACAACGGCCCGCATGCAATTGGGCCCGCACACAAACGGCCCGTATGCACACCCGGCCCGCGTGCAAGCCCAACCCGCGCACCATGGCCCAACTCGAAGCAAACGGGTCCCACCGGACCCGCTACCCGAACCCAAAAAGGGGGCCCACCGGCCCCCCCTCTTGAAAACCGTGCCCCCCTCCTCATGGAGAGGTGGGGCCGGCCCTAAAAGAAAGGGAAAAAGAAAAAAGAAAAAGAAAAGAAAAGAAAAAGAAAAAGAAATCAAAACCGCCTCGATGTGGGGGGAGGTGGCGTGGACGTCTACGCAGCCGTAGATCCGCGACGATCCCTCGATCCAACGGACAAGATGACGTTGTGTCGCCATCCGATCCAAAAGTGCAACAAAAAAATAACAACTCGATCTTTAAAGATCGAGTCACATCTAGCCCATAACCACCCCAACTAAAAAGGAGGGGATCGGGTTTGTTTCCTTGGATAAAGGAACAATATCTTGATGGTTATGGGGGGAGATATCGGATGAAACAAAAAGATTTCAGCCATATCTCCCCCAACTGCCCCCCTTTGCCTATAAATAGAAGGGGTGGGGGAAGGCACAAAGGGTCCGAAAGCCGAAGACGAAAGAGCTCCGCAAGAGAAGCTCCAACGCTCGACGATCGAAGGCTTCATGAGGCACGGCAAGCATGTCCTACGGGAATCCTTGGCCCTTCAAGTCCTCATCAACGTGAAGACCTTGCACTCGAAGGTCAAAGCTTCGACTCCTCGCACGAAGAAGAAAGCGTGGAGAAGAAGACCCGGAGCCGTCATCACCCGATTGCTCCAACGATCTTCATCAGCTCCGAAGACGCCATAAGCAAAGGCCGGAGAAGAAGATCAAAGCCGACAACACCCGTCGTCTTCACCTACAAAGCCGACGCTACAACCGTCGTGCGGAGATCGGTGCTACCCCCGCCGTCTTCACCTACAAAGCCGACGCTACAACCGTCGTGCAGAGATCGGTGCTACCCCCGCCATCTTCATCAACAAAAGCCGATGCTATAACCGTCGTGCGGAGATCGGTGCTACCCCCGCCGTCTTCACCAACAAAGCCGACGCTACAACCGTCGTGCGGAGATGGTGCTACCCCCGCCATCTTCATCAACAAAAGCCGACGCTACAACCGTCGTGCGGAGATCGGTGCTACCCCCGCCATCTTCATCAACAAAAGCCGACGCTACAACCGTCGTGCGGAGATCGGTGCTACCCCCGCCATCTTCATCAACAAAAGCCGACGCTACAACCGTCGCATAGAGATCGGTGTTACACCCACCATCTCCACAAGAAGCCTTCAACTCCGATCAAGCCAAATACGCCCGGAGAAGAAACCAGCCGACGTCACAACCGTCGAGGAAGCCGAAAGAATAAAGAAGCCTTGAAGAAGTAGCCATCGCCGTTCGAGAAGAAGATCGAGTCAAAGCTAAAGTCAAAGCCAACGCAAGAAGCCAAAGCAAACGCACCGGTAAAGCCCGCGCTAAAGCAACGCACGTGCCAAAACGAAGCAACTACGACGGTCACGAGCAAAGCACCGCACGTTCTAGCCGATACGACGCGAAGTCCGGAAGAACTAAAGCATCGCAAGTTTCTACCCGTCTACGTTCAAGCGCAAGCGCCAAAGCAAAGCAAAAGCCAGAGCCACGCCAAAGCTACGCCAAAGCCAAAAGCTAAAGCCAAAGCCGACGCCAAAAGCACGATCGACGCCGCGAACCGACGATCAAGGACGCCGAGGTCTAGCAAGGATCGAGGAAGACACGAAGGCCGAGGAACGAAGCCCAAAACCTCCCTAGCCGAGAAAGCGCGAAGCACGGACGGGACGAAATCAACGGTCGATATTCCTTAGCCTCTCAAGAAACCCTCACCCTGTAAAGACCTCTGTCCTGGGCAACCCCTTCAGAGCTCTCGCACGAATACCACGTGGAGACGCGGATCAAAGGGACCCTCCAGAGGATCTCTCCCACAATCTCCTGATCAAAAATTTGTAATCTCGTGTGATCCGCAATAAAGACGACCCGAATCTTTTTCCGCGCCCACAGCACCATATAATCAAATCCGAATTTTGAAATTCTGATTCCGAAAATTCCGAACAGAAATCGGATCGGAATCGGAATGGTACTGAGTATTCCGACAATTTCGATTTCCGATCTGAAAAATCCGAAAACATCCGATCCGAAAAATTCCGAATTTATTCCGACCTGGCCTCAACTGACAATTAGTGCAAACTTTTGGAAGTTTACAAGGGAACACACTCACAGACATGATAGAAACATCAGGGAACAATTAGTGCCAACTTTTTGAAATCACAGTCGTTGATTTATACTAGGGTCTAGGGTTAAGAACCGAAAAGGGGAAAACAAACCTAGCCGCCTCCAAGATCAAGCCCTCCACTATAAGTATAGCAAAGGGGGAAAAATAACCCTAGCCGTCTACCCTCAGTCTCGCTGGTGCTCGCCGCCAGAAGAAAGAAGACGAAGGGGGGCCGGATCCTCGCCCCCTCCCCTACTGGTCCCCGTTGGCTCGAAGGACAAAGGGGGGCCGGTGCCTCGCTCCTCCCATGCTGGTCCCCACAGGCTCGAAGGACGAAGGGGGGCCGGAGCCTCGCCCCTTCCATGCTGGTCCCCGTCGGATCGAAGGACAAAGGGGGGCCGGAGCCCTGCCCCTCCCCTACTAGTCCCTGTCGGCTCGAAGGACGAAGGGGGGCTGAAGCCTCGCCCCTCCCCTGCTAGTCCCTGTCGACTCGAAGGACGAAGGGGGGCCGGAGGCGCTCCTCTACATCTCAGAGGAAAATTGAATAAATTTTAAAATTTTCCACAATTTTCTGAAAATTTAATATTTCGAAAATTCCGAATTGGAATTGGAATTTGAAATTCTGAAATTTCGGAATCGGAATTGGAATACCATTTGGAATTCCGAAAAATTTTGGAAATCTTCCAAACACCGCTATTCCGATCCGATCCATCCGAAAATCAGCCCTAATTATTTTTCGCCATGACCCAAGCACTACTAGCCCTCACCTTCGCAGATGTGAATGATCCATCTGTCCATAAAATGAAGTCAAACGCTCGATTCCTCGAAGGCAAGGGCTCAATCCCGCGAACAAACCGTTTTGACACATATGGATGCCCTCTCTCACCATCTTCTGAACATCACCTCCCACTCTGCCATACACTTTCTGACATCGGAGTTTCCACAACTGCCACACAGAGACAGCCAGCATTTCGCTAGGTATCGGATTCTGATCCCTTCTTTCCGCTTCAGATCCCGATCGCAGCACCTCCAGCTGGTAAAAATCCAGACCCGATATAAGTCGAAACACCTCCCAGAATTCCACAGCCTTTACACAGCTCCAAAAAATATGGATAATATTTTCCTCCTCCTCCCCACACCATGGGCATTCACCAAAACCCCGATGGAGACGACTGCATAATAAGGAAAAGGTCGGAAGAGCCCCATGCAAAAGCTTCCACAAAAAAATATGCACCCGGGGTGGGATTCGCAATTGCCACAACTTGTATCCCCACCGCTTTGGCTGCTCCATCTCCCCTCCCGCAAGGTACCGACTAACAATAAACCGGAAGTGTTCCACCCCAACCCGAATGCCATCATCCCCAACGCACACAACAATCTATATCGTACCCTTAGCGACACCCTTCGAGAAAATTTAATGCTAGACTTGGCCGGGTTTATTTCTAACCCGGTACATTGCGCCACCCGGTTAAACATAGCCCGAAGTCCCCAAGCATCTAGCAACGTGGCTCGAGAAAAAACTAAGAAGCCATTTGCATAAGCGAGGACGGTAATCGGTTGTGGAGTCTTTCGTGTAGTGAAACCCTCCATGTCCCCCGCTGTGATGCTCTTAGAAATCTCCCAATTGATAACCTGAGCTACAAGAAGGAAAAGATAAGGTGACAAAGGGTCCCCCTGCCGTAGTCCACAGGACGGGCGAAAAGGCCGGGATTCTTCACCATTCACCATTCACCAATAACCTCATAACCGGAGTTGTCACACATTGTATTACCCACCTCCGCCATATCGGACTGAACCCCATACGATCTAAAAGGGTATCCAGCGCCGCCCATTGAACCCTATCATAAGCTTTATTTAAATCTACCTTAGGCAGACGACTCTTGGGGGCTACATGCAAAGCATGCAAAATCTCTTGCGTGAGGAGAACGTTATCCCTGATCTGCCGTCCCGATAGGACTGCAAATTGCTCTAGTCACTAATAAGCTCCGGCAGTACCAGTTTCAACCGGTTACATAGAATTTTCGAAATAATTTTGTATCGGTGGTTGCATAAACTAATTGGGGGCAGTGTTTCGAAAACCGGATTGGACCGGACGGTTCAACGGGTTTGGACCAGAACCAAAACTTGTTCTGGTTCGGTCTGGGAATAAACCGGTTTGAATGTTAACCCTGGAATCAAACCTTGCCATTGAAGAATTTAGTAAATATCTATTTATAAAAACATATTTTCATGCGGTTCAAACGGTCGAACCACCGGTTTGAACCGATTTGGACCAAACCGGATGTCTTTTCGGTTCACCTTCCGGTCTGGTTTTGAAAACACTGATTGGGGGAGGTCACAATCGGGCCTCCGGGAGGCGCCACAGGCCGGCGCAAACCAACAACCCCCACACACCGGCGGGGAGTACAGGAGACTCAAAACCCCAAAAACACAAAGCCACGAAGGCTGAAACGCCACTCCGGCGAGATGAAAGACTGCCACACCGGTCGGCCTAAAGGCTCAAACACCACAGGAAATCCTTACACAAAAACAAACCAACCCAAAAAAAAACTGGCGATTACCGCTCGATCCAGTCTACCGGGGAAAATGGTGGAGTCCCCAAGGGACGCCGTCCTGCCATCGAAGCGCCGACTTCACCGCACCGCCAGAGGACGCTTGCCGGCCGGAGGAGGCGGCCTGGACAACCGGCCACCGGTGGAGAGCCTCACACTGGGGACAGATCCGACCATCCATCCGCACCTGGCAAAAGATCCGACCCCACCGTCGGAAGTATGCCGCTGATCGAGCAGGAGGAAGCTCCGAGCTACACCAGCGCTCCAAACACAAAAACCCGGCTGGCCGGAGATATCCTACTTACAACGGGGATAAAGGGGACCAGATCCCACCCCCATCACAACTAAGACCCAAGGCCTGGCCTCCCCGACGCCGCAGGCGGCTACCGAGGAGGCCAGGAACCCGACGAAGTAAACCCTAACTCTACTAATAAAAGCGACTCTCTGAATTGAAAAAGACTTGAACGTCACAAATGATGTCCTCCCCAATTATGTCCCAGAAAGCCTTTGAAGAACTCACTGCTAAAACCATCTGGTCCTGGAGATTTATTTACCGGTGCAACAAATACAACCCTTCTGGTTTCCTCTGCATCCGGAATAGATGAGAGAAACGCATTCATCTCTGGTGTCACTCCACATGGCAATTCATCAAGCAGATTTAATTGCAGATTCGTAGCCCTTTCCCACTTTTTTTAAAAAAATTCAACCAAAGAAGCCCTGATCGGCTGATCCCAAATGGTTCGCTAATTTCTGTACCTTCCACCCAAATTAGCGCTGGCAATTTCAGACCCGACACCAAGTTAGCGGGTCTGGGTCAGGGCTAAACGGGTTCGGGTTGTAAACGGGTCGACACGATAGACCCGTTAAATAAACGGGTCAGGTCCGGATTTAGGGTCTAGACACGGTAGACCCGGGAAGACCTGTTTAAAATTCAACGGATCCGGTCCGGTCGGGTCTACCCGCAATCCGATACTGTAATATATATAGTATCAGCTGGTCTATCGGGTTAGGTCGAGTCGAGTCGGATCGGGTCAACTGAATAAACCCATGTGATAAACAGGTCTAATGGGTCTTATCGGGTCTATCCGTTTATAAACGAGTCGGGTACGGGTTTAGGATCTAGACACGATTAGTTAAACGGGTCGGGTCCGGATCTAGGGGTTTTGGACACGACCCGAAACTAGACACAACACGAACCCGACCCGACCCATTGCCACCCCTAACCCAAATGCTACGTATCCGATTCCTACTAGGGCGAGTCTTGGTGCAGGCCTGGAAAAAATGAAGTGTTCTTATCGTCTTCACACAGCCATTTAATTCTAGATTTTTGCGCCCAAATCATCTCCTGCTGAATCAGAGCCCATTTAATTCCACTCTCGCCGGCGTAGTCGTCGCCTCCCCTTCGGCGTCCCAAGTATTGCGTAAAATTTCCAATTATTGGTCACCACCTCCTCACAATCAGTCCTCTTGAGTCAGAAATTTAGGAACCGCCATGGCACTCTCTCCGGTTTAGTGTTAACCTTAGACGTGAATATAATCGGCGTATGGTCCGAAGCACAACGAGGCGGATGTCGGGCAGAGGTGTCATCGATATGCAACATCCAAGCCGAGTTGATGAATCCCCGATCGAGTCGGTCTTTCCCAAATACAGGTAGGCCCTTGCCGATTATTACAACACGTATAGGTTTGCCGGCAGCCGCCGCTATATCGAAAACCAAATCTTCTATCATAGCAGTCAGTTAGCAACCCAGGCAATCTCACCCACACTGGAGCTTTATCAATCGTCCCCAAGAGTGGCTGAAAGAACGGCGTCCACCGTTTTAGCATCAGGACCCTCCCCTAAAAAATCCAGGGACTCCCTTCCCAAGCATCTACGATATCTTCTTCGATCTCGAAACGGAAATAAAAGAACCCATTCGGCAGATCAATAACCTGAACTCGTCCCGCACATTGATCGATCCGTCGACGAAGGGATTCCAAGGAAATACGAGGCCCTAGGAACTTCCCTACCAGAGCCTGCTGCCATTTAGCCTGGGCCGCTTTCAGCTTCTCCAGGTTGAGGACCACCATCCCCTCCACCATGGAAGCCATCCGAAAGCAATGGGTGGTGTCGATTTTACCTCCCCAAGGTGCAGACCGGCCTCCAGAAGCCGCCGCGCGCCAAATAGGACTGGGAACGTTGCTTCAGCCCCTCCAGGATCCACTCCATTCCCTGCCTAGGACAGTTTGGACGGTGGAGGAATCTCAGAGCTTGCCATGCACTTCTTTTAATTGATTGCCGATGGGTAGGGATGGCAACGGTGTAATTTAAAACCAAAAACCACGAAAAACCGTACCACAGTTAGTTTTGGTTTGCCAAAATATAAAACCGTCGCGGTGCGGTTTCACCCAAAACCGTAAAAAACCGTACCGTTTAGACCATTATAATGTTAAACCGCGGTGCACCACACCACATGATGCGATTTCGATTTTACATACGATACACCGTCGCAGTACGGTGGGGTTTCGGTTTTATATACAGTACACCATCGCAGTACAGTGCGGTTTCGGTGTGGAGGTTTGGTGTTACGGTTTTACCCAAAACCCCACCGTTGCCAACCCCGCCGATGGGCACACGGGCAATACTAGTTAAAACTATAGGGGTATCAGTGTTTAAAATAAAAATTGTAGGGGCACAATTACAACTGCTCCAAACTTCAGGGGGGGGTCAAACTGTACCTGACCCTAAAAACTATCAGAAAGGCATCCAGAATGGTGAATAAAATGCTTATAATCAAGAACCGTTGTCATATCAATATTGCATATATACACTAAATAGAAGCTTTTCCATCTTCGGTCAATGGACATGAAAGCTCTAGCGACGGCGGCACGACGGCGGGCACGGTCTTTGCGCTTCCGAGCGAGCAACAGAATGAAGTACGAAGAGAAGATAGGCATGTGTTCTCTCACCATGTTTAAACAATATTGTATCTACAAGGGCATCAATCTTCTGTACTTGAAAAACCAGAGGAAAGAACCAAAAATAATCACCCCGCACACCCCGGTGATCATGAGCACCCACTGAAATGCACCTGGTTCGTCGAATAATGGTACGGCAAAGTTCATCCCGAAGATCCCGGCTACCACCCCGAAAATGGCAACGACAAATGTTGCGGTTGTTAGCAGCAGCTCGAATTGGATCAACTGATTCCGGACATTATCCTGAAAAAAAAAGGGGGAGGGGGGCTTAGTGAACGGTCCAAAACAAGAGATCAGTTTAAGCCAAACGACATATTGCAAAAATACCCCTCAATGTGCTTCAAATTTTCATTTCCATGCCACTCCTTCCTAAACAAACCAAATCCTAAAACCTAAGATCTATAGGCCATTGAATGAACCCTATACCTAAACCTAATCCGAACCGCACCGAAGCACGTTTGCCGCTCGTCTCTCGTGCCCACTGCTCGCCACAGTAGCACGGTGAGCAGCTGCGACTCGCGCCGTTGAGTGGGAAGGAGGAGGAGGAGGCCGAGGTCGCCACCGCTGCTCGAGAGGAAAAAGGGGAAAGGGGAGGGCATTTTCAAGTTTACGAAATAAATCTAGGATCTTCCCTTAAAGGGATCTTATGAGTGTCATGTTCATCAAACCGATTTGTTGTCGGGGACCAAACACCCATTTTCTCAAAAAAAAAAAAAAAAAAAAGGCACGGGTGCTTTGATACACATTTACTAGTCCATAGTTCCCTAGAATAAGGATGTCAATTAAACTGGTTTAGCAAGATACCCGACCCGACCCCATTGGGACGGGTTTGGAATGGAATTAGATGGATTTGGGCGGGTTTGGGATTGCATGAAAAACCCGATTGGGCTTGGGATGGGATCGGGTTTAGCCTATCCTGCCCCGAACCCGACCTGATTGCATATACATATTTCAATTAACATTAGTTGCACTTGCCATAACCCAAACATTTCCTTCCATGAATATATTTTTAAGTATAGAATTACCTATTTTAATGTCTACATGAATTTAGTTCCAACTATGTTTGGTCTCTTATAATTCAAACCAGGCCAACTTGCATCGATTTGTCCTGTCTAAATAAAATTGAGACGGGATGGGTTTGGTTTTGATCAATACAAATGGGACGGGTTTGAGATTTTCCTTTTAAACCCAAGATGGGTTTGGGACGGGTTGGGACAAGGTATTCCTTAACGGCACGGGTTCGGGATAGGCCGACCCGTTGCCATCCCTACCCTAGAGCAAGAAACGCTAACAGATAAATAAGGTATTAGACTATTTGTATTCAAATAAATAGTTGTCATGCAAACAATGGTGCTATGGGTGTTGATGTGATGAACTGCACAAGATCTACCAAAACCGGTGTTGAGATGGTCATGCCTCACAAGAGTTAGTCCCATATCAGTAATGAGAGCGAGTAATTGACGTTTATATACCAGCCTTTGACCTCCCCTTATAAGCCGGTTTTGTGAGGCAGCATGTATCCAAGGGTTTGGGATCTTCACATGGTATCAGAGTCATACATGCTCTAGCCTTGGACCTCACCTTACAAGCCGGTTTTGTGAGGAGGCGGGTATCCACGGGCCTGAGTTCTTCACAACCAGATTTTTTTTTTTGTAGAAGCACAGATCTACGACCATATATAGAACATCCAAATGTCAAACCATACATCGAACAACTTGTACATAAAAATTTAGCACATGTATGCATCGCATGTACCCTTGATACATCGGAGAGTTGACTGACATCATTAATATCTATCTTTTTTCCATTCCTTACCGTCGATAGATTCCATCTTTTGAGTCATTTACTCCAATAATTGGAACCCCGACGTTTGGGCCGTACCGACCAACTAAATCAGTCGAAGAAATGGGGAAGTTCCTTGGTTGGTGTCAAGAGGCAATAACAATCGATGTCAGAAATTGTTCTACTGCTAAAAGGATAGACGAAGTAAAAGTTTGGCTTGATCATGTACAGAGAGAGAACCATACAGCCATACTTCTAAGTAGCTTTCAAGTTTCAACATATGTTTTATGGCAAGGAGCGAAGTAGCCCCAACAACTTGCTCTTCCATGGAGGACGAAGAAGATAGTTTGGATTAATCTCAAAAAAGGAAAACAAAAAAAGAGCAAATAGCCAGGATATTGAAGGAAAAAAAGAAAAATGGAACTCAGTCACACTTTATAGTTTTTGACCTAAACAAGTAATGACGACGATGACAAACTAACTATTATTGAGAGGAATCTAGGTTATCGGTCTAGTTTTTCCAAACAAAGGCAATTGAACGCATTTATCTGAACGACTTTTAAAACAGATTGGCAATTGGTCGCTTCAATAGTACCATCTGGAACAATGGTTATTTAGCCGACTATTTGATATAAACAGTATGCCAAAATATAGTGATTACCTAACGGGGCGACACAAAAATCAGAGGAGGCTATCTAAGGGTAGACATTTGGCAGATTGATAAGTACGCCAACATCGCTTGAAATCCAAAGTAATGTAATAACATATTTCTCCCAAATCTTTAAATATATGGAGCAATATTTACATCCTAAAAATCTCGTACACTAAACATATATTCTGGGATTGATCGGCTAGTGGTTAGCCACCACATGGTGGCTCCAATGTGTAAAGTTGAACACGCAGCCAAGCAAGCACTAAAGAGGACTAACCAATGGAGCGTAAACAAGTAGGTGATCTAATCTGCCCCACTCAGGCCAACCAAGAGAAGCCATGTCAACAACCCTCGAGCAATTGCGAACAAATTCACAATGAAACTCAGAAGCCGAGACATGATGCGACACGACTGGGAGAGTGATGTGATGATACCAAGTGGTGGACAAATGGAGCAATTTTAGCATGTTCTCAGGGTGGCAACAACCATATGAAACCACTTGGATCCATCTCCCCAACTATAAATAAAGCAATAGGCTTACCTGGTTAAAGATCTACGACCAATCAAGCAAACATGCTTCTGCTAATTAGTCATTGGTCTTAGTTATCCTTTACTTTTCATGCACTGTGCCCTTTTTGATTTCGTAGTGTGTGGCGTGCCTGCTTTTTTTCCCACAATGCAGTGACTTTGCGAAATTCACCTTTTTTAAAAAAAATCTTTGATGCATTTTACTTGTAGGCGATTGTCTTCATATCTTTACTTTCTACACATTGTTCATTACTTTACCATCGTAATAACAATAAGACTAATACAGTAATACCTACTCGCATCGGTAGCCCTAGTTAACAAACTCTATTTCCTTATCATCAAGACTGTTAGAACTTTGCTAGAAGTGAACGTTCCCGAGCTTCAACAATTGACAGATACCTCTTGGGTTTTTTTTCAGTACATACAATTGACTGATACCTATTCGTGCCGTCGACAAATATGACCGCTTGGACATCAATCCTGGCATGTCAAACACGACTCATTTACGTTGGGACAACAAAATAGCTCCACCCTGACCAAACAACGCACACCAAGTGTCATGCCGAATTGTCGGAGCAACACGTACAACCATCGTAATAACAATAATGATGATGATCTACGTGAACGATGAGAGACACAACCTTTTTGGCGGGTTGGGTAAGGGGGTCCCGCCCCTGTCCCGCCAAAAAAGGAAGGATCTAACTCTAGGTGAACAATGGGGAACATGCAGATTTTAATGACAACAAGGTAGGCTTTGGCTCGTTGGTAAATCTAGGAATTCGTTGAGGCTAAAATTTGTATGTATGTAGGTCTAGGTGTAAGTAAGCTAGGGTAGAAAGTTTATGGCTATCCATCCATTGGATGGGGAGATATCAAAGGATATCCAAATCTGAACCGCACAACTCAGATTTTGTTTTTGATGAATTTTGGTGATGGAAAGTGATACGTCTCGTGGGGGTAACATGGGGAAGGTATATGCTTTCTATGGCTATGTTTTGATGATGTTTCTATGGGATTCAGTGGGTTTTAATGGCTGATTTTGATCAAGTCTTTATTAGATCCGAAAATAGGTTATAGGATGAAGGTTTTGATGGATGGAGATACAGAAGGGTGTTAAAGGGAGATGATTACCATGACATTTCACCCTATGGCCCTTCGTTGGGTATCCCTAGGCTTCTCGTCGTTAAGGAAGAAGATCCATCACAGTAAACTCCATAGCAATATGCTTAAGATTTTATTCATCATTCATTAATGACACTAGAGAGCTTTGAGAGGCTTTTTATAAGCCACTAAGCAATGCAAAACCCCATAAAGAAAACCGTTATAAAGTTGGTTTTGCCATGTGCAAAATTTTAAACAAATAAAACTTCGAAAATAACAAACAAAACCCCATAGGATTAGTATTCCTAGTGGGTATGGACTTAGGACTCCTAAAAAAAAAGAAGGAAACCCTTACTTAATGAGTTAGTACATGTGAGAAATTTAACTGATAAAAACTCTAAAAATAGAAATAAAAGGCAATAAAATAAAAGTTCAATTGGCCCCTAACAACTGAGCCATCAATTGGAATGGAATTTGGCCTTGAGAATTGTGCATGGCTTGATTTGTTCCCCATCAGGAGCCCTCTCCTCACATCTGCCTCTATATTGAATAAAATGCATGGTTCCTAACAGGTTTGTATTATCTATTAGCAGAATATCTTTTTCTACCAATACGATTAACTTGAAGCATTGGGTTTTCATATTATAATTAGCCATATGCAAGGCAGACCTCTAGCCACAATAACCGGGAAAAGAGGAGAAAAAACATACCAGCTGAATATTGATGAAATCCTCTGTGTCGTCAATGTATTCCTTCAGCTGAAAAATGTAGCAAGAAACTACCTTTAGATGCTCAGACGTATGCCAAAAGTAAGAAAAAGGAATCCAGCACATGCATTGTTGATTACCGAAGTCAGCTTATTGAGGGTATTATCAATGACCACAAAATAAGCTTCCAACAACATTTCCAGCTCGTCTATGTTTTCTGTGTTACTATAAGAACTTTTTGTGCTCTCGTGTCTGCTCCTGGTGCTCAAGGTCTTCTCAAGCTTTCGTAATTCAGGTGGTGAAGAAACAGGAGAAACTGGGGCAGAAAATGATATTCCAGCCCCAGTAGAATTATATCCTGGTAAAGGCTGATCACCATAAAATGATGTTTCCAATTGCCTTTTCTTCTCAGTGAGATACATTTCAGCCATATCGCCATCATCATCCATTAACTGCTCTATCTCATCCCTAACCTACACAAAGAGGCTTCAAATGATACTCAGAAACAGGGTTAGATATGCTAACATTACTTATAAGCACCAGATGAGATGTTGGGTTACCTTTTGAACCCTCCGAGTCAAAGCAACAAGTCTGCTTTTCAGCCGACGCACACGTTCCAAATTTAGCGTACTGATCTTTGACGTCAGCTCATCCAACAAGGGGTATGCTTCAATTTCTAGTTCTGCTGCCTGATTACAATGAAAAAATGTCACTTTACAATTTAAAGATGGAACAGTACTGATTAAGAGCATCAATTGCGTTAATCTTATATGTATTCTCTCATGTTCTCCATTTTGATTAGATACTACAATATCATACTTACAGCAAACAGATTAGGTTGTGGAAAAATCAATCCAAATTTTGTAGCAGAGCTATAAGTGTTAATTTAAGTACTCCTAGTTCTTATGGATATGGCAACTTCAACGACACATAAGTATTAATCCAGTAAGCAGATGAAACATACCGAATGTATTGAAAATAGCAAAATTGTTAGGGTATGATATACATAAAATGACTAGAGTTTCTAACAATTTAATCTCTACTTCTTTGAAGGAATCATTTACGCACATAACCGTAAAATACATAGTGAATTTGCTAATGTGATGATTAATTGTGCACAGTCCCATATGCCCTCAAGCATTGTCATCATGCGATAATGCTAATGAGCTTAGCAACATCTATTAAATTGCTACCCTCTTGTCACATACCGTTCCACCACCACTACTCGGGAATATACGCTTGGCATGGCCCTTGTTCTAGATCAGTTGCATAATTTATGAGCACATAAAGAAAAAAAAGAATAAAAAAAAAAGAACAATCATGAATATATTATGTCAAATCCACAACAAGCTGATATATCAAATATAATTAACTGATATTCAAAATAAAATGTCTTTCTAGTGTTTCACTGCATGTAGTTTGTCCTCAATTGCCATAGTGAGACATTAAACCTTGATTTCTGCAGCACCATGCAACAATTTCCTAATGTGAAGACAAACCAAATGTGGTCTGTAGTGAATCAATCCTAGCAGGGCCAATGACAAATTTGGTGGGCACCTCCATACCAAAGTAGTGATATGCTGCATTTGATTTGGCATCACTGGGAACAAGGTGATTTCGCCCATTTTGAAGCAAGTCTCATTATAGTTCCTCCTTTTGTCACACACCTATGGTTGACCTAGACCTTCACCTGATAAATGTGATAGACACAAGTGCTGAATCACAAAAACATCCTTCAAAACTTCTTCCCAATTCTCTAGCAAATATGACCCTATTAATCATTTCTTCACATGTACCAACAGTGACATTCAAGTAGCTTAGTTCAAGTTTCATGGAGGATCATAGAGAGCATTAGCCGTTGTAACGATACAACATGAGTATGGCAAGGAAGGTATATGTATGCTTATCTGAACTTCCAAAGTTTAAAACTGAGGAAATCTTTGAGTCATTTACTGTGGAGCAATTGTCCATAACTGAAGACTGATTTCTTTGGGGAAGAGGTCAAAAAGGCCGTTTGGTGGAAACAAGGATCCCGAACTCGTTCGTCTTAGAAGACAGTTGAGTGGCCAAGGCCCACCATGAAGGTAACAGGGAGTAGTTATGCATAATATTTCATATTTCCTTGATTGATTGAGTAGATCATCTTTGACTTACCTTTTACCAATCAAAATAGTAGTTCTAATAAAACATGTGATGAAAGTTGTTCAATGAATATTAAACTCCTTACGATTGCTCAACGGGACCAATCAATGCGGCTTTTTCCTAATCCTATTTGTCAAATTGAACTTTTATACAAGCTCAGAAGAGAAAATTCCTCGTACTTTCATAGTCAATAATACAAGTATGTCTTCTCACTCCACATGGAATTGCATAAACAAGATGAGGAATATCAATCTTAGGGAGTTTTTTCTCAGCCAACATGTTGACAGCTTCACATCAGATGCAAGATGCAGGGCAGTCATGCCAGATAATTTGCTTCACTTGGTATGAGAAAATAAAACATGTTTTAAGACAAGGCTAAGTAGGATGTAAAGGGTATTTTTAAAATTTAAGAAAGAGGTTTGTCATAAAACACCATTGGCCCTCAATAATAGGTTTTTTTAAACTAACTGTTATCAATTTAAGACAAGACTAACTAACTGTTATTAATTTCTCTTTTTATTTCCTTACAGTATTCCACTAAAAAGTGGACAGGATGTATAGGTGCTTTTAAAATCTATTTGGAAGAGATTTTTGTTATAGTTCTTTTTGTTCCATGTAAAGGGTCCTAACGTTATAATTGAGAGGTTAGTTTCTTTCTCACTTTTGGAAAGTAAGTCCAACAGCTATATATTTATCCGTTGAAAAATAAATCATGTCCTGATACACAGGACTATGTAAATGATCTGGGAAGGAAATCACTCAGATTTGAGAACATTCACGGTAAGAGAGAGAGCCAGTCCGCTGGAGCATAAGCATCATGCCAACTATGTGAAACTACTCAGAATCTTGCCAGAACAGTGCATAAGACCTACTCAAAATCCTGCTAGAACAGTGCATTATGTCTCCAAGTAGATCTTCCAACACTACAGGTCGCCTATGCTAACAAAATCGGGACTAGTCGGCGACTAATCCCCAGGTGGCATTTTGCCGATCGATTAATTCCGATTCTGTCATTGCTGAGCGGAATCCCGACTAGTCCCCGACTAGCGACTGCAGGCAGCATTCCGCAAGTAAAATTTTTTTTTGCAATGAGTATTTGCAAGCAATTTTGTTTGGATTTTTTTACATTGGCTCAAAGTCTTGAGTCGCAAGACTCACAACTATGGCTCTTCCCTGTAATCATCTGTTGAGCACCTAAGAATCTCAGATAAAAACATAAACAAATAATTATTGTTTATTTGTTGATATCCATATAACCCTATAATCAAAATTGGGGTTGTTCACAGATTAAACATCATCAAACAAATATTGTGATAAATTCTTAGTTCTGAGTCTTCTGACATGAGCATGAAGCCAATACAACTGTGTTCTGTTACTTATGTATATATACCCATGCTGTGAAGTGTGAAAGTATTTATTGTTATTAACCGACTAATATCATATACTTATTGACATTTATGCTAGTTCATATATCATATATGTTTAGGAAGGGGGGAGGGGTTAGAATAAGTTTTGGCCGACTAGTCCCGAATTATTCCCGACTAGTCCTAGTCGGCCCTTGACCGACTAGGGCCGACAACCGACTTTTACTGCATAGCAGGTCACTCAAATATACCATAAATACTGTTTACTAAGAGATCCAGCTTCCACCCATTTGCAATATAAGTCCATCCATGTCTTAACTTTTACAAATGACAATTCTGTATATTCTTAAATCTCTATCCGGTCAGCCATGATATCTGAAGTAGCTGCTGAACTCTTTAAAGTCAGAGTTTTGGGAGAAGAAACTAGAAAGCATAAAAAAAACTTCCCATATATCACATGTTCATCCAATTTAAATGCTAACCACTGTAAGTCATGTACCCATCGCCAATCATTCAGCACTAGTTTATTTGTTTGTGTGTTTTGTGTGTGTACATGTAGTCATGTGTTTGCGTGTTGTGTGTGTACCCATACCCAAGACATGTTTTGATATCTCAACCATAATTTTTAATTTTCTCATGCAGATCTAGAATCGTAGATGCACTTGTAAGGTATGTTGATTGATATAAATATGCCACAGACATGTTTATCACAGTATTTAAAATTATCCAACACCTAGACTAACATGACATAGCGCTACATTCATCGAACAATAATAGTAGATAAAAAAAACACAACATCAAAGTTCACATAGTAACAAATTTAATAAAAACCTTAACTCAAACAAACTAACGCATCGTAATGCAAGTTAGAGCAATAGAACAGAACCAGAAGATGATGCAAACAAAAATCAATACTCCCTCATTGAATGTCGAGGGGGTCCTAGACGTTTGGATCGAACTGGCATTCTAGACCCGTATCGGTCGGTACCAATACATATCGGTCCATATTAGGCGATAGCCACGGTACAAACCAATATCTACAACATGTACAAGTCAAAAGATATTGTTGGCTTTGACTCCCCATCCACCCCACCCATCTGCCTTTGTTCTCCACTAGTCCATTCCATCTGTTTCATACATGATTCCACAAGCTGTCCTTTACCCGCTTGGACCCTCCTAGACCCGCTTGGGCCCGCCTAGTCCGCCTAGCCCTACCTAGGGGCCGGGCCGCTTTTCTGCACCGCCTAGGGACTAGGCTAGACGGTGGGGGACCGTCTAGCGCCTAGGCGATCGCCTGGGCCGCTTTTTAGAACACTGGAGAGAAGATGACTTTGTACTCACATTGTGGTACTTGGAATTTTGTGACTATGGAGATATCTTCAACTCTTAGATTATAAGAAGATGCTTCTGGTTACTTTTGTGGAAAAATGATTCCTCATTCACAGAGAATCGGAGATATCCTTTTGTTCTTTGTGTTTGTCTTGTCAATAGGGGCATTAAAATCATTTTTCATGGCATTTATTTGCTTCTCATGATCCACAAACCTTCTATTAAACTTTGTGAACCTTGGATCATAGTACCTATTGATAATCTTCCACACTGCTTGTGGGCATAAATAAAAAACGAAGGCGATATTCTTTGATTTTCCTGCTACTTCATGGACAAGTTACAGTTTTACTATAAATAGATACCATATGGCCAGCTCTGTGACGCTGTACAAGGGCCTGCATCTATGTAACCACACATATCGAAATTTGTCAAATGTAGTTGTGGTATTGGTCAAAATTATATTCAATACGCATGATACAAGCAATATTTGTTTGGCACGTGGCACGTACCCTTTAGAAGACTTCACAACAATATGGGTCATCCTGTATACTAAGTTTTATGTTAGGGCATCCTGGCTTGCACTCTTCTCCATTTTCATTTTGGCATTTTCTACTATTTCTAGCTTCTCGCAACTTGTTGGAGGCGGTGATGCTTGACCATAGGAATTTAAAAGTTGGGTAAAGTTTTCAATATGTGAGTCCTCCTATCCATATGGTCAATTGCCCATGCTAGCTCCCTCGCTCTATACCGATGATGAGTAACCATATTACAACCATGAACCTCTCAAACCAGCAACCTCACCCTATAATTGCAGTGACGATGCAACTCCTTGTTCTATGGTTGTCGGATTGTCTTGACTACATAATTGATACATGAGATGGACCTAGGATCAAGGTTCAAAATCACAGTATCAGATCTAGGTATCGGTCGGGCTCGGACCGAGTTGTAAAGGCTATAGTTGTCAAGGCATCAAGGCGAGGCTAGGTGCCCGAAGGGAGCCTAGGAGCCTAGGCGTGGCCTTATGTTCATAGGCGTGGCCTTATGTTCATAGGCGTGGCCTTATGTGCATAGGCATCATCCAGGCACGGGTATATATGTATAGTCTATACTTGCAGGTATATATGTAATAAGCAACAATATAACACCTTACTAACATGAAATTGAGCATATTCTAGTCAAATGCATGCAACATAATAACACATACGTAGTAAAAACAAGTAAACAACAAAAGGAACAAATAAAATATAAACACTTGCTAACATAAAATTGAGCATATTCTAATCAAATGCATGCAACACAATGAACACATAGTATAAACAAGTATACAACAAAAAAATGAACAAAGAAGATGGGTGCAGGTTGGGTTTTACTTAAAAAAAAAAACAAAAAACAATGCCTAAAACTAGGCATGCGCCTAGGCCGCCGCTTAGTACTGTTCGCTTAGGCGCACTGGGGCCTAGCTGTCTCCGGGTGCCTAGGCGCGCACCTTGACAACAATGGTAAAGGCTGGTACTGGTACGTACCAGCCAGTACATACCAATATCATTTAGGCCCCTATTTTGAAAAAATATAAAATCTTAAAAACATAAAATTATTTTTAAACATATATATTATAAGGATTTAACTTAAAATTATATATTATAAGGATTTAACCTTTTAAGCTTTTAGTAACGGGTTTCAAGAGTTTATAGTTATTAGGTTATATGTTGAACTAAAGTTGAACAACCACCACTCCCCAAGGTGTATGGTTAAACCACTTAGTCTTTAAGGATTTAAGAGTTAATCCTTTAAGTGTTTAGACTAGAGAAGAAGGAAAATCTAGTTTGGCTTGACTTGCTTAATGCTTTCTTGTGTTGCAAAGTTGCACACTTGCACTTGTGTTGGGCTTGACTTGCAATGTTGTTTTCTTAATGCTTGCATGACTTTTGCTTGCTAGATAAGATAAGATTAAAGAAGAAGACTAAAGAAGAGAAGAATTAGAGAACTAGAGAAGAGAACTAGTAGAAAACTAATAAAGAAGAAGACAAGAGACTAGAGAAGACTCAGAAGAGAACCAAGCAAATGAGCAATGAAGTCAAGAAATTAGCATGATGTAGAAGAAAAGCCTTCTTCCTAGATCTCACTACTTAATCCCTTTTCTGTATGAATGTGTGATGATGGTGGAGTCGTGTTCCCAACCCAATTATAGAACCTTTCTCTTCTGCTTCCCTATGATCCTCCCCACGATCTGAAAATTCTCCTCTTCGAATACTTCTTCCGAAGCATTGCTCTCTAATAGTAACTTCTCCAGCTCGCCTCCTCACTAAAAACACCCTTTAAACACGAAATCATCTCACTCTTAAAACCAAAATAAAAATTGTAGCACAACTACAATGGATTTAAAGAAGAAATCACAGCCATCAAGCCATTACCCATGTATTTGGGTCGGATGTATGAATCCTTAGTCGCCATACAATTTTGTTTAGGGTTACATCAATTGTCAACGAAAGTTTTTCCATGTCTTTTCTAACAACTTGCATTGATGTTATTCTAGGTCTTCTCCTTCTCCTTGGACCTTCCACACATATCTGAGTCTATCCTTATCGGAACCGCCTATGCAATAAATATATATAAAGACTTTGTAATGTTGATATCAGGATAAGGTGAAGAAGGAGAAAAAGAAGAATAATTTTGCTTTCATATATGACCTTTATATTTTGATCAACTCTAAACATAGAAATCTATTATAAAAGCATTAGATGAAGAAAAGATGAGGAAGAAGAAAATACTCAAAAATAAACACATATGAAGGAAAATCCAAATACCCTTCAATAAGAGGCTTGACATAAGACAAACTCCACAAATTACAGTCTTGGCAATAGTGACCAAGATAATCACATTTCTAATTTTTCTAATTATTCCCATATAGCGGCCTAAAATTCAAAAATGCAACAATACTAAATAAAGCCCATACACTTAAACCTAAGATTGTACCTTGATTTGTGCTATCACCATTCGATTCAATGTTCTGTCCTTGCTTTAGTGTCTCGACAAAAAGGTTTTCACTTTCCATGTGTGATCTCTTGTGACCCCATAGAGCATATAGTACCCTCAGAGAATTTTGAATACTATGTCTCAATGGTACTAAACGACTTCTTGACATCCACCCCTTAGAACCACGAGCTTCATGCTTGGCCCCATTGAAAGATCTCCTTATTTTGATCCATAGCCTCGTAGGATCCTCCACGTATCACACTCGAATCAGTTTGCTTTGATACTTGAGTGAATCCTTGAACAATGCTTTTGTTGTTAAGGATAACATGTAGTAAGGGAAAAATTAGATGTTTGAAAAAAAAAAGATTTATTGCATATAGTAACGTACGGTGTCGTATCCACTTTGAGATCACGTTCTGCATCTTAACAATTCCATCCGCCTCTTCAATCAAACATCTTTTATTGATAATAAATCTTATTGAAATCTACCTTAGTTGGATAGCAACTGTATCCTACTTTATTCTATTGTTATTTTTTATACCCTAGATCATGTGTTCATAGATATACAACTAAATGAATATTTTATCATACTTTGAAATATTTTAATACTATTCCCTGTTGCCTCCTTAGGAGATTGTGCACCTTGAATCTTCTTGAGGGCTCCACATCCTTGCCCTTGCACTAGCTTGTGATTTGGAGATGATTCCTTCTAGATCTCAAACTTATTCTTGGTCTGGAAAGGGATCATATGTACACTTTGTAGGTGGATATCGGTACTAACATTTACATTATTAAAGGAGGTAGTCTCATTTTGAGAAAGATGTTTGGATGGGGTCATTCCATTGAACCAAGTGTTTAAGCTGGTTAATATTAGCATGAACCATGAAGAACAGTTTTGAGATCATTATGACAAGGTTACTTGGAATTTGGTTACAAGGAGAAATCTCAAAGACGAGACAGAGAGTTTTTTATTTCAGCTAAACTTTTTGAAGGAGTTTAAGGCTTCTAATGAATAGGAGGATAAACAATAACTATTTCATTAAACCTATCATGTTATTGTTTAGGAGCATATTTCAATCAACATAAGGATTTTTGAATTTTACAAACCTTACATTCATTTTCTTTTTTAACAAATCCTTTGTGTTGCTCCATGTAAACTTCTTGTAAATTTTAGTTTGAAATGTTAGTTTGACATCCATTTGATGAATAATCCAGCCATGTATGGAAGTTAGTATAATCAAAAGTCTAATAGTGGTTTATTGTGTTATTGGTGCAAAAGTGTTAAAAATTATCAAAATCCGTTCCTTTGCTTGCTCTTAGAGCCTTTGGCAACTGGTTGCTTACCACTTCCTAATTATACCATCCGATCTCAATTTTCTTTTATAATCCATTTACACTATATAGATTTTAAATTACGGGACATGTAAACGAACTCCCAAGTCCTAATTAGACAATAATGATTCAATGTCCTCATTAACTACTTATTTCCAAAAGTTAATGGATCATTGTCAACATTCGGACAATATGGAAATTGGAAAGTGGGGTTATATCTACAAGACTACAACAATATAGAAGGTATAGGTAATATCTTTGCTAAGACTAGGTACTCCTTTCATATGTCTCTTACTCCTTATTGGCTCTAATTGGTTTTGCTTAGTTTTATAAGGACAGTTAAATCCATACTGGAAGAAGTATTAAGGATCTATGTATTGGGTTGTTTTGATTTAGGGTTACCTGTGGGAAAAAAAATCATTGAGTTATTTTCATGGAAAAATAGAAAACATCGTCCCTAGCCTCAATAAAGGAAAACTTGTCTGCATTACTATCATTCTCCATAATCGATAATCTATAACATGCACAATTATGTGCATAACCAATAAAAGTACATTCCATCGATCTAAGACCTCACTTACGTCTCCTAAAATCAAGAAGCTAGCTATAGCCTTGCACCCTAGCACATGAACAATGAAAAAAATAAACTAGAGGCAAGGATCAAAAAATCAAAATATTTCGTGAAATTTTGCAACATACTTCATTTTTTGAGACATACGAAATATCCCATACAATCTCCACTGGTCGAAAACTGCATGATTTTTTGCAATATATCACGAAATAACACGAAAGTTCTCAAAATATTTTGAAATATTCTCGAAATCGATCCCGAAACCCTCTAGGTTTTCGGAACTTAGCACTTAAAAGACACAAGACTGGGCTCAAGGTAAGGTGCATTTCAGCAAGACAGCTTGACATCCATCTATATAACATGGCACGATGATATTATGCTAACTAGAACAAAAAAAACTCTCTTAGCCGTCCGATTTTATGTAAATATCACAACCGTCTGTTGACCCAAATCAACTGGCTCATAGTTGTCAAGGCGTCAAAGCGAGGCTAGGCGCCCGGAGGGAGCCTAGAAGCGCCTAGGCATGGCCTTATGTGCATAGGCGTGACCTTATGTGCATAGGCATCCTCCAGGCACGGGTATATATGTATAGTCTATACTTGCATGTATATATGTAATAGGCAACAATATAACACCTTACTAACATAAAATTGAGCATATTCTAGTCAAATGCATGCAACACAATGACACATACATAATATAAACAAGTAAACAAAGAAAAGGAACAAATAGAATACAAACACTTGCTAACATAAAATTGAGCATATTCTAATCAAATGCATGCAACACAATGAACACATAGTATAATCAAGTATACAACAACAAAATGAACAAAGAAGATGGGGGCGGGTTGGGTTTTACTTTAAAAAAAAAAACAAAAATCAATGCCTAAAACTAGGCATGCGTTTAGCCTAGGTGCGCCTAGGCCGCCACTAGTGCTGTTCGCCTAGGCACACTAGGGCCTAGCTGTCTCCGGGCGCCTAGGCGTGTGCCTTGACAACAATGAGATGGCTACCTAATAAATGGTCTCAAATCCCCAATCATAGCTACCCAAAATCAAGTAGGTAATAAATGTCAGAATCCTCTTCTCCACCTAAATCGGTTCTTCCGATTTCGAGTCGAGCCACCCCTCTCTCTCATAAATCCTATCAAAAACCAACTATAAAAATATTAAAAACCTACTATAAAGATGGTAAATATCTATTCAATGACATTTAATGACCATTTGATGTTAATTGATACATTTTTTGGAAGGTTAATTGGTGCTCTCTCTCTCTCTCTCAAACAAGTGAATCACACCTAAATCGGTTCTTCCGATTTTGAGCCGAGCCACCCCTCTCTCTCATAAATCCTATCAAAAACCAACTATAAAGATATTAAAAACCTACTATAAAGATGGCAAATACCTATTCAATGACATTTAATGACCATTTGATGTTAATTGATACATTTTTTGGAAGGTTAATTAGTGTTCTCTCTCTCTCAAACAAGTGAATCACACCCCGAAGGCAGCCGCAGAAGGCGGCCGTCCAAGTGTCGAAGGGCACGAGCATTTACTAGTATTTACATAAAGTAAATGTTTCTCCATTTACTTTAAGCTATTTTATGTAAATAAGAAAATACCCCCCATTTGAATTTAATAAAAATATCAGAAAAATCAAAATCAAAATGAATCAAAATATAATTTTCCAGTTCCTATACAAAATTAGACTACAATTTTTGCTAAATAAAAAGGTTTTGTGGAACAAAAACCTCAAAATATTTTATACTGGAAAAAATCTCAGAAAATCTAAAAGTATAAGATCAACTTAAAAACCCAAAGACCGGTAAATATTTTGAATCTATAAAAACTTCTTTCACAAGAATTCTTTTTTGACAAAAAAAAGTTGGGGTAAAGCAAAAGTCCTACTCCTTTGAAAACAAGACCAATATAAAGTGGGTACCAGGTGTTGCATAGCAGTGACCATGGGGGTTGGACAAGATGAATGTTAACATGGAGTACATATATTCGTTATAATTTATTCATTACTGAAATAAAAGAAACCACTTAAATAATTCGCCAAATTGGATGATCCTTACTACAAGCAATGGCCTAATGTGACCATACCGTACTAATTCTACCTATTGCAACAAATATCATGCACAAAACACTATCAAACTTTTCCACCTATTGCAACATATATGGTTAGATTTTATTTTTGATAAAATAATATTTCATTCTTTTCAATTTTTAGACTGTTATGCATCTGCACAACATACATAGAGATACAAACTATGTAGAGTTCCACAACCGAAAAGAGTGTAGAAATGTAATTTCATTGTTACAAAGTGTATCTATAATAGATTTATGACTATCCAGAGTTTCAGTGAAAAATTATATTCTCTGATGAACGATCTCTTTGAATATCTTTACTATACAAAGAGAATTGGTCCTTATGAGCACAAACCAAACAATACCACCTACTACACCTACCTAGAATTGGCCGAAACGAGATTATAGGAGAGGGCTCCCCACAATCTCTTCCCACAACACTCTGGTTCGATAGTCTCTCTCGCTCTTATCACTCGTGCATTGCGCGTACATGCACCTAGTAATCCTTGAAATGGTAACACACTACAATCTTTGTTGCCTTGGCCTCTGTTATTTTTTGTAACCCCGAACTTAATTCATGCCGATGTACTCGTTTCAATGCATACCGTTACCAGATACCGATAGAATCTCATGATTCTTTAGGCACATTTCGGTGAGGGGGGAATCCATCAATTAGAAAAATGTTTCACACACACAATACAAGTTTCTAGTACTCCATACAAAAAACAATTTTGTACCCAAAATTTCATATCAAATCGAAGTAGTCTTAGTGCAGTACCTGTCATTGCTATTCAATCTATAAGCTTCTTATATTCCCAGTAAAAATAGAGCATAACTAAAACCCAAATTCAAAGCGTGACCCCACACTCAGTCGAAACCCTAAATTCAGAGGGAAGAAACAAAAATGAACGAACCTGCGCATCGAGGAAGGTGCACGCGGAATCAAGAGCGACCTCGAGGGCTAGGAACTCGAAGGGCAGGTAGTCCGGGCAGGCGGCGCCTCCGGTCAGCACGTCTCCGGAATGGAGGGCGAGGCGGCGCTGCAGCTCGACGACGTACTGTATGACGTAGCTGTCGAGGGAGTTGAGGAGGAGGACCTCGTCGGCGGTGATTATGCACCGGATCTGCTCAAGGTTGACGACGATGGCCCTCTCTCGGCCGAGGATGGTGGAGGGGTAGACGAAGAGGGGGTCCAGCAGGCGGAGGTCGCGGGCGGGGAGGTCGCAGCGGCGCATCATGGTGAACTTGTCGACCTCGATGACCTGGGAGACGCCGGTGGCGGCGTCGACCCGGATCCAGGATCGGAGGCCCTGGCCCCGCTTCTTGAGCCCCAGGAAGTCCATGCCCTGGAAGAGGGGCCGGCGTCCGGCGGCGGCGGTGAAATCCCGGTGGTTCGCGGCCTGGAGGAGGGCGGAGGAGGAGGAAGAGGTCGCGGGTTTCGGCGGGAGGAGCCGCTCTCTGGCCTCCGCCGCCATGGGAGGAGGAGATGAGATACAGGGTGGGAGGAGTTCGTTTCTGATGCACCTGTCTGGTAGGGTCGACGGGGGAAGCGGTGTTTATCTAGTGGGACCCACACCTTAACCCTCGTACTGGGTGGAGGGGTACGTGTCCGGCGTGCGCTGGCCTCGGAGCCGGAGGTACAAACTACAAAGTAGAAAACTACACTGATTGGGTCGTGGGATTTGATCCATTGCTGCTGACGGAAGCGTGCGCCACCGCAAGGGAAATGGTTACTAAATTGCACCCATACCGTCACCCGGATATGACAAGGAGGGCCCACCCTTATCTATATAACAAAACAAACGCTGACTAGACAAAAAATTAACATATCTCTCTCTCAGTGGAATAGGGTTTCGGACGTGGGACACTCGATATATAACAAGGGATGTCGGTTTTGTGCTAACTAGACAAAACGGAACATGCTGACTAGGCCAAAACAAATGCTGACTAGACAAAAAATTAACCTCTCTCTCTCTCTCTCTCTCTCTCTCTCTCTCTCTCTCTCTCTCTCTCTCTCTCTCTCTCTCTCTCTGTGGAATAGGGTTTTAGACGTGGGGCACTCGACTAGACAAAATCGTCTACATCCAGTCGCACCCAATCCGTTGCACCCAGCCACCTAACACACGATCAAAATCCTGTCGCCCACATCCGCTCCACTCTATCTCGCGCACGCTATCACAGTTATCCAGATTGACCCCCCAATCCAGTCGCCCCTCTCTCATTTCCCTCAAAATCCCGCCGCCCATATCAAGCCCCCTTTCACGACCCCGCTGTAGTGCCGAGGGGTGTCTTGAAGCCGAAAGCGGCTCGCTGCAATGCCGACAGGTGTATTGTTACTGAAGGCGGCCCGCTGCTTTACCGACAGATGTGTTGCCACCGAAGGCGGTTGCTGTAGTGCCGACAGGCACGGGCATGCACTAGTATTAGACAGTTAGGGGGTGGTGATTTAGTGTGGGTAAATTTGAATTTTAATTGGGAAATTATATGGGGAACTTAGTGAGTCGTCCCTAACAAAGAGATCGATCAAGCCCAAGGACTTTGAAATACTGTGGACGAAATTGCCCTCCATAGTATTTTTAAAAATAATTTGGTATACCATCGAACCAGTGATCTACCTAGCCACCGAATGTCGACCACCGAACTGCTCATCGCCATTGGAGCTACTCGCCACCGCCGAACTGAACATAACCCTAACCTTGAGATCTACAGGCCATGGGATGAACCCTAGACATGAGATCTACTACTCGCCGAACACCGTCGCTGCCTCTGCTATCGCCAAGCGCCACCGCCACCGGAGCTGCTCGGGAGAGATGGGAGAAGAAACCGAGAGGGGTAGTTTTAAGTTTACCAAAAAAACATAGGGACCTGAGGCTAAATGAAACTTTAAGGTGTCATGTTTCACAAGATGGATCTATTGCCAGTGACCTCTCACACATTAACCCAAATTTGATTCATAGCCCAAAACTACTTCACATACCCCGTTTCCTCCAAAAAAAATCGATTCCCACATGATACCCCCCACTTGATTCCTTCCTCCTCTTCCAAACCACCAGAGTCGCCACCCCCACCACTTCCCTTCCTCCTCCTTTCCTATCACCGCTGGAGCTCATCAAGCCGATCGTCGAAGCCACCTCCTCCATCTTCCCCACTGCCACCGAAAGCCCTAACCCACCCTAAAAGCCGCTCGAAGACGGAGCTCTAGGGTGGGTTAGGGCTTTGGTGGCGGTGGAGAAGATGGGGGAGGAGGTGGCTTCAATGGCAGGCTCAACTAGCTCTGGCGGTGATGGGGAAGGAGGAGGAGGGGAAGTCATGACGGTGGGAAAGATGGGGGGGAGGAGGTGGCTTTGATGGTAGGCAACGAACTCTGGTGGTGACTTCGGCGGTGATGCAGAAGAAGGAGGAGGGGAAGCGGCGGTTGAACGAGCCCTGGCGGATATGGGGAAGGAGGAGGAGGGGAAGTGGTGGGGTGGCAGGCTCCGACGGCAGTTCCGGCTCCGACGGTGATAGGAAAGGAGGAGGGGGAGTGGTGGGGTGGTAGGCTTTGACGGTTTGGAAGGAGAGGAAGGAATTAGGTTAGGGGTATGAGGTGGGAATCTTTTTTTTTTCTTTTTGGAGTAAATGAGGTATGTGAAGTAGTTTTGGGGTATTAATAAAATGTTCCTTTTCATTTGGCATGTTAAGTACGAGATCGGATTCAGACCTGAGTTTTTTTTCCCCAAAAACGACTCCCCCCTCCCACTTGTTCTCAAACCGAACAGGACTATCTACAACTCACAATTTACCGAGGACAACCTAATCATAGAGGCCACTCACACTTTACTAAGGTTAACCAACCCCCTTTCAAAGGCGCCCCCACACCCCTTCTCCTCTCTCCTTTTCTCCCTCGATGTCGCTTTCCTTGGAGGGCAATGCCTGTCGCTATCATCGTTGGACCCGTGCAAGCGACCGCCCGACCACCTAATATGTCGTGCCAGTCGCCACTCACCCTCCACTAGTCCCATCCAACACCCCATCACTATCTCCTTCCTCCTCCTCCTCCCCTTCTTCCTCCTTCATCTGAAAAAGTGATAAGGCCATTTGAGACCGAGTTCTTCTACTATACATTTGATCATTGGAGGCCAAGTTCATCTATAGCTTGTTCGGCCAGTGGAGACCGAGTGATCAACTATAGTCGATTGTCACTGAAGTACACTCGGTCTCTTCCGGTCGTATGAGTTGTAGATGCATTCGAGTTGAAAAAATAACAAGTATATGAGAAGTGAAGGAGGAAGGAGGACGAAAATAAAAGGTCACGGTGGTTTGCATGGGGCCGACGGGATGTGCGTTCAATGGGAACATCCTCGTCCCGAAGGCCTGAAACTTCTTGTTGGGCAGTGTCTTTCCACTATAATTTCATGTAGGATGCTGAAGTCGGTGGCTTATGGATGGGTCTCACTTCTGATATACGTCTTGTCTATTGAAGGGGATTCTTTGTTTTAGTACTTGGAATAGGGGTCATCACTACTGGACTCCCAAAGACGTAGCTCGGCACAAAGCAAACACCAACATCGCCACACCGGTAAACAACACCAACACCGCCACACCAATGGAAGACAAGGACCACAAAGCCCACAAGAACAAAAATAAATAAACAAATAATAAAAGAAAATAAACCCACAGAAATCAACGCCCACAATCTACAGAAAGAAGCCACCATACGGCTCAAAGGAGGAAACATCATCAGCATCCAGGGGCGAAGCCAGGATTTTCTTATAGGGGAGCAAGGTCGGAAAACGATGATCAATAAATAATATAAAAAATTTATTCTGCACTTATCTATATATTACAAATGACAAAATAAAAAAATATCATGTTTCATCAGATAAATTTTGAAGCTTAAATGTAAATAATGATGTTACCAATAAAAATGACCCACAATTTTTTTTTTTTTTTTTATAAATGCCCTCAACAAGTTTTCATGTTTTGAAAACATTGCGTTCAGATCTCCAACTGATAGTTTAGTTGGTTAGACTTGTGCAACACGTGGCCTTGGTCAAGGGTTCAAATAAGTGCTACGACATATTCCTCCCGCTCTATAGTGGCATGCCCCCCTCTTGTCTTGGTGGCGGGCTTTCCAACCTATGAGGTTATTAAAAACCGAGGCATTTCTCTCGCTCTTGTGGTGAGTTTCGATCCTTTGTTTATCTCGTGCCAGTGCACTAACAGGTGATGTACTGACCACTATGGTAGTCTCTTAAAAACAAAAAATCATTGCCTTGGGATCACCGCCACAAGAAAGGGATCAGATCCTCCTTGTCGTGAACACAAGGTGGAGAGGAGAAGGCTCTGTTGTTTGATTGTGCATTAGGAATTAGGAGGAGATGATGAAAAAAAACTAGGGTTCTACAATAAATGACAGAAACCTTAAAGATATTTTTTGCTTTGAGAAATTGGGAGAGGGGTTTACCTTATAGGCATCTAATCAAATTAGACTTTAGAAAATTGTCGAAATTGGCCTCCTTAAACTTTGTTCTAGGCAATATGATCAAAATCAATGCTCATTTGCGCAGAACGGTTGGATTTGCGCAAGTTAGAATGAGTGAAGGTAAACTAGAATGTACTCAGAATATTCACCCAAATAGGCCCCGATTAGCTTGAGAGGTTGATTTGCACAAGTAACCTAATTTTTAGGAGTTGATATGTAAATATAAACTTTTCATGGATTAATATGTAATTAGCCTAGTGTTTAGGGGGTTATATGCAAAAGTCTTAAGAAAAAGGGAAATTTTATTCAGACCCCAAAAATCTGTAATTAGCCCCCGTATCCCTATCGTTTCTCAATAACTTACTCAACAATCCTTTAATACCAACAATGCCCTTTTTTTTTGTACCCCAAACCCCAAAGCCCCTACTCAGCGTCTTTTGTACCCCCAAATCAACCCAATGTTTGTTTAAACTTAGCCCAAGCCCAACCCGTGGGTTGGCCGGGTTGTGCGGGGTGGGTTCGGGTTAACCCGCCCAAAGTCGGGTTGTGTTCGGGTTGGCCCGCCCAAGTTGCAGCTAGGGGTGGCAATGAGTTAGTCATGTCGGGTTCGTGTCGTGTCTAGTTTCGTGTCGTGTCCAAAACCCCTAGACCTGGACCCGACCCGTTTAACTAATCGTGTCTAGATCCTAAACCCGTACCCGACTCGCTAATAAATAGGTAGACGCGATAAGATCCGGTAAGACCCGTTTACCACCCGGATCTATTCAGTTGACCCGATCCGACCCGATCCGACTTGACCCGACCTGACCCGAAAGACCCACTGGTATTATATATTATAGTATTGGATTGCTGGTAGACCCGACCCGACACGACACGTCCCGTTGAATACTAAACGGGTCTTCCCGGGTCTATCATGTCCAGACCCTAAACCCGGACCCGACCCGTTTATTAAACGGATCTATCGTGTTGACCCGTTTACGACCCGAACCCGTTTAGCTTTGTCCCAGACCCGGTAATTTCGTGTTGGGTCCTATCGGGTCGAGGAGAAATAATTCGGGTTGGGCTCAGATTAGCCCGCCCAAATTCGGGTTGGGTTCGGGTTGGACTCGGGTTGGGTTCAGGTTGGCCAGCCCAAGTTGCAGATCTACTTGTGCCTTCAAGTATCAGCCAACTGCATGGGGTTTATTTAAGAGTGGGGTGTATTCAAGAGTGCATATAATTGGGGTATATTTAAGGGGGTATGTGTTTGATTGGGGTATAATCAAGTTGGGGCGGGCCATTTAACTGGGGTGTATTGAAGGTGGGGTGTAAGGGGGGAAGGGTATTTTTGGGATAGGAATGGGATATGAAAAAAAAAAATGGGGTGTGTTCAAGTTTGTTGGAAATGGGGGCTAATTACAGATTTATGGGGTATGAATAAAATTTCCCAAGAAAAAAACATCAACCCGTTAAAGTCTGATGGAAGGTGAGTCCTTAGCCACGTTACTAATATGTGGTTGTATCATTTTTGTGTACTAATGAATATCCGTGTCTGTCGGCACTGCAACGGATCGTCTTCGACAGCAACACATGGAGAGAGAGAGAGAGAGAGCCCAACACATGGATTTAAAAAAAAAAAAAAAGGTTCCCCTCGTCGACCTCCATGCCCCCGTCCCCCTCTCTCTCCTCCCTCTCCAAACTCAAAAAAAAAAAAAAAAAAGAACGAAGCTAGAGAGAGAGAGAGAGAGAGAGAGAGAGAGAGAGAGAGACAGAGACAGAGATGTGGAGTTCTTTGCCCTCGAACCCTAGAAAGTTGCAAACCGGACCCGATCTCGGTGTTAGGTGGAAGTGACGGTTGTAGAGGAGAAAAGGAGAGACTGATAGCGTGCGGCTAAATTCGATCGATCTACTTCAATATTTGAAGAAGCTTGTGTGGGAGGTGCACGAAGGCGGATCGAGAAAAGGGTTTAAGATGGAATGGGCCGACATTGCGGCGATCAGAGCGACCTAAGTACTGATTTCATAGGCGGCAACGCATTGATCTAGAGCCTAAAATCTAGGCTTGGCTTGATTAGTAACTGAACGAACTCGAACGAGTTTTTATCGAGCCGAGCCGCGAGCCGCTCATGAACAACTTGGTTCGTTTGCATCCCTATTCAGATGCACGATGGCAGGCCACCCAAAAGCGAACCGTACTCCAACCGACTGCATGCGGCTGTGATGCGTGCCAGGCCCACCGACCGGCGTCACTGACTGGAGGTGATCCGAACTCATTTAGACTAGGGGCAAGCAATCGGTTCGACCGGCGGGAGCGGTGGCCGGTGGCATTAGGTGGTCAGTGGTCGGTGAGGGTGATGTCCGGTGTTGACAGCAGTAGGTGGTGGGCACGGCCAATGGTGGCATGGCCACCAGGGGTGGTGGCCGATGGGGGTGTTAGCAGGTGGTGGTGGGCTGCGGGCGACGACTGGTGGTGGTGGCATCCCTCTTGCTTGGGTTCACCCATGGCCTACAATTTCACACTTGGGCAATTGCAGTCTTAACCCAAGTATAGATGGGGGGTTAGATTGGGCCAATATGAGAGAGAGAGGAATGCTCCAACCCCCTATCAAAGTGTGGAACAAAATTGCACTTGTTCGACCCTACCACTATCCATACCCATACCCATTCGGGTATGGCAGAGTCCATATCCGATCCATACCCAATCGGGTTTTGGATTTTGTGGATGAATTGGGTATAATTCTGTTTATATTTTTCCATCATATATTCAATGGCAAATTACAAAAACCTCTCCTGAACTATACACCTCATTTAATATTGGTCCCTCAACTTTTTTTTGAACAATTTGATCCCTGAACTATGCTCTGTCTGCATTTAGCCCCCTCTGTTAACTTTTATTCGGAAAATATCCTTATCCTAGTTAGCATAAATTAAAAAATTTAAAAAAATTTTGAGTCTAATTGGAAATTGATAAAGGTATTTTAGGGATAAAAAGCTTGATGGAGGGGGTTAAATGCACATGGAACATAGTTTAGGGATCAAATTGTTCAAAAAAATAATTGAGGGACCGATATAAAATAAGCTGTATAGTTGGGAGGTTTTTGTAATTGGCCCTAATTATTTGAGGAGAAAAATCAAGGTAACACAATGCAGTGTTAAGTCTTTCAAAAAAAAAAAAAAAAACATGTAATGTTAAGGAGTTTTTTTGGTCTCTTATTACAATGGCTTGGTAAAGTTTAAGTTTGGGTAGGGATATGAGCTCGGTTAGAATTTAGGTATATCGGGTTTCGGATCTTGATGGTGCCAAAATTGTCACCAGCTCGTTGTCCACGTGGCAGTAATGGGAGGCGACGCGTGGAGACATCAGGGTCCTCCTGGGGATCGTCCTCACCTTTGGATGCACCTTGAACGGCCTCGGTCGACCGAAGGGGCGACCTTGGGTAGCCAAATAAAAAGCCCCTCCCGGGGGTGAGCTCGAGATTCAAGGCCAACCCTGATTTTTGGGTAAGTAGCATCGTGACCAGAATACGTATTGGAGTTCAAAGAACACTCCCAAAGAAGCCGAACTCTGCCTTCACATACACCTCGCACGCGTTCAGTTCACTCGCGAGGTGACCCCTTTGAAGGACTCATCTTTTGCCCCACTGTATGATGTGAGATCCACCACAGCTTGCCCGGGAGCTCGCCTTGACCGCACGCGATCGGCTCACACTCAAAAGAGATCGCCCATGGCTAACGCCCATAGCTCGCCCCGGAGCTCTCCCTGACCACACACGGAAGAGACCGCTCCTGGCTAACGCCCACAGCTCGCCCTGACCGCATGCGATCGGATCGCAAGCGGAAGAGGCCGCCCTTGTCTAACGCTCACAGCTCGCTCTGACCGCAAGCGATCGGCTCGCACGCGGAAGAGGCCGCCCCTGGATAATGCCCACAGCTCGCTTGGGAGCTTGCCCTGACCGCACGCGATTTGCTTGTATGCAGAAGAGGCCACCCCTGGCTAACGCCCATAACTTGCCCGGGAGCTCACCCTGACCGCATGTGATCGGCTCGCACGCGGGAAGAAGCCGCCCTTAGCTAACGCCTACAGCTCGCCTAGGAGCTCGCCCTAACCGCACATGGAAGAGGTCGCCCCTGACTAACGCCCACAGCTCGCTCGGGAGCTCGCCTTGACTGCACACGATCGGCTCGCACGCGGAAGATGCCGCCCCTAGCTAACGCCCACAGCTTGTCTGGGAGCTCGCTCTGACTGCATGCGATCGGCTCGTTGCATTTTGTTTACCTTTTGGTTACGTTTTGTTGTGTTTTTGTCATATTTTTTGTTGCAGTTTGTTATTTTTTGTTTTGGAAAGCTTGTTTTTTCCATTCATTTTGTTGGAGGTCGCGAGTGTTTTATTTCTCTATTCCTTCGTCGAAACCCCACTACTTGAGCTCTTTCTTGCAACGGAACCATTGCCGGAGGTCTTTGGGAGGTTTTCGAGGGTTTTCTTTTGTCATTATTTCATTGGAGGTTATCGGGAAGCTACTAGGAGTTTTATTTCTCTATTACTTTGCCGAAGGTCATTGAAATATCCCACTACTTGGGCTCTTTCTTGCAACAAAACCCTTTATCAAAGATCTTTAAGAGGTCACCGAGAGATCTCTTTCCCCATTGTTTCGTTGAAAACTCTACTACTTGCATTTTTTCTTGCCACGAAACCATTACCAAAGGTTGTTGAAAGGCGGTCAGGAGTTTACTTTTTCCATTGTTTCACCTTTGAAAATATAACAAAATCTTAAGAGTTGCATTTTGAAATCTATGAGTTTAAGAAGAGGTGATTTGATATTATGGGGATTCTTCTTATGAATGAATAAATTATGAATATGTGACTGATTTCACATGTGCTAGTGGTCATATAAGTAACGTTTTCAGGGGATGTACTTAGTTTGAGCTATACAACAAACTTAGTGATCATTTAGAAAAAAACTTGTATGTGGGGCCTGCAATGCCCCCCCACTCATTGAGCCAACCCTACCCTATCCTTGCCACCTCACTATCGCGTACCTCCTCCTCCCTCCTACAACACCACAACCTCCTCATCCTCGTTTTCTTCCTCTTCCCCATCCTCCTCCTCTTCTTCTTCTCCGTAGCAACCATAACCCATCCTGGATGGGTTAGGGTATTCTAATGAGGAAGAAGAAGAAAAGAAGAAGAGGAGGAGGACGATGGTGGGGATGGCAGCTGAATGGGTGACTTGGATTGCAACTTGAGTTGGGCTAACTCGAACCCGATATGACCCAACCTGAGTTTTAATAGGGCTGGGTTGGGTTGGGATGTTTTATTTTTGGGTTGGGTTATGGTTGAAAAATATAAACCCTGGGTTGGATTGAGTTAGGGTTTAGGCCTTGGACTCAACCCGAACCCGAGTTTGCATTATTTATTAAGTTTTTATATTATATATAAGTTTTTTATTGGATTTTACTCCACATGTATGTGTCCCGACTCCTGGCTCCAAAGTGTGACTCCATACCGATGGAGATGCGCAAGATTGGGCGAGAAAAAACTGGTACCACGGTTTGGTAACATGATTTTTTTGGTCCCATTTATCAAATAAGAAATGATGGTATTATTCCTACTATTGAACTTGTCAATATCTTTGGAGAGCTATTACATGGGGTAACACTAACTTCACATAATAAAATTGTATCATATCTTGTATAAAGATTGTGCGGAAAATTTAGTTCACGATTTCTTCTCACACCCCTATTGAAAGATCCAATCCGAAAAAAAACCCTTCTACAAATGTGAGTGGAAAAAAAAAACGACTGGCGAAATTTTGGATGTTCGGCTTCGCTATCACTTTTGGGGTTTTACAAACATTTTGTACATTCTACTTGTTTTAATAGACTGGTAGGGCTCAAGGCCAAAACCCCCCGCCCCCCTCATCCACTAAGAGAGATTTATTAAAAAAAATTGAGAAATGCGATTCAGCCCGAAGGTTTGTCCCGAATTCGCCGGCCCGAAAGATGTGGCAGCGTGCAACTGGTGGCTGAAACCCACTAACGATTTTAAAATCTGTAACAGCACCAGTTGCACGCTGCCATGTCTTTTGGGCCGGCGAATTCGGAACAAACCTTAGGGCTGAATAGCATTGCTCAAAAAAAAAATACATACTCTTCTCTCATCACTCAAGCCATTACAAGAGGTCTCTCCCCATTGAGTGGCGAAGAGGAAAGGATCGGCCTCTCTTTTTGCCAACCTCTTGATCAGTAGGAGAGAGTTGGTTTTTACGCTCCACGCTCTTTCTTCCCCGTTCTCTCCATTGGCTGTGTTTCGGGGGCTCCCATCATTGCCGAACCATCGATCCTGATTGTGCCACGTGTCCCTGTTAAAGCTGCACGTAGTGAATTTTTTGGGATCCAACCCGAACAAACCCAACCCGACTCTATTCGGGTTGATCCAGTTGGGTTAGGGTTGAGATTGTCTGGTTGGATTAGGGTTAGGGTTAGGGTTAGGGTTGATCGAGTTTTCTCGACCCATGATTTGGTTGGGCTAGGATTGATATTTCGTAACTTAGGGCTGGGTTAGGATTGATCCTAACCCACCCAACCCGTCCGAGTTGCAGTCCCAGTGGGAACAAGGGTTAGGTTGACTGGAGGTTAAAGAGGTGGGTAATTAGGGAGAAATGGTTGAATGGGATTGCAGAATTGACTTCACATCTAAAACAACATTGCTATACATAAGCCTGATGCAAAATTTAGCCAGAGAGACCCACCAGGGGATAGGAGAGTTGGCAAAGCAATTGATGTTTTGGTGAGGAGGTTGTGGGTTCAACTCCTCCTCCCCTTGATTTACCCAGAAGTGAAGTGGGAATTGCCGAGTGGGTCGGGCCTCACTCCCGGAGGGATTAGTCCGAGTCCGAAGTGGGCCATTGCCCGAAAGGTTTCGGGACACCTGCCGAGCACAAAAAAAAAAGGGCAATGAGTCAAAAGTCCATCTTAGAAGATGGTTTCGAGCTACAGTCCCGACAACCGTTCCATTTGAGCTCAAACCCCTATGGATGAAAATACCCCTAACATCATTTTGAATTTATGTTTGTTGCCACTCATCTCTCGCCACCGGTATTAACCAGATCCTCCCTCCCTGCCGCAACCGAACCTAACCAAACCCCTTGCAACCGCCGTCGGACTTAACCGAACCCCCCGCCGCCGGACCTAACTGAATCCCCCTACCCTAAGATCTACAGTCCACGGGATGAACCCTAGACCCAGAAATCCCAATCCTAAACCTAACCCGAACCCCCTCACCGCCGTTGCCACCTTCGCCTTTGCCGCTCGCGCCCGCCGCCTCCGTCACCGCTGCTGGCGACCGCCTCTGCCTCCACCTCTTTCACCGTTGCCCACAGCCACCTCCACCTCCTTCACTGTTGCTCGCGGCCGCCTCAGCCTCCGCCTCCTTTATTGCTGCTCACGACCGCCTCAGCCTCCGTTGCTCGTGGCCGCCTTCGTCGGACTTGACGACCCTCTACCATGGCTGATTGAGAAAGGAGAGAAGGTGAGAGTGGTCTCGGGATTAAAAAAAAAAAAAGAGAAGGGTTTTTACTTAATGTTGCGTTCAATAGAGAGACTGGAGCTCAAATGAAAAGTTTCCAGGGCTTATCATAATGTTTGGTTGGTTTAGGCTAACAACCCAAAAAAAAACCCGCAGAGACCGGACTTCGGCCTGATATTTTTTTTTTTTCGGGTACATAATTGGGGGTCACTTGACCACCGGGAGAGTCCATCGTGGCACAACACAATATGTGGGCCTTAGCCCACACACAAGGAAACCACCGCAGGAGTAAACACTGAAAAGGGCCCACCTGGCCCGCAACAAACTGGAGAGGCCCATCTGGTCCGAAGGAGAGCACCTGGCTGAAGCAAGAATCGATCCCTGGTAAGTGCCAACAAGGAGCGGTACCGCTACCAATTGACCTAAGCAGCGGCGGGGGTCAGCCTGAGATATTACGAGGGACGGAACCACTTAGGGGGGCTATAGCTAGCGTGGATCCCCAGAGGAACCCAGAACGGTTCCAAAATATGCCTCGATTCGGATTCGGTTTGCCGGTTCAGATTCAAGTCGGCATGTCTTAGATCCGTCTCGATCAGATCGGTCACGAACAGGGTCGAATCAGACCCGATTCAGCTGATCCAAGGTCGAATTGAGTCCGAGTAAGCCGGATCAAACGCGAATAGACTTGATCGTACTCGAATTCCGAATGTGTCCTTGTAACATCACATTCATATTGATACCAACACCGTGTCGGTCGCTCCCAACAGGGTATTGTCCATGATGTAGGACAGGATCGACCGATGCCACACCATGTCAGTCAGGTGCAACCAACAACCATGTTGGTCAGGGGCAACCGACACGTCTGCATCAGTGCCAGCTCTCCTAACCCCTGGTGAGTAGCAATCAACAAAGCTTGTCATATGGCTTGAAAAAGCCAATCAGTATCTGAAATCCAACCAACTCTTGTATACTTTGTAATAAACAAATCAAAACTGGTCCACCAGAAGTTTAGTGCCGTGACGGCAAATATCCCATTAATAAGGTCATCTACAAAAAAATATGGCCAAACATATGACGTCGATCCAATGATCAATCACCGTCGTCTAATTTCGCAAAGCTCAAACAAATTGCGGTCCCATGTAAAATCAACCGAATTATTGTCCGTTTAGATTATATACGGAGAGGGGTATGTGTATTATACCTTACTACTAATTTAAGTCATCATCGTCGGCATTATCCAACTCTTATCCCATCAAGAAAGGGGTTACGACAAAATAACTTAGCAAGAAAGGGGTTACGCCAAACAAAACCAAAAATATCAGTTGGCAGGTAGGGAGATCTACCTGATGATGAGATACTCCCTCCAACCCACACAATAGAGCTTCACCATCAAAATTTTGAAGATATCAGGAGGAGGATCAAATGACAAAGAAATGACCAAACATTAGCAATCAAAATCTATCATAAAACAAGGTAACTACCCATTGGATACTTGGACCTAGATGATCAGCACCCCATCACCATCCAAGAAGGAGAAGCTTCAATAAAGCCATCCGAATATACAGCCCGTTCTTAGCTTGTCGAAAATATGCAGCTCTTGGGTCAGCATCGACATCAACCGTTATCTGCACAACAATAGCAATTAAAACAAGTTACGATTAAACTTAACAAGGGGGAGGAAAACAATGCGAGGTGTTTAGGGTTTCAGTTTTCAGATATTTATGGTTTCGGGTCTCCGGGTTTATAGTTTGGGAAATGAAACAGCGTACCTCGTCAAGCCTCGGGAGAGGATGCATGATGACCGCATGCTTCGGTAACACTTCCAGCACCTTCTTGTCCACGATGTACTTCCCACGAGCAGCTTCATACAAATCTATCCTCTCGCCAAACCTCTCACGCTGTATGCGTGTCTGATACACGACATCACATTTTGAAGCCACTTCCAATAAGTCTCTGCTTTCTTCCCATTCGATGCCCATTGACGTCAAGTACTCCTTTATGTCATCCTGAAGATAAAACTCATCTAGACAATAGATCGCACATTTCTGTCTCTAGCCCGATGCACACCGTCAAATGAAAAAGGGCATGATTCCAGGCCCTATCACATCAAAGATGGGGTCCACTATAGAAAAGGTTGACCAAATTTTTTTGAAAGACTGCCAACCTGATGTCAACCATCTAAGATAGGTGCCAGAAACCTAACCAAGCAACTTGGCTACAGAGGGACAATGCCAAGAAACTTAAAAAAGGCCAGTTGGCGGGTAGGAAGATAAGTTCATGCAACCAAAGAGCAACCCTACAGTGTTCCGCTAGAGTAAGAAAGAATAAACGAAAAGAAAAGAGAAGGTAAGATTTCATTCAGGAAATTGCATTTGTCTGTTTGGTACAAATTACAAACCAAAGAACTGAAATGAAAACAACATTCTCATATGATGCACTTGCGTTAGAGCTATATTTTACATTTAAATTTTGCTTTATTTGTTAAAAAATGGAGTAGAAAAATTTTACCTTCATCTTTACAGCATCTGGTGAAACAAAGTAAATCTTCACATCTTTGTACTTTGCAATCAGATAAGCTAGCGATCTCACGGTCCTCCCATTAGCAAGATCTCCTACCAAGCCTAGCCTGATTCCGTCCAACCGGCCTATTTCTCTTGCAATAGTGTACACATCTAACAGAGCCTGCGCACAAAGAAGACGACAAAAAAAAACAAGAATCAGGGTTGTATTGAGTGATGAAACAAATACGAACTATAATTATAGACGAGTGCACTAATAAAAGATTAGGTTCAGAAAACTGTCTAGCTGATTCCCCATGTAATGCAAATATTGACTGTCCATTTCTATTATGTAAAATCGCTATGCAGGACATGATTGTTGCAGGGTGGCACTAACCACATACAAAAAGGCAAAAAGAACTCAGAAATTACCTACTGGACCTTTTTGGTAGATGGATGGAAAACGATAAAAGAAGTTGCTCAAGAGGATGTCAAGAACTAAAAGAGTGAAATTCTAACAAACAATGAAAAACGCAACAGCAAACATGTAAACAAGATATTGGTAGGGAAGCTAGGCAATTCATAAGAAGCTCACCCAACTTGGGGAGGGAACTAGGCCTGTCAATGGATCGGATCATGATCCAAATCCGATCCGATAAACCCGGGTTTGGTATTAGATTTTTGGTCCGAGATCCGATTAAAAACGATCTGACCCGATTCGATTAATAATCGGATTGAATTCAGATCTACCCTGATCTGATCCGATCCGATTAAGATCCGACCCGGTTCATATATATATATATATACTCCCCACAGTAAAGCGATTTAAGGCATCCACTCTTCGAGCAAAAGCACCCATCAGAGAAAGGGTTAGTTGGTGTATATCATGTTAGACTCGTTAAAAAAAAATTTATGGGACTTATAATTATAGATTCGGATTCGAATTATCCGGCAGATTCGGATTCGGATTATCCAGTGGATTCGAATTTGGATCGTATATTATAGTATCCGTCGGATATCGGATCAGATCTGGATCAGTCGGATATGTAAACGGATCGGATCCAAATATACCCTGATCCAGTCCGAATCCGACCCGTTGACAGGCCTAGTGGGAACTCCTCTCTACACTTACAAAGACCTAGAGAAACAACGCCAAAGTTGAAAGAACGGCTTACAAACAACATCCGAGATGTCATGGATCGTTGCAAATCCCATCACTAAGATTGTTGGTTTCCATAGTAGATTGTACTTCAAGGCTAGTGCAAGGGTTACTTTAGTAATTTCCTTATGATTTTGGTGAACGCCCTAGTGCAAGGGTTTTGGTGGATCTGTCATCGGGATACAAAAGAGGGAGCCATAAATCAACACCACTACTATCGCACACAATCATTGGATTAATTCTGTCAATATTAATGGAGGTACATTTTTTTCTCGATCCTCAGCACTTGTATAACTCTCATCTTCCCTTGATCATATTGCAATATCATTATAGTCATTAAGCTCTTGCTTATGTTTGCTAATCTGTATCGCAATACAAACCCATTTATCAGGGATCAAGTCCCTCCATTACTTGAATAGCTTATCACAAAGTTCATAAAAATGGATGGAGTTAACATCAAGCTAGGTTTATTTTGGATGGTTTTCCCCATAACATGGAACTAAAAGAACGAACCAATTTCAGGCCAACTGAGTTCACATTGAACAGTTGTTGGCCATTTAGTCTAATAGACCAATATCAGATATCTAGTTAGCTACACCCAACGCAATAGAACCTACTCTAGCTCATTCAACAAAGAAACCCACTTTGGGCTAACTCTAAATAGAACCAATTCAGGCTGAATAAACAAAAAGAGTCATGTTTTGGGCTCAGATGTCAAACAGGATTAGCTTCAATGCATTTGGAATGAGCCGTGCTTATTAGACTCAAGGAGTTATGAGAGTTCTTGACAAAAGAATAAATCCAGTCTCATCAGCCTCCTAAGAGGCCTCTTCCCATCTGCCAACCAGGTTTTTTCTCAAGGGAATTTCAAAGGCCACAACCCAGCCATCGTGGTCCAGTAAATTTATGCAAAATAGAACTCATTATGCACCCATGTGCCATATCCATGGCCTTGACCACCGTCCTGATGAATTTGGGTTTTTCTATGCACAGTGAACCTGACTAATCCAGTGAGGTATGGGGCTCCCCAAGTCTAATCACATTGCAAAGGGTAGGGAGCAAAATAAATAAATTCCACTCCAAAACTTTTACATCATCCAATATGGGATCAAAAGTTCGTGCTTCCTAGTAGGGGCCAGCAGGTCAGGTGGAACTATAACCTAAGTAAGAATTTTTAGAAAAGCAAAATAACTAAAATTAACCTTTTCCAAAAAAGGGTTAACTAGTGCCCTTATTCCTAAACACACTAACAACCCACTAAATATTTCAAATTATGCATAATAGGACTGCACAGAAACAAAATGCAGATGTTGGTTAAACAAGAATCTCCATGTAGTGCAGAAATGTCTACAATATGACGTTTTTCATTGGACGGATATTGAACCGGTACACATTTACTAGGCAAATCAGACACCTATTACACATAATCCTCAGGTGAACAATACACCAATAAACAAGGTTCGAGTTCGAAATTTCAAATTCGAACCATATTTCGACACCAAAGGATCTGACAATATTGCGTGTAAATACTTAGTGTGGAAATATTGCATTTTTATAGAAATCATGAAAATATTGACAAAAAGATGGAATTTTTAAAGAAAACTCTCGACAATTATAAATCAAGCATAGATGCACACAATAGAACACTAAAATAACATTTTTATACTATCATGGGTGGTGACGCTCCATATATCATGTTTTTAAATGTATGTAGATACATGACAGTCTAAACATAAAAATGATGAAAATATTTTTTTTTCAAAAATAAAATGTGATCATACAAAGTTTTAGATCTACAAAAATATCTACAGCATATCAAAAAATTAAGAGATTCCATCATCATGTTAAGGACTTTAAAGAGGATATTTGCAGGTGAGTCTATCAGAATTTTCATCTCTCTTTCGAACTCCTATGATTGAGGCAATATCCATTCTTGAATATTACCTCTGGGACCCCCGACGACGTTCAGTCTTCCTAGCATATTATTAAGCCTAGTGTTAAAAAGGGATTACATAGGCTTTTGGGGCAGACACTCCCAACATATAATAATGATAAAAGACAATTCTTTAATTGTAAGAGAAATATGGACGCAAATCTCCACCAAACAAAAGATTTGTTACCAAAATTCATAAATTCATCATTTTTGAAGCCCAACCAACCTATGCTTGTATATACGAGTCTACATACGTGCAATGAATGAATCATGCGGTCATGTGAGAAGAGAACCCCATAAGTGAGCATATCCTAGGCTTCCTAGCCATTGATCAAGACCCTTTAACCATACAGACAATTTATATATGAAACACCCTAACATACCTAGAAATCCAAATAAAGAGTTCAGCATACTAACAACTAAGAATCGGTTGAATCTCCCACATACCCCATCGTATACTGAGTATTCAGTTCCATTTGGGAGTCTGATCCTCTTTAGATACCGCATACTCCCTGATTATATGGGATTGAGATGCCCTCGGTGATTGCGGGTTTTTTTCTTCCAAGGTGTCGATTTTCTTGGGGGCCTTGTGGGTTGTGTTTCTATGGCAACCGTAAAATCTATACAGACAATGTTCCAAGAATGAACATCTTGTATCACCATGGAATATTCCTTCCAGTCACACTATGCTGGTTCGGAAGGTACACTCACCATGGAATATTCCTTTCACTCTGGTCACCTGTGAGAGTAGCAAGTTCAACATTTATTCTGCTTCCATGTGCCTTTTCTTCATTTAACTCTGCATCTTCTTTTGCATATGAAAAGATTAGCAGCAGGTCTTGTGTGTGGCACTGTGGACAACTAACTGAAAAGAGAAATGCTATTCAGCCCGAAGGTTTTCCCGATTTCGCCGGCCCGATTGACGTGGCAGCGTGCAACTGGTGGCTGAAACCGGCTGAAACCCACAAGCGATATTTAAATATTTTCAGCCACCAGTTACACGCTGCCACGTCAATTGGGCTGAGCGGAATCGGAAAAACCTTCGAGCTGAATAGCATTTCTCAATTGAAAATTTTGTGCTTCCACAACCAAAGCTCCTCAGTGCAGTGCCTTCCTTTCCCTTTCTCTATCGAGCTTCGGTTCTACACGTATATCTTTCTCGAATTTCACACCTTTGGCATAGACGCAACACGAACAAGAGATTCTCTTTCGGTGGTATTATATAAGAGGTTTTTTTCAATACTCCAATTTTTTTAAAGGTAAATATGATGAGTTCGGTGATTGATCCCCACATCCAGTGTAAGACTTAATGGTCTTACAAGCCAACCCCAAGTAGATGGGACATGGCTTGATGGTTATAGTTATGGTTTATTTAATGTTCTTACTTCTTACACCATCATGTTATCAATTAAATAAATACAAACAAATTAATTGAAAGAAATTTAAGATATGTTGTATTCAAATTCTTTGGCAAAGAAAAAAAGACTTTGATCCAAACGAACGATGATATGTTTTTTGTTGATTTGATCTCCCCAAAATTGTCTTAGATGGTAAATCTAACACCTCAAACCCAAAATCCAAAGAAAAATCACGTCGAAGAAGTAACGGATGAATTTAAGGCTTCTGATGGCTTTCCTGGAATTTCTTGAAATTAGCATTAACAAAATTTTGCATTATAATCTAAAATACACAATCCTATGCAGATTCTCAGATTATATTTCCTATTGATGAAACACTATACAAGCAAAAATGGAAGTTGATGAAACACTATCCTATGCAGATTCTCAGATTATATTGCTCTTGGAAGTTGATCAACAACCTCATATGTCCTTGATGAAGTATTTACTTGTATATTAGCTTCGTTCGACTCAGATACGGACGTTTAAGCTGATAAAACTGCTCTTAGTTTCTGCAATATGCATCTTCCAGCACACCATAGGTTTTTCCTTTATTTTTTAATAGTGCAGCATAGATGCATAAGCTTCTAAACAGGAAAAAAAAAACGTAAGAGTATCTACAAGAAGGAAAAGAAAAGAATGTAATAAAATTTCTAATTAATTTCTGTGTACTTGCCAAATAGAACACTAAGCTAAAATAGGCACCTGTGTTGGATGCTGTCCCGGTCCATCCCCAGCATTTATAACAGGAATGCTTGCTGTGGATGCTGCTCTTCTGGCAGCTCCGCTTTCAAAGTGTCTCATAACAATTATATCAGAGTAACCTTCAACAGTCCTTATAGTGTCTACAATGCAAGTCGCCTCCAATCAAATAAGTAGTAATATATTAAAATGATGAATAACTTTAGTACCTTCAAGAGTTTCTCCTTTTGCAGCCGAAGAAAATTCTCGTGCATTCTCTGTTGTCAAAACCTCTCCACCCAAGCGTTTCATCGCAGACTCAAAGGAAAGTCTAGTTCGTGTCGATGGCTCATAAAATAGAGTAGCCATCAAATTCCCTCTCAACATCTTACTTCCAGCTGAATCCTTTTCAATATTTTCCATATCCCGAGCCACTTCAAATATATCATTTAGAATATCCCTATCAAACTGTTGGGACTCAATTACATCATCAAGTTGAAACTTCTTTCCTACCAACAACAATGGTTTTTTTATTTCAAGGGAATGGCATTGACTTCCACAGCTGGGTACCAATCTCCCCATATGGTCTGCTTGTAAGGGCCTTGTAGAGGAGAAGCGTACATATCTTGGATCGGTGGATACAAGATAAGGGTTGTGAAAGACTGGTTGTTTCACAACGAAACTTGAATAAGCACATGTAGGCTCTTTACATAAACCCTTATGACCTTTGGTAAGAATATAAGTAGATGGCTTCCAAACGAGCGTAGTCATTACAACACTGCTTAAACTCCCGAGAAAGTTATAGTAAAATCAAACCTGCAAGAACATATCATTATTCAGTGGTCCAACGTTGTAGAGACAATCTGAAGCTCATATACATTAAAAAAAATAACACAGTAGATATCTAAGAAAGTATGCATCAGCAAGTAATTCTTTTGACTAATGACAAGAAAAATGAAGGATTTGCGCAGACACTAGTTTCTTGAAAGAAAGAAAAGTGATTAAATGTAAGAAGGTAAACTATTAATACCAACTAATTTACAAACTAAAACAAATAAAAAATTACTGCATTTATCAACTCTATGCACCTGAAAACCTTTCCTTAGGACCTATGTTTTACATGGAGGGATTCTAGTGTAGTGATCCACAACTCAGAGAACGGCCCATAACTTTGCCATGTGGTAGGAAGAAATGAGCATCAACATAAACAGGGGCATGCATAATCCTGAAGAAAAAAATATTACATTGAGATGAGGTAAAAGGATCATAATTTATGGTGCTGACAATCTTCTAGCTTGATATTTGATGATTAACGCTATTTACATGGAAAGTGTCGGGGTCCTAAAGAGTGTCATTAACTAGTGAGGCTAAGAAGTTGGGCTTTCAACAATGCATTGAAGGTTACAAGAGTCCCTAGCTCTCTAAATTAAGGATCTTAAAGATAAGAAAATTATGTAGGATTATCAAAGAGATGTCTCCAAGTTGTACGACAGCCATAAGTTATAACAAGTGAATCCTAGTATTTGAAATAGGGTATCCAATGGAGAAGTGACTTGCATAGTTGCTGGATTTGAAGGGAGATTGGGTTTTACACATAATTGAACTCCGAAAATGTATGGGTAAGTGGGTAACAATTATAGGATGACTGGGTTGATGTATGTGAGGCTAAGAAGTTGGCCGTCAACAACCTATTGAAGGTTACACGAGTGCCTAGCACTCTAAATTACGGTTCTTAAAGATAAGATAATTATGTAGGATTATCAAAGAGATGAGTCTCTAATCCTTAAAGTTGATGTACATAGTTATAAGAAGAGAATCCTAGTATTTGAAAGAGAGTACTAGATGGAGTTAGTGACTTGCATAGCGACTGGAATTGAGGGGAGATTTGGTTTAAAGCATAATTGAACTACAAAAATTTAGAGGTAATAATAATAGGATGACTGGGTTTGATGTAGGTGAGGCTAAGAAGTTGGCCTTCAACAATGTATTGAAGGTTACACGAGTACCTAGTCTCTCTAAATTACAGATCTTAAAAATAAGAAAATTGTATAGGATTACCAAAGATAAGTCTAATACCTAAACTTGATGTACAGTAGTTATAACTTATAAGAATGGAATCCTAGTATTTGAAAGAGGGTACAATATGGAGTTAATGACTTGCACGGCTGCTGGAATTGAGGCGAAACCGGGTTTTATAAATAATTGAACTGCGAAAATGATACAATATAAGGGTTACAATAATAGGATGATCAAGTTTGATGTAGGTGAGGCAAAGAAGTAGGTTACATGAGTCTCTAAAGAAAATTATGTAGGATTATCAAAGAGATAAGTCCTAATACCTAAAGTTGATGTATAGTAGTTATACAAAGGGAATCACAGTATTTGAAAGAGGGTACTAGATGGAGTTAGTGACTTGCATAGCTGCTCGAATTGAAGGAAGCCTGGATTTTAAGTATAATTGAACAGTGAAAAGGATGCAAAATAAGGGTAACAATAATAGGTGAGGGAGTTTGATGTAGTAATTAAGGATCTATAGATCATGGTTTTAAATTTTGGTTTTGTGTCTGGTTTCGGTCATGGCCAAAACCGAAATTTCAACCAAAATTTTGATCGAAATGGTGGAAAATTTTTGAAATGATCCAAAAAGGGATATTTTACTTGATTTGTTTTTGAAATTTTAAATTAAAGCCTTTTAAATTAAATTTCGATTGAAAATTATAGTGCTTGTACCACGATTCAAATCACTGGGGTGTAAATGGTTTAGTTTGTATTTTTTATTGCGAAACTAGTTTCATCGATATGCGTGCAGTTTTATTGATGCCTTTTTCACGCTTTTCTAGGTCTGTGTCTATTTTTATATATATATATATATATATATATATATATATATATATATATATATATATATATATATATATATATTCAAAATCCTAGCTTGATAGAGTTTGTAAAAATACGTTTTTGACGGTTTTACGGTTTTTCCATAGGAGAGGATCCACACTTGGCAAATCTGTTTAAGTGTTGGAATGCATACTCCCATCGTGCGGTCCCGATGTGGTTTTTTCCTTCGGGGTTTTTACGTAAAAATTAACTGTGTGCTTCACTTTCTGTCTGAGCCTTATATATTTAAACCCTGAGCACGTAGATTGCCTCCTAGGTCCTAACCTTTGTTTGAGTCTTGAGAGGAGAGGAGTGTACTGCCCCATGCATGCTAAGTAAATTCAAAAAAGAGCGCTTGTTAATGAGCGAACATAATCAAGCTTAAAAGAGTAACCCAACGACTATTTGCATTGTGCCGTTAAGGCAGGCGATCATGTGAGAAAATTTTATTAGGTCGAGTGTTCCCTTCGTACTCCGGGAACCTCCCTATTGGATTCCCGTTGAGGGGATTTCAAACAACAGGGTAATACATTAGTTTTAACCAGAAGGAGAAAAAGGTCCCTAAACATCATGCGCATCCCAAGGGTTTCAACCCCTTGTCCATATTAGGATTAAATATAACTGCCCTTTAAAGAGTTCATATTGTATACCCTATAGGACTGCGAATTTGTTTAGGAATCCATTTTGAAGTTACATTGGACTGAGAGTCCTAGGCTTAATGAATTTGTATCAGTAGGAGTCCTAGTTTCAATGAAATTAGGAGGTTTAGTTTGAGTTTCGTAGAAGTCTTGAGTTGTTATACAATTTCATTTCGAAACAAAAAACGTAAATTGCAGCAACAATATGAATAAGAAAGTAATTTTAAGGAAAGACAAGAAGGAAAATAAAGAAAAGAAATAGGGAATAGAAGAAGTGGTGCATGCAGGTTGGTGTCCTCTAAATCACAATTCTAGATGGTGTAGGCAAAGATTTAAATATTTGTCTCTTAATTTCAGCAAAGAAGACACAATCATGCAAATCTAGATAATATTTCCCATGACATTAAAAGGCATAACAAATCAAGTAATCTTTTTTCTTTTCTTTTATTTTTTTGAGATCGACAGGTGTCTCAAAACCTTTCGGGCAATGGACCCACTTGGGACTGGGACTAATCCCTCCGGGAATGTGCACCGACCCACACAAAAGTTTCCCTACGCACTCCTAGATAACTCGAGGGGGGGGAGGGGGGGGGGAGGTTATACCCACAACCTCCTCACCAAAGCATCAGTTGCTTACCAACTCCCCTATCCCCTAGCGAATATAGAGGAGTTGGTAAGTATTCTTGAGAAACTTTTATTTAAGATTGTGCAAGATTAGATATTATGTTCAAATATGAAAAATAAAAAACTTAAAATTCAGCAAATAACGTCAACATATTGAACCAAAAAGACTACAAGTGTTACTAGATGATTCCCACCAATAGTTAGATCAATCGGGTAAAGACCAAGATATAAATAAAGCACAAAAACAAAAGTTATGCTTGCTGTATTTTTGGGACAGCAATCTAATTTTGTAGAAAATATATAGGTATGGCTCTCCAATAATCAAGAAAATAGCGGAAACGGTATTACATCACTAAGATATGATTTAGCCGATGAAAGTACCTTGGAAAGTATCATGAAGTTGTTATAGCTTATGTTGAACATCTTTTTTATTGGCGAAAATTGTGAGCGCAAACAGACTCGGTGAGGTTTTTCTTGAGCATATGAGTTAGAACAACGTAAGCATTCAAAACCCATTGAATACTTTAGAGTTGTACAATATCAAAATAAGATCAGATAGCCTAGCTCGCACATCACCATGAAGTACCATGATTCAATCCATTGGTGGTGTAAAGGGTTTAATTTTTTTGTTTTGGTTGTAAAATCGTTTTCCTCGATTTGCATGTGTTTTTATCCGAGGCACAGACATGGGTAGGGCAACACGACACGACACGGACACGGCATTTTCTAAAAAAGGCAGGACACGACTCGACTTGACTAGGACACGGTGATTAATATATGTAATTTTATATAAATAATATATAATATAGGAATACTACATAGAGATACTTGCTAAAATACATGTAGAGACATTTCTAATTGCTTTTCATTTCTAAGAGGGAGGTCAGATTATGGGCTTGTCATTGTTGCAGAAACAGAACAGGGCTTGCCACTCTAATAAGCCCCTCACCATAAACAATTCTACAATCGAAACCCAAAAGAACAAAGTTTCAAAGAATACGGAATTAAATATCAGAGAGAACGCACAGATAACAATGAGAATCAAGTCAAAATAAACAAGAAGAAGCAATTCAGATAAACTATATAAAGCAACCAACTTAACAATCATACCAAGAAAAAAATTTCACTAAAATGGGAGTGATCAAGCACAGATCCTAGCACTTTACTGTGAGTTTGTTCTTCACCTTCGCCACCCTGCAATCGAAAACATTGAGAGGAGAAGTTAAATCATAGAGAGGGGAAAAGAGTGGAGAAGGGAAGGAAGGGGATCAGCCAAGTCAGAGGGGAAGAAGGTAAATTAGAGGGGGAAGAGAGGGGAAAGGGAGGAAGGGTTCACCTGTACCACTGGGCTCCTCCTCTATGATCGATTCCTCCTCCGCGACGGCCACCCACGAGCCAAATGGAAGAGAGGAAGAGGAGAGTCGGATTGCACCGGTTGTGGGGGCTCCTCCTTAACGGCTGCCGCACGAAATAAAGATGGAGAAAAAGAAAAATCAGAGAGGAGAGAGGAAGAAGAAAGAAGGAAGGAAAGGGGGAGGGGGAACTCACCTGCGGCTGGCGTTCCTCCTCTCGGATCGGCTACCTCCTCCGTTCGCTGCTGGTCCTCTTCCTCTCCGGCGGCGTGCCGAGAGACGAGAAGGGGAGGGGGATCGGAATAGAGCGGGAGAGAAGGGAGAACGGAGGGAGAGGGGTTAGAGCTAGGGCTATTAACGGGCTCGAGCCAGCCCGAGGCCTACTGGGCCGGGCTGGTCTATGGGCCCGGCTGGGCTTGAACATTCAAGCCCGACTGTGTTCTGTCCCGGGTATGGACAACCACTAATCCTGACCCGAAGCCCGAAATATTTTTTTTTTATTTCTTATATACAATGAATTAGGGCTGGCAATTTCGGACCCGACACAGCAGACCCGACACGAAGTTAGCGGGTCTGGGTCAGGGCTAAACGGGTTCGGGTCGTACGATAGACCCGTTTAATAAAAGGTTCGGGTCTGGGTTTAGGGTCTGGACACGGTCGACCCGGGAAGACCTATTTAAAATTCAACGGGTCATGTCGGGTCGGGTCTACGACAATCCGATACTTTAATACATACTATCAGCGGGTCTATCAGGTTAGGTCGGGTCGAGTGGATCGGGTCAACTGAATAAACCCTGTGGTAAACAAATCTAACGGGTCTTATCGGGTCTACCCATTTATAAACAGGTCGGGTACAGATTTAGGATCTGACGGGTCAGGTCCGGGTCTAAGGGTTTTGGACACGACCCGAAACTAGACACGACACGGACCAGATCCGACAAGACCCATTGCCACCCCTAATTGTACTGCCTCAGTTCCCAAACTGGATGCCAATAAATTTAGGGAAATTTTATTCATATCCCAAAAATCTATAATTAGCCCCCGTCCCTCTACCGTTTCTCAATAACTTACTTAACAAACCTTTAATACCAATAATGCCCTTTTTTTTAACCCCAAACCCCTAACTCAACGTCTTTTGTACCCCCAACCCAAACCAAGGTTTGTTTGAACTTCCTTAGTCCAAACCCAACCTGTCGGGTTAGCCGAGTTGATCGGGTTGTACGGGGTGGGTTCGGGTTAACCCGCCCAAATTCTGGTTGGGCTAAGGTTGGGTTTGGGTTGGCCCGCCCAAGTTACAGTTCTACTTGTGCCTTCAAGTAGCAGCCAACAGCATGAGGTTTATTTAAGAGTGGGGTGTATTCAAGAGTGTATATAATTGGGGTATATTTAAGGGGTATGTGTTTGATTGGGGTATAATCAAGTTAGAGCGGGTCATTTAAGTGGGGTGTATTGATGATGGGGTGTAAGGGTATTTTTGGGGGTATGACAAAAAAAAAATTTGGGGTGTGTCCAAATTTGTTGGAACTGGGGGCTAATTACAGATTTTTAAGGTATGAATAAAATTTGGGAAATTTTATTCATACCCCAAAAATCTGTAATTAGCCCCCGTATCCCTAGCGTTTCTCAATAACTTACTCAACAATCCTTTAATACCAACAATGCCCTTTTTTTTATACCCCAAACCCCCTGCTCAGCGTCTTTGTACCCCAACCCAACCCAATGTTCGTTTAAACTTAGCCCCGCCCAACCCGTCGGGTTGTGCGGGGTGGGTTCGGGTTAACCCGCCCAAAGTCGGGTTGGGTTCGGGTTGGCCCGCCCAAGTTGCAGCTAGGGGTGACAATGAGTCGTGTCGTGTCGGGTTCGTGTCGTGTCTAGTTTCGTGTCGTGTCCAAAACCCCTAGACCCGGACCCGACCCGTTTAACTAATCGTGTCTAGATCCAAAACCCGTACCTGACTCGCTAATAAACAGGTAGACACGATAAGACCCGATAAGACCCGTTTACCACCCGGATCTATTCAGTTGACCCGATCCGACCCAATCCGACTTGACCCGACCTGACCCGAAAGACCCACTGGTTTTATATATTATAGTATCGGATTGTTGGTAGACCCGACCCGACCCGACATGACCTATTGAATACTAAACGGGTCTTCCTGGGTCTACCGTGTCCAGACCCTAAACCCGGACCCGACCCGTTTAATAAACGGGTCTATCGTGTCGACCCGTTTACGACCCGAACCTGTTTAGCCTTGACCCAGACCCGCTAACTTCGTGTCGGGTCGAGGAGAAATGATTTGGGTTGGGCTCGGATTAGCCCGCCCAAATTCGGGTTGGGTTCGGGTTGGACTCGGGTTGGGTTCAGGTTGGCCCGCCCAAGTTGCAGCTCTACTTGTGCCTTCAAGTATCAGCCAACTGCATGGGGTTTATTTAAGAGTGGAGTGTATTCAAGAGTGCATATAATTGGGGTATATTTAAGGGGGTATGTGTTTGATTGGGGTATAATCAAGTTGGGGCGGGCCATTTAACTGGGGTGTATTGAAGGTGGGGTGTAAGGGGGAAGGGTATTTTTGGGATAAGAATGGGGTATGAAAAAAAAAAAGGGGTGTATTCAAGTTTCTTGGAAATGGGGGCTAATTACAGATTTATGGGGTATGAATAATATTTCCCTAAAATTTCCCAAAAAAAAAGAGATTTTTGCATATAGCACCCTGGAAAATAGGCTAATTAAATATTAATCCATAGAAGCTTTATATTTAAATATCAGCCCCCAAAAATTAGGTTATATATGCAAATCAGCCCCTCAGGGTAACTGGCGTCATTTTGGGAGGAATAATCCATGTATATTCATAGTTCACCTGCACTCGCTGTTACCAGGTAGACTAACCATGATTTGCTACTCTACAGGCTCTTGCTTGGTGTTTCCGGTAAAAAATGTTGTGAATTGCCTTTTTAATAAATTTAGAGCTACCTAATACTCTAGATTTTAATGGATACACATTGAATATTACCATTTCTTCAAAAAAAAATAATAATAATAACATTTGTAATTTTTGGTTTCACTTAATGGTAGCTTATCGGGGATCTTAATGTTTCAGGTATCATATTTTGAAGAGTGCGAGTGAGTGGGTATATAAAATGAGATGCTTTTCAGCCCGAAGGTTTGTCCCGATTTCTTCTATCGTTAGTGTTTTGTTCTTGTCATGCCGGAGTCGAGCAGCACCCCCACAGCTCGTTTGTCGGCTTCTGCTCGACGTCAGGCTCGGCTCTTCCACTAGATGCAACGAGGAGGTTGGATCTGGCCCCGATATCGAGGATCTCCACCGGTGAGTTCCATTACACCTCTCCCCTAGTCGGTGGCGACTCCTAGCGGTGCGGTGGCGGCAACGGGTCGACGGTGGTGGGGCAGCATTGGCTACGACTCCGATTTTGCTTGGCTTGACGACTGGATCGGGTGATGGTATGCCGTTTTTGGTTTTGTTTTGTTATTAATGTTGTAATCAGTTGTTTTCTCTACCCTTTGTTGTCGGGAGTTTCTTCCTCCGGTGTGTGTGGTTGATGGCCGCCTTTATTATCCTTAGAGTTAGGGTCTGGTTGTTAGCCTTGTTGGCGCTTGGTTCCCATCAAGTGGCAGTTTCTGCTGTTTTTACCGCCGGCGAGCGAGGCTTTTTCGCTTACGCCATACTGTGGCATCTCCTGGAGATCCGGTGACTCCCCGTTTGAAATACCAAAAAAAAAACATACATGCTACAATGCCTTCAGTAGAGGAGAAGCTACGACGCCTTCAAGAATCACCGGTGACTCACCCAATCGATCGGCGAGATGATCCGCAATGTCGCCTCTCCTCATTTCACATGTTCCAAGGTATCACCGTAACCATAAGCCCCATTCCCATGTCTTTGTTGTGAAATCCTCAGCACTTTGATATGCATTGGTTTTTTTTTCTTTTTTTTGATTTCCTATTTTCTCATTAATTAAAGAAAACCAGGTCCCATTCATCAAGTCATGGATCATTGAGGCACCTGAAAACCCTTCCCCCCTTAATAAACAGGGTAAGGCCACAGGAGCCCAATACATTCATAAATATATACACACAATTGACCCCATTGGTAATCCAATGACAGTTCCAAGTCCTATGTACACCCACAATGATTCGGATTTCGGGATCGGTTGCTCAGATGTAAGGGTTGATGTGGGAGGTGTAGTCTCTGATGCCGGCGCCTTCCCATCCCATCCATTCCTCCCACATGTCCCAGCTCGAGTCGCACATCCCCCTCATCGGCTCGTCGGCGTCCGGGCCCCACTCCGGCGCCTGCCATTGCCCCTGCCCCTCCTCCTCCTCCTCGGCGGCCGCCCTCAAGCTGCTAATCACAATCTGCATGGAGGATCATCACCATTGTCAGTGACACAGCTAGCCCATTTCCTAAAACAGAAGCTATGTGGGCTTGGTTGTATCCTTGCAAACAAGATCACAAGGTAAGATTTCTTCAAATAGTTTGGTGGATTGTTCAGTGATGTGCAATTTTAATCTGAGAGAGAAATGAGAATACAATTTGTAGGGATTTTGTGATGATGATCGCTCATTAAACCAAAAAAAAAGGGACAAATTACAAAAGCCTCCAATGACCTATTCAATTCTTTCATATTGATCCTTTTTTAAAAATTCAACCATGAACTATGCTCCGTCCCGATTTCGTCCGGATTTCACCCTCTGTCAACTTTTTATCTCGAAAATAACCTTATCAATTCCCAACAAAGACTCGAATAAATTTTGAAATATTTAACTCATGCTTATTGGGACAAGGGTATTTTCAGAATAATAATTGACGGAGGGGGCTAAATGCAGATGGAGCTTCAAATTGTTCGAAAATGAAGTTGTGGTGTATAGTACAGGGAGGCTTTTATAATTTGCCCTAAAAACAATAATTAGAAAGAAAAAGAAAAAAAAAAGGTAAATTACACTTTACCCCTAAAGTTTAGCCCAAAATCACATAACCCCATTGTACTTTTTATTTTTTTGGTTCCAAATTGGTTCCTATAGTTTTAAATGTTAGGCTTTTGTTAGTACAATTACCCTTTTTGTCAAATAATAAATTTCCTCTTTTTAATAAATTCTATCTATTCAAAACTGAACTGAAGGGAGCAATGCGTAGTCCCCATTTTAGTCTTTTTTTTTTTTTTTGTTCCAAAATGGTCCCTATAGTTTTAAATGTTAACACAATACCCCTTTTGTCAACTACTAAATGAAATTAAAACTGAATTGAAGGGGGCAAAGTGTAGTTTATTAACTATAAGGGTGCATTCTTTTGGACGGAAACGAGGGTGGAAATGGATCCACCTGCTCAGTTCATATTCATTCCCATTACTCTTTTCGTTTTGAGTCGGTGGAAATGATCCACCTGTGGACTTCATTTCCTCTCAAATTCGGATAGAAACCTCATTTCCTTAAGTCAGGTGGAAATGAACAGATAGAATAGATTTCCTTCCTTTATATAACAAATAAAGTCAATGGACAAAGAAGTCAATGGAAATCATTTCCGTTTCCGTAAGTGAGTGGAAATGAAAAGAACGCGGCGCCGTAAAGGAGCTACTTGATTTTAAAGTAATCTTCAGGGGGTAAAGTGTAATTTACCCAAAAATAAACAGCCATAGAATGATAACTGGAACGTAAACAATCTCAATACGAAGATGGGCATGGTGGTTGTTTTCTACTAAACTAAAAATTGCATTTTTTTTTTAATTTTTTTTCCAAAAAAAAAAATCAAATTTTTAGAAAGAAAGGAAGGGGGGGTTGAAGGCTTACATCGTAGGCTTCACTGATCCGATGGAACTGAACACCGCAATCTCTTCCTTTGCACACATCCGGATGGTACTGCAGGAAAAAAAAATATTTTAATTTAATTAATATAAATATTAAATCCCATAATCCAGATTATCCCCCTTTTTTCTCCCCAATTTTTGGCGGAATTTCTATCCGTTGGTTCGATTATTCCCTCCAACCCAATCTAACACGCGAGCAGAATCCAGAAAAAAGGGGAAGTTTTTAGGGAGAGGGAGGGGGGGACCTGCAGGGCGAGCTGGCGGTAGGCCCTCTTGACCTCCTTCTCGGAGGCGTCGGGCTGGATCCGAAGCGTCCGGTACTGATCCGTCAAGCTGCCACCGGCGGTGGCGGCGCAGCGGACGCCGCCTCCGCGCGCCCTCCTCCTCACCGCCCGGGAGGAAGGAGGTGAATACGCCATTGATCCGGCCATCCCCATAGAAATTGCAGCCATTTCCCCCGTTCTGTTTGATCAAACAAACCCACCACAAACAAAATCTAGAGAGAGAGAGAGGAACGCAAGTGGAGACCCAAGGGACACCCCCTGTGGATTCTTTTATAGCAGAGGAGAGAGAGAGGAGAGAGAAGAGGAGGTCGGATCGGTTTCCGGTTAAAACGGCGGAGGACGGAGGTCTTAGCGTGGCACGTGTGAGGATGAGGCGTCGACCTTATCCGTTCAGCTTTTCTCTATGCACACGAATCTTGTTATCCACGAGGGCGCATATCCGTTTGCTGGCGACTACGTGGAGCCACGCACGCTCCACTCGGTGCGAGGGCATTTTTTTTTTTCTTACCCGATTGATTGCTATGCTCACGGACCAACCACAGTGTGCCACGTCATCCATTAAAAAGGGCATAATAGGGACCGCAGCTCTTTTTGAGGTTTTTACTCAAATCACCTTCAGAAGCCTAGTATTGCTCCAACTGATCCTAGTTGTTTTTTGCATTACTTTTATGATCCTTTACACATCGAAAAACAGCCGCACATTCATATTTTGATTTTTTGGACAAAAAAAACCCCAATAATGTATGTTGCTTTCGGGGAAGTAATATGGCCAACGCACAATCAACTTGCGTCAGCCTTGATGATGCTTTCGGAGAAGTAATATAACCAACGCAACAAACGCAAATATGTTGCGCTGACCTTGCTATTGATTTCGGCGAAACAATATAGCCAACGCAACGAACGCAAGTATGCTGGGTTAGCCTTGGTGCTCGTCGAAAGCAACACCAAGACAAATATGTTGCGTTGGTCTTGCTTTGCTTTCGACGTAACAATATGGTCAACGCAACAAACACAAATATGTTACGTTAGGGACTTAATAGGTTTCACAAAGGAAAAAGATGAGTGCTATGTTAAGTTACATTTTCGTCCAAAAAATATATGTGGTCAGAAAAGTAACACTAAAAGCAAGTGGGGTCAGTTTTGACATATCGATGGTGTTAGGGGTAATTTTGAAAAAATCTTTTTTTTTAAGGGGACTTTGTAAGAAGCCCTTATTAGGAGATGGTTTCTTGCTGCAGTCCCGACAATCTTTTCATTTGATCTCAAATCCCTGTGGATGAAAATGTCTCTCATCTTCCTTCGAATTTAGGTCTGTTGCCATTTATCTGTCGCCGTCGCCGCTGCCCCTGCCCCTGCCGGACTAACCGAACCCCCCCCCCCCAGCCACAGCCGCCGCCCATCGAACCTAACCGAACCACCCACCGCCAACGTTGGACCTAATCGAGATCTAGAGGCCATGTGATGGACCATAGACCTAGAAATTCCAACCTAAACTGAACCCTTGCCATTGCCGCTCGCTCCCGCCGCCTCCGCCTCCACCTCCACCTCCACCTCCACCACTCCTCCATGGCTAATCGGAGAGAGGAGAGGGTGGTCTCGCGATTTAAAAAATATATAGAGGCTTATCCTAATATTGGGTTGGTTAGAGGGGTTGGAACCCAAATGAAAACATTCTCTGGGTTTATCTTGATGTTGGGTTCCTTAGAGAGGTCTTAGGTTAATAACTTTTTTTTTAATAAAAGACGTGGCACACGACGATTGGGCTGGTAGCAATAATGCCCTCTACTCGGTACCTGCTTGACTTACGAGAGAGATGGATGAGAGAGAGAGAGAGAGAGAGAGAGAGAGAGAGAGAGAGAGAGAGAGAGAGAGAGAGAGAGAGGGGGGGGGGGGGGGGGGGGGGGGCTTTGGTGGTTATGACTTATGAGGTTGAGCACTATTTTTTTTTCTTCTTTTTGGTACAGAGCACTGCTAATTTGAACATACGAATGGGACGTACTCTCGGAACAAAATGACCATCGGCCAGTACTCAGTTCAGTGCTTTGCAATCGCACCAAGCCGGTCGATGCTCCCCACGTCGGCATTATGTCCAGAGAGTATGTCCGATCAAATTCTGATCCATCCTGATTTGAACTGAATCCGATCCGTTGACAGATCTAGAAGGGAGAGGTGTTGCACGCACTGAGAGCAGGTCACATATAAACACACAAAATTCTTTCTAGTATGGTTGATTCCCACAAGACCTATTCAAATTCTTTTTAGTATGGTTGATTCCCACAAGACCTATTCAAGTATCAAACACATCAAGCGTTCAGCACCCAAACGAATGCCACCCATTGACGACTCCAAACAAGTTGCTGTCCGTGGGCAACTCCAAAGTCAGCTGCACTGCAGATGCAAACGATCATCATCGATCGACGTCTTCGAATTGGTACCCGTTAGCATCTCCACCAATGATTCGGCACCTCCGATCGGACCAATGACGTCTGTCGACACCTCCACCAACGGCATCCGTTGATACCTCCGAGCGACATCCGTAGATGCCTCCACCAATGACACCTGTCTGCATCGTAGAAATTGTCTTGACACATATTCTATTATGTTACATGATTAATTTATAGATCTAACCCATTATATGTTACCTCTGCAATGTAACAAGTGGATCCAACCCATTGTATAAGAAATTGATGGCTTAACATATATTCTGACTTTGCAGGCGAACGTATTGCATCGTCATAGGTTCATAACTTAAGTGGGGATTGACCTACCCTGTACTAATTGGTAAAAAAAAAATAGGGATCGGATCTCCTCCAGTTGGTCGGCCAGTCGATAGGCCCGGCACGCATCACAGTCGCATTCAGTTGGCTGGGTACAATTTACTTACGGATCATCTGACATCGTGCGACTGTGATGTACGAGGGTCCACCTAGGGGTGGCAACGGGTGGTGAGTTTCAAGTCGTGTCCAAAACCCCTAGACCCGGACCCGACCCGTTTAACTAATCGTGTCTAGATCCTAAACCTGTACCCGACCCGTTTATAAACGGATAGACCCGATAAAACCCGTTAGACCCGTTTACCACACGGTTCTATTCAATTGACCCGATCCGACCCAGTCCGACTCGACCCGACCTGACCCGATAGACCCGCTGGTACTACATATTACAGTATCGGATTACGGGTAGACCCGACCCGACACGACCCGTTGAATTTTAAATTGGTCTTCCCGGGTCTACCGTGTCCAGACCCTAAACCCGGACCCGACCCGTTTATTAAACGGGTCTATCGTGTCGACCCATTTACTATCCGAACCCGTTTAGCCCTGACCCAGACCCGCTAACTTTGTGTCGGGTCTGCCGTGTCGGGTCCGAAATTACCATCCCTAGGTCCTCCGACCGCCAACGAAGAATATACGAACTCAAAAAAAACAAAAAAAAAAAATGCTAGAGAGCTTTTATTTTTAGAGGGAATTATATTTTTAGTTTTTTTTTTTGGGTATTGGGCTATTTAAGTGGGATGTCCAACGGCATTATCTTCTTCTGATGCTACCAAACAGCTCTGTCAACCAAAGGTTGGTCATACCTTCCTCCTACGTCTACCTCTGCTGACTCTGCTCCACGGGACTTTCATTCTTTAGGCTATTTAAGTTAACTAGTACTAATCCCGTGCAATGCATGAACAGTTGTGATGCAGTTCGAACAGATAGCACATCCCGCACCAAATGTTACAAAAATTGGTTTTGATAGAATAATGAAAAAACCGGTTTTTGGTTTAGTCCCATATTGCCCGTGGGGAGATCTTTTAATGCGTTTATAATGGAACTCCCTTCGTTGGGCTTTGTAGCTTCCCAAGAGCCAGGCCATAGCCCACCACACACGCGCGCGCGCCGAGCCGAGCCACGCCGGGCACGGGCTCGCGAGCCGCGTGGACGCGAATGGGATTCGGGCCTTGTTTTACACTGGGTTTTAATTTTTTAATTTTTAATGGAGATTTATTCCTTCCGTTACACTCTTCACGAGGCTGGGATAGGTTCATTGAACCTGGACCTCTGCACTGTCACATGCAACCGTTTCACTTGACAGAGCAGTGAATGCTCATCAGTGCGTTGCATGCAATGGCTGTGAGTGTGGGGACGTTATGGCTAAGGACCTCTATATAAGAGAGGGTCCGGTGAAGCCAGAAATACACCAAGCGAAGAGCTCTCTCCACTTTCTCTTTTCTTTCTCGTTCGCTCTTGTCTGGAGTGTCTGGAGTACGCTGAGAGTCCCAAAGGGGTTCCCTTCGGTGCTGAAGAGGAGTCCAGTCGTTGTACCCTGGGGAGCGTTCGTCGGAGGCCTTGAAGCACCTACCGAGGCGGCGAAATAGCTTTCAGGGCATTGTGCTAGCACAAGCCTCGACAACTGCTAAGTACCTTGTTCTTCTTCCTTCTTCCACCTCTTTGCCATATCTGTAGACAACCTTAGGACAACCTAAACCTTGTTTGATTGTTGTGCTCAACTTTGCATGCTAAACCCCTATAGTTTGTTCAATTACTTTTTGCACTAGATTTGTAACATCTCTATATTCTGTTAGTCATCGTTTGCTTGTCTTCATAGAGTAGAATACCCAACACCAAATCCAGCTCCCCATAGGGTGTGTTTGGTTGCATGAAACTATAGCCTAAATTGACAGAAGTGTCAAAAGTGGGCGAGTTCCAACGTTTGGTAGCACGAAGGCCCACTCGAAGTTGGAACTGGGACTTTCGAGGGCCATCCACTTTCTCCAAATATGTAAGTGCGACTTCGGTCCAAAAAACTCCGAAGTCACGCTTCAGAGTTGTTGGGGAAATGTAAAAAACACCATATCTTACCATAAAACTTTACGGTTGTTGGGGAAGTGTATCACTTTCTAGCAACCAAATAAGAAAATTGATGAAAGTGCAGGAAGTCATAGTTATTAGCCTGCCTAATTCATGGCAACCAAACAACAGAACTAGGACTTCCAAGTGGAAGTAAAAATTCATGGAAGTGTTAGTTCTAGCAATTCTTCCGCACCATAGTATGGGTGTGAGTGTGTGTGAGTGAGTGAGAGAGAGAGAGAGAGAGAGAGAGAGAGAGAGAGAGAGAGAGAGAGAGAGAGAGAGAGGAACATATTTACTTACAAAAAAATTTAAGAGAGGGAAGAGAGAGGGGAAGGAAGAAGGCTGCCATGTGGCACCAAGGGTCTCAACTTTATTACTAATCCCGTGCAATGAACAGTTATAATGCCGCTCGAATGGATCACACATCCTGCACCAAATCCAGCTCACCATTGTGTAAATGGAGAGAGATAGAGAGAGAGAGAGATGTTTAATTATAAAAGAAAAATTAAGAGATAGAGAAGGGGGGAGGGAAAGGAGAGGCTGCCACATGGCAGCAAAGGCCTCAGCTTTATAAGAGTAGTATAGATAGAGATAGATTTGATCCATGGGGGACTTAGGCTGCAACCTTGATGGCCTGATGGTTGAATCTGCCCAGTCTTTATTCTACATGCTAATATTACCAAGAAGTAAATCCTTGAACCACCTACCAATAAACATTTATCAACAAGTCCTTAACAAAGAAGCATTAAATACTTTTCCTACATAATGAGATTAAAACCATGAACATAATAATGGCCAATATCAAGCTTATGGTCACATTAGGCAAAAAGACATCTTCTCCAAACTACACTCTGCACTGAAATTAAGGCAGCTTCTTAACACCTGAAACTCCACCTTCTTCACGAGTCGTCAGGTCTTTCATCCCCGGCCTGTCCAGCTGTACCACCCTGGTCCTCCCCATCCTCCTCCTCCTCCTCCTCCTCCTCCTCCTCCACCTCTGCCTCCTTTGTCTCTGTGGCGGCTTCGGTGATCGTCGTGGTGGCACTTACGGCCGCAGCAGCTCCCCCCATCCGGGTAACGTGTCGCTTGCCCGAGAGATGGCCGACCATCATCAAAGTGCTGTTGCACTTGACCATGCACCGCTCGCACCACAGGAAGCCATCCTTCCGTAGCACCTTGTGCATCGTCCCGTCCACCTTCATGTCCACCTCCATCGCACCCTGGGGGATGGCCTCCACGATATGCTTCGCGTTCGAGCCTGAAGAGGAGGCACCGCCGCTGGCCCCCACCTTGCTCGAACCACCCAGCTGCGCCAACTTCGACTTGTGCCTTTTCCCCTGGAGGTGTGCATTCAGAGCACCCTCGCAGTTCGAGCTCACCTGGCACAGAGCGCAGCCCCAGCTCTGCTGGAGCGCCGTCCGGGTGAGCTTGCTGCCACCCACAACCGCCTCGCCCTTCCGCTTGGTTCCCAAAGGTTTCTGAGTTCGTTGTGAAACCTGCAAAAAAACAGGGAAGGATAGGATAGTTCTGCACTATGGAGATGAAATATCACACTTGGCACCTTCATCGCGTTTACGTGGGCTACACTATCATGGAGTATGTGTTTGGTTTATGGTCAACAGAAAAGAGGACTATCTAACCACACTAAGAAGGTGCATCTGTTTCAACAATAGTTATATTACTTGTCAAAACAGTTGGCACATTAGCCCGTCACCTGGGTCAACCCCGTAGAATTCTATAAAACCTATTTGGATATTTTACCGGCCATTTCAAATCGGTCCTTGTCCAAACTGATTTATTTCACCATTTCATTAAATTTTTCTAGCATTCCATGGATCCTACGTGCATGAACTTTCTCCATAGCCCGACACTTCAAACTTAAACCATCAAAATTATGTAGTACCATGGGTTTAGATTAAAACAAGGTTTCATGGAAAATGTTTTTATGTATGAACATGTTTTGTTGCATTTAAAGACATCTGAACTGTAATTCAATTGGTCCACCAAATATCCAATCTGCGATGGCACTTTGACTCAACATCGCAAGTTACCAAATGAGCATAGGTGACTTCAACAGCAGGACTGGGTCAAAAAGGTCAAAAGGAAAGCTGGTTGCCAAGGCCAAGATTAACATTCCCAATCAGTTTGGAGAAATGTAAAACAAATCTATAGGTGACTGAAAAACCACCAAAGGAATACATTATTGATGCAATAGAGAAAGTAAAAGAAAGAATAATTGAATATCGTAGAGAGGTAAGGTATTTATCAACATGCTCTTACATAAAAGAGAACACAGTGGAGGAGCACCCAAACGATTAGCCCTCTATACTAAGTGGTATGTATATTTAACCTTTAGATGTAGGCTTGAGGGGCGGAAGAAGAGAGAAGGACCTTCAAGAGCTTCTCCTATCGAAAATCCACTTCACTTCTGATTTTGCACTTGATTTTGCACTCTCAAAAGTGGAATGTGGTATATAAGCCATAGATCAATCCCAAGGGGAAACCAGCCCTGCATCAAGATCAAGAGGAATGGGGTATATATACCTCTTCTTGGTTATTTTACCCTATATGCTTGAGGGTATATATACCCTATATGCTTGAGGGTATTTCCTACCATATGTGTGTTGGCTATTTTAGATTGCTAGAGTGGTTTTTCCCTTATGGGAATTCGAATTGATTGATCTCTTTATCGATTTCAGTGATTGTAGTTGGTCTTCTCTTTTCCACCCTTGCAAATCTCATGTGTTGGGTTCTTCCGTGTGAAGCGGGAGAGGGTCGGGTCTTGCACGTGTGAAGCAACAAAAGAACCATAATTCCCCTCAGTAGGATGTCAGGGTTTATCGGCCTAATTCCTTTGGGATCCGTCGGACGGATTACTCCAGTGAAGTAGTCCCTTGAAGGGTGTTACCATCCACAATGGGATGTGGTTCACTTTTGAACACGTTCAAGCCTTGTGAGAGCGAACGTGGTGTCTTCGCGTGAGCAAATCACGGGAGTCCGAGTGTTCTCGGGTTGAGCAACTAGAGCCATATGTGTTGGAGGACCGTGAAAGCGACCGAGAAGGAAGCTTGCGAAGAGCTGAAAGGACCAAGACGGAATGCAGCATGGAGAGAAGGGTTTACTCTGTGTAGTTCCCGTGCATTCTTGTTTCCATGTCTATAATCGGACCTTTTGCTTAGTGTATTGCTCTCACCATATGACGCAAAGCCGGCGAGGTTTTTCCTACGAAGGGTTTCCTCGTAAAAACATTTGTGTCTATAGTATAAATTATATATACAAGCCTTGTATGCTTATGTCATTTGCACTACATAGATACCATATATTGATTCGCATTTACTTGAGTAGGGATTATGCAGTCAAAGTTGGTAGTCGGCCAGGACTAGTCGGCCAAAACTTATTCTAACCCCTCCCTAAACATATATAATATATGAATAGCATAAATGTCAATAAGTATATGATATTAGTCGATCAATAACTTCACAGCATTGGTATAAATACATAAGTCACAAAACACAATTGTATTGGTTTCATGCCCATATCAGAAGACTCAGAATTAAGAATTCATCACAATATTTGTTTGCTCATGTTTAATCTTTGAACAACCCCAATTTTGATTATAGGGTTATATGGATATCAACAAATAAACAATAATTATTTGTCTATGTTTTTATCTCAGATTCTCAGATCCTCAGCAAATGATTATAGGGAAGAGCCATAGTTGCGACTCAAGACTTTGAGGCAATGCAAAAAAAATCCAACAAAATTGTTTGCAGACTCGCAAAAAAAAAAAAAAACTTGCAGAATGCCGCCTGGGAACTAGTCGCTAGTCGGGGACTAGTCGGGATTCTACCTAACAATGAAAGAATCGGATTAATCAATCCGCAAAATGCCGCCTGGGGACTATTCGGGGACTAGTCGCCAACTAGTCCCGATTTTGATAGCATGGAGTGGGGAGAAAGAGAACCTCATGACATTTATCCTCATACCATGAAAACAATCTAATCCGCTAACGAGTTGATAACTTAATTTTAATCTACCAGCCTAGTGCCATTCTACAAAGGCGATTTACATTATTGTTGTCTATCTGGTGCACTGTTACGCAACGTGACATGCACCAAAGTGGTCTGGAACTTTCATGATCCTCTCCATGCAGATGGGGAGTTCCCTCTTTTTCCCTTCACTCCTTCCCAAGAAAAAGGACGTGGATTCTCCCTTTCTACTATATGCAGCAATAAGTGTTGAAATATAGAAAAGTAAATAGAAAAAAAAAAAAGATAAGAAGGGATGGTGCAGAAATTAGAAAAACAAAAAGGTGAAATTAGAAAACTAGAATGTGCGATCTAAAAACAACCCCATCATGAGATGGGACTTTGGTTATGATAATGATGAGCGTTTCTTATTCTTTTTCATCCTCCCTCTTCTTTCTTCTCTTCAATGATCTACAAAATGTTTTCTTTGTGCTAAATGCAACAATCTTCTAGTTCGGCTGAAAATCCGCTATGAAATAATTCCTTATTCCTTAGACTTGTCGCTCTGATCACCCAATCTTACACCAATTTACACACATACTTATGTAATATAAACTAAGCATATATATATATATATATATATATATATATATATATATATATATATAGAGAGAGAGAGAGAGAGAGAGAGAGGTGTGCTAGGGTGCGGTGTGTGCGGCGTCGCACCGCAGCCGTCTGATGCATCGCTGCGGTGCGTGCGATGCATGCAGCGGTGCATCAGACGGCTGCGGTGCAACGCCGCACGCACCGCACGCCGTATTTTAGCATCTCTCTCTCTCTCTCTCTCTCTCTCTCTCTCTCTCTCTCTATATATATATATATATATATATATATATATATATATAGAGAGAGAGAGAGAGAGAGAAAGAGGAATGCTTAGGTGCGGTCTGCGGTCCGCAGTCGTCCGATGCATTCGCCGCGTGCATCGGATCCACGGAGTGGTGCATCGGACAGCTGTGGACCGCGGACCGCACCTAAGCATCCCTATATATATATATATATATATATATATATATATATATATATATATATATATATATATATATATATATATATATATATATATATATATATATATATATATATATATATATATATATATATATGAGGGTTGGCTTCCTATGACATGTCATAGGGAGTACCCTATGACATACAATGAATTAGTAATGCTAGAATGCTTAGAATGTGCTGAATTTTTTTGACGGTGATCACCTTACCTTAAATAGAATGTCCACAAAAAAATCAAAACATTCTAAAACTTGTTTGGACATCAAATGCTAGAAGCTTTATCGGCCATTCATTTTAACAGTTAAAATGAAAAGCATATTTGATACCCTTAGAAGTTTTAGAATGTGCCGATTTTTTGTGGGTGTCCTATCTAAGATAGGGTGATCATCCTCATTAAAAATCAGAACATTCTAAATATTCTGGGGTTATTAATTCACCATATGTCATAGGGTACTCCCTATGACATGTCACAGGAACCCATTTTCTTTTATATATATATATATATATATATAGGGTCAGGATCGGATGACCCATCATTTTTTGATCCATCATCCTAATCGTTGGATTCGGGTCTCAGAATTTGTTGAGTTTTTGTGAGAATGATCTACATATCATATATATAGCACCTCTACAAAAAATCAGCACATTCTAAAACCTCTAAGTGCATCAAATGTGCTATTCATATCAACGATTGAAATTAACGATCGAAAAGGCTTATAACATTTGATGGTCATAGAGGTTTTAGAATCTACTCAAATTTTGAGGGTATGCTATCTATGGTATGTTGATCATCCTCACAAAAACTTCGCAAATTTTAAGACCCAAATCCAACGATTAGGATGATGGGTCAAAAATGGGTCAACCGATCCTGACCCATATATATATAAAGAGAGAGGATACACGATATGAGCTACCACTCTATTTCCGTCGAAATTGGCTTGCAACTTATTTCCCACCTAGAGGGGGTTTTTTTGAATTTTTTTTTGGATCATCTATCTATGGTTAGATGATCATCCTCGCAAAAAAGATCATATTTGAAAACCTCAAGGGTGGTCAAATAAGTATTTTCTATTAATGGGTGAAATAGACGGCTATAAACTGTCTACATATTTGAACCCCTAAAGATTTTTAAATTTGATGATTATTTGTGAGGATGGTCATCTAACCATAGATAACTAATCCACAAAAATAAATTCAAAAAAACTCTAGGTTGGAAAGGAGCCACTAGCCAATTTAGGTGGAAATAGGTTAGGGGCTCATCTCCCGTTTCCTCTCTCTCTCTTTATATATATATATATATATATATATATATATATATATATATATATATAGACTTTGTACGCCCATGCATTGAAGGCTTCAATGTATGCTCCTCTATTAACATACATAGAGGTTTCCAAATTTGCTAATTTTTTGTGGAGATGATATTTATGTTGAGATGATCATCCTCACAAAAAATCAGCAAATTCTGAAACCTCTAAGTATTTCAAATAAGCTCATCAAATTAACGGTTGAAATGGACAGACGATACAACTTCTATCATTTTATACACTTAAGGTTTCAGAATTTCCTGATTTTTGGTGAGGGTGATCATCTTGCTATAGATCAGTGTTCTGAAAGGCTCAAGGCGCACATGAGGCGCAAAGGTCTTCTAGAGCCTAAGCGCAAGGTGCAACTCAAGGCGCGCTCCTAATTGAAGTATATATATATATATATATATATATATATATATATATATATATATATATATATATATATATATATATAGGGGCATGCTATGCTACGGCATGCGGTGCGTGCAGCACTGCACCGCAGCCGTTTGACGCACGCGCTGTGTGCATCACATGTACGCAGCAGTGCATCAGACGATTGCGGTACAGTGTCGCACTTACCTCATGCCACATTATAGCATTTCTCTCTCTCTCTCTCTCTATATATATATATATATATATATATATATATATATATATATATATATATATATATATATTCAAAACATGCATAACTAAACTAAGAAAATGAATCTTAACACAAAAGATAAATTGGATAGATCATTGTTACAACAACACAAATGTTGTAGCCTTGTAGGTTTAAATTACGGCTCTACATAAGCTATTTAAAATATATTAAATCTTCAAATATGTATAGTTCAAATTCAAAAACCAGTTATAAGATATCAAATGTGATATTATAACAAACAAAAAATAAATAGTGAATGATTGAATGTGTTATTTCATCTGTGTGCTTGTGCACATGTTTCTAAATCAATATGAAATGTGAAAATCGAGAAAAAGAAGGAACTTATTAAATCTTGTAATAATTGAAATAATATCAAAGTCATCAAATCCAACCCACAATTACTCATATGGTCCTACCTAAGAACTATATCAAATAATTTTGAATGTAAATAATATTCAATTAATGTGCCAATATTCAAACTATTGCAATCATGAATCAAATCTACTTAATAACATAGTCATATTGCCAAAAATATCAAGTGCAAGCACATAATTGCACATGGTTCAACTAGGCACGCCTGGAGTTTAGGCACGTGCCTTTCTAACAGAGCCTGGCCTTGTGCTTTTTGAGGCACAGGGGGTGAGCCTAGTTGAGCCTGAGCCTAGGCGCGCGCCTTTAATAACACTGCTATAGATAACATATCCACCAAAAATAAATAAATTCTGAAACATCTACGTCCATCAAAATGTTATAAGCTTTATCAGTAGTCCATTTCAACTGTTAATTTGATGAGCTTATTTGAAATGCTTAAAGGTTTCAGAACTTACTGCTTTTTTGTGAGGATGATCATCTCAACATAGATATCATCTCCACAAAAAATTAGCAAATTTAGAAACCTCTATGTATGTTAATAGAGGAGCATACATTGAAGCCTTCAATGCATGGGCATACAAAGTCATGCTCCCCTATTTATATGGAAAAGGGATCCTCAAACATTTGGAGGTAACTTTACCTCCAAATGTTCTTTATCCCCTCAAAATCAAATCTCGGTCCTTGTTTCTACACGTTTATCCTACGAAGACAAACGCACAGCTTGTTTTTGACTCAATTCTCTTTGCCATCAAGGGTGTTCGGTTATCACAACGGAGATTTACAATCAATCAACGATCAAATTATACCCTAAGAAAGCAGAAACCCACATTTACAATGAACAATTATCTTAATAAAAAAGGAAACTAAAAACTTATAAGTATTTTCCTATGCGGTTCTATTTATAAGTAGTATTATGTTCCTTTCTTTTTAACTATTTAATAGTTTTTTCCTAGTGTCAGATAGACATCAACTCTATTTGCATGTATGGAAGTCTATTTTACTCCTTGACACTTAGCTTATTGAACTGAAGAATTTAAAACGAAGAGTATCAGTGCATAGTCTAAGTAAAATAAGATGGAGTTAGCTCATAAATCTGCCCATGGGCCGTAGCTTTTTTTTTTTCTTCATTTTTAGCAATATGACATGATGTCAATCAGAATTTGCAAAAATAAAAAATCAATGTCTTTTACCCCACTAAAACATCATATAGCCAAAAAAATTAAACATCATGGCATGGAACTAAATTGTTTTATCAAAACATGGCATAGAATTAAATTGTTATGAAAAATATGATAGCTGACTAACCGTGGAGGTGAGATGGGGTTGTATCGGTAGACATCCAAAGGGTGGCCGATTATAGTCAAACTGATCGAGTGATGCTACAGAAACCGATCAGCGACATGCAATGAGAGAGAGATTCATATAAATATGGTGCATATTCAAAGAAGGGGGACGACAAAGAGGGAGCTAACCCGGCACAACAGACACTGCAGGGTCACTGATGGGCATGCTAGGGTTGGTGGAGACCTCGGCAGGCACAAGCTCGACTGGCACGTCGGAGTCGTCGACCGGCTACGAACACAGGGGACAAATATAAAGTTACTTAGCAACACAAGGGGCAAATATAAAGTCCCTCGCTTTCTGCTGAATCGCCAAACTCAAACACGTCACGCAAGAAATGAGGAAGCTCTGCACTCTCTCTAGGAAAAAAAGAAAAAAAAAGAAAAGTGAAGAAACTGTTACATGCAAAAAAAAAAAAAATAGCAATCCCTCTCACAAATTTCAGTTACGCGAGAACATTGATGCATATAAACTCACATAGTTTACCCAACAAAAGAAAAGCATACAAATTTAAACTCAGAACATTGATGCATACAAACTCAAACATGTCACGCAAGAAATGAGAAAGCGTTGCACTCTCAGAACCTTGCTATCGTTGCTCGTCGGTGGGAGGCAGAGGGGGCCGGGTCCCTCCCCTTGCAGAGAGAGAGAGAGAACTGATTGGGAGAGGAGCCATCCCCTTCTTATGCTGTCGATAGTGCTGTGGAGGGGGCCTGTCGATGCTCGCCGGTAAGAGGGGGCGGGTCTTTCCCCTTGCTACTACCGCTCGCCAGAGAGGGGTAGCCAAACCCCCTTGCTACTACCGCTCGCCAGAGAGGGGTAGCCAAACCCCCTCCCTTTCCTTTGTTGCTGTTGTCGGGAGTCCAAGGGGGGGCAAGCCCCCTCCACGTACACTGTTGTGACCATACGGGGGTGAAGGGGGGCTAAGCCCCCTACCCTTGCATCGTTGCTACCGGACAGAGGCGGAGAGGGTCAATCCCCCTCTGCTTGCACTTTTGTTGTTGACCGGGAGGTGGAGGGGGTGTTGAACCCCCTCCCCTACAGCCTATGCTATCAAAATCGGAATTAGTCGGCGACTAGTCCCCAAACCGCATTTTGCTGACCGACTAATCCAGATTTCTTTATAGTTGAACAAAACCCCGACTGGGACTAGTCGAAATTTTTTTTTACAAGGTACACATTCATACTTGAGTCTCTGCAAGCATTTTTTTGCAAGAAGTCTGCAAGCAACTTTGTTTGAATTTTTTTGCATTGCCTCGAAGTCTTGAGTCGCAACTATGGCTCTTCCTTATAATCATCTGCTGAGGACCTGAGAATCTGAGATAAAAATATAACAAATAATTATTGTTTATTTGTTAATATCCATATAATCCTATAATCAAAATTTGGGTTATTCACAAATTAAACACCAACAAACAAATATTGTGATGAATTCCTAATTCTGAGTCTTCTAACATGGCATAAAGCCAATACAACTATGTTCTGTTACTTATGTATTTAAACCCATGCTGTGAAGTGTGAAGGCATGCATTATTATTGACCAACTAATATCATATATTTATTAATATTTATGCTAGTTCATATATCATATATATTTAGATAGGGGGGAGGGGTTAGAATAAATTTTGACCGACTAGTCTCGAATTAGTTCCGACTAGTCCTAGTCGGCCCTTGGCCAACTACCGACTTTGACTGCATAACCTACAGCGAGGTTGCTCGAGTGAGGAAAAGAGGTTAGGGGAGGGAGGCCGGGAAATTGAGGGGCCGAAAAGAGTGGGGGAGAGAGAGAGAGAGAGAGAGAGAGAGAGAGATCTGAACAGAAAAGGGGAGTCAATCGTTGGAAGGGGGATTCGGTAGAGGGGAGCATAGGTCCAGCTCTTTTGTTGCCGCAGCTATTCCTTAAGAGGAAGAAGGGAGAGGTCGGAGGAGTGGGGGGATGGAGTGGGATCGATGGAGATGGGGTAGGGGAAGCCCTAGTCGCCCCACCTCTCTCTTTCCCTCTGATTCGGCGTGAACGGATGGGGGGATATTTGGGGGGGGGGGGGGGGGGGCAAAAGAGATGGTGAGGGGATGTCGGTGTTCGGCTAGGGCTCTAGGGGGCAACAAAGTGTAGTAGCGCCCTCTAAGGGACAACGTGGCATACTACAATTGGGCCTTTAACAAGTGCGGCAAATCAATCGGTAGCAAAAATGCTCTCATGGGGAGGGGAGGTGAGGTAGACGGCTGTGATTTCGACACGTCATTCTGTGTGAGAGAAGATAGCTGACAGCAAGGGGGTAAATTTAAGAGGAGTTTTTACAGATACCTCTCAAAGTTTTGGTTTCTTTATCCCTTAACAGGGTGAATCGCATTCACTCACACTTTGATCAGATGATTGGAGGATATTTTTTATCCCCCAACTTGTCCCCCACTGATATCGGATGGCTACCTTTAACTAAAAATCTCCTTTATTATATATATATATATATATATATATATATATATATATATATATATATATATATATGGGAATAGGGAGTATGGTCCTCCCCTCCACCGTACAAGTCGATCCTCCCCTCGAGAAACATGCCATGTCACACCTTAACCTATGTTAAGGCTTAACAAATCTAGAAGGTAATACACATTTAGTTTTGTTCGTTTAACAAAAACCATGTCAATCCTGTTCCAAGCAAATGAAAAGGAAGAAAGGATAATCCTGTTCCAAGCAAGTGACACGGAAGAAAGGATGATTGACATCATGTGGAAACTGTAATCCACATAACGAATCATATTTTGTTGTTGAATTATGCAAGTTGTGTTGTTCAATCATGTGTTCATTATCAATTGCTTCGTTTCGTCCAAGTATGGTACCAGTGTTCCTTTTTTAGCCAAACAAGGATCAACCAATTGGTAAGGTCACTTAAACTGCCAGTTGCTCAATTTGGAGGACTCAAGGCATGGCCAAGCTCTTGCAACATTTTAGGGCCCAATTATTCTGTTTTGTTAGCCCATTTACACGAAATAAACCCATTAATTCTACAGAACAAGCAGCATGGTTGTTTCATCTTCATTCTTTTGTTTCCTCGTCTGTTGTTGAGATTCACTGTTCGCTTCCATTGTACATAAGCTTGGCTCGAGCTCCATCAATATCCCTCATCTCAGCCATAAATATTCATTCAACAAGTAACTAGTGATGTTTGCCGGATCATCGGATAACAAATTAATCCACATGGAAGCATAGATTCCACGCAAAATGATTGCATGATGGCATATAGTGGGTGCACCAATCGTTCTAAAGAGTAGCTTCCTTCAACAAATTACTAATTTTGGTCTCATGCACTTGTCATGTCAGAACATTTTTTTTCAAAAGAGTTGCAGTTGCCTTAACATATATATAACTTTTCATTGTGGTTGATGCCATCGTGAACTTCTGTCCTCTGAGTAAGAGAGGGTCTTCAAAAAAAGTCACTTTAGATTCATAAACAGCTTTCATGATTACATTTAGGTTGATGTTATTATAAAAGATAGGCAATAATTAATTCAGAATATAGAGGCTTGGTCTATGGAATCAGCTAGTGTTATTTAATTTCCTTCTGTTACTCTTTGTAAGTAAGACGGCAGTAAAAAAAAGCAACTAAAATCATAATAGCAGCACAATGCCACATGTAACTGGATGCAAATGCTACATAGCAATTCCACACATGTTTACTCATATACTTCAATAACTTTTGTCTTCGACATTAAACAAAGAAGGAACCATCCTCAGACAAGGAAGTTAACATTTTGTGTCATATACAATCTGTAAAACCCACACTGAGCTACGATCTATGGTTTTCTTTTTCTTTTTGCAATTGGCAGCCAAATTAATAAGGTACAAATCTAGAAATGCAAACAAAAACACATTAATTTTGTGCCATGTGCATATATTGCATATTTAACAATTACAACCAAATACAAAAGAACCTGTATAATAGCAAGATTCTAATATACTGTCTTGCATACTACGTTTGTATCAAGAGAACAATTATAACAACAGTAGCATTCAAAACTATAATACTTACAATGACATCACTATTAATGAGGTTTAAAAAGATACTAAAAGGAACTAAAAATCAGGCAATCACCTCCATAACGGGTAACGGCTCAACTGTTTTGGGATCTGTCTTATGATGAACCAAAGCCAACTCCCTTCCAACCACGGCATTGGGATTAACCTGAAAAGGCAGGCTCTCATCAATGGAAACTACCTGTTCATGTCATTGATCTTTAGAAAATATCATTTTGGCACGCACACTTCTTAATCATATTATATTTTTAAAAAAAAGATAAAGACCACTACCTCGGATATATATATGATAAACATGACAAAGATCACTTCCCAGATATGTAATAAAAATGTGCTCTTATATGTGATGGTCGTTCAGCACATGATGGACTGGCCTTGTGGCAATCTCAACCAAGTCAACTTAGACAAGTTGACTCGTTTTGGTCCGAGCTATCTGGTATTGTCCCGATATCAAGTCAATAAGGACGATTTTTAGTCAGTTTGGTCCAACCCAATACTGTGACCGATAATTAGTTTTAAAACCTTGGTGATACTTTGCAATGGAAGATAGGGTGGTTCGTTGGGTGGTCACTGATGGGACCATCCTGACGACTGCACCACCCCCACCGGCAATCAGCCCAAGTGGCCCCTTATTTTTTTTTAATGTATTCTTTTATTATTTTTATCACAATTAATTACGGTTAATTTAGACTTCCTACGCAAGTTATCTTTTTATGTTTTTTTAGCCCCACATGGGTTGTGGGCATTAGTGGATGTAACCACTTACTATACAAAGACGTAGTCTTTTTGTTAAGAATAATAATTTATTATATGGATGAAAAGAAATAGATTGCAAGCATCTGTGATCATGGATTGAATTGAACAGAGGTGGATTCCTCGTGATGGAATTCAGGTCCTCCCCATCTTCTTTTCTCTCCCTCTCTATTTCTCAAACCCTAAATTTTTGTGCGAGCATCGAAGGAGGTCAAAAAGGAAATCAAGAAGAAAAAGAAGAGGAACGAAGCAAGAGAAGAAATGAGAAGCATCTGCTCTCTCTCCTTCCTCTTCTCTCTCCCCGTGTGAGGCAGCTGGCCCCACCTTCTGTCCGCGTCAAAAGAGTCGTGACTCTTTTGTTCGTTCAACCAACAGACTCATGCACGGGATTGAAAATACTATGCCTTCTTCGGCTTTACGGGGCATACCACATTAAATCGTGGGCACCCCACACCTAAAGAAGAGTGACGGCAGCAACCAAGGCACCCCAGGTGGCCGCACGGTCTCCAAAAAGACCGTACAGGTATTCTGAGGACCATATAGTTTTGGTAGTCCTCCCGTCTTTTTCTCTTGCCCCGGCGACCCTTGCTTGTCTTTCTCCACGAAGCATCAGTAACTTATCTGAGGATCTCTGATCTTTTCTCAAGTTCCTTATCTGCAAAAAAGAGGTTCCATATTTCTTAAAATTGTTCTTCAGCTTGCCCCAACTATCACGCCTCAAACCTAGAATTAATTCTTTAATTTATGCTGTCGGTTTGATATAGTATCCCAACATTGCATAAAAAATGTGTCCTCGAAAATAAATCATCTAGTCTTATTTTGATCTTTGGAATCCTCTAAAGGCAACTAGGAATTTAACATAAATCGGGCATAACCTAATCTGACTAAGAAGTTCCTACTTCCGTACGATCTACCCATGATGATTTCGCATGACCCGGATGAGGGATTGTACGATCTAGGTCTCCCTTTAATTATAACCTACACCGATACCGAAATAACTTAATATTTTCCACTACTATTATTTGTTATTGCTGAAATTAATCTATAAATAAATAAAAAATCCCTAAATAGGCTTTGTTCCTACGTCTGTCCAGCATCAGATAACCGATGATGATGAATAATAATGAAATAAATTACTTGAGAGCATATGTGATCCCATATTAGATTCAATAGAAGTGGATTCCTTGAATCCGGTAGACTCCGGGTCTCCCCCCTTCTTCTCCCCCTTTTATCTCTCTCAAAAGCCTAATTCTTATTTGTTGGAGCACGACGAGAATCATTGCCCCTCTCTTTGTTTCCTCGTGAAGAATCCTTTTTTTTTAAGAAGATTGCATGACGCCATATGTTTCTTTCTCTTTGTATTTCCTAAAAGCAAGAAAAAGGAGAAGAGAAGTATCGAGCAAGAAGAGCAAGAGGAAACAGCCGCCAACCTTTCTCTTTCACTCTCTTTTCTCCCTCTTTTTCCCCGCACAGAAGGTAGCCTAGTCCGTGTGAAAGGCCCTCACGACCCCCTTGTTTTTTGTCCGCGTGCGAGAGAAAACCAGAGAACGCCGCCTCCCTCTTTTTTGCAATGAACAGAGATGCACTGGATTTATTTCATGTGTCTATTATTTATCTAGGGCACCCCACAGGCCTCAACCATCATTCGAGGCACCCTCCATAACCCTGGCCGCCCGAAAAGGCAGTCTTTTTTTATTTTGCTTATTTGAAACTCTTTTTTGTGAGAGAGAGAGAGAGGTTCACTGATTTGCTTGAAGATTAATCAAGATGACATCCTTCCATTATTTATCTTTCTTTGTAGATGATCCTTGTTTGAATTTTGAGGGACCACATAGCACGTACCCCATCAGCCACCTTAAGAGAATCCCACAAAAATGCCAACTGATGTGTGGGATTTTTAGGGATCCCTAACAACTAGAGAGAATATGAATGTAGAGAAAGAAAGAGAGGGGGGGGGATGACGGATGGCGACCTTGATTATCTTCTACGGCAGCCTCCGGCAACTCCCATGCTTAAGTAAGCCACCTACGGTGACGATGAGGGGGAGTAAAGAGACGTCGGTCATGAATACTTTCCTAGACCAACACCCCAACCCCAATGCCACTTGGTCCTCTTTTATAGAGGAAGATTGAAGAGCAAGGTTTGATAGAGAGGTCACTTGGACAGCCACGTGGTGATAGCTTAATGGTTCAGGGAATCCATGTGGCACCCATGTGATGATGCAATAGTCGTGTGGCGCTAAGGCGGTCGCACGGAAGCCATTTTCGTTTTGCCCCATTAAAGGGCAGGCACTAGCATTGAGGTGACCAATGTCGTTTTGATGTGACAACTAGGCGGCTAGCATTAAATGCAATGACCCCGCCTTTTGAATGTTTGTGTACCTCGATTTGCTATCTGAAAAGTCGCACGAATTGAAGATCATCTGAGCTCTGAGATCAAGCAAGGTATTGTCCTAAACAGGATGAGGAGCATCTTGGTGGGTGTGGTCATAAGAGGTTCCGCTCTAGATATGCCTCGGGAGCTGGGCACACTTGAACGTTTGTTGTGCCCAGCATCTTGACGGAGTCGAAGCTTGCCGCCTTTGCTTGTGAATCCTTTAGAACCTTGTTGTGTTGCGAGCTAAAAAGTGATTCTCGCTTTTGCAAAGGTAAGGTGCAGTCACCCAGGTGCCCTTACTCCCATTGGCATTTCGTCGGTCCTGGGGTATTCAAGGTGACCATTGGGTGCACTCGATCTTCGCCACGTTTCAAGCCATCACCATGCCACGTGAGCGACGAGAGGTGCACATTTTATGCACCCAAAGTTGGTTTAGCATTTCAGAAGTTGGTTTCTAATTTTTCTTTGAAAAATGAAGCAATGTTATATGCAAGATAGCAAATTTGGATAAAAGAAATAAATCTGAGTTTATTCCCTTATTTCTCTCTTTCCTTCTCATCTTTTCTCCGTCATCTTTTCTTTAATTCCTATCTCATTTCTATACACACACACACACACATACCTATAACATTTTTTATTGCTTAGTATTATTCTCAAATCTGAAATTGATGCGGTCTCTGCAATATTTTGAATATAAGTCTCCTCTCCAACCAGCTTAAGTAAGCCACCTACGGTGAGGATGAGGGGGAGTAAAAAGACATCGATCATGAATACTTTCAAACGGAAAATGAGCTGCTAGTCTATTTTGACGAAATGGGCAGCCAACCATTTGAAGCACTTAAGAGTTTTAGAATGTGCTGATTATTTTTTTAGCATAAGCACCTTATCTAAGATAGAACACCCACAAAAACTCAGCACATTCTAAAACTCCTAGGGGCATCAAATGTTAGAAGTTTTATCGAACATCAGTTGTAACCATTAATCTAAAATATAACATTTGATGCCCCTAAAAGTTTTAGAATGTGCTGATTTTTTGTGGGTGTGCTATCTTGATAAGGTGCATATGCTCATAAAAAATAGCACATTCTAAGACTCTCAGGGGTGTCAAATGGATGGCTGCCCATTTCGTCGAAATAGGCCGCCAGCCTATACCCTGTATTCTATATATATATATATATATATATATATGGGTATGGGGAGGGATAATCTTACTCATGGCCTCTTACTCATATAGTTACCTATGATCCGGGCCGTCCATTAGATCCTGACGTACGGTTCGGATTAGATGGGGAGTTAAAGCAATGGTGTCCGCATTAAATGCGGGCTTTAATACGGGCTTTTAATATAGGCTTTTAATACGGGCATTTAATGCGGACACCATTGCTTTAACTCCCCATCTAATCTGAACCGTATGTTGGGATCTAATGGACGGCCCGGATCATAGGTAATATGAGTAAGAGGCCATGAGTAAGAGTATCCCTCCCCTATATATATATATATATATATATATATATATATATATATATATATATATATATATATATATATATATATATATATATATATATATATATATATATATATATATATATATATATATATATATATGGGCATGCTATAATGCGGCATGCGGTAAGTGCGGCACGGCACCGCACCGCAGCCGTCTGATGCACACTCTGCGTGCATACTGCATCACATGCACACAGCAGTGCATCATACGACTACGATGCGGTGCCGCACTTACCGCATGCCGCATTATAGCATGCCCATATATATATGTGTGTGTGTGTGTGTGTGTGTGTGTGTGTGTGTGTCAGGATCGGATGACCCAGCAAATAACCCAGCACCCTTTGATGCACCTAGAGGTTTTAGAATGGGCTAATTTTTTGTAGGTATGTTGTCTATGGTATGTTGATCATCCTCACAAAAAATCAGCCCATTCTAAAACCTCTAGGTGCATCAAATTCGCTATTCAAATCAACGGTTAAAATTAACAGTCGAAAACCGTTGATTTGAAGAGTGCATTTGATGCACCTAGAGGTTTTAGAATGAGCTGATTTTTTGTGAGGTTGATCAACATACCATAGACAACATGTCTACAAAAAATTAGCCCATTCTAAAACCTCTAGGTGCATCAAAGGGTGATGGGTTATTGCTGGGTCATCCGATCCTAACCCTATATATATATATATATATATATATATATATATATATATATATATATATATATATATATATATATATATATATATATATATATATATATATATGGGTTGGGATCCACGGCCAACTATTCTGGTGCCAACATCGGTGCCAACACATCCATAGAAGTTCATAGAGGTTTTGAAATTTATTGAAATTTGGTAAGGATGATCATCTTCCTATAGATAGCATACCCACAAAAAATTAAAACATTCTAAAACTTCTAGATGTGTCAAATGATCATCTTCAAATAACGGTTAAAATGGATAGTCAATAAAGCTCTTCACATTTGACTCACCTAGAAATTTTAGAATATTCTAATTTTTTGTAGACTTGCTATCTATTGGAAGGTGATCATTCTCACCAAATTTCAAAACCTATAAGAACCTCTATTGACGTGTTGGCACCAAAAGTGTTGGTTGTTGATCTTGATCCTATATATATATATATATATATATATATGGAACTTTCGGGCAGCTACTTAATACTTGGCCAATTCTAAGATGATTTCAATTTTAAGGCCTTGAGAATCATAATTAATGAACCCGGATACTTATAGTTAAATCATATTGATCTCATTCATCATTGTTTCAATCTTTCTCATCCTCCTCATCCAAATATCTACTATTTTATGCACTTGAGTGGAACTGTGGAACACATTATTCAACATGGGTAATAATGAGCAAAAGTTTCAAACAATCAATAAGTGGTTTGAAGCATTGACAAGAGCTTCTTGAGCATTAATATTTGTTGACTTGAGAAACGGAAAAAATGAGGAGTTTCACAGCTTGCATAAATAAGGTGTATTTTATGCATGGTAAGGCAAAATGTTCAAGTATATAGTTGGCAACTAAGGGGTATAGTTCTAAAAGGTTTGACATCAAAGAGGAAAGGTTCAAAAACTTCTAGACCCCTCAAGACAATAGACCACATGGATTTAAAAATCTACACACGAAGAAAGGAAGTTTCATAAAAACCCGAGGATGAGAAGAAATCTACCTAGGAAATCGTACACAACCCTTTGTTGGTGGTTCGTTCCAATCCTACACGGAGAAGCATGCCAAGATAAATGTTCTTGAATTAAAGGCTAGACGAACCAACATGTTTTCATGTTAGCGATTTTGGTCGGTTCTAAATCCTAGAGAGGAGAAAATACAGGTGGATTTATAATATTGATAATTGCAAAAAAGTGACATCAATATTAGCGAAGAGAGGTTACTTCTGGAGAAGAGATGAAGAATTTATTGAAGCAAATATTTCTACTAGATGCTCCAGCTCATGTTTCACACACTCAAAGAGGTATGATAAGGTAGAAATAATAAGATACTTAATAAGGGCAGCCAAACCTTTTGAGTTTTAGTAGCAAGAGTTGGCCAAAGAGAGGACATACAGATCGGATTCCACTAGCTCCAAAGAGTGCAAGAATTCTACTAGCATTATCTTAATGGTGAAGGCAAGCTAAGGCATGGAGAGCACAAGAATTCGACATATCTGTTGACTCTGTTCCATCAGCCACCAGTGGGATCTACTAATCAGGTCATGAGTGTTGTAGCTGAAAGGGCAGGAATCCCAGGAAATTTGAGAAACAAGAAATGACTCATGAAAAGTTTGAGAGTGATATTGAAGGTGAAGCTCTAGTATAGCTTGTCCGATCAGATGATGAGCTAAATGCATCCACTATATTTAGCAACATAGTTTATTCTCTAAAAGAGCAGTGTCCGCGTAATCGAGGGCAAGAGAACAATGAATATTAGCTCCACTAATCCGATCAAGAGAAGTTGATGCCATAAATCCATCCCCAACCTTATAAATTATGATGACTAGATGATGATTTAAATATTGTCATTATCACCCGTCGATGTCACCTTGGGAATCATGTATAAATTATCAGGTGAATCTTGCAGATGCCATTGTGAAGTGTCCTAACCTTTATGATTGAGACACAACCAACGATGCTCGAGCCAAATCCGGTCCACATTCCTATTTGAAAAAAATTGTATTAAGTGCAAGTTTCTTCCTTATTTTCAACTTGATAGAATTTGTGAAACCTAAGATGGAGCATCTGAACATACTCTCAAGGTATCTGCTAAATGTGATCTTCCATTGAATCTGAATGTAGCTCCCTTTAATTCAGAATCCGCAAATTGTAAATTTCTAACCTATAGGAGTTGGAAACTATCAAAATCACCAGCAATCCAGGCTCGAAAGCCTTCAGGTTCAGAAAGCCTGTAAAACAAGAACATCAACCTTGACATGCTGCTCCTTGAACAAATATGTAACAAAAGGTTGCCCATTCTTTCATGGTAAGAATTATCTCATCCTCGTTCTGAGGAATTTGTTGCTTATGTGTAGGATCTTCATATCCCTATATCATGTCATCTTGAGAAGGTACAATAGTAGAAGGATCGTTCCCTCCTGTGGAATCATTAAGGGTAGAGCTCTTCGATTGCCAATTCACCTTCAAATATTTGAACATATCATGTAATCATCTATACAATCCTTTGGATTAAGAGTCGACAATAATCTGATCATGCCCAATAAACCTCTACTCCAATGCCTTAAACCTCTAATTGTTTCTTTAAAGCTATGTTAACTATTATTCATATCATCATAATTGGCTCCACAAATTCATGAGATGGAAAATATACAGAAGAGGAAGATGAAAAATAAACAAGAAATACAGAAGGGGAAGATGAAAATAAACAAAAAATGATTCAAAGAAGCGAAATAAATACGATTTGGAGGATTTGGTACCAATTTGATGCAACCTTAAGTATTAGGATTCATCTATTATGGTTCTCTCAGAGAACCAAGCTGAAATTATCTAAGAATTAAGGGAAGTATTGCGTAGTTGTCCAGAATTTTTTGCACATATAATAAAGCGGTATGATAACATAAGATTAAAGGAATTCAAGTCCAACATATATACCATTAACATTAATATACAAAATCAAAATCTAGAGCAATATCAAATTATAATAAATATCAGTGGATAAAAGCACATAGAGAAAACAACAAAGGAAATATCCAGTCTTTAAGCACTTCATTGGAAAGAATAAATTTAACGATTTGATAAGTTTATGTTTAACTAATTCTATCAGAACTAGAAAATTAATTGTTTACAGCAAAACGAATATAAAGATGCTTATAAATTATGTCTCCTTCAGGCATTTTAATCAAGTAGGCTTTACTAACCAGATGGAATAGGAGAATTATACCTAGATTAGTGCAAAGAGTCCCATGAAACATATTGACGCACAAAATTAGGCAGTAATAGTGATGGGGACATCGAGCAGCGACCATGGCGCGTGTACCAGCGCAGGAGGCGCCACCTGAGTCTATGGCTCTGATCAGGCATTCAGGCTCATCATAGTTGTTTCATTGTTGCACTATTTTATTTAGTCCCACCTCGATTTCCGGGGATTTCTGTTTGCTATCGCAGGCCTTTATATAGGCCTGCCCATTGGTCATGTAAGGGGATTGAATGAATAATAAAATTTATGTTTCTCCACTTTGTGTTGAGCGACAACAAGGTGAGGTGTGTGAAGCCCCAAACCCAAACCCTAGGTGTGTGAAACCCTAAGTCCAGATTAGGTGTGTGAAACCCTAGCTGGTCCCTCCCCATCTCTCTCTCTCTCTCTCTCTCACCCACCGGCGCCACACCTCCCCCCCGATCCCCTTCCCCTCTCTCCCACCCGACCGGCCTGCCCCCACCGCTACCACCACCTCTGCCCGATCCCCCTCCCTCCTCTTCCATCCGACCGGCCTGCCCCACCGGTGCCACCCCCCCTTGCCCCGCGCCCCCACCACCAGCCACCGCCCTCCCTCCCCGCGCCGCAGCCCCGCTTCCCCCCCCCCCCCCTTCTCCTGTGGCTGGTCCGACCCGGCCACCCCACCCTGCCCTCAGCACTGCCGGCCCGACCCGACCCCGACCCCCTCCCCTCCTCCCGGCGTTGCAGCCCGACCCGACCCCGATCCCCTCCCTCCTCCCTCATCCGGCCGGCCCGATCCCCATCCCCTCCCGGTCCGATCCCGACCCCCCCCCCTTCCCTCATCCGATCCGACCCGATTCCCCCCCTTCCCCGCGACCCAACCCGAACACCACCTCCCCACCCCGGTAGCCCATCCCCTCGGCATGACGGCATGGCCGATCCCGATGTTGATCACGGCCTGATCGACGACGAAGACGGATTCCTCGATATCCGGTCCCCCTTCCTCGACTTCCAGTTCAGCGCCGGCGAGAACGTGAAGGAGTACGTGGAGCGCATCACCTACCTCGTCGCCAAGGACGCAAAAGTCCGGCTGGGAATCTCGGAGAACCATCAACGGTGGCATCCCGGCGCGCTTGTACATCCCAACGTACTAGCACTCCGGGCCCTCGCTCAAGCCCCGGCCCAACCCAAGGACCCCGCATCGACATCGACCCCGCCACCAGCTGAGATCCCTGAGGCCCCTCACAACCCTCAGTAGGTACGCTTCCTCCCGATTAGGTGCTTCCGGTAGACACCAATAAATTGAATCTCTAGTCTTTTATTATTGTCAACTGTTGCCCCCTTTCGTGAGATTGAGCGTCCACCTGGCCTGCTAAGTTGCTAATCTAAATATTGCAAGTAGGACTATTAGCCAGCAATTTAAGTATTATTCTTTATCACCTAGAATTGAGAGCAATCGGCATTGTGATAGTAGTTCCCAACACATATGCCCATGTTATTTATTTGAACTAATTTTCCCGCTTGGTATCACAATTAATAGTTAAGCCCTGCATGCTCAATCAATTACTGACATTATCATCCCCGCATTGTTTCGCATCATTTCTGGTATCAGAGCATGGTTTAGGTAGGCACTATGCTATCAAAGTCGGGACTAGTCGGCGACTAGTCCCTGGGCGGTATTTTGCCGACCGATTAATTTCGATTCCGTCATTGCTGGGCGGAATCCCGACTAGTCCCCGACTAACGACTGCCGACTAGTCCCCAGGCAGCATTCTGCAAGCAAATTTTTTTTTTGAAAGGAGTCTGCGCAAGCAATTTTGTTTGGATTTTTTTACATTGGCTCAAAGTCTTGAGTCGCAAGACTCACAACTATGGCTCTTCCCTGTAATCATCTGCTGAGCACCTGAGAATCTCAGATAAAAACATAGACAAATAATTAGTTTATTTGTTGATATCCATATAATCCTATAATCAAAATTGGGGTTGTTCACTGATTAAACATCATCAAACAAATATTGTGATGAATTCTTAGTTCTGAGTCTTTTGACATGGACATGAAGCCAATACAACTGTGTTATGTTAGACTGTTACTTATGTATTTATACCCATGCTGTGAAGTGTGAAGGTATGTATTGTTATTAACCGACTAATATCATATACTTATTGACATTTATGCTAGTTCATATATCATATATGTTTAGGGAGGGGGGGAGGGGTTAGAATAAGTTTTGGCCGACTAGTCCCGAATTACTACTCCCGACTAGTCCTAGTCGGCCCTTGGCCGACTAGGGCCGACTACCGACTTTGACTGCATAGGGTAGGCATGGTAATTGCATTCGAACTTAGCATTCAGTAAGCATCATTTTAGTTGTGCATGCCAACCCGTATAGAGGTAGGCCATACCTGTTAGGAGAGTCTAGCGAGTCGGACAGTTTCAACATGGATCCCGACACCTTGGCTAGGACACTTACCGAGTTAGCTCAAGGGATAGCCACCATGAACCAGAACTTTGCTGCTTACCAGCGTGATACGGACGCCCGTTTTGACCGTCTGGACCAAGTTCCACCACGGACTCCACCACCCCTGGACCCTCAAGACCTTCGGCCACCTTGGCAAAATCATCAAGATCCGGATGAACAATATCTCCGGAGCATCAGGCTAGAAGTGCCCTCTTTCGATGGCAGGCATGATCCCCAGTTTTTCTTGGACTGGCTCCAATCCATGGACCGATATTTTGCCTGGTATCCCTTAACGGAACCAAGGAAAGTCCGTTTCGCTGCGATGAAACTGAGTGGACCTGCCAGTCAATACTGGACCAGCGTCGAGGCACTGAGAGTTGCCCGAACCCAAGACCCCATCAATAATTGGGTCGCGATAAAGAATGAGTTAAAAGGAAAATATGTGCCTCCGTCGTATCAAGCCCGCATTCTGGACCAGTGGCACCAATTCACCCAGGGCAACAAATCCGTCAAGGACTATGTAGCCAAATTCGATGAGTTCTTGACTCGCTGCAATGTCTTGGGAACCGAAACCCCCGTCCAGGTCCTATCCCGTTTTCGATCGGGGTTGAGAGAGGACCTGAGGAATGAGCTCCTTGCTCGTGATGTCACCGAGCTAGAAAGGACGTACGCCCTAGTCCAAGATCTTGATAGCTTCCGATCTAGCCACCCTCACAGGGGTGATTCCCGGAGTCATGCCCCTCGACCCTCCCAGAGCAATTATCCGAGTCGGCCTTATCCCACCCAATCCCAACCAAGGACAGACCCCCCGAGTTGGAACAATGAAAGGGACAGTCGTGGCAAGGGCCCTGAGAGAGACTTTTCCAAGGTTAGTCCCCTCATCAAATGCTACAAGTGCCAGGGCTATGGGCACGTGGCTGCAAACTGCCCCAGCCCCGTCAAAATCAACATCATTGATGGCACACCTGTTGAGGCCCTGGAGTCAGACATGGATGGGTTTGTATACCAAGCTGATGATGATGAAGGAGACTTCGATGAAGAGGGCGATGACTTCACTCTAAGTTGCCTTAGGTACACAACACCCACTGAGTTGGCCGTTGTAAGGTGCGCGCTGTCCCATCCCAAAGAACAAGATGACTGGAGGCGTACCAACATCTTTCATACCTTTACCCGAATCGGAGATAAGAACTGCAAAGTGATCATCGATAGTGGAAGTTGCGATAACGCAGTTTCGTCTGCCGTGATCTCCAAGACTGGGTTGAAGGCAGTTCCCCATCCCCGACCATACCAAGTCTTCTGGATCAACTCTACGGCAATGGAGGTCAAGCAAAGGTGTTTGGTCCCCATAAACTTCAATGCCTACCAGGAGAAGATCTGGTGTGATGTTTTGACTATGGATGTGGGTCAAGTTATACTAGGACGGCCTTGGCTTTTCGATAATGATGTTCTCATCTACGGCCGATCCAACATGTGCCTGTTTGAACATGAAGGCAAGAAAATTAAACTGTTACCCTCTCAACCCAAGAGTGGTCAGCCTGCGTAACAGCCCACCTCCAAGAAGAAAACCAACAACGTCAGTTATATCGGTGCCAAAGAATTGAGCATCGAGCTGGAAAAAGGGGCTCCAATCATGATCCTTGCAGCTCGGGAAGTTCCTAAAGAGTCCACCCAAGTTATTCCCCTAGAGATTGCCCCAGTACTGAAAGAGTTCGCTGATGTCTTCCCTGAAGACCTCCCAGACCAACTGCCTCCGATGCGTGACATACAACACGCCATCAACTTGGTTCCTGGAGCCAGCCTCCCCAACCTGCCCCATTACCGAATGAACCCTACAGAACATGCCGAGTTGAAACGGCAGGTTGATGAATTATTGAAGAAGGGTTTCATCAAAGAAAGGATGAGTCCTTGCGCGGTTCCAGCTCTGTTTACACCCAAGAAGGATGGAACCTGGCGTATGTGCGTAGATAGCCGTGCCATCAATAAGATAACGGTCAAATACCGTTTCCCTATCCCTCGCCTGGATGATCTGTTAGACCTGATGTCTGGAGCCACAGTCTTCTCCAAAGTTGACTTGAAGAGTGGTTACCACCAAATTCGCATCCGCCCTGGAGATGAGTGGAAGACAGCGTTTAAGACCAAGGACGGACTGTACGAGTGGATGGTTATGCCTTTTGGGCTGACCAATGCGCCGAGCACTTTCATGAGAGTGATGACACAAGTACTCCGCCCTTTTATGGGAAAATTCCTTGTGGTGTACTTTGATTACATACTTATTTATAGCCAGTCCCAGGCACAGCACTTAGACCACCTTCGGCAAGTCTGCGCTGTACTAAGGAAGGAGGAGCTATTCGCCAATCCTAAGAAATGCACTTTTCTTGCCACCGAAGTCCACTTCCTCGGTTTTGTTGTCTCTGTCAACGGGGTTTCCATCAAGGGGTTTGATGCAGACGAGCCTACTACGTGCAGTTTTTCTACAGCTGATCGTGTATTTTCATCCTCTCCGGAGATCCAGGAAGCCGATCGTCGATCCGTCTGCATCAGTGGAAAGCTCAATCGAAGCCCGACAACTTTGGTTTTTACTACATTTCGATCCGACCAGCGGATCTTTAGTTATTTCAGTTTTTATTTCTGGTTTGGGTAGGTGCGAGCAATGTTCGCATCCGGTTCGAGCCACAGATGCCGAACTGACTTATTTCTGTGTTAGGTTTTAGGCCGTAGGATCTTAAGTTAGATTTAATCTCAATGGATGAGATTCGATGGGGATCAAAAACCCAAAACCCTAGCCCAAAATCCCAACCGGCCGGTCCCCCTCTCTCTCTCCCGCGGACACCCCCGATTCCCCTCTCTCATCCGCGCGCCTCTCTCTCTCTCTACCTGACCGGCCTTTCTTTCTCTTTCTTTCCTTTTTTGTTTTCTTTAGTTGTTCCCTATAAGTTCTAAAAACCCTAATTGAATGGGAAGAAGAATATGAAATTGAAACCCTAAACGGCGAAGCGTGAGCGCTTGCTCGTTGTATCTCTTCCGACAAATCTTCCTGGCTTCTGATCCTTTTCTTCCTTCGCACGCTTCTACCCCGTCGCCTCGCTATTCGTCTACGGCTTCACGGAAGATCGACGTGGAGTTTCTTCGTCTTCAAGATCATCGTCTCGGCTTCTTCACCCTGTCTTCTGGACCACGCCTTCCCTTCCGCGCCTTTCCTCTGCAACAACGGAGTTCCCGTCAGCCGCCGGCATTGGCCAAAGCACGGTTTGAAATCATCCCTCGATAATTTTCATGTGATAACCCTTATCTTCCAACCGGCCTTATTGCTGAACTTATATTAGGGTTTCCAAATCGTTAGTTTTTTCCGAGAATCTCATCCATTAGGATTTATCGTTAGATCTTTGATTGTTCTATGAAACATGGGCTTATTATTTGAGATTGTGTTATTCATTATTGCTGGAATTCAGTTACAATAATCTGAAATTAAGTTTCATTTGTCAGTTTTATTATTTCGTGGAATTAAATCTGAATGGGGATGAATGGATGTTGAATCGTGATTCTAAAGTTTGCTGAAATCTGATTTTTTTTATATGCTGAAATCTGAATTTGATTGTTTAAATTCTGCACTTGGATTTAATTAAGCATACGCATCCCATCAAGTTGGTATCAGAGCGTATCAGTTCAGTACCATTACGGCCCCAATCACAGACTGTCTTAAAAAGGGCGAGTTTGAGTGGACGAGTGCTGCCACTAGGGCTTTTCTGGAAATCAAGAAGCGAATGGTTGAGGCACCTGTGATGCGCCTCCCAGATTTTACCAAAGTCTTCGAAGTGGCCTGTGACGCCTCCAGAATCGGCATTGGGGGCGTCCTCTCCCAAGAAGGTCATCCTGTCGCGTATTTCAGCGAGAAGTTGAATGAAACTCGCCAACGATACTCCACTTACGATAAGGAATTATATGCGGTAATCCAGTCGCTTCGCCACTGGCGACACTACCTACTCCCGCAAGAATTCGTTATCTATTCTGACCATGAGGCCCTGCGGTATATCTACTCACAGAAGAAGCTTAACGCACGGCATGGTCGCTGGGTTGAGTTCCTCCAGGACTACACTTTCACCCTGCGCCATAAAGCGGGAGTAGAAAACAAGGCGGTCGATGCACTCAGTCGTCGCATGGTCGTTCTGCCCAAGTTGACCGCTGCGATCGAGGGTTTTGAATGGATGAGAGCTGAGTACGAGTCCTGTCTCGATTTCGGTGAAGTTTATGCTGCACTAGTAGACGGTACAGTTCGAGAAATAGACGGGTACCTCTTCCGTGGGCGTCGACTGTGCATCCCCCGAACATCCCTTCGTGAATTCCTTATTTGGAAGCTTCATGCGGGTGGTCTTGCTGGCCATTTTGGCGTTAATAAAACCATCGAGGCCATTGAGTATCGATTTTTCTGGCCAAGTCTGAAGCGAGATGTCACTAAACATGTGAGTTGGTGTCACACCCGCCAATTGGCCAAGCAACAAAAGCAAAATACCGGCATGTATACACCACTGCCGGTTCCCAACTGCCCCTGGCAAGACATCAGTATGGATTTCGTGCTCGGTCTCCCCAAGACCGCTTCTCCAAGATGGCCCATTTTCAACCATGTTCCAAAACCTCTGATGCGTCTCGAGTTGCCAAAATATTCTTTGATGGCATTGTAAGGCTGCATGGGCTACCAAAGACCATTGTGTCCGATAGGGATGTCAAGTTCACTAGTTTTTTCTGGAAGACCCTTTGGCACAAATTAGGCACCAAGCTTCAATTCTCTACCGCATTCCACCCACAGACTGATGGTCAAACGGAAGTGGTCAACCGGAGTCTGGGAAATCTCCTGCGAACCCTGGTAGGCGAACATGTCGGGAGTTGGGATCTCAAACTGTCCATTGCCGAGTTTGCATATAATTCATCTGTTAATAGAACTACCGGCATGAGTCCACATGAAATTGTCCATGGTTTTAAGCCTAGGCAACCAATAGATCTCATTCCCATGGCTGATCATCATAGGGTCTCCGAGTCTGCATCTGCATTTGCATCACACATGCATGAATTACATAAAGAAACCAGTAACAAGATTGAGCAAAGCAATGCTGACTATAAATTACGAGCCGATGCCCGAAAACGAATTCAAACTTTTAACGTCAGGGATTATGTGATGGTCCGGATCCGCCCGGAACGGTTTCCCCCGGGAACTGTTAAGAAACTACATGCACGCAGTGCCGGCCCCTTTCGGATCCTAAGGAAGATAAATGACAATGCTTATGTTATCGAATTACCTGAGGGTTTTGGCATTAGTTCGCCTTTCAATATTGAAGATCTAGTGGCCTACAAGGGCCCAAATTTCAACCCTAGTAATCCTTTGATAGACGAGCCTACCTTGGACCCTGTTTCTGAGAGCCCCTCCCTACCTCCACTTTCCCAAAATCTCCCAAACCTACAGCAGTCGGCATTGATAAAATTCTGGATGACGAAATTGTCTCTAGTAGAGACGGTGGAACCCAGAGGTACTTAATTTGCTGGAAAGGGAAGCCCCATTCTGAGGATACATGGGTGGAGCGAGAAGAACTGCAACGGCTTGACCCGGACCTACTGGAGCTGTACGAGAGCCGCACTGAGCCTTACTCGACGGAGTCGAGTTCTCTTCCACCCCGGGAGAATGATGGGGACATCGAGCAGCGGCCATGGCGCGTGTACCAGCGCAGGAGGTGCCACCTGAGTCTATGGCTCTGATCAGGCATTCAGGCTCATCATAGTTGTTTCATTGTTGCACTATTTTATTTAGTCCCACCTCGATTTCCGGGGATTTCTGTTTGCTATCGCAGGCCTTTATATAAGCCTGCCCATTGGTCATGTAAGGGGATTGAATGAATAATAAAATTTATGTTTCTCCACTTTGTGTTGAGCGACAACAAGGTGAGGTGTGTGAAGCCCCAAACCCTAGGTGTGTGAAACCCTAGGTCCAGATTAGGTGTGTGAAACCCTAGCTGGTCCCTCCCCATCTCTCTCTCTCTCACCCACCGGCACCACACCTCCCCCCCCCCCCCCGATCCCCTTCCTCTCTCTCCCACCCGACCGGCCTGCCCCCACCTCTGCCACCACCTCTGCCCAATCCCCGTCCCTCCTCTTCCACCCGACCGGCCTCCCCCACCGGTGCCACCCCCCCTTGCCCCGCGCCCCCACCACCGGCCACCGCCCTCCCTCCCCGCGCCGCAGCCCTGCTTCCCCCCCCCCTTTTCCTGTGGCTGGTCCGACCTGGCCACCCCACCCTGCCCTCGGCACCGCTGGCCCGACCCGACCCCGACCCCGACCCCCTCCCCTTCTCCAAGCGTTGCAGCCCGACCCGACCCCGATCCCCTCCCTCCTCCCTCATCCGGCCGGCCCGATCCCCATCCCCTCCTGGTCCGATCCCGACCCCCCCCCCCCCCCCATTCCCTCATCCGATCCGACCCGATTCCCCCCCTTCCCCGCGACCCAACCCGAACACCACCTCCCCACCCCGGTAGCCCATCCCCTCGGCATGACAGCATGGCCGATCCCGATGTTGATCACGGCCTGATCGACGACGAAGACGGATTCCTCGATATCCGGTCCCCCTTCCTCGACTTCCAGTTCAGCGCCGGCGAGAACGTGAAGGAGTACGTGGAGCGCATCACCTACCTCGTCGCCAAGGACGCAAAAGACCGGCTGGGAATCTCGGAGAACCATCAACGGTGGCATCCCGGCGCGCCTGTACATCCCAACGTACTAGCACTCCGGGACCTCGCTCAAGCCCCGGCCCAACCCGAGGACCCCGCATCGATATCGACCCCACCACCAGCTGAGATCCCTGAGGCCCCTCAGTAGGTACGCTTCCTCCCGATTAGGTGCTTCCGGTAGACACCAATAAATTGAATCTCTAGTCTTTTATTATTGTCAACTGATGCCCCCTTTCGTGAGATTGACCGTCCACCTGGCCTGCTAAATTGCTAATCTAAATATTGCAAGTATGACTATTAGCCAGCAATTTAAGTATTGTTCTTTATCACTTAGAATCGAGAGCAATCGGCATTGTGATAGTAGTTCCCAACACATATGCCCATGTTATTTATTTGAATTAATTTTCCCGCTTGGTATCACAATATATAGTTAAGCCCTGCTTGCTCAATCAATTACTGACATTATCATCCCCGCATTGTTTCGCATCAAATAGCATATACAGATCGAAGATATGTATATGAGCAAGATAAAAGAAAGAAAAATGAGTCTAGTGAAAAGATGAGAATCTAAGTAAATAAACACAAGGTAGATTTATTTCTTCTTTCGGAATCTGCTCATTTGCCAATAAAAGTGATTCTAATATAAAAATATCAAATAACTAAAACCCCTAAGCCTACTTCAATTAATAAGAGCACCCCCATTGTATGGCCAAGAAAGAAAACAAAACCGGAGATGGGTTCTCTATTCATCTCAATTTAATAACCTATTTCATTGTGGAAGAGACACACGAGACCTTATATGTAGCTTCTTCTCCGCGCCAAGTGCAACCCCAAATTATGATGTTGAAAAAAATAGGGGTTGAGATGGACATACACTTGAAATGGATTAACATAAGCGTTCCATTTGAACTTCACTTCTTAGACATATACTGTTTCACTAAAACCAAGGTTCGAAATCTCCATTTTGGTTAAAATCTTGATCCTTTGGATATGGAAATATTTCGACAGTGTGAAAATATTGCAATTTTATAGAAATTGTGAAAATATTGATTTTTCGATGGAATTTTTTAGTGAAACTCTAGATAGTCATAAACCAAGTATAGATACACACTTTGGAACACTCAAATTATATATGTACCTTATCTAGGAGTGTAGAGCTTCACATAACATGTATTCAATGTATTGAGTCTGTGAGGTTTGTGCAGTCTTGTTTGGTCCGGTTTTGATATATATTTTCCAAATGCTTTTTAATTTTGTGGATAAAAATATTTTCAAAATAAAGATTAGTTGATTGTTAAAATAATATTTCAAACGATTTTGAAAATAGACTTAAAACAAGAAAGTTATGCAAGTTTGAAATTGTGCAAAAATTATGTTGAAATGGGAAACACTGTTTTTTTACTAAGACTAGAAAAAAGAGTTTTTATATAGGAAAGTTTTTATTCATTCAAAATTTCCTAAGACGGGCCATGGTTTTCTAGATGCACTTGTAGTTCAATATCTTGTGGAATTTTTTAAGCTAAAAAGGAATTGATTTAATCACTTTTCTCACCATGCGGATTTTATTAAAAACCTTGAAAACTGTTTTCTTCTACTAAAACTGAAAGTACACTTTTTTATTCCTTTGGATTTTGATTTTTTTTATATTTTATTGAAATCAAATGGGGGTATTTGTTTATTTACATATAATAACTTAAAGTAAATAAGCTACTGAGAACCAGGCCACAAGCTCCCTTCTATTACTAGTCAGTCCCACAATTTCGATGTCATTTCATGAAATTTTCCAAAAATTTTACGAAATTTCCTGGATTTTTGCAAAAATTCAACAAAATATATGTGTTGGTGCTGATATTGCGATATTTCGTGGAGATTGAAATATTTCATGGAAATATCGAGATATTTTGTGATATATCGGAAAATCATAACATTTTCTATGCCGTTCGATTTTGTATGCCGGATTTCGTGCCGAGCTTTCAACTAATCGATATATTTCGCAAAATTTCATGAAATATATCAAATTTTAGTACCTTGATTAAAACGATAGGAATACACAGATTACATAAACAAGTCCCAAAATAAATGGTTTTCCAACATGAACAATGCAATATGTAGCAAAACCAACGTTGAAAGGCAGTAGTAGATGAATGCGCCCTTATTTTGCCACTACCTCCTGAGACACTACGTTGTTGTTTTGCTGCGGTAACTTGCTTTAAATATGGACTCATTAAAAGCCCTAAAATATCCCACAGTAAAAATTTGATATGGAATATAATTCAATGCAATGATTTCAAATAGGATAAAAAATTTAGTAACTAAAAACTGGAATGATAAAAGGTGATATAACAATATTGTTTAAATATATTATGGCATCGAAAATTAAGGATAAGTTCCATAGCAAGTTATTATATACCAAACAAAGATATTTCTATATAAACAAACATACAAATGTATACCCATATATGCATGTCCTCAAAGCATGCATATATATTATGTGAATACACATGCCTATCTTTACAATGTACAATGAAGCCATGTGTTTGTGTATGTCTTATGTATAAATTAGTGACTGGATGAAAATTCTAGTACAATATGATGCAATCGATTATAGGGCATCGTGTGAATTAGGGCTTGAAAAGAGTTTTGTAACCGCGCACTATGCTGAAAATAAGATCAGACATGAGTATGATTTGATTTTGAATAACAAAGGTTGTCAGAAGAGCAATCTAAATTTATACTTGTCCTAAGGTTGGTAAGAAGGGGTTTTACAATCTTATAGGTATTTTTGGGTCAAAATCAAATAGGTTGATCTAGGTCTTGTTGTCCAAAATAATCTATACCAAAATTTCTGGATGTGGAGAGGATTGTTGGAGGCTATAACGATGGGATATAAGCTTATGATTTGGGGTTCAATGAATAGCACTATGGAAAACCAAAAAACAATACAAAAGTGCAGATAACACAGTAAAGTAACAATGAAATCAAAGGAAAAATTAGCAGAAATGTCTCATTTCATATCGGCATCAAGATGTCACACCACGATGATTAATGACACAACATGACGGGGGCCAAGGCAATCGCAGCAAACCAATAGCGAGCCAGTGATTAATGATAAGAAACTCAAGTAAATTTCATTGGTCCAACTATGAAGTTTAAAGCCTTATCTATAGATACAAGAGAAATCGCTTAACTTTTACAAGTACTCTCACTCTTGCATGATTGGGACCGAAGGATTACAATCACCATCCAACAGCTATAAGAATTGCATAATAGATATCCTTAGTAACCCAAAGAGTCTAATTGTTTCTAGAGTCCAAATAGAGGGGTCAGGTGCTTCTAGAAGGCTAGGGCTGCCAGCTAGCGGTAGACGCAGGGTAGAGCTCCGGATCATCCTTCCTAGACCCGATAAGTATCCCAAGATGGTCGGTTATTCTATTCAATCCAACCAAGGGGTCTGATTACAGGTTTGGGTCACCAACTAGTTCCCCTCTTTGGCCCAAATATGGGACCAGTGGCCCTATTTGATCCAAACAAGGATCAACCAACTAGTTAAGTGACATTAAATGGTCAGCTGCGCTATTTGGAAGACCCAAGGCCTATTCAGCTCTGACAACATTTTAGGCCCCAATTACTCTGTTTTGTTAGCCCGTTTACTCACGAAAAACCCATTGTCTCTATAGAAAAACAAGCATGGTTGTTTCGTCTTCTTTCTTTTGTTTCTTCCTCTGTTGTCGGGACTCGACATTCATTTCCACTGCGCATAAGTTTGACTCGAGCTTCGTTAATATCCCTCGTCTCCACAAATTTCATTCGAAAAGCAACTAGTGAAGCATGCAGATCATTGGATAGCATGTTAATCCACACGGATGCTTGGATTCCACGCATAATGATTGCATGATGGAATACAATCAGTGCACCAGTCGTGGTAAACAGCAGCTTTCTTCAACAGATTACTGATTGTGGTCTCCCACACTTGTTCTGTCGGAACAACTTTTTCAGAAGAATTGTAGTTTCCTAAACATATAAATTCTCATAATGTCGATGACATCACAAACTTCTGTCCTCTTGAGATAGAGAGGGTATTCAAAATATGTCACTTTAAATCCATAAACAGCTTTAATGATTACATCGAGGTTGACGCAATCTTCAAAGACGGGCATGAATTAATTCAGAATTTAGATGACCGAGCTATGGAATCAGCAAAAACAAGTTGATTTATAATCACGTGCATATATTGCATATTTAACAATTGCAATAATATATAAAAGAGCATGTCTTGCATATTAAATTTGTATATAGAGAACAATTACAGTTACTCAAAGGAATTAAAGATCAGGGAATCACCTCCCTAACGGGCGACGGCTTTACTGTTCTGGAGTCGGTCTTATGATGAACCAAAGGCAGCTCCTTTCCAACTACGGCGGGCAGTTCCTCGTCCATGGCAACTCCTGGGACATGCAGAATCTGGCCCGGCGCGAGCCCCTCCGCGACCCTATCCTGCTGGAGCTGGGCCAGCATCAGGGTCTCGGCCATGGGGATCCGCCTGATCCCCATTGAGCGCTCAATCGCCATCTCCCGCCTCACCTCCTCCTCGAGGATCCGGCGCTCGGTGTTCTCCCTCGCGATGATCTCCTCCCGAATCCGCTCCTTCTGGAGCTCCCGCCGCAGGGCCCCGAAGGTCGAGACCGGGTGCATCAGATCGGCCCTCCCCATCTCCGGGGCAATGCCGACAAAACCAGCTGAGGAACAGGAAGAAGAAAGATATCACGCAAGAAACTCTGGTTTGATTCTAACAACAAGAAATCGAATTTCTTTTACCGCGCAGCGGTTGCGGGGGTAGGTAGCCGTCCGGCCGGTCCGGGAGGGATGAGCGGGGGCGGAGCAACGGGATCTTCTCCTCGCCGGCGCGAAACCTGAACTCCATGGGAAACAGAATGGCGAGAGCCCGCGGATCACGCACGCGATCGCTGGGGTTAGGGTTAGGGTTAGGGTTAGGGTTTTGGGTGGAATTGGGTACCCTAGACCCAGACGGAAGGGGAGTAGAGAAATCTCTTCTCCGAGTAGGACGAAAGCCAAGAGAGAGAGAGAGAGAGGGCGGGAGGGCGGGCGGGGGATACACAGACGGACGGAGGGTACTTCCGTAATTGGAGGCGACTCTGGATTGTGCAAGGCACCGGAGATTTCCCCGGCGGTGTCCAAAGGGTGGGGGGTCAAGAGGTCGGGAAAACTATCAGCACATCCTGCGTACCATACAACCGCGGGGCCCACTCTCCCCCGACCTATCAGCACGCTCTGAGTGCTAGGGGCCACTGTTCCATCCGCCGAAGTCTCTTGAATTGCAGTGGGCTCCGCGGTTGTATGGTGCGCAGGATGTGCTGAGAATTTTCCCAGAGAGATCAGAGGCCGTCAGAGCCATCAATAAAGCTGGCGTAAAAGCCGGGTTTAGGATTGCACTCATTGATGCTTTACAGGAAAACGACACCTCTTTCCGTGCCTGATACAGAAATGGATCCCCTAGGATGATGCTCTCACCAGTAGGATGCATGGAAAATGAGATGGACGGTGGAGATGGGTTCGGTATTTTATCCAATTTTTTAGTTGGGTGGGTAGTGATCCATTTTACAAAATGATAATTTTTTTAAAAGAAAAATTATTTATGTCTCATCTTCTATAGACCCTCGACATGGTCCATGACATGGCAGTCCAAGTCAAACAGCCTAAATACCCTTCAATCATTGTTGATGGAACCCCTTGACATGGTAGTCCCACTTGATTTTTTTTTGAGAAATTGATTATCCGACTTGAAAATCTATAATTTTTTTTTATACATATCGAAATTTTGAAAATTGTACTTTTGGAATCTGTTGATCGAGTTCTACAAAACTAGACTTATGGTAACTATAAAATTTTGAGGAAAAAAAATCAGATACATGACTAATCTATAATTAAATGATATTTATCAAATTAAGTGATATTTACTGATAGTTTTAAATAACTTAAATATGTCTTTTTCATTACCAAGAATTCACATAAACTGATTAAATATCACTTTCGAGTAAAGTAACTTTCTGATCGAAAATAAAGTAGTCAACATAAGACCTCACAAATATACCATAGGTATGTTTGCAAAACAGGCTATAAAATTTGTATAAAGTAAAGTAACAAAAGTATAAAATCCTAGTTCATTTCAAAATAAGTAAAAATTTTATCCCTTACACACAGCCACATCTTTCTGCACTTGATATTATTTTAATCCATTTTCGATGATTTATCTTATTCTCTTCCTTGAGAATCTTGTTTGTTTGGATAGATAGTGTGGTGGGATCTAAAAATAAGAGTATGTAGGTAATTAGGTATTGCATTTATAACGAAATAAAACATATAAAAAAGCTAGGAGGTTCCAAATTATAATAGCAAACTGGTGTCTTCGACTTGGTCCTTTATTTGATCAGGATAAATCTTTGTAGTATCTATCTGGGCCTCATCAAGAGGAATCCTCGCTTCACCAAAGTCAGTTTCAATATACAGTTGTTCATAACAATAAAATAAATGTCAAAAGTTTTATTGTACAAAACAATACATATATATATATTTTAAAAATAAAGAAAATTGTACCTTATGAGCCAAATTGTCACAATAACCTTTATCTAGTTCAGTTAATACCATAAAATATTTGTGTTCACCAAATACATGACCATCTTCTCTCACCTTATTTTTTCTTTCCGTATCAAAAAATAACCTTCCATCAATGTCTTCGAGACCAAGACATGATGGTATATAAGAACTAGATTCATCTCATGTTTCTCCTACATCTCCTCCCTCTCCTACATTCTTTCCCTCTCCTCCCTTCTTTCCATCTTCTTCATCTCCTTTGTTATTTTCCTCTCCTTCATTCTTTCCTTGTGTTTCCTCTCCTCTTTCTCATCCCTTTTCTGTCACACCGCGATATTTTACGGATTTAGACAGCCAATATAATATTAGGGTGTGAAGAGAAACCAACTTGGTACACATTGAAAACTGAAAATGAGTGAAAAACTAAGCATTTTCATTAATACTTTAGAATATTGCATATTGCATTTTTATTTTTTTTAAAAAAAAAAAAATCGTGTTCCAGCCCTACAAGGTTAGAATCTGTAGCAAGATAGTCTGTAGGAAGGTGAGCTTAAAATATTTTCCACTGGCTTAACAAGTTCAATGATTCATGCATATAATAAAACTAATTAAGGGTTAAATAATTCTACAATTCACAAGTTATCAATATGTTGAGAATGTGTGGACTCAACGACCAACCTAGTTTCAATAAGCATCTATTCATAACAATAAAATAAGTGTCAAAAGTTTTATTGTACAAAACAATGCATAGAAAATTTTAAAAAATAAAGAAAATTATACCTTAGGAGCCAAAGTGTAGCAGTAACCCTTATCGGGTTCAGTTAATACTGTAAAAGATTTGTATTCAACAACTACATGACCATCTTCTCCTACCTTATTTTTTTTTCGGTATCAAATAATGACCATCCATCAATGTCTTCGAGACCAAGACATGATGGTACATAAGAACGTACCAGATTCATCTTCTGCCTCTCCTACATTATTTTCCTCTCCTCTTTCTCCTCCATTTCTATTACGCCGTGATATTTTATGGATTTAGACAACACATATAATATTAGGGTGTGAAGAGAAACAAACTTGGTACACAATTACAACTGAAAATGAACGAAAAATTAAACATTTTCATAATACTTCATAATATTACATTTTATTTTCAAATAAAGAAAAATACAGCAAGGATCCTTTAATTTTTTCGCCATTGTTCCTCCTCGCCTTTTGGCTCCGCATAGGGCTCGTAAAGAGGATCTTTGGTCTCTACCAGGACCTCCCCTTCGAGTGCACGTTTCAAGCCTATAAGATTAGAATCTGTAGCAAGATAGTCTGTAAGGGGGTGAGGCTAAAAAATTTTACACTGACTCAGTAGGTTCAATGATTCATGCATATAATAAAACTAATTAAGGATCATATAATTCTACAATTCACAAGTTATCAACATGTTGAGGATGTGTGGACCCAACGACTAACCTAGTTGCTACAGGGTAGTAACCTCACCTATGGACACTTTTAGGCCGAAGCTATGCCTATCCCTACTCCTAGAGATGTTTTTGGTCATAGCCAGGTAAGCCCCACACCTAGGGCCTTTATCGGGTATATCCTACACCTAGGATCGCTTTAAGGCACGTAGTTGAGCTAGCCCCACACCCACAGTCGGTGTCCTTATACTTCACAATACTTCCATATTTTTTCATTAATATCCAAATAGATAATTTTGATGAATAGCAAGATAATTCTACAATCCCCTACCTGGTTTTGAAAATTTGATGGCTTTCCTTAGAGATGCCTCCTCTATTTAAATATATCTTGAGGTGACAATATATTCATTAATGTCCACTACTGACATATAGACTTTTTGACCCAAGTTATGGGGATTGTGCCCACAAACAGAATCGTAATTCGAGTCCGTTAAGCAAGGTTATGACTTACATAAAACTCAAGGGCTTAAAGATAAATTGCTAAAATGAGTTGGTATAAGGATAATTTTGTAAATTATTCTTCAAAAATCTTATTGTCCAGGCATTGGCTTGATGCTCTGGAGTTCAGATCTCCTCCAGTCGGTCGGCTCCTGTTGGTGGGTCCGACGCATATCACAGTCGCATGCAGTCAACTAGAATATAATTTACTTTCGGATCGCTTGCCATCATGTGGCTGTGATGTGTTCAGGCCCACCAACTGATGCCGGCCGACTGGAGGAGATCCGAACTCAATGCTCTGAACATGTGACCCCAAATAAGACTCAAATCAAAGTCCAAATGGATAAGATATGGCCTAAAAGCCCGTATGTGTCTTAAAAAGTGGATTAAGGGGTGCCTTTAGCAAACAACCCAGTTGCAAATTAGTAATCCGGTTCCAATTAATTAATTGAGTCCAACCGAATCTAGTGGGTTTAAAATAGCTAATCCGATTGGCTCGAACCGAGCCCAAACCCAATGGTCGAGTCCAGTCTCAAATTTGGTTGGGTTTGGTCAAGCTAAGCGCAATTGACCTCGGATTGGAATGAGTCAGATCTTTTGAACCTAATTTAATCGGTTGAGTCAAATCAAACTAAGTGAATTGGATCCAAGGTTCGGGTTAGCCTGACATGGTAAGTGGCTAGCATAACAGCCCACTTAACCCACTAACCAGAGTTTATGTAGATTTTTAAGTTGAGAATCCAAAAGTCAGTTGTTAACAGTATACGAAAATCTAAGACGTACTTGTTTAACTCAACCTGACAAACTTAAATATATTTTTCCCTGATTTCTCAACAAGAAGGTTATGTTATCTTGGTGGTCGAGTCTCAGTAGAGTTTTGGTTTGGTTAGGTCATTGGTTCGAGACTTATCCAATACCTTACACAAATTAATTTTGTTATATAGCACCATGATCGACATTAGGTTTAGTGAAAAGCCCTTCCGTAACCTTTTTTTTTTTTAAGTTTTCGTTTTACCCCTACACGCGGATGTACAGGAAAAGTAAATAGGATCTGGATGTTGATACAAATCATTGTAGCAATTGTTACTCTTTGCTACATTGAAATCATGATAGTAAAGAGTAACAATATATATGTACAGATTGTTACTCTTTGCATTGCATAATTTTACTATTTGCTAAAGTGAAGTCGTTGTAGCAATTTTTAAATATCAATCTCGCTCGTAAAAAATTTACAATAATGAAATCACTATAGCAAAGAGTAACAGTTTGTACAGATTGTTACTTTATGCTGCAACGAATCACTTAGCAAAAAATATGCATAATGACGTAGCAAATAAGATAGGGGTATTTTTATTATTTGGATGGTTTGAAAAGTCAACCTGGTAGTTGAAGGGAGGGGGGGCTTGTTGTAATAGGGTATTTCGGGCAAGGGACCTGATGCAAAACCAAATTGTTGCATGTCCTTTAGCTCAAAATGGGTTTCTAAAAGGACTTTTGGCTAAGCCCCCCTCCCCCCCCCCCCCGTTTAGACATTACACTCTCCTCCCTTCTTTCCCTCTCCTTCGCTTCTTAGTTTCAATGCCCTGGATTTAGGGCTGTTAATGGGCCAAGATTTTAGGGGTTTAGTGCAGTTTAAATGGGTTGGGATTTGAAACCAAGGAGATATCGTGCGTTGATTTTTGAACGAATTGTTAGATCTATGTGGTTCATTTTTGTCCAGTCAGCTTGTCCTAGTCAGCTTTTTTGTTCCATTTTATCTAGTCAGTACAAAACCGATGTCCCTTATTATATAGATGCTCGTGCCTGTCGGCATTACAGCAGACCGCCTTTGGCGGGACAAAACACCTGTCGGCACTGTAGTGGGCCGCCTTTGGCGGCAACATCTTCGGCAACAAAACACTTTCGACGACAACACCGGCATTCATAGGGACACCCATTTCCTTGCCCATGTTGATTGGCACGAAGCGGGCGCCTTCAGCGCAACCAACTCCCCCTCCCCCTATAATCGATCTATCACAGCTATCTCTGTTCGAACGGATTCCTTGAGATCGACCCGATGGTTTAGGGCGGCCGAAATTTCAGCATGCGGGTTTATAGTCGTTGATGCGAACAGTGATCACGGGATGAACAGTCAGGTTTAGTGCAGTTTAAATGGGCCGGGATTTTAGGGGTTTAGTACAATTTAAATGGGTTGGGATTTGAAACCAAGGAGAGATCATACATTGATTTTTGAACGAATGGTTAGATCTATTTGGTTCATTTTTATCCAGTCAGCTTTTTTGTTCCGTTTTGTCTAATTAGCACAAAACTGACGTCCCTTGTTATATAGATAAGATTGTTAATCCGTTGGATGGTTGCCGCATCATGGGACTTCCTGATGGAACCTATATAATGGGGCTCTCCTCTCACTACTTTTAGAAATAACCAGAACTAAAGGGAAATAGATTCAAATCACAAAAACCTCCACGACAAGAGGGATGAGAAATGAAGATGGTCTGAATGAAATATATTTGAACCAAATTGAAGGCCTCGAGGTAGTAGACAAATGTCCCCAAAGGATCAAGGAGTGATTCCCATTTGTACTGGACAAAAACCTCGAGTGAAAGAGGAGGGAGCAAGAGTTTCTCTCTTAGATCTGGCCTCCAAAAAATCCTCCAAGCCTTAACCCAAAATGAGAAAAACAACACTTATAAAGGATGTCCCACTTAACTACTTTTAGTCATCAGATTTGGCCAACCAACGGTTGGAAATAAGCGAAGGGGGTAAATTTTCAACTTGGCCCTAGTCACATGTTATCACTTGTGAGGTCTCATTTTTGTTGGCTTAATTTATTCATCCAAACCAATTTATGAGAAATTATATGTAACTCCTTTACTGTCGAGTCGTTGTAGCACTTGCGCTACTGAATACCAATCAAGTGTATTACAACAGTCCAAAATTATCTAAAAACTCAATAGTTTATCTCACGGCTTTAGATGCTTACCTAAGTCATATGATGAGTGGGATTACAGGGGTAGAATAGAGATTCTCGACATGTAATTTTGCATGTGTTTTTATCGTTTATCTTTTGGTCAAATTACATAAACCTCCCCTGAACTATGGGGGTAGTTTCATAATTTTGGTCCCTCAACTTTTTTTTTATAACAAATAAGCCCCTCAAACTATGGACCAATTTGAAATCATTGTCATCCATAGATGGAATGTGTCAAATGACTAAAATATCCCCGTCCTTTCTTTAAAACATAGCAGAAAAGGGGGACGGAGGTTGCTCTGCAACTCCGGCCGCCACCACCCCCACCCCCACCCTTCTTCCTCTCGGCCTAGCACAGCTGCTGGCTTGCCTCACCGGCGCCTTCGGTGTGCGTGTAGGCCGCGAACGGCACGGGCCCGGAAGCAGAGGGTATGAGGTGGTGCGAGGAAATGGAAGAAAAGTTCTGCAACTCTGGCCGCCAAGACCCCCCATCCTCCTTCCTTTCGATCTTGCACAGTCGACGACCTACCTCGTTGGCACCTCCGGCATATGCGCAGGCCGCAGTCGGCCCGGGGTCTTTGCCGGAAAGCGTGTCATTATTGACCGGTGAGCCTGAGGTGGTTTCAGGATGTAACATCCGCCCCAAACACACAAGATATTATCCGCTTTGTCCATGCCCGCACGAGAACTTCCCAGGGGTGGTCACCCATCCTGGTACTACTCTCGCCCGAGCACGCTTAACTACGGATTCTTACGAAATCCGTAGCGGTGCACAGTTTTAAAAATACGTCTTCTATGTTTGGGAGGGGAAATTATATAAGTAACTCAGGATCTCCTTCTCTCCAGACGATGTGGGGCTCAGGATCCTGGTACTACTCTCGCCCGAGCACACTTAACTACGGATTCTTACGAAATCCGTAGCGATGCACGGTTTTAAAACGTGTCTTCTATGTTTGGGAGGGGAAATTATATAAGTAGCTCAAGATCTCCTTCTCTCTAGGCGATGTAGGGCTAACTCATGGCCTTGTACACCTCACCTCACCTCATCCATCTTGGCAACCCAGCCTCAAGAGTCTTTGCTTTTGGCTATTGGCCTATTGGATATTGGTTGTCACAATCCACTCCCCTTAGGGCTACACGTCCTCGTGTAGGGTTAGACCCCCCCATCCCGAGGAGAACCAGCTCTGATACCAATTGCGACGACCAAGATCCAATAGGCCAATAGCCAAGAGCCAAGACTCCTGAGGCTGTGATACCAAGATGGATAAGGTGAGGTGTACAAGGCCATGAGTTAGCTCCACATCGCCTGGAGAGAAGAAGATCCTGAGCTGTTTATATAATTTCCCCTCCCAAACATAGAAGACGCGTTTTAAAACTGTGCACCGCTACGGAATTCTTAAGAACTCCGTAGTTAAGCGTGCTCGGGTGAGAGTAGTACTAGGATGGGTGACCACCCTGGGAAGTTCTCGTGCGTGTTGTAGCTCGTGTGTCCTTAGCGTGGATTTTCTGTATTAACATTAATAAAGATGACTTTGGTTATTGCTTTAATTAGAATACTACTCTGGTATATGATAATACTCATATAATAAAAGGACCCTAAGGAACACAGTAGGCCCTGAAACGCATGGAGGATCCATGCTTGGGAGACCCAGTGGACCAGTTCTGTGTAGACCTAGAACTAGTTCACAGCTTTGGTGATGCTGGTCGCTTCACCGAGAATAAGTTGTTGGCAGGTAAAGGATATGGTGAAGTCTCCACCACGGGAACGTGGGATTCCCATTCACCTGACCAAGCACGATGATCGTGTTGAACAGGAACCAAGACGGTGCACAGTTCAGTGATTCAGACACTGGTGCAGAAACCGTCTTACTACTATAGATAATTTGTCCTTAACCCTAAGGGACCATGCTCACTGGGCCAACTAGTTGTGTGGTACTTTGATGTGCCAATGTGTGCGGACCTTCCATAGTCCAATACCACGGTACGTTGGGTTACCCGGCTGGCGCTTGAGTGACATGTAATCCCTACAGGTTATCCGACGTCCAGTGTTGGATGGGTGCGTTTTAATGAGTCAATCTGTCCACACAGTTAACCCATGCCTGGTGGTTGTCAGTATGACTGACGATGTTCCGGATGCTAGGCATAACACCGGAAGGTGTGTGGTGTTATAGATGACAAGTCATCAAACCCTAGTCAGATGATCGATCGGGATCTGACGGTGCTCCCCACCGCCCGAGTCGTATCATGGCACCAGTAATAGGAGGGACTGAGGATTATCGGAGTATAGTAGAGAACAGGGTTACGAGGGAGTAACATAAGTTTAGGATCACTAGAGTTCAACTCGCGTCGCACTCTGGGTGGCTACGCGGGTTAATCGGATTAGGGCTGATTAACGGAACTTTCGGTGTGTCACCGGAACAGTTAATCAGGGATCCGGTTGGAGCTAGAGATCCCGAACCCTGAAGGTTCCACCCTGTCATTGCATATAGGAATTGTTCCCAGACTTAGTTGGATACGTTGGATGCGAAGTAGCACGATGGAGCGCAAGCCCGGAACCAAAGAACCTAATTCACATGTGTTACGGGCCATAGGGGTATTTTGATAAATACTGAAATATGGCTCAGAACATATTGAATATGGATTTTAGAATGAGCGGAATAATTTCAGGAGCTCACAGGCGCTGACGGAACTCGATTCCGAGTAGCGCACCTCACTCAGTCTCACTTTCAGTTTTTCGCTTTTCGTGAGGGCGTTTTCGTCCGGGCTTCACGATAGACACCCGGGAGACCTATATCCGACCCCCCCTTCATCCTTATCTACCTAGGGCCGGCCCAAACCTCCTTGGAGCCATGGGAGACCGGCCCTATATAAGAAATAGGGAGAGGGAGGGCCGGCCCTATGGTGCTTCCCCCTCTCCTTTGCAAAATCCGACCCCTAGTCTCCTCCTTTGTGGTTTCGGCCAAGGAAAAGAGAGGAAGAAGAAGGGAGAAGGAAGAGGAAGGAAGGAGAAGGAAGAAAGGAGAAAGAGGAGGAGAAAATCTCGCGGCTCGCCATCGTCTTCGCAACGGATTCCTCCGTCGGCTCGTAATCCCTGCACTCAGAGACAGGATTTTGAGGATTCTTCAATTCGCAAAGGACAAGATGCTATCCGACAGTTTCCCTTGCGATTCAAGTACGGTTCTTCATCGTTACGTAATCTCCGGATCATAGATCCATAAGGTATGATGAATCTAAACATCTAAGTAGATGCATGCATGTCTTCCGTAGATCGTAGTATGCCTCTAGGGTGTCCGCACATATGCTAAGATCGTAGATTTGCATGCAGATTGTTTTGTATCATGAATTGTAATGAAACATACACCGTATGATCTTCGGATCTTTCTTTTGCTTCCGCTGCGACTCTGATTAGCGGAACCCAATTCCAACAGTGCGAGCATGGGCAAAGCAGACAAAATCTTGTGTGTTTGGGGCGGATGTTACAAAATGGTATCAGAGTCGGTTCTCCTCAGGATGGGGGGGGGTCTAACCCTACACGAGGACGTGTAGCCCTGAGGGGGGTGGATTGTGACGACCAAGATTCAATAGGCCAATAGCCAAGAGCCAAGACTCCTGAGGCTGTGATGCTAAGATGGATAAGGTGAGGTGAGGTGTACAAGGCCATGAGTTAGCTCCACATCGCCTGGAGAGAAGGAGATCCTGAGCTACTTATATAATTTCCCCTCCCAAACATAGAAGATGCGTTTTAAAACCGTATGCCGCTATGGATTTTGTAAGAACTCCGTAGTTAAGCGTGCTCGGGCGAGAGTAGTACCAAGATGAGTGACCCCCTGGAAAATCCTCGTACGGGCATGGGCAAAGCGGGCAATATCTTGTGTGTTTGGGGCAGATATTACAAAATGATATCAGAGCCGGTTCTCCTTGGGATGGGGGGTCTAACCCTACATGAGGACGTGTAGCCTTGAGGGGGGTGGATTATGACGACCAAGATCCAATAGGCCAATAGCCAAGAGCCAAGACTCCTGAGGCTGGGATGCCAAGATGGATGAGGTGAGGTGAGGTGAGGTGTACATGGTCATGAGTTAGCCCCACATCGTCTGAAGAGAAGGAGATCCTGAGCTACTTATATAATTTCCCCTCCCAAACATAGAATACGTGTTTTAAAATCGTGCACTGCTACGAAATTCGTAAGAACTCCGTAGTTAAGCGTGCTCGGGCGAGAGTAGTACCAGGATGGGTGACCCCTTGGGAAGTTCTCGTGCAGGCACGGGCAAAGCGAACAATATCTTGTGTGTTTGGGGTGGATGTTACACAGGAGGTTGGGGGAGAAGGTGGTGGTGGTCAGACCACCTGACATGGGAGAGAGAGAGAAAAGGGTAAAACCGAAAGAAAATAAATAAATAATACCCACATCAGCTATTTTCGTCAAATCTGACGGTGAACAATTAACAAGTTGCATAGTTTGGTGGTTTATTTGTTAAAAAAAAAAATTCAGGGACCAATGTGAAACTACCCCCATAGTTCAGAGGTTTATGTAATTTGCCCTTATCTGTTTTATGCTTTTTGAGGATTCAACTTAATTATAATTGGTTTTCATGTTAGGGCTAGTTGATGTGTACTATGTACTCCGAGTCGAACTGACGTACGTTACATACATATAGTGGGTCGAACTCCATCAAAGTTCTCAATACCACTTTGGGCTAACTCAGACAAGATGTCCGAACCGATTTCCTTGACCTGAGGATTGCTGGGTCTCCCGTCCGTGCCATTGTCCATACCAGTTTTGGTTAGTCCAAAACATTGTCTGGATGACTATTAGCCCAGGCCAAGGTAGACCAAGTCAACCTTGATTTTTCAACCCTTGGATGATCATTCGATGGTTATTTTTCAGCTTGGAATTGATCTACCCTATATATACCCTTTTCTCTCTCTAGTTGTCTTGAAATTAGAAGATAAGAGGCATTTGGCTTGAAGAAGCTCATGGAAATCCATCTCCCTTCTTCCTCCCTTCAAGCCTACATCTAATGTAAGATCCTAAATGATTAAAGGTACTTTCCACGTATATGTGCTGGTATCTTTACATTGCTAGACTTATTTTTTCCTATTAGAAATGAATCGATTTTTCATCCCTTATCGGTTTTCGATAATTTGATTAGTCTTTTCTTGTCCTACCCTTGTAAATCTCAGGTGTTGGGTTTTTCTGTAAAAAGCGGAAGGGTCAAATCTCACTTCAGTTAATATTACGAGAAGAACCCTAAGTCCTCTTAGTAGGGCGTCGAGGTTCACCAACATAGTTTCTTTGGGGTCCGTCGGACGAGTTTCCCCAAAGAAGTAATCCTTTATACAGTGAAAGGCCCATAGTGTGATGTGATTCAGTCTTGGGTGCGTTCTAGCCTTTGGTAAGGCTAATACTTTTAGGTGTCTCAACTTTAGTTAAACAAAGGAATCCGTGCGGCATTGCGGGTGAGCATATAGACAACTCGTGTTGTAGCTAGAGTGAAGTTGAACAGACATAAAGGTTATGAGAAGCTGGAAGGAGCATGATGAAAGACAATGAGTGGAGGGTTTATCCTAGTAGGGCCCTTGTGTGTGTGTGTGTTTCCAAGTCTGTAACTAGACATTTTATTTTAGTGGATTGCTATCACCATCCTGCATGAAGCCGACGATGTTTTCCTGTGAAAGGGTTTCCTAGTAAAAATATATGTGCGTGTTGTTGATTAAAGTCTCATGTAAGCCTTGTATGCTTATGTTTTACACTACACAAAAATCATATGCTTAATTATTTTACATGAGTGGAGAGAAAGAATCACTTGATATTAATCCACATCGCATAAGCAAACTCCAATCTGCAAGCGATGAGTGAGCATAAGTGAACTTAATTTTAAATATATGACATGCACTGTTTAGTGACTTCTGGCCAAGGTGATCACGTAATTTTTGGTAGTAGTGTTTAGTTTTATTCAGTGCACCCTTACGCAACGTGACACACACTAGGTAACCAAACACTTTCATCACGGTCCGGACCCAATAAGTCGCGGTCCTGACCGTGACAAGTTCCATGGTCCTAGCCACTTAAGTCGTGGTCCGTACCCCGAATAGTCCACGGCCCTGACCCTAGTCTGGGCCTAAGACTTCTATCACCCCCTGCTAGAGTCTACAGCCCGGCCGGACCCCTCATTCGCTGTACGGACCTAACAATGAACACTAGGCTCTCAATGCTTAGAAAAATTTTTGACTGTTGGGATGTCAAGGGTGAAGCCGTAAATCCGACAAAACTATAATTTCACAATTTGGGAAATTTGAAAAATGCGTCAAACTAGGATTTTGAATAGAAAAATATTTTAATAGGCACCAACCTCGAAAATAGTGAAAGCAACATTTGAGTAGGCACGTACCTCACAAAGCATGAAAAGCAATGAGTCGATAAAACCACACACAAATCGATGAAAGCGGTTCACAAACAACACACACACTGATCCCTTTACACCCCAAATGATTGAATCATGGTACATGCGCAAGTGGTAGTGCGAGCTAGGCAGTCTGATCTCATCCTGATACCGTGCTGCACTCCTGAAATCTTTAATGGGTTGTGAATGCGCATGCTATCTTAACTCATAGGCTACACAAATCTCACTGAGTCGGCTTGCGCTCACATATTTCGTCAACAAAAAGTATTTTCAACATACGTTGTAACAATATTTTGCATTATAGTGAAGAATAAAACAGTATTTAAAATACCAATTTCAATTGGACACCACATACCAACATTTGATTTTTTTTCCTATGGTTTAAAACTGATATTTGAAATATTGTTTTATAGTGAATTGGTAATACCGATTTCAATTGTTAGGATTAAGGGTTATTGTGATACTGTTATTTCAAATACCAATTTTCACAATCATGTGAAGAAAAAAAACTTACAGCCGACGTGGTGGGCGCTTTGTGATGCTGCCCCGCCACGTGGCTGCCAGATGATTGTTTTTAGAATAATGTGTGGCAGATGGCTATTAAAATAACACTTTGTTTTTAAAATGCCTTTTTGAAAAAACCCCACCTAAAAGTTTTTAAAATTACCAATTGTACAAACTGAACCTTGTTTGAGTTCGTCTCTATTCTGAGGTAGGGCTACAAACGAGCCGAGCCGAGTTGAGCTTTGGTCAGTTTGAACTTGTTCGTTTATTAAAAAAGCCTAAACTTTAGGCTTGGCCTTGCCTTGTTTAATAATCAAGCCGATCCGAGCTTTAGTCCGCTTGAGCTTGGTTCGTTTATTAAACGAGCTTAAACTTCAGGCTAGCTTTTGCTCAATTAGTGATCGAACGGTCCCTATCGAGCTTGTTCCCGAACTCCTAAAGCACATACTATATACGTTAGTTCTACTTAGGGATGGCAACGGTGCGGTTTCGGTGTGGTTTTGAGCAAAACCGAAACCGCACCGCAACACCGAAACCGCACCGCACCGCGACGGTTTTGATTTTAAAGAACCAACACCGCACCGCATAGCCAATGGAAAAACCAGCATTGCACCGCACCGCACCGTTTATGCGGTGCGGTATCGGTGTGTATTTCTTAATATATTTAAGCATAGAAGAAATATTAAGATCAAAATTCAAAACCTCTGACATATGAGGCTACAATTTACCACCACACTCAGTCACTCTTATTACAGTACAATACATTGAATACAAGACAAACAATCTATTATACAAACAATACAATACAAATACAAAAAAGGGTTCAAGGCTTCAAGCGAACAATACAAGTCTAATGTCAATACAATTAGCCAATCCATGAACAGATCCAGACTATGTTCTTCACTTCTCATCTGTTGCCTTCTTTCTTGTTTTTTAGAAGCTCCAAGTTTTTGAATATCAGATAACCTAATCACAAAATAACAAATGTTAGTAAGATTAATGAATACAAATGTTAAATTTTATATGATTATTAGTGATAAAAGGGTGTATTTACATATGATGCACTATTGTATAGTATTCACATTCTTACCTCGGATCAATCAGAATCGGAAACGGACACTTCATAGCTCAATGATGTTGATGTATCAGCAGTAGCAGAACTAGTTGAAAAGAAAAATTAAGAAATAAAGACAATTATAAATCACATCAAATAACTATTTAATTACATATTGATATTTACTATTACCTTGTCTATCGGCCCACAGCCAATCCCTTGTACACATTAAGGCCTCGATAGTCTTTGGATGAAGCTTGCTACGATGAGGATCTATTATCTAACCTCCGGTGCTGAAAGCCGACTCTGAAGAAACGGTATATATAGGAATGACTAGTATGTCATGAGCAATAGCCATAAGAGTTGGATATTTTACTCCGTTACTTTTTCACCAATATAATATATCAAATTCTGGAGTCCGGGGTAGAACAGGCTCTTCCAAGTAGTGATCCAACTCAGATTTAACATATAGTTCAGACATGCTATCATGAACAAATGTATCAAAAGCCGTATGAAGGCTTTTCGTACTCTTGCGTAGTGATTCTTGACTAACAGAAGAAGAACTAGATGCCATAGTCAATTTGTTTGCTTTGTTTCTTGATTGGTACTCATTGACAAGCCCATAAATGCCATTTTGAACTTTCTCAACTTTCCCAAGAGATTGAGTTACCCCAAAAATATAAGAGTAGTAGAACTCTACTGCTTTCATCTTATACTTGGGGTCTAACACAATAGCCATTGCAAGGACTAGAGAACAAACACTCCAATATTTATCAAATTTAGCATGCATGTGAGTTGTCATTTCGCTGATAACCATATTATCAGATTCAATCTATTGCATCAATTCTATTTTCATCTTATAAAAAGTTAGAAAAAATAAGTTGGAAGTTGGATACTTAGATCCAGAAAATAATAGAGTCGCATTATAGAACATCTCCAACTTCTCACAAACTTCTTTTGCTGTTTTCCAATCTTGTTCTGATGGTAAAGAGGCGTTTCATCCTCCACGTTGTTTTAAACGTGTAAACGCATCCTTGTATACCAAAGAACATTGAAGCATTAAGAAAGTTGAGTTCCATCGGGTTTTATAATCCAAACATAATCTTTTATTAGTTGGAACTCGTAACTGTTTGACAGCTTCTTCAAAATTTTCAATTCTCGACGGTGTTGCATTCCAATAGCAAACACAATCACACACTTTTTCTAGTGCATCTCTAATCACATCTAACCCATCTTGAACAAACAAGTTTAAGATATGTGCAGTATACCTTATGTGAAATATTTTGCCATCCAATAAGAGAGCATCAATAAGTTGATCTTTAAGAATATGAATCATTGCATCGTTTGTTGAACAATTATCCACGGTTATAGTAGTTAACTTTCTATCAATATTCCAATCTAGTAATGTTTTCATCAACACCTCACATAAAGCATCTTTAGTGTGTGGTGCAGGAACATAAGCAAACCTAAGTAAATCACAATAGTATTGTATAAGTAAAATCCTCTAATTAATAAAATAATAATTTAAACAATCAAACAAATTTATAAAGTTTAGATATTTTTTAAATGTAAAATACTTGATAATCTTCTTCTGCTAGGCCCAAGAATCATTAATGAAATGGCAAGTAATTACCATGTACCCTTTCTTCTGACAAGATGACCACATATCAGTTGTGATGGCAACCCTCCCACTAACTTTCTCCATAATTTTGCATACTTTCTTCTTCATTACCTCATAACTTTTCAAAATATCACTCTTGATGGTATTGCAAGATACCATCTTAAACATTGGTTGAAGACTATTGATGAAGTCTCTGAAACTCACATAATCAACTATAGAAAGTGGTTGTTCATGCATTACTATGAAATTTGCAAGCCTTTGCCTACATGCTTCTTGATCAAAACTAAAATTCCCAAAACCCACAACGCCTCGATTTTTATTGAGTGATAACATTTATTGTCTTATGTCAACATTTTTTTGTTTAGGGCACCTTAATAAATGTTGAGTAAGACCTGAAGTTCCATTTCTACTCACATGTTTAAAGACCCCTTCACAATGATTACACTATGCAAATTCAGTACCATCATCTTTTTTAATATTCTTAAAGTCATTCCAAACTTTGGATGTAATTGCTCTTTTTCTAGAATCAGAAGAAATATCTATATTCGTGGATGGAATCTCACTCTGTCGTGATGGGCCTGAATCTACCGGCGTGTCATTAGTATTCTGACCAACTTCAGATTCTGACATTTTTAGCTGTTAATCAATCACCTGTAGAAAAAATATTTTTTTATTTATTAGAATTGTATAATATACAAAATAAAATCATGATTGCTTAAGGATCACCAAAATACAGTAAACCAATGTATTCATAGACTTGAAGTATTAAAAAGATGACAACAATAAAGAAAAAAAAACTGATTGTTAAAAAAAACTAGACTAGTGATTGATCCATTGCCTGAAAGGTTGCATTTTCACAAATAAAGAAGAAGAAAAAAAAAATAAAAGGGAAAGAAAAAGGAAAATGAATGGGGAAGGGATTTAGGGAAAAATACCTGATTTTGATATGTGAGTAGTGGAAAGGGCAGAGTAGATGAGTAGATCTGAAGGTGAAATCGGCGAGGACAACACGAAGGAGATCCGCCGAGTCGTCGATCTGATGCGAAATCGGCGAGGGAAATGCAAGTGAGATCCTTGGATCTGAATTGAGAAGATGACAACAATAAAGAAAAAAAAAACTGATTGTTAAAAAAAACTAGACTAGTGATTGATCCATTAACTGAAAGGTTTGTTTCATTTTCACAAATAAAGAAGAAGAAGAAAAAATAAAAGGTAAAGAAAAAAAAAATGGGGAAGGGATTTAGGGAAAAATACCTGATTTTGATTTTGATCTGAAAGGGCAGAGTAGATCTGAAGGTGAAATCGGCGTGGACAACACGAAGGAGATCTGTCGAGTCGTCGATCTGATGGCGAAATCGACGAGGAAAATGCAAGTGAGATCCTTGGATCTGATGCTAAAGGTTCTTCACAGTCATCGTCGCCGACGGGCGGCGGCCCATGGTTGGTGCCGGATTCGCCGGAAAGACGGTCGAAGCCGAAGGGACGAACGGCTGAAGGCTGAGAGAGGCGGCTCAAAGACTAGGGTTTCCGTCGTTCCGAAGAACAAAGACTGAGAGATGAGAGAGGCGGCTCAACTCCTTAGCCTCCTTGAGGCTTGAGATTATAAATTTATAATCAGATCTGACTTATAAAGGAATGAGATCCCTAACCCTAAGAGTTTTTTTTTTACCCCTAAACTGAGGCCAAATTACAAACTACCGAAATAAAATTGTATTAATATATTAGGGGTAGAACTGACATGTATTATTTTGCGGTGTACCGCGGTGCAATGCGATGCGGTTTACCGCGGTGCGGTACACCGTGGTTTTAAGAGTAAAACCGACACCGCACCGAAACCGCATGGTTTTGGATCAGTAAAACCGAAACCGCACCAGAACCGCTCCGTAGTACACCAGAACCGCACCATGCGGTGCGGTGCGGTTTTACTGTTTAAACCGCACCGTTGCTGTGGGGGAGGATTTCGGCCGTCGTACGTGACCCTCCTCCAACAGTCGATTGAAGGTTTGACCCTTCGGGATGTGGCGCGCTTTGAAGCGCTGAGTTGTGACTTGCTGGGCTGTCACACGAGCACTATAGAGTAGAAAGGTAGAGAAAGAGATGACACAGGATATGGTGACAAAGTTCGGCCGAAGCCTACGTCTCCGTGCGGTAAGACGCAACCTTTGAATCCACTATCTCTGAGTAAACAGTAGAGCTACTCTCGACAGGCCGAGGAGTGCTTCTTACAAGTAATCAGAGGGTGGAAAAGGAGTCTGAAAACCAGAAAGCTCAAGGAGCTCTGGAATACAGAAAGTGGGTTTCTGGTCTGGAATTTGTGATCTGGAATCATTTACAGGGTCTGCTATTTATAAGGGCTTAGTTTATCTGGAGAATATTCTCAGGAATATCCAGGGTTTGGTAAATACCTGGGGGGATTTATCAGACCTCAGATAGTGCAAGTGGGCCCCAAGCAGGGCTGCGGGTCCCACTGTCGTACCCATGGGTCCTAGGCAGGGCTGCGGGTCCCACTGCTGGACGTTAGCCAGATTTTGCACCCACAGTTGCCATCCCTAGTTCTACTCAAGCCACTTACGAGCTTGCTCACGAGCTCTAAACAAGCATGTTTGCGAGGCCAATCGAGCCGAGCTTTGGTCTGCATGAGCTTGGCTCATTTATTAAACGAGGCTAAACTTTAGGCTTGGACTTAGCTTGATTAGTAATCGAACGAACTCGAACAAGCCTTTATCGGGCTTGTTTATGAGCCGTTCATGAACAACTCGGTTCATTTGCAGCCCTATTCGTAGGTGATTCTACTCCCGTCTATTTGTTGCTCTCATCCGCGGTATCGGGATTCAACAGTGCAGATTGAAAACTTTATTTTCAACCGGTATAATACATATGTACGGAACCTAATTGAAAATCGATCTACACCGTTGAATCCCGATCCCGCGGATGGGAGCAATGAATAGAGGGGCAATAGAGGCACCCAGGAATAGGGACGATCCGAATCCGTTTATAAATTCGGACCCGATAAGGCAATCCTGTAGGAACACGAGCGCTGCACGCGTAGACAGCGTCTCAGGCTCGGAGCCGACGCCTGTAAAACAATGGCGGTAATCCGTAATTCTTGTCAAACATCAAGGCCAATCCCGTTATCTCACAGGTCCCAATAACATTCAAACACACACCCCATACAAATCAGACATATACTGATGTGGCGTGCATCGAACCGCGACCGACTTCTCTCTGGAAGCATCATTAGCGGTTCGATGATCGCCACGTTGGCGTATGTCGTATTCGTGTGTTTTCTGTGTGTATGAATAGCAGCGTTCGTCATAAAACCCAGCGTTACCCAATAAAGAAGGCCGAAGCTATTCGCCCCCCTGGATCAAAGTTAATTACGAAAATACCTTTCCATGTACCCCGATCCCATAGCCCGGGCATAAAAGGGCTGGCTGCTTGCCCTCGCCTCCTTTCCTCTTTCTCCTTCGCCGAAGAGAGAGAGAGAGAGAGAGAGGGATTCGCTCCTCCGATTGATCGGACAGCTGTCGGAGATCCAACCACCGCTCCAGAGAGAGCATCCGGCGAGGTATGCAGGCGGATCAGACGGTCCTGAGCTTGAGGCCTGGTGGTGGCGGCGGCAACCGAGGCAGCAGGGTCCTCGCCCCCCGCTTCGAATCCTCCGCGTTCACCGGATCCGGCGGCGGCTCCTCCCTGAACTCCTCCGACCACCGCCCCCATGGCGGCGCCGCCACCGCCCTCCACCTCAAGGTCTCACCTTTTTCAGGGATCTATGCTCTCCCGTAACTGATAAAACTTCATACATCTGTCAGTTGTAATTGTGAAGCTAGGATTTTTCTTATGACCTTGCCAGATTTAAAGATAGATTGCATATTCGATCTAATTAATTTGATATTGGTTGGTGGTGATTTATCGGAAAATTGGCTTTTTGATCCATTACCGTTCTCTTTGGACCGGAATTGTTGGTGGTCTGTGTTAATTTTTTTTTTTTTAATATCTTCTCTCAGACTGCCGGATCCCTTGTTAATTGATTCTATTGTTTGTCCCAAGTTGCCAGTTTTGTTTAAAGATGTCTTTTTTAATTTGCAATCACTAAAGATGGTGAAGGTCATTGCATCCTTGATCATACCAAACAAGACTATGTTTGTTGGCCCTACCTCATTTGACCTATAGAAGCTATACACCTTTTGGATAGTGGAATTAAGCTCAATAGACTCAAAAAGGGAATTGAAGCTATCATGCTTGTACTGTATGGTTACTAAAACCAGCCTTCTTCTATCTATGTTTGTGTGGAATGCTCCCTTTTTCATGGAGGGATATCTTCTGACACTCGTGATTTTTTGGTCAGACCGGTGACTCACGGTTTGAGAGTGGCGAACACGTTCGTTACACCAGGGACCAACTTTTACAACTCCGCGAGGTATGTTGACTTTTGTACTTGGTATTTCTTCTTCCATTGTTCTGCACTTCAAAGGTTGTTGTCATCGAGCATGACGGAAATTGTCATCATGCCTCATTAATAAGCTCTCTACAGGCTTCTTGTTTCACCTGGGCTCAGAGATGAAGTAGATGTCCAGTTGAACTGAATGAAGGAGGGAATGAAGGTGTCGAATTGTCGAGTTCTCCCTACCACCTTGACAATTCCAAGCAACGGAGGACCCAGAACGTGAAAAATTGAAAATTTTGGAGGGGCCATATGTAAACTTTTTCTAAAATTTTCAAAGCAACAAAGGAACACCCCAAGGGCTTTACAAAATATAGAACTCAGGGGGGTGGAGGGGAGTGATGGGGTAGGGGGGGCAATCTACTCCGACCTCTCGTCGACGAGTCTCACGTTCTTCCTCCCTCTCCCAGGAAAGCATTCAGAAAATTCATCCCAGATATCAACAAAAAACTCGTCAATTAATCATTCCATTCCTTATTCATCACTAATGAGGGCTATAAGTAGCCTTGCATGACTTGGTTACCAAGTAACCATATTATAAAGATCATAATTAATCATAACAAAGGCTATCTAAATTAGGTAGAAAATAAGAGCATTAATAATTTTTAAAATAATAATAAATTAAAATATCTCATAATCAAGGGTGAGGATAAAGCCATTTATAATTAAAGATATCCAGGGGACATCCATGCGTGCGTGAGGATCAACGGTCGGGATGCCCACATCATCAGGACTAGAATGCAACACATCCTCTTCCATGGGTACATGGATGATTAATTTCCTATTACCTTTAAACCTTTCATCCTCCATTAATTTCTTGTAGGTGATAGTGCATCTTGTTGTGCCCGCAGAAGTTGTCTTCTGTGCTTTAGCCATAGTCACCCCCATCGGTCCAACGTAATACTAATATCAGGCGACATCGATTACCTGGATTCTTTTGAAAACTCTAAATTTTGAGAAACATAGGTTTATGGTTTGTATGATCTCGAAAAGCGGGTCGAATGCGCTGATTTCCATCGCGAAAGTTTTATGGGACTAGGAGGAGTTAAGCATCGGCGGCCTCCCAATATGGGTGAAGCCTTCCACTTGAATGCTCATTGTTGAGTAGATTACACATGTTCATGAGCATCGGCTAACTGACCTCAGCGCCTGGATCCAGAGTAACAATTTAGCATTGAACTTGTCTTCCTTGGCCTTTTGGTTCAAAAATATATTGGATTTGGTTTTCCAATTAGAGGGTTCTTGTTTTGATAGATCCAGGGTTCTCATATAAACTCAATGATTGTTCCTCTAATGTGCTGCATTTATGCAAATCCAAGTTAAGACCCGAGTATTCTTTGGATTTTATTTTGCTTTTAACTGATTAGCTTCCTTATAATGCTTCAATTATTCAAGAAGCGTTATGAGGAAGCTAATCAATTATGAGCAAAATAAAATCCAGAGAATACTAAGATCTTATCTCGGTTTTGCAGAAATGCAGCACATTAGAGGAACACTCTTTGAGTTTATAACACGAATCCTAGATCTATCAAAACAAGAATCATTTGATTGAAAAACCAAATGCGACAACATCTGTTCAAACCAAAAGGCCAAGGTAGACAAGTTCAATGTCAAAATTGCAACTTTGGATCTAGGTATCGAGGTCGGTTAGCTTCAGCTCGTGAGCATGCATAATATGCTCAACAATGAACATTCAAGTGGAAGGCTTCACCCATATTGGGAGCCTACAGGTGCTTAACTCCTTTCAGTCCCATAAAACTTTGGCGATAGAAGTCACTGCATTCGACCACTTTTCGGGATCATACAAACCATAAACCGTGTTTCTCAAAATATATAGTCTCCAAAAATTCTAGGTAATTGGTGTTGCTTGATATTAGTATCACATTGGCCCGATGCAGGTAGCTATGGCTAAAGCACAAAAGATGGCTTGCGAGGGTTCGACAAGACACACTATTGCCTCATTGCATAAAGAATGGAGGGAGAGGATGGATGAATTCAAGCAGAAAGTCGCCTGCATCGTCAGGAGGTCCCAAGAAATGCTCTGAGAAAGCTCTAAAACAATGGGGGCCTCACAGCTCCTTTGGGAAAGGCATGTATGTGATGTGAGTCCCTTGAGCTGCTGCTCGTTTAATTATATATAGTTTGGTATCCTGTTAGTTTTTTCTTCGAACAAATTCGTCGCTTTGGTCGTTGAGTCACCTTGTTGTAATGGTCTCGTTTTTGTCTCGAAAAGAACTAAAAGGGTTAAAAATGTTTATTTGAACATTTACTATTAAATGTGGGTTCTATGAGAGTGCATACGTACATACTATTGTCATGGTCCTCAGCTCTCTTCTTATTCTTTCCTTTTTTTTTTTAAAATTTTTCTTTTTTATTTGTTCATCATGACCTGTGACATGTGGGTAGTGGACTTTTTGCTCCTACACAGTCATAATAGCCTGTTTGGTTGGGAAAAGTTGCAACCCGTGTAATGCAACTTCTGTGTTTTTTGGCCAAGCTCCATTGTTTAGTTGCTGTGATCATTTTTCAAGAATGTAGTAGTCGGAAAACACTCCAAAACGTTGTGTACGAATTGCACCAGTTGAGCCTCGCAGCCAGCACCCCTCACCACCGTGCCACCGTCGGCCGTTTCTAGCCGGGCACCATCGGTCAACCCCCCTCCTCCACCATTACCCAGGAGTACATGATACAAAAAGAGTCATGATATCTAGATCATGAGGGTCACTGTCTCTAACTAGGTCTGATTCTTTCCCCGACTCGGATAGGGGCTTGGCTAAAGAGTGAAGCGACCAGTCATCGAGACTTTCCAGTTGGTTTTTAGGGGAATTGGTTTAAATGCATGCTCGATCCAATAGTGGATGGTGATGAGACTCAGACAAGTACCGGTGAAGTTACACGACTAGCCAGCTTTCTGCTTTCCAAGGGTTTGCTCATCTCTCTAACTCGAATTAGAGTTTTTATCAGCAGCGCAACAATTGGATGATGAAGCCTTCTTCAATCTGAACTCACTCGATAGAAATTGTGAAGAAAAATTCATAAGATAGCAATTGATTCTTTATGTTGTGGGGAATGATTATTTATACCTTCAGGTTAAAGGAACCAGTCCGTATATCTAATCTTTTACCTCTTTAATGATCTCTAGGAGTAATTATAACCTATCTACTAGACACAACTTGTATTATTATATATATGTATGCATATGCGTGTATATAATTTGTGTGCGCACACGTGCTCCCACGTATGTGCGTGTAGTCATTCCGATAGGCCTTTGCCATCACACATCAGTCTGATTGTGCAATGTTGTTGCGTTCAATATACCTAATGTTATACTCTTTGGATATATTTTCGTTGCTACGGTCACCTATTGTGTTCTCAACTTCTCACTCAAATTGCTGCATTAACTCGAATTGATCGTTTTTGTCTCTTGAAAGGTTGTCGAGGCTCCTGAAGATATTCTGAAAATCAAACACGAAATTGAGACCGAATTTTCTGTCGAGGATCAAACTTGGGGCCGCAATGATGCTATTGTGAGTTCCTATGATATCTGGTGGTATTGCTTGCACCATTTGAATATGAGAGTATCTAGCTTAATTTTAGAGGGCTACTTTATATATTGAACTCTGCTTCTCTTCCCTTCTTCTCTTCTATTTTTTTTATAGCAAAGTTGATGCCTTTGAGAAGGATATCGATAGAGATTGTTATACAAGAATTTTTGTTATTATTATTTCAGGATGTTTATGTTTATATTAGTTGTCTCTTGACGACAATTCTTTGTCTTCTTAGTTTCAAAGTCAACAGCCAAGTCGCCCCTATGAGCCAGACAATCGTGACTGGCGTAGTCGACAGTTGCCCTCAGGTGGAGAGGAGAAGTCTTGGGATGCACTTCGTGATAGCAATCCTAGACAGCAAGAAGCAAACCAATTCAATAGGCATGAACAGTCGTCAAGAGTTCAAGTTTCTTCCTCCCAAGGGGTAACCATCAATTAGAGTCAAAATGCTTGACAATTGTTTTGCCCATTCTTTATCCTTTTCTTATTTCCTTTTCTATTTTCATTTGAATATTGACTGGCTGCATCTTAAATAGAATGCTATTTTTGTGCCTTTATTAAAATCCATACATTCGTAGTTTCGTACTAATGAGTAACAAATTATATCCATTAGTGGACTATCAAATCATGGGTTTGTTTTTTTGTGAAAGAACCTTTTCCCCCAACTCGTTGGTAAGGGATTGTGATGTGAGTCAGCGACCATAGATGTGTAGGGTCCACAGTCAAGCAATGTTGGATCTATTAGGTTATAGAAAATATGAACTTTATCGATAATATGTCTGCTGTCTTGACCATTTTACACGTTTTAGATGAATATTTTCAAATTGATACTGGATGGGAAGGGCAAGATCTATTAGATATATGGTTTGAAACTTGAAAGGGATATGGTTCATACGTGCAAGCTTGTACAATCTAAGTGATGGTGTGAATTTCACCACTCAATTCCTTTCTCTGACACATGATGTCCATCTGCATGAAGTTCGCAGCGACCATAGATGTGTAGGGTCAGCGACCATAGATGTGTAGGGTCCACAGTCAAGCAATGTTGGATCTATTAGGTTATAGAAAATATGAACTTTATCAATAATTTGTCTGCTGTCTTGACCATTTTACACGTTTTAGATGGATATTTTCAAATTGATACTGGATGGGAAGGGCAAGATCTATTAGATCTATGGTTTGAAACTTGAAAGGGATATGGTTCATACGTGCAAGCTTGTACAATCTAAGTGATGTTGTGAATTTCACCACTCAATTCCTTTCTCTGACACATGATGTCCATCTGCATGAAGTTCGCAGCTGCTCTTGTTGTGCCTGTTGTATTGTCTATCTAGGAAATTATAAAGTGAACCCAATTAATTTTGCAGCTGTTCTTGTTGTGCCTCTCGTATTGTCTATGTAAGGAATTATAAAGTCAACCTCAATTGATTTTGTTATGTGTCTGATAAGCGTGGCTTATTGCTGATTACACATACTGCTATTATGAGTTGTACACTTCTAGTTAGAAAGTTGTCCTGCTAGAAATATTCCCAAGTCTAGTTTTATATTTGGTTGTATCAATCATTGTTGGTATAATAAATGAATTGTAAGGCACTTTCAAAATATCACTATTATTTGTTTATGTGGATATTGTGTTACTTCATGTAGTAGAGACGTAGAGTTGATGAAACCAATCAGCCAAATGCTTTTCAATAAATTAAGAAGTAGGCTGATTGCTATTGGCATGGGTTGGTTTTTCATTAAATCAGTGGTATGGATGCTTTTTTTTTAAAAAACCAGTATAGCTGGGGAAGGGTGTTGGTTAAGAGATTCGCTATCACTATTTCACCTGGAGCTTCAAACCCCTGGCCCATCACAATCCATCGTTTATTTTTCAGCCTGCACAGCTAAGCTGGTGGAGAACATAACAGGTGGTGGTTTGTAATTTTGTAGAGTTATTCCGATGTGGATTAGACAAATTTAACTGCCTTTACTAAGTATATACAATTTTTTACTTGGTTGGGCCAGCTAAAGTGTTGATATGGCTCTATTGAATGGAGCTCGCTTGCTTAGTGATTACAGGTTGAGCATTAGTCAGATGTGCAATCGTACCTATCGACCGAATGCTATTCTCCTATGTCATCTGCTAACCATCCATGTCAAGAGTTATTTGTTCATTAGTATCTAGGGCTCATATCTAGAAGGTTTAGTAGTTTGAGGGGATTCAGGATTGTATACATTTGTGTATAACTTGTATAGGTTTGGGTTGGTCTGCTATCATGTTGGTGACTCACAAGCATCTCCTTGTTAGATTTACCTTGGGCTATTTCCTTAATGAGACATAGGTTTATTTTACTCCACCATATTTCATGGCATTAGAACTTCAGCTTGGGAGATACTCCGCCTCCTCCCTTCTTGGCTCCCGTCTAGCTCCTTTTTGGAGCTAGGGTTTCATCGGAAGGCTATGCAAGACAGGCTCGCCTCCTCTCGATCCGGCTTCCTCCTAGGATATAGGTTTCATCTGATCGTCGGAGATCAGATCCGTCGACTCTTTTTAGTCTTCTTCTTCCCTCCTTAACTTCGTAGTATTCTCGATATGAGTTGAGAAACTCAAGTTCTTGGCCATACTAAATAGGGAACATACAAGCTTATTGAATTCCATGTGGGTCTGTGATTTGTGATACTCCTAAAAAACCTCTTAGATCCCAATCTTTCTTCACCCTAGGTTAGAAAGGGTTAACATGCCCTTTCAACTCCATTGGGCTTATATGGTCCTTTCGGAACTTGGGTCGATCAGCTTCGTCGGAGGCAACTTAACACCATCTAAGAGAAAAAACCCCCAAAGCACTCACTTTCATTGTATCGTACGATGTTTATTGTATCATGTATTGTATGATATGGTGAAACGATACATATCATTTCCTCTTGATATGTATCGTATCGTGCATCATATGATGCTAACAACCATGATCTTACCCCTTTGCCCTTTGCCCTTTCTCACATATATGTATGATATGATACAAATACATCTATACAACAATTCTTGAAAAAGCAGGATATTATACGTCGGGTGTACGTTAGTAAATGAATAAAAAAATATTTATTTTTATATAACATATTAATTACTAATACCAGAAAGTTCACTATGTCCATCATAGTGACATCAAGATTACAACTCAACATTAATCGTCTACCTATGTCCATAAATAAAATGACACTCCAAAAATAACAATAAAGCACATTTTCATCTAACCCCAACTGCATCAACCTAGCAAATTTACTAGATCCATTATTGTTAAGAAAAAAATGCTTCCAAAAATAATAAGAAATTTATATTTAATCCACCAAGTTGTAGCCTTGTAAGTTGTAACCTCAAGGATCCATCTATAAATTTATTTTTTTGAAATTAGGATAAACATGAAAAGTATTAGATACGCATCCCGAGTATACACATGAGAAGTATTAGTTACGTATCCTCGAGTATTAGGTATCATATATGAGATATTACGGATATGGAGGGGGTCTTAAAGTATCCGTACTTTATAGTAATCAAGTGATTAGGCACATGACATCATCGACCAAGAAGGTGAAACAAAAGATAGAGTCGCGCGCGGGACTGACGGCCATCGTTGGGTGGCTGGTGACCGTTCAGTTAATCGTCCTCAGTCCTTCTATGCAGGCATCCTTGATGGTGAGTTGCACTCGGCCCTCTGATGCAAACACCTCCGGTCAGTGAATCACACTCCCCCCTTCAACATCCTGATGCAGAAATCGACTGCTGAATCACACTTAGCCCCACCACAGTAGTCGATCGACAAAACACACTTAGTCCTTCGATGCTGACTGTCCTGACCGATGTATCACGCTCGTTGCCGCTCTCGCAGTTGCTGAGATTGCGCTCGCCTACAGGCCGTTGCGCGTCCTCGAGCCCTACTGCCCTAACACTTTGCAACCCCGCAACCCTCTTGTGTGCCCCCTCTTTGCTGTGCGGCTGTGCCTACAGCAGTTTGATGTGATGCATTGGACGGTTGTAGTTGTGTCGTGGACAGAAGTGTCACCCGCTCTTTGAGAGAGAGAGAGAGAGAGAGAGAGAGAGAGAGAGAGAGAGAGAGAGAGAGAGAGAGAGAGAGAGAGAGAGAGAGAGAGAGAGAGAGAGAGAGAGGGTTTTCTCCAATGGGAATGATATTTTAATTGACTCTTTGGCTTAAAATAGTGTCATGATGTTAGGCTGCAATTCCGCCTATCAAATCTTGCCTTTCGCCCTCTTCGTCTAGACTTCCTTCTTGTCTAGGGGTACAGGTACCAAGGCTTGAGATTTCAATTTCGTGTTTGGTTTCGGTCCTGACCAAAACCGAAATTCGACTGAAATTTTGGAATATCGGCCGAAATGTGGAATTTTTTTTCGAAATGGTAAAAAATGGGTTAAATTTGTGGAATTTTTTTTGAAATTTAAAATTTAAGTTTTTTATAGTTGTGCATACATATTTACTTGAATGGTTTGAGGAAAACACTCGCCAGACATATAGTAAGCTTGCATGGACCATGATAACCATTGTGGAATATCAGTAAACTGAAATTTTTTTTTGATCATCATCATGTAAATACATAAACTCGAAATCTGTCCGGAAGATATCCTTGGTTTTTGAACCCACGTGATTTCGGAGGGAATCTCACCGAAAGTCACTGAAATCACCGAAAGTGCCACCGACATCTTATTTCGAGGGCCCTATAGCATCTGGCTGAAATTTTATCTAAATCTCGTCGAAATCGCACATTTCGATCAAAATTTCACCGGCTTCGGCCGAAATTCACTGAAAACAACCAAAAATGCTCCGAAGTCACCTGAAATCCAAACTTTCGGGGTTTTGCATGGGTGTTTTGTTTCAGTAGCGGCCAAAACCGAAATTTCGGTATTTCGACCGAAATCTCAATCCATGAGGGGTACCTTGGGAGTGTTGTTCACTTGTGATGTGATGTTAAACTTGTAACCAATGTACAGTCTCACGATTTGATGACTTGCCTTCTGGGGTTCTAGGTATTCCTCGCCACGATGCCATGGTCAGGTTTCCAACACCATCTTAGAGGATTGATGTGATGTTGACAATCAGCCAGAATTTTTTTGGCTGTTTTGCAGCCTTCTTAATTAGAGCTATGGTCCATAATCAGCCTCATCTTTGATGAGATAACACTTAGATGATGATGATGGTGATGAGGGACCCATGATATATTTTGAAATTTAACCTCTAATGTTGCTTGCAATAGTTCTTCATAGTCTTTAGCATTGAAAGTTCTTTAAAGAGGAAGCTAGAATCATGTTAAATACTTAAATATATGCATTGTGGATCACACCAGTAAGTCCAAATTGCCTCCATTTGGTACATTGTTTACATGAGAAATGGTGGTTGTGATTGTTATTATGTGAAGCATGCATCTTTTCTGTTGTCTACTTATTTTTCTCTGATTTTTTTTTGCAATTATTGTTTTTGTTTTGATTCAATAAATCAGGCAGGACCTGCACCTGTTTTAGTTAAGGCCGAAGTGCCATGGTCTGCCCGAAGAGGCACTCTCTCTGAGAAAGATCAGGTTCTGAAGACAGTGAAAGGGTAATGAACCTATCGTTTAACTTAGTCTGATGTAATCTTTGTTATTGGTAAAGTTATTTAGGTTGCAAGTTTTCAGGGCTTATAAATACTGCATTATATGGCATAATCCTATTGCTTCCTATAACACTTCATTCTAAATTTGTTTTTACACAAGTTATCTTATTCCCAGAAATGCAAGGCATTTGATAGTTTTTGTTTCTATACGGCGTTGTCTCTATGATTTCGTTTTCCCTTTGCTGTTTTGATTAATAAAAACCAACTCAACTTGATTCTGTAACAATACTTTTCCCTCTTCTTTATGTTTTCAAAATGCAGTATATTAAACAAGCTTACACCAGAGAAATTCGATCTTCTCAAGGGCCAATTGATTGATGCAGGAATCACAACACCTGATATTTTGAAGGTTTGTCCCTCTTCTAGTCTAGTTTTTTCCATCCATTCTACTAGTGAATTTAAGTTGTTGACAATCGTATTGTTGCAGGATGTCATTATGCTAATATTTGATAAAGCAGTACTGGAGCCTACCTTTTGCCCAATGTATGCTCAGCTTTGTTCCGATCTCGATGAAAAGCTCCCGGCATTTCCCTCGGAGGTACCAGGTGGGAAGGACATCACATTCAAGCGAATTCTTCTGAATAATTGTCAAGAGGCATTTGAAGGTGCTGCCAATCTAAGGGCTGAGATTCGAAAGCTGTCTGATCCGGATCAAGAATTAGAGCGTACAGATAAAGAACGAATGTTGAAGCTCCGCACCCTTGGTAACATTCGCCTTATTGGGGAGCTTTTGAAGCAAAAGATGGTGCCAGAGAAAATAGTTCATCACATCGTTCAGGTTTATAAAGGAAACTGTTTCTATCTGCCATTCCTGATTCTTTCACATAAATGCGTTCTTTTATTTTCATATTGGTTAATACAATTTGCTCCCCTGTTTCATGAGCCTAGACTTTTTAACCACCAAGGTAGGTCTCCCTGTCCATCAACTGGCCTTTTTTGTTTCTCGGCAATGGCCTTTTCTTGTCAAGTTGCCTTGGTCAAGTTTTTAGCCCCGATCTTTGAATGATGCCACGTTGATAGACGGTCGATGAATTCTTGTTAATCTTTTATGGAGAGAACTCTCCATAGTCCGAGCCTAACTTAATAGAACAAGACTTGAATGATGATGGTGATGATGCTGATGCTGATGAATTTGTCTAATACAGCTTCTTTTAGCAGGAACTTCTTGGTCATGATAGCAAAACTTGCCCTGCTGAGGAAAACGTCGAGGCGATCTGCCAGTTTTTTAACACCATTGGTAAACAGTTGGATGAAAGTACCAAGTCTCGCCGTTTTAATGATGCCTACTTCAACCGGTTGAAGGAGCTTATGTTGAACCCCCAGCTTGCACCAAGGTTGAGGTTTATGGTTCGTGGTGTCCTTGACCTGCGATCTAACAACTGGATCCCTCGACGCGAAGAAGTAAGCTTAAAAATTCCATGGGATTATTTTACTCATTGTAAATTTCAGCACTGACATTCTTTTGATATTGGATGTATTTTTGGCTTATATAAGTGTGTTTCTTAATCACCAAACCACAAATTCTTGGTGATATCTTAAGTGAAAAACCTTGATATTTGAATTGTTGGTACATTTCGTATTCAGTATCTGGAGTATTCAAGAATATTATATAGTTTCATAAACGGAGTAATGACAATTTGTCTGATTTTCTGACCGTTTCTGGCTTACGTGGTTTTTGCAGGTTAAGGCCAAGACTATCAGTGAAATCCACACCGAGGCGGAAAAGAATCTCGGGCTGCGGCCGGGGGCAACTGCCAACATGAGAAATGGCCGTGGTTCCGGTGCTTTAGGGGGCCTCAGCCCTGTCAGCTTCTCAATTGGCCAACCTGGAACTGGAGGTATGATGCCTGGAATGCCAGGAACAAGGAAGATGCCTGGAATGCCGGGGCTAGATGGTGACAATTGGGAAGTCCAACGATCTAAATCCACGGCCAAGGCTGAAGCTTTCCGCATGCAGAGTCCTGTGGTTGGCAAACCATCAGCCATCAACTCCAAGTTGCTACCCCAAGGTAGCGGTGGCCTGATTACTGGTAAGACAAGTGCGTTGTTGCAGGGCGGCGGAGGAGGCCTGACAGCCCGACCTCCCAGTCTTGTTTCAGGTCCTCTAGACCCTCCGGCTCAAAATTCGAGGCCCTCGAAGCCTCTTGGACCAGTGCCACCTTTGGTTCCAGTGACCGTCAAGCCAGTGTCAGTGCCCATATCAAACCCTAATGAGCTGCGCAAGAAAACAATCGCCCTTCTGGAGGAGTATTTCCACATTCGCGTTCTGGATGAGGCACTTGAGTGCGTGGAGGAGTTGAAGAGCCCCGAATACCACCCGGAGGTCATCAAGGAGGCCATCAATCTTGCCCTGGACAAGGGCTCGTCATGTGTGAATCCGCTTGTCAAGCTCCTCAAGTTCCTGCTTGCTAAAAGCGTTATTACTCCGTCTGACTTGGGGACGGGCTGTTTGCTCTATGGGTCGATGCTTGATGACATAGGCATCGACTTACCAAAAGCACCAACACACTTTGGTGAAGTCCTTGGGGAACTCATCTTGGCTGGTGGGCTGGGTTTCAAAGTAGTGCCGGGGATTCTGGAGAAAGTGGAGGATCCTGAGTTCCGTTCTGCGATATTCAATGCTGTGATGAGATGCATCAAAGCGGCCTCAGCTGGTGAGGCAATACTAAATGGGCATGCAGTTGAGATCGAGGCATGCGAGGGCTTGCTTTCTTGAATTCCTGCTTTGGTTGCTGCAATGCATTTGTACTTTGTGTTCTTGTGACCTTAGCCTGGTGCTGCCTTCTCTCGTCCTCTATTTTTCCTCCATCGTTAAGTCTTTCTTTTTCCCCTATGAGGTGAGCAACTTGTGGTATAATTATATCCTGAAATGAATGTGAGAAACATTTAATCTTATGAGTTGTATATTTTTTTTGCGAGACGACATGCATCTTTAACATTTATTCAAGATGGGTGTTGGGGAAAAAATGCCATGTTTTCTTGCCATGAGCCATGGATAATTTTGTTTGATAATCAAGGTCTAATGTGATAAATTTTGTTTACGCTATCTGTCAGTTTATAATGTTGAATTATGCCTTGGTATCCTTTGTTTTTTTTTTCTGCTCCCTAATTTTCCCTGATTGTTCATGTAGTTGATTTCAGTCCACAGTGGGTTTAGGAAAATCTTAGTTGAGGACTACTTTCAGGTTCAATGTGACATGATGTTCTGCTTAGATCTTTGTTGTTATCATTAGGTCTTATACTTTTTTCTGTGTGTATTGTAAGCAATTTTCGCGTATTTCTTTCCTTTTTCCTTTTACTCACCCATTCACCTTTGTTGTGCCCTGTGAGAATGTGTTTGAGGTTGGATTTGCAAGGTGGAAGTTATATTGACAACCGCCAATTTACGCTTTGCACCTGTTAAACCCCCCCCCCCCCCCCCCCCCCTCTCTCTCTCTCTCTCTCTCCCTCCCATTGCTCCGGTTCCTTGGCATTCTCAGCTTGTCACCCACCTCCTTTCTCCCATGCTTGATGAAAGTGCTTGTGAAGGCCGCTGCTGCCGTTTCTGTCGTCCCCTGGTGGTCGTGTTCATTGTATCAGTTTGACACAGTAAACTGAACCGGACTAATTGGTTCGGTTTGGATAGGGTTTTCTGAATATTTTGCTGTTTTGATTAGGGAAAAAAAAAAAAACGATCGGTTCTGGATTCCGAGTCTCATGACCGAACCAACCGGAAACGAACCAGAGAGATGTGTATGTTGAACAGTAACCATTATATATATGTATTTGCTTTGTTGGGTCACATTATGCTTCATAGATTGTTGCTTGGTTGAGCTTTTATTTGGATGGCATATGAAGTTGGTTTATTTGACAAAGTTGTCTTAAAAAAAAAAAAAAAAAGCTTAGTGGCTACTTTTTATTGGTTATTATATTAATTGTATGTTGCAGACTGTCTAGTGACCAACCTGTTTGTTTTTTTTTTATCAAAGGAATGGGTTATTTCGGTTCGGTTCTTTTTTTAAATAAACCAATCAACTTAGGTCCGGTTCCAATTTTTTTTTAAAAGTCGAACCAATCGGAACCATAAACACTTATATGCGCTGAAATCGTCACCCACACTGGAGATGTTGGTGACCACTAATCGATATTGAACTCACCAAATGAGTAAATCGGTAGGAAGATGAGGTTCTATCAAAGGGGAAATCGGATGAGCAATGAAATCATCGAGCCGCCGTAGCTTATTGCGAGGGGGGATTGAAGAAGTGAGTAAGGTCCTCTTCTTTTGAGCTCCAAAACCCTAGAAGTTTCTTGCACCAAATATTCCTAAAGGTCCCCATGGATTGGACACCCAATTGGTAAGAAATAACCTCCAGGTCACAATTCATGCACATGGACTGGGAAGTCCCATACACATGGGCTGAACCACATCAACACCTGGTCCAGTCCTACAACCTCCTGTGTCCACCTGGCAGCCTAATAGGTAGAGTCATGTGCATGCCTTAGAGCATGGTGTTGGGATTGGTTGGTTCTACATGCCAATCATTGCTACTTTAGACATCGAATCAATAAATTAGTTTTATTTGATGAGAGAGACTTTAGTTGCATGCCTTTTTATACGACAAACCCTACTTTTGAGTACCCTTTATGTACGTAGTGTTTCATGCATGATTTAGATAACTTATGTATGTGGATGAGATTTACATGTATGAGATCTAAGTGTACCGTGATGTCAAACATGAAAGTGTTCACATTCGATGAAAACATTCAACGTCTTGCTTGAAAAGACGGTAATACCATTGACTTTCATATGGTGTGGACTTTGGGTTAAGTGTGTTGGTGTATATGGAATGCACTGAACTCGGAACACATTGAGAGCACCATTAGAGTAAGGACTTTAAGTTAGGTGTGTTGGTGTTTATGGAATGAACTGAACTCGAACGCACTAAGAGAACCTTGCCATAACGACCGTTTTAAGAGAATGACCTCTTAACTGCCGATTGCCTAAATCCTAAATCCTACGATGCTATGTGAATCTAGACTTAGTGTGTATTGTTTTGATCTACAAACCAATGAGACCTATAGGAGGTGAATAGTTGTGTAGGTTGGGTCACATTGCATTGAGCGCTGAGTAACGAAGACGATCTTGAGGAATTTCAAACTCTCAAAGTAGAGATAGATGGTGTTACCTTGACGAATTCTCATGAAAACTTTATCATTAGGTTGGGCAGTCATAACTCTAAAGTAAAGTGGTGATCACAAAGTCATGAGTAGTAGTAACTCAAGGGATTCACCTAGACAGGGAAGGACAATTAATGTTTCCTGGCTAGTGTCCATGGACACTGGATAAGGAGGGGTTTAGTGTAAATTAGTAGGAAAGGGTATTTATGTAATTTCCAACTACTTCGGAGTTCAACTATGGTTTGATAGTGTTTTAACCATAGTTAACCGGATAAGAGATCAGTCATGCCATGATTGTGTTTACACGACCAATTGGAGCCACTGTAATTGGAGCCCTAACTTATCCCAAGTGTCCTACCATCGATGGTGGTCAATAAAGTGTAATCCTGGTAATTAGGGTTTCTAACTTAGGGATAAAACTATGGTAATTAAAATCCTTGTCAGAGTAGGGGTGGCAATGGGTCATGTCGGGTCGGGTTCGTGTCTAGTTTCGGGTCGTGTCCAAAACCCCTAGACTCGGACCCGATCCGTTTAACTAATCGTGTCTAGATCCTAAACCCGTACCCGACCCGTTTATAAACGGGTAGACCCGAAAAGACCCGTTTACCACATGGGTTTATTCAGTTGACCCGATCCGACTCGACCCAACCTAACCCGATAGACCCGCTGATACTATATATTACAGTATCGGATTGGAGGTAGACCCAACCCGACACGACCCGTTGAATTTTAAACGGGTCTTCCCGGGTCTACCGTGTCCGGACCCTAAACCCGGACCCGACCCGTTTATTAAATGGGGCCATCGTGTCGACCCGTTTACGATCCGAACCCGTTTAGCCCTGACCCAGACCCGCTAATTTCGTGTCGGGTCCGAAATTGCCAGCCCTATGTCAGAGTAGGATTCCTAGTTCTTCACATATTCTAACGGGTTCCTAGTAAGTGAGTTGATTCATTGCTAGTACTAGTCACAGTAGGCTTGCTATTGGTGTTAATCCTTGTAGAATTTGGGTTTCTAATTAATGAATGAGTCAATGGTAATTAGAATCCTAGATGCACTATAATTATGTAACTAATAAGGAGTCCTAAGCCTTTATCTCAAAATAAATCCTAGTCGGACTAGGATTCTCTCTCAAAGTCTATCCCCGTCCGGAAAATGGAGTTGCCTTGATGGCGAAGAGTGGTGGGTTCTTCACCTTGCTGCCCTCTCTTGTTCTTCCATGGCTTTGCAATGTCTCGGATCCTGAAATCGACGAGACGAGAAGGAAGAAGAGGCTCCCACAAACCTCCCCCCAGTGACCATTGATCGAGATCATAGGATTTGTTCGGACGATGTCACAAATCAACGATACGCTGAATTTATAAAAATTCAGTAGGTAATATCTTCGTAATCTTTAGATTTTATTTAATTAACAATGATTTTTCATGGTCTAAGTACATTCATGAGAAGAAAAGTTTCCTTTCGCTGTGTCCTGCAACCTTCAATTGGTTTCAGAGCGGTCTTCGCATCAATGCGTTGGATTTTTTTTTTTTTGGCGAAATGCATTGGATCATTGATGATGATCGATGCAAATTTATTTGTGTAGTCTATAGATTTAAAAGAACATTATATGATCACATCGAGATTATTTATGACGAACACTCTTTAATGGCTCTATGATGCGTGGTATTAATAAGGGGTTCATGAAACCCTAATTATCATGTGATGACCAAGCGAAGCTGACGCCACTTGGCGTCGGAGGATGATGGTGAAAGCGGAGGATCTCTCATCCAACATGAAGGCACCCGACAACCATGAAGATGGACTATGAAGATGGTTAATGGGGCTGATCAGCAAAAGCTCCAACACCGCGACAACTTCTTCCACGATTTCTACATTGGGCCAGACGACTTGGTTGAAGAGAGATTTTGAATCAAGAGGGACAAGGAGTAAAAGATTGGCTAATTTAAGCATGGGAGTTGATTCTTGGGATTCTTTACCATTGATTTGGATTCTTTCTATTCCTTTCATTAGTGTATGTATGGTAGTTTGATTCTTGTCCCAGCTGCCTAGGACAGGATAAAAATGCCCCTCTATATACTTAAAATTTTTATTTGCATGACATCACCTCTAAACTAAACATAATCCTAATCCTAAAACCTAAGATCTACATTTCATGGGGGAAGAACTCTAGACCTAATCCGAACCTAAAACCTAATCTAAACCCTAAAACCTAATCTACAGGCCATGAGGATGAATCATAAAACCTAAACCCAGCTTGCTGTCGTCGTCTCACCGTAGCTGCTCGCTTCTCCGTTGATCCTCCTCTGAGCTGCTCGTTGTTTGCCGCCCACTCGCCACACCGCTGCGCTTGCCACTGCTCGCTGGCGTCGCCAGCTGCGAGAGAGAGAAGAGGTAAATGGCAGAAGGATAGGGGGGGGGGGGGGGGAGATAGTTTTGGGTTGAACTTTTAGTTTTGGAACCTACTGTTAAAGAACTCTTATGAGTGTTCTGTCCATTATCCGGATATGTTGTATGGGACTAAACACCCATTACCTCTTAATTTATTTAGGAATGCATAACCTTATGATCAAAAGAAGAAATCCACTTTGTGATCAAAAGGGAGTAGTCCTTCGAGCTTCAATGAAGCCAAGTCGGATATTGGCGGGGCCCATTCATTCAGATTTTGGAATTACAATTTGTCCCCATGTCAGTCATGTTTATTTTTAAAAAAACTTATTAAAACCATGATTTGTATCAGAGAAACGCTATTCAGCCCGAAGGTTTTTTCGATTTCGCCGGCCCGATTGACATGGCAGCGTGTAACTGGTGGCTAAAACCCACTAGTGACATTGAAGTCTTTTACACCACCAGTTGCACACTGCCACAACAATAGGACTGAGAGGAATCGAGAAAACCTTCGGACTGAATTGCATTACTCTTTGTATATAGACGAAGTTATAGTAAAGTCATTTTGTATTTTTTACCTGTTATAATAGTAAAATGATCCTTTAAGCCAAAATTTATCTGTAGAAAACGGAGTTTTAAGTACAATTTGACCCTTACAACATAACAAAAAAATAAAAATATTCTTTACTATGGCTTCTGCCTTTAGACAAGCCCCAATTTTAATAATTTTTTGATAAATAAACATGACCGATAGAAGCCAAATTGTAATTTTAAAAACGTCAGAAAAATAAGTACAATAAGCATAAACCTCAGGGGCTTGAAGTATAATTTACCCATTTCTAAGAAGGGAAATTTTATTCATACCCCAAAAATCTGTAATTAGAGAGAGAGAGAGAGAGGTCCCTCTTATTTCTCCATTGCTAGAGCGGTTAGATCTCATATGGAGAAATCCGATCGGAAAAAGTGAGATCTTCATGCTCTGCTACTGTCTATGGAGGAATCCAATAGGGGGGGAGTAAGATCGTCGAGTCATGTTGCCGTTGCCATTGCTCAATTCCTTTTCAATTGCAATCGATGCCCAAAAGGTTATCTTTTAGGTTTTAGTTGGATGTGGGGGTATAAGATAAGGATATAAATGACATATTAAAATTTTTGAGTAAGTTTATTATGAAACGGGTGGAAAATAGAGGCTAGTTACAGATTTTTTCGGGTATGAATGGGGGGGGGGGGCACCAAAAAACCTAGATGTTGGAATGATAGGCTCATTAATGCTTACAAAAAATAGAAGTCTCTTTTTTACACATAATGCTTATTTAGAAAAATACATACGCGTTAAGTTTATTCATACCGCAAAACTTCACATTCACTGTTTCATCCCAAAAATTGATTCCCGCCTCATACCCCATTCACAACCCCCACCTCTTTTAACCAAAACCCAAACTATCATCATCTGGTTTCTTCCTCCCCTTCCACACCGTCGGAACCGCCACCACTTCCCTTCATCCTTTTCCATCACCGTCGGAACTCGTTGAGCCTAGCATTGAAGCCACCTCCCTCCTCCATCTCCCCACCGCCATTGAAGCCTTAACCCACCCTAAAACCACTTGAGACGAAACCGCTTCCCCACATCCTCTCTCCTCCTCCCCCCTCCATCCTCCCTACCGCCACCGAATCCCTAACCCACCTTAGAGCTGCTGAGATGGAGCCGGGGGATGCTTGCCTGTTCGTGTGCCGGATGGGAGGATGCTCGTTGAAGATGCCACCGGAGCCAGGTAGGGGGAATTTGCAGTGGGGTAAGGGGTTACGAGATGGGGCATGAGAAGGCGTATACTTGTCATTAGAATGGTGTTGAGTAGATGGAGGTGCGAAAGGAAGGGAATCAAAATAGAAACATGATAAGTGAAGCAGTTTTGGGGTATGAATAAAAGTAGGAGAAATGAGTGTTAGGTCCTAGACAACAGATCAGTTTGATGAACGTGACACTCATAAGATCCCTTTAAAAGAAAGTTCCAAAATTATTTTATAAATTCGAAAATGCCCTCCTTCACTTTGTGTCCTCAATGCCCGCGATGACCTCAGCATCCGTCTCCTCCCACCATTTGATGTCGCCTCCTTCCTCCTCAACAGCACGAGCAGTAGATGCGGCGAGCAGCGGAGACGAGAGGCGGACATCAAACAGGGTTAGGTTCTAGGGTCGGTTCGGATTAGGTTTAGAATTAGGTCGAGGGGTATTTTCGCCCTCTGTCTTTTGGCTAAAACTGATCTCTTGTTTTGACTAAAGAGTTTCTAGGGTTCACGTTAAGTCCGCGTCAACCTGTTACCCTGAGTAAATTCTTTCACCAGCTCGGGTAATTAGCACCGGGGACTGACAACCATGCAAACTTAAACCCAGTTAGCAAAGCTTAAAGACTATCTACAAATGAGTTCAGATCTCCTTCAGTCGGTCGGCGCACATCACAGCCGCATGTAGTCGGCTGGAGTACGATTCACTTTCGAATCACTGCCATCGTGCGGCTGTAATGCACAACGGCCTACCGACCAGTGCTGACCAACTGGAGGAGATCTGAACTCTCTACAAATATATTCAGAGAGCTAAAGAAGTAAAATCAAGTAGATACTCAACCAAATGGAAACCACTTGGTGCCACAAGACATACTCAAGGTTAAATTACACAGACCCCCCTAGTTTGACCGATCATCAGTTTCAACCCGTCATCTTTAATGTCAACTCTCTCTCTCTCTCTCTCTCTCTTTGGGGGGGGGGGGGGGGGGGTTTGCGAAAGTGCCCATGTATGTCGGCATTGCAGCGGGCCACTTTCGGCGACAACACACCTAAATGTCTTCGGCAACAAAACACTTTCGACGACAACACCGGCATTCATAGGGACTCATTTTCTTACCCGTGCCAATTGGCACGAAGCGGGCGCTTTCGGCGCGACCAAGTCCCTCTCCCCCTATAATCGATAAATCACAGCTGTCTCTATTCGAACGGATTCCTCGAGATTGACCTGATGGTTTGGGACAGCCGAAACTTCAGCAAGCAGGTTTATATTCGTTGATGCGAACAAAGATCACGGGATGAATGGGTCAAGTTTAGTGCAATTTAAATGGGCCGGGATTTTAGGGGTTTAGAACAGTTTATAATGGGTCAGGATTTGAAACCAAGGGGATGGAGTTGGTTGACGGGGTAATAGAGATCGTGCGTTGATTTTTGAACAAATGATTAGATCTATTCGGTTCATTTTTGTACAGTCAGCTTGTCCTAGTCAGCTTTCTTTTTATCTAGTCAGCACAAAACCGACGTGCGAAGTTATATGGACTATAGGGTGGTATTTTTCTAGGGTTTTAAACATGGGGTGAAAGTGATAATCGGACAAACTACAGGGGGTTCCATGCGTAATTCACACTAAATTAATTATTACCCTATAAAAGGGAGACTTGCCCACCACCAAACTTGTATAGATCTTGACGAGAAAATCAGCATGTAACACTAGGGAAATCATTGTGAATGAAGTCAGAATGACATTAAGAACCGGACCTTCAGCTTAAAATATGAGAGAGAATCTCCAAGTCAAGCTTCCCTTGGTGTGCAAGCGGGCCCACTTGTTTCGCCAGTTCCCCGATCACGCGCTCTGTGTAGATGATGTACAGCCCGTTCCTGCATTCCAAAAGCTCCAAAGACTTGCGTGCTCCGAGAACCGATCTCACCCATTCTTCAAAAAGCCCTGCATACCAACCATATTTATGTAAAAATTAAAAAAAAAAATTCCTTCAATAAAACACACATGAACTGTTCTACACCAGGAGTTTATAGCATTCAATTCTGAATCAAGAGATGACTGTCAAACCATGTTTGCAACTGATCTAAGAGAGAGACCACATTATGGAGAATAAATTCCAAAAAATTTCCAAGAATTTGACTGATTTATGCGTTAAACTCATGCTTGGGAAAAAACTGAAATATAGACCGACAGCAATTCGAGCTAAACGATTAGATGCGGCTATTAAATTGAACACTCTACCAAGGATTTGATCCAAGCCAGCATCGAGCCGCTAGGTGTACTAGTAGTCGTGATTCGTTTCTATAAATCAAAATATTCCCCATATACACAGCAAGGGGCAGCTCAATTACTTATAAAAAGAAAGTCAAGGACGAGTTTGGGAATCTCGTTATTGTGAAAAAATAAACGGAGTAGCTCCTAAGCCGCTCTCCTTTCAAGTGTAGGAATTCCAGATTGAACAATTGGGTGCCTATATAACCTAAAACTATGGTGCTTTTGGAAAAAGAATAACATTATTACAAAACGGAAAAAAAAAAGAAATGGAAGCTATTACATAGATAACATCCCATTGTGCATCGGACATCGTTGGTTATGATATACATATGTTTCCCGTTGGAAGTTTGGAACGAAGTACAGTAAATGCCCTAATAACACTTTGCACGATGCCTCATTAGAACGGCAACATGCACAAACGTGCACGTAGCATGAGCACGTTCATGAGGGCGGTGGTGTTGCCGCCGCTAAAAAGTGGTTAGATCAACCCTCCCACCTCCCTCCTGTTTCTTTAGGGTCAAGATGGATCAAACACTGGGACGGTGGGCAGTATAAATTGAAGGTGTTGTACATGAGGCTTGGTCAAAAGTCCACAAGCTGTAATTTGGAGGAAATATAAGGTAAATGTCCCCAAACAGGATATTGATGGCAGCCCATCTAAATATCCTTGGTAGTTCATTGCGAGCTGGATCAGTTGGAAGCCAAGTGTTTGAAGCAGTAAAGGGTGCGTGGAAGTGAGGAAGGCAACTCTCATGTCTCCAAGTAGGCGATGGAGAAAAATATCCTTTAGATGCAATGGTAACATTGCTTGATACTTCGAAACTAGACTTGGAGAAAATATGGTATTTCTTGGGTCGCAAAAAAGACGAGTGAATTCTGTGATAGAGTGGTGCTGATTGAAGAGGTTGCCATCCCAATCCACATTAAACTAAGCTTGAGGCTCCAACATTGAGGAGGGTAACAAAAGAGGAATCAAGTGGCAGTGCGTCAACTTTACCAACGTGCTAGGGAGCATAGGGTAATATAGAGTAATGTAGCCAAACAGACAAGCTAGCAATGTAAACCATAAATGAGTCGTCAGGACGTGACCACGAGACAAACAAGGGCATGAACCAGCTCCCTGTATCAAGTGGGATTATAGCCAAAGGCTCACTAAAGTAAGGCATCAGCTAAGCTGAACAAGAGGATCAACAACAGTTTTCTATGTCCAGATAGCTCTGGAGATTAAATCAGCTATGCACTTTTTGTTGGAAGTTGGGACAATAATATCTACGAGAACAATAAGTATAGCGTCGATAATCGAAAAAATAATGTGATGCTCTCAGACCCACCTCAAACTACTCCTATAGTGTTGAGATGGTCATGCCTCATGCAGTTTAGTCCCACATCGGTAATGGGAGCGGAAATCCTTGTCTTAATATACCCGATTACTCCCCTCCCTCAACAGGTACCTTTTGGGGAGGAACTCGGGTAGTCACGATAGGCCTTGACAGCATGATATTTGCAGGTATCATTGCCATTAATGACCATATCATCAACATAAAGAAGTAACACAGGTCCAAAGTTGACGGGAACAAAAAAAGCTGTGGTCATATTTGATCTAGAAGAAGCCAATAACAAAAAGAGCATGGCTGAATTCCTCAAACCAAGCACAAGGGGTTTGGTTTGACACCATAGATGACACGATAGAACTACCTGACATGCTGAGATGGATGAGCAAGTCCTGACGATGTTTGCATTATCTGATTATCAAGGGGTTCATTATTCTTTTTGATCACGAGGCACGCAAATATTGGATTCACAGAAAAATATGGACAGAGGACCTTGCTAAGTGGTGCGCTTTCGTGCAAATTAGTTATTCATCTATTTCAAAAATTCGGCGTAGAGAACGTAGTCACAGATGAACTTAGCAGGAGATCAAACTTATGGACCTCCTTAATAATAGAGGTCATGGGGTTGAAAGTCTCAGAAGGGTGTATACACTATATACAAGAGCCAAGGGCTTTGGAAAAATCTATAAAGACATCAAGACAATGCAATTAGCGAAAATTCTGAGGTACTTAGTTTCGATGGCTTCCTTTTTCTTGAAATACGCTTATGTCTATGTCCCTTTATGAGCATGTTATCTGGGAATTACATTCTAGATGTTTAGGAGGACAATATGGCAGACAAACCATTGCAGTTTGTTAATGTATAGAGATGGGGCGGGTTATATGTACAGTCGGGTCGGGTTGTGTGTGTATACATGTACATATATATTGGGCTTCAGTCCCTCAATGAGAAGTATTCCATTCTCTCCAAACCCTAGCCGTCATCTCCTACATGGTATCAGAGTTCTAGGGTTTCTCCGCGGTGAAGGCGACTCCTCCGGCAGCCCCTCCAGCACCCTCCTGCACCCGATTCCTCCCTCCGGCAGCCTCTCCAGTACTCCGGAAGCCCTCATCGCCCTCGCCTGCAGCCCCCGCAGCCCCTCCAGCACCCGATTCCCCCCTTCGGCAGCCAATTCCTTTCTCACCCGCACCGGCAGCCCCTCCAACCCCCTCTTGCACCCGATTCCCCCATCCGGCAGCCCCTCCAGCACCCTCCTACACCCGATTCCCCCCTCCGGCAGCCCCTCCAACACCCTCCTACACCCGATTCCCCCCTCCGGCAGCCCCTCCAACAATCCGGAAGCCCCCGCCGCCCCCTCCTGAAGCCCCGCCACCCCCCTTCTGCACCTCCTGCAGTACCCCGCGCCCCTCTTCTTCCAACAGAACCCCCCTACAGCCCCTCCGACCCCCCCGCCATCCCCTGAAGCACCCGCCGCCCCCCTTCGACACCTCCTGTAGCCCACACCGCCCCCCTCCTGCACCTCCTGCACCCCCTGTCGCCCCACCGCTCCTCCCCTAGCCCTCCTCCTCCAGTCCGTCCCCTCTATACCGGATTGCCCGGGACCTCCTTTGTGCCGGCTCGCTCCCGTACTTCAGGGGTATGACTTCATACAATATCTCTTAGCTCTCATACTGCCTGCACACAGTAGCTGATCATCGAGTCCCTCCGTCTCCTCGTTTTGATGGTATTCTCGGGCCACGTCCCTCCACCACGTCAGTCAACTGTGGACGTCTTCAGGGTCCCCTCCGCCATGATGGCGGGACTGCTGCTGCCGCTGATCTCCCTACTCCAGCACCGCCTGCCACCACTCCTGCTCCGTCTCGGTTTTACTCCGACCGCCTCTAGCGCTTTGAGGAGTTATTGTTTCGATACCTTGCCTCCACCGGCTCTTCGACAGATCACAGTCTCCCTGCCACTTCGGGTACTTCTGCTCAGTCTTGGTCTTACTCTGACCGCCTCCAGCGCTTTGAGGAGTTACTGTTTTGATACCTCGCTTCCACCAGCTCTTCGACAGATCACAGTCTTTCTGCCACTCCGGGTACTCAGCTCCATGGATCTTCGACTTGGGTACCTCCTGCCACCTTACCTCCGATCCTTCTGTACTCACGGACTGTAGCCCTGCTCCCACCCACCTGGGATCCACACTGCTGACGGGACTTGTGTACCCATTTCGCAGTGTGGATCCATCACCCCTGTCCCTGATCCTACTGGTCGCCTAACCTTACCTCGTGTTCACCTTGCTCCCCGCCTAAATATTAACTTAAGATCTATTAGTTCTCTTTGTGACTCGGGTCTGATCGTTATATTTACTTCTTTTTGTTCTGTGCAGGATCCGCGGACGGGTCAGAGAGTTGGGCTGGGCTGTAGAGCAGGGGGACTCTATCAGTTGGATCACCTTCAGGTTCACACTTCCACTCCGTCAGCTCTGTCTGTTACCTCTGATGCCGATTTGTGGCACAGAAGGTTAAGTCACATATCCAGTGATCGACTCCAAAGCGTTTTTCGCTCTGACACTTTGGGTCGGGTGTCCTTCTCCCCTCTCTTTGTCTTCACTAGGTGTCGATTAGCAAAGCACCTTGCTCTTCCTTTTTCTACAAGTGTTTCCCGTTCCAACACCCCTTTTGATCTCGTGCACTCTGACGTGTGGGGTCCTGCTCCAGTTGCCTCTTTTACTGGTTTTTTATGTTATGTGAGCTTCATAGATGATTACTCCCGCTGCACCTGGTCTATCTCATGCGTCGCCGCTCCGAGATTCCTCATATTTACAGAACCTTCAATACTATGCTTCACATCCAGATTGGTCGACGCATTAAGACTTTTCGGTCTGATTGTGCCCAGGAGTATCTTTCCTTTGAGATGCGTGAGATCCTTCAAACTCACGACACTCTTCACCAACAGTTGTGTCCCCACACCCATGAACAAAACGGAGTCACTGAGCGCAAACATCGCCATGTCCTCGAGACAGCACGAGCTCTACTTCTGTCTGCTTCTGTTCCACATTCCTACTGGGCTGAAGCTGTCCTGACTGTTGTTCACCTTATCAACATCACTCCGTCCTCCTCCATCTCTGGTGTTTCCCCGTACGAGCGGCTTTACTCCACATCTCCTGACTACTCTCTTCTTCGTACCTTTGGGTGCACGCGTTTCGTCCTCCTCCCTCCCCATGAGCGCACCAAACTCTCTGCTAGGTCTGTTAGGTGTGTTCACTTAGGATTCAGTCGGGAGAACAAGGAATATCAGTGCTACGATCCCTTGGTTCGCTGGATCCGTATCTCTCGTCACGTCTCATTTGTAGAGGATGTCCCGTACTTTTCCACTGAGTCCCGGGATCTTCTCTCACCACCTACGTCATCTTCTACACCGTCACCCCCTCTCACCATCCCCTTTTTACCTCCGTATCTTACTCCCACGCCCACCTTCCCAGTTGAGCCTCCTCTACCTTCCTCGTCTCCTCTGTCTCCATCACCTCCACCTCCCTCATCTCCACCACCTCCCCCGCCACCTCCCTCTCCCCCGTCACCTCCACCACCACTACCTGTCACGCGTGTCTACGTTCGTTGCTCCACAGTTCCTCCCACCGAGACTATCTCCACTGGTACTACTTTGCTTGCAGCTACTCCCACCTCTCCGGCCGCGGATCCTGGTTCTGTTCGACGCTACCCTTCGCGCGAACATCACCCTCCTGACAGATATGACTACTCCCCTGACAGGTTTGGCTACTTTGTGTTTACTCCTGTATCTCCTGACAATCCTGACACTCCCCTGACAGGTTTGGTCCTGTTCGGCGCTACCCTTCGCGCGAACATCACCCTCCTGACAGATATGACTACTCCCCTGACAGGTTTGGTTACTCTGTGTTTACTCCTGTTTCTCCTGACACTTCTGGACACTGTTGTTGCCTCCTACTTTTCGTCCTACCAGGCCTTTCTTATAGCTCTTCACACCCACCGGGAGCCCCAGTTGTACCGTGAGGCAGTTGTACACCCAGAGTGATGACAGGCCATGACAGTCGAACTTGAGGCCTTTCAGCGAACTCAGACATGGGATTTGGTTCCTTGTCCTACTGGCGTGGTTCCTGTTAGCTGCAAATGGATCTTCAAGATCAAGACTCGACCTGATGGGTCCATTGAGCGACATAAGGAGCGCCTTGTTGCTCGTGGTTTCTCCCAGGAGTATGGGATTGACTACGAGGAGACGTTTGCTCCAGTGGCTCGGATGACTACCGTTCGCACCCGCTTAGCCGTGGCAGCTGCTCAAGGGTGGCCTCTACATCAGATGGATGTGACCAACGCATTTCTCCACGATGATCTCTCAGAGGAGGTATACATGGCTCCTCCACCGGGCGTCCCTGCTCCTTCAGGTCACGTCTGTCGTTTGTGCCGAGCCATCTATGGGCTCAAACAGGCCCCTCGTGCCTGGTTTGAGCGATTCCACAGTGCAGTCCTGGCCGCCGGATTTGTTGAGCGCCACTCTGACTATGCCCTGTTCACTCGCTCCTCCAGTCAGGATATTGTAGTTCTTCTCTATGTGGATGATATGATCATCACCGGGGATGACAGTGCCACTATAGCGTCCCTTCAGCGCTACCTTCAGAGTCAGTTTGAGATGAAAGATCTGGGCCCTCTTCGCTACTTTTTGGGCCTCGAGATTGCCCGGTCAGCTCGTGGTCTGTTGGTCTCCCAGCAAAAGTACATCTCCAACATCTTTGCTGATGCTGCTCTTACTGACTCTCGCACTGCTGACACACCCATGGAGCTCAATTTGAAGCTTCTTTCTACAGATGGTGAGCCACTCCAGGATGTCTCCCGCTACCAGAGGCTGGTTGGGATGCTCGTCTACCTCATTATGACCCGGCCAGACATTGCCCATGCTGTTGGCATTGTCAGTCAGTTCGTTCAGGCTCCTCGTTCGGTTCACTATACAGCACTCCTTCGGATTATCCGCTACCTCCGAGGCACCATCACCCGCTCACTACTTTTTCCCTCCACCTCTCCGTTGGTGCTGCGTGCCTACTCCGATGCAGATTGGGCAGGAGATGTAGCCACTCGCCGTTCTACTACCGGATACTGTGTGTTCCTTGGTGATTCTCTCATTTCTTAGCGAAGCAAGAAACAGGAGTCTGTTGCTCGCTCCAGCACCGAAGCCGAATACAGGGCTATGGCTTCCACCACCGCAGAGATTGTCTGGCTTCGTCGCCTTCTACTCGACTTGGGAGTTGTGATATTCGGGCCGACGCCTCTCTTCTGTGACAACAGGAGTGCTATTCAGATTGCTAGCAACCTGGACTTCCATGAGCGGACAAAACATATTGAGGTTGATTGTCACTATGTTCGCCAGGAGTTTCTCGACCACACCATCTCCTTGCCATTCATTCCATCATTGGAGCAAACTGCTGATTTTCTGACGAACCCCCTTACGATTGCTTACTTCCGGCATTTTATCGGCAAACTCTCGGTCCATGATCCACCGTGAGTTTGAGGGGGAGTGTTAATGTATAGAGATGGGTCGGGTTATATGTACAGTCGGGTCGGGTTGTGTGTGTATACATGTACATATATATTGGGCTTCAGTTCCTCAATGAGAAGTATTTCATTCTCTCCAAACCCTAGCCGTCATCTCCTAACACAGTTTTTGAGAAAAGTTTCATTGGACTAGATTGAGGGAAAGATGCCGCAAAGATAATTGGACGATGTTATACTTGTCAAGTGGCTAAGGTAGTGAAGAAAAATATGGGACTATACACTCACTTCTCATGCCAAATGTCGTGGTAAGTCATGAGTATGGATTTTATACTATAATGATAAAAAACTGTTCAAGGCCATGAATCCATATGTGATAATCGATCAATTTTCAAAGGTGACGTATTTCATTCCATGTGGAAAGACTACAGAAGCCTCAAAGTTGTCACACTCTTCTTAAAAGAGGTAGTTTGTGTACATGGGGTCACAAAATTGGTTTCTTTTGATCGATATATGAACTTAATGAGTTATTTCAGGGAATTCTTCGGAGATTCATGAGAACCAACCTCAATCTTTTAGTGCATATCACTCTCAGACAAAGTCTAGGTAATCGATTGCAGTTTGGAGACCAACTTTCTTCATGGGATCAAATTCTACCCTCTACAAAATATGTCGACAATAATTCGGTGGATCATTTGACAGAAATTCACCATTTGAAGTAGTTCTTAAAGTAAAGCCACAACAACCAATTGACTTGGTTCTCTTACCCATAGCCAAATGCAGATACCGTGATGAACTCAAATCCTTTGCTAAGCACATGCAAAAGATTCATGAGAAAGTTCAACGACTGATTGCTCAGAGCAATGGAAGCTACAAGGCAAGAGCAGATGCACATCGAAGGTTCATGGAATCAAAGGAAGAACGTTTCATGATGGTGCACATAAAACCTAAAAGATTTCATAAGGGGAAAAATCAGAAGCGACATCCACGATGTGTAGGAACTTATATTGTGCTAAAGAAGATTATCCAAATGCTTGTGTTGGAGCTACCTAAAGAGCTCAATACTAGCCCTATTTTCAGTGTTGAGGATCAACTCTTTACTAGGGTCACCATGAAGACAAGAACTCTGAAATTGAAGCGTTGAGAATACCATGTGCCCAAGTTCAAAACTTGCTAGTTGAAATGTTGGGCCTTTGATTGGAAAGAGTAGAGAACTGGTAGACCCAGAGCTCGAGGATGTAGTTATCTGATGACGAGAAAAAGAGTGTTGCTTACAAGAAACCAAATGGAAAGGCGGAAAATCTAAGGAAATTGATAATGGGCACAAACTTATATATGTAGGGTAGGATTATACCAGCCATAGAGTTGAATATTAATGGATAAGGATATGGAGGATAATATTGTTGAGGTTAACTTATAAAAAATAGATTATTGGCAACAAAATTGATTTTAGGTGAGGATATTAATAATGTAATTAGTGCTTATGCACACCACAAGTAGGATTCCATGGAAATGTAAAAAAGCAATTTTGGATGAATTAATGCAAGGAATTCAAAGGAGAAAGGATATTTATATGTAGGGATTTAAATGGCCATGTTGGGAGAAGTAATAGAGGATATGAGAAAGTACATGAGGGACAAGGTGTTTTGGAGAGAGAAATGCAATTGGAGATTCTATATTGCAGTTCACGGTGGTCTATGATATGATAGCTAATACTTATTTCAAGAAAGAGATGAACATTTAATTGCATACCAAAGTTGCTCAAATGCATTAAGGGTGCAACTTGGGTCGGTTGGTTTGGGTTTGAGCCAATCCGAAACCGACCCGGAAGCCAACCAGAAACCGACCCGGAAGTGGTTGGTTCTACAATTTCTTGACTTGACCCAACTCAAACTCAACATAAACCCAACCCAACCCGACCCAAACCAAATCGGGTTAGTTCGGTTCGGTTCTCGGGTCAATCTTAAACAGACACAAATCAACCATCATGCCTAGTGTTCCTCCAAAATATGTAGGGAGCATTCATATATAGATACTATCAACTTATCAAGTGGAGGAAAAATCCATAGAAGCAGTCATAGATACTATCAAGTGGATTCACAAAGATGAATTGACAAGTTAACTGGTTCGGTTCTCAGGAATGTATAGTACATTTTAAACCCGACCCGGGAATGTATGCTATACTTTGATATGGGTTCGGTTCTTGGGTTGGTTCGGGTTTACCCAAGCCCTAACCCAGAACCGACCTGGATTTCATCGGGTCATGGAAAATGGGAACCGACCCAACCCGACTTTGTAAAATACCCGAACCAACCCAACCCATTTAAGTCGGGTTGGTTCGGTTCTCGGATTTACCTGACCCAAGTTGCACCCCTAAAATACATCACATATAGATTATTTTTTATTAACAAGGAATAAGAATTCCATGTGCAAAGATTGTAAGGTGGTACCAGAAGATTTTGACAACACAACCTAGGCTAGTGGTGTTGGATGTATATAATAGCAGCAAGAAGAAAAGAAAACAAGCTAAAATAGCCCCAAGAATAAGATGGTGGAATTAAAAAGGGAATGGTATGACATGCTTTAAAGAAAAGTTAGTAAAAGAGGGGAATTGAATCTTGGAAAGTACACCAAATATGATGTGGGATCAGATGGCAAATTGTATTAAGAGAATTGCTGGAGAAGTCCTTGGAGAATCTAGAAGTTATCAACATGGGGATAAACATAGATGGTGGTGGAATGATGAGGTCCAAAAGACAATCAAGAAAAAGAGATCATGTTTTACAAAATGGAAGAAACCAAATGACATTTGGGACTTACAAAGATATAAAAAACAAAGAAGGATGCTAAAAGCCTAGTTAGTTAGGCTAACTTCGTAGGTTTTGAGAACTTGGATGATAAGTTAGGCTCCTAGGAGAGTGAGAAATAAATATCCAAATAGTGTACTCAAGGCGGCTAGGCGTTGCCAAGGTATTTTGGATTGTCTAGGCAAAGCGGTGCATAGGCAGTATATACAAACACACACATGTACATATAATTTTCTAATGATAAAATTGTAATTTATCATATTCATACTTACAAAAAATTAACAATGAAAATAAAAAATGATATTTTTAAGGACTCAACAATATGAAATTTATTTAATATTCAAACATAGATCAAAATAAAAATTGCCAATGTAAGCAAGTTTATTGACTTGATAACATATAAAACACCACAAAATCATGAAAAACATGATTAATCAATAAATCAAGAACCATCATCACCATTCGCACGAAGGTCTATTCCACTTGAAATATGACTCCCCATCATAATCACCACCAACTTCAGCATATAAATCTTGACCTGAAACATGGAAATCATCTAAAGATTGTTCATCATCTTCAGTGCTTGTGCTTGTGTGCTTTTTCTGTCTCTTTGTCTTCCTTCATCTGTTCCACTAGTTTCAACAACAAGATCTCATGTTAAGCCATCATCGTAAACACAGTCCTCGAGTGGTTGCATTTTCCCATCAAAAGCTACCCCAAAAAATTGGCCAAGCGCCAAGGCGGTCTAGGGGGGCACGTAGGTGCTGGGGGATCCGAAACACCTAGGTGGCCCTAGGCACTAATTTGACAACATTGATACAAATTAGCTAGAATGAGGATAAAAAAATAGAGATATAGATCAAGTTACGTACATCAGAAGTGAGGGCAATACTATCTTGGTAAAGGAAGATGAGATTAAAGGCAGATGAGAATGCTACTTTCAAAAATTAATGAATTAAAACCCCACTGGAGAAGTATATTTAGAATAACAACAATAGGGATTGACATGCCTAATTGTTCAATTAAAACAATTTAAGTTGAGGCTTTGAAAAGGACGCATAAAATCAATGAACCTCGATTGGATGCCAATTGAAGTTTGGGCAACCTTAGGAAGAAGTATGAACTGGATTAGAACAACATGATCTATTGTAAGTGTAGCGAGCCAGCTCCTTTCCTCTTCATGACCTCCTGATTCAAATTTTGTCTCTAGATAGAAACCAGAAGAAACATTCTACTCTTGGAGGCAGTGGTTTTCTAACTTTTACATGCAAGAGGCTAAGGTTCAAACCCATTGATAAACTAATGAAAGGAGGGACCAAGAAAAACCATTATGTTCCCACTTCTAGACCATCTGGTTCAGCTTCTCCTGCTAGATGGATATAACACACAATTCGCACAATAGGTTAGCCAGGCTAGCCTTCTCGTAGTCTTTTAGATACCTAATAAAAGTCGGGCTCCAAAAAAATCTTTTGAATCCACAGATCAGTAGTCATTCAACCTTCTCATCCACGGAAAATGAAAATAAAGAAGGTAGAGGAGTCACATACATTGGCGGTCTTCACAAAAACGATTGATAAATCTCATAATCAGCCTCCCATGTAATCTTGCTAACAATCACAAGAACAATGGCTGAAATTTTTCTCCAAGTGTCCGATATTTCGAACATATTCCAGCTTCCAACAAACCCCCCCTACCTGTACTTAGCAAAGGCACAAGTTTCCAGACACACCTGTTATCATCAAGAAACATAGAAAACCATCATTTAGGAATTCCAATGTTCATCCCATCTCACAGTTTTGATTTCAGAACACGCGCTTCTTTTGGTTTTGTTAGATACCCTCGCACCTCAAAACCCGGGTTGTAAGGGGAGGTCCACAGCGGGTATATTAAGCGGGTCATGGGTGCCTCCCTTACCGATGTGGGACTATCCGTTAACACTCCCCCTCACGCGGAGCACGCATGGCAAGGATCCTCCCACGCGGAGCACGCATGGCAAGGCACGATCGGTGGGGAGCACCCGGAGCGGGAGCAGGAGACAGGCTAGCTCTGATACCATGTTAGATACCCTCGCACCTCAAAACCCAGGTTTTGAGGTGCGAGGGTATCTAACATGGTATCAGAACTAGCTTGTCTCCTGCTCCTGCTCTATTCTCTCCAAACCCTAGCCGTCATCTCCTAACATGGAATCAGAGCTCTAGGGTTTTCTCATGCGACGACGGCAGCCACCTCCGGTCTCCCCCTCCACCCGGCAGTCTTCCTCCGGTCTTCCCCTTCACCCGGCAGCCCCCCCTCCGACCTCCTCGCCTCTCCCCTCCGCCCACCTAGCTCCCCCCGCACCTCCCCTCCGCCCGACCTGCCCCCCCCCCCCCCGCACCTCCCCGCCTCTCCCCTCCGCCCGTCCGGCCCCCCCCCGCACCTCTTCTCCCCCCCGCCCGGCCCCGACCGCTCCCCCTCCACCTGCCCGACCTCCCCTCCCCCCGCACCTCCCCTCCGCCCGACCTGCCCCCCCCCCCCCCCCCCCCCGCACCTCATCGCCTCTCCCCTCCGCCCGTCCGGCCCCCCCGCACCTCCCCTCCGCCCGACCTGCCCCCCCCCCCCCCCCCCCCCCCCGCCGCACCTCATCGCCTCTCCCCTCCGCCCGTCCGGCCCCCCCGCACCTCCCCTCCCCCTGCTCGTACCTCCTCGACCGCTCCCCCTCCACTTGCCCGGCCTCCCCGACCTATCCCCGCCGCCCGCCCAGCCCCCCGACCCCTCGCCTTTGCTCGCCCCCCCCACCCCCCCCCCCCCCCCCCCCCCCCCCGCCCCTCCCGATGCCCGATAGGCTCCCCTAGCCCCCCCCCCCGGCACCTCTCCTCCCTCCGATCAACCCTCTCGACCCCTCCCTCCACCCCACAGGCCCCCCTGTACCCCCTGAAGCCCCACTGCCCCCCTTCTCTGTACCGAACTGCCCGTCTCCTCTGTATGTACTGCTTTAGACCTCCCTTGTGCCGGCTCGTCCCCGTACTTCAGGGGTATGGCTTCCTACAGCATCTCTCGGCTCCCATACTGCCTGCACACAATCGCTGCTCGTCGAGTCCCTCCGTTTCATTGTTTTGATGGTATTCTCGGGCCACGTCCCTCCACCACGTCAGTCGACTGTGGACGTCGTACGGATCCCCTCCGCCATGATGGTGAGACTGCTGCTGCTGCTGATCTCCCTACTCCAGCACCGACTGCCACCACTCCTGCACCGTCTCGGTCTTACTCTGACTGCCTTCAGCGGTTTGAGGAGTTACTGTTGCGATACCTCACCTCCACCAGCTCTTCGATAGATCACATTCTCTCTGCCACTCCGGGTACTTCTGCTTAGTCCCGGTTTTACTCCGACCGCCTCCAGCGCTTTGAGGAGTTACTGTTAGATACCCTCGCACCACAAAACCCGGGTTGTAAGGGGAGGTCCACAGCGGGTATATTAAGCGGGTGATGGGTGCCTCCCTTACCGATGTGGGACTATCCGTTAACACTCCCCCTCACGCGGAGCACGTGTGGCAAGGATCCTCCCACGCGGAGCACGCATGGCAAGGCACGATCGGTGGGGAGCACCCGGAGCGGGAGCAGGAGACAGGCTAGCTCTGATACCATGTTAGATACCCTCGCACCTAAGAACCCGGGTTTTGAGGTGCGAGGGTATCTAACATGGTATCAGAACTAGCCTGTCTCCTGCTCCTGCTCCATTCTCTCCAAACCCTAGCCGTCATCTCCTAACATGGTATCAGAGCTCTAGGGTTTTCTCATGCGACGACGGCAGCCACCTCCGGTCTCCCCCTCCACCCGGCAGTCTTCCTCCGGTCTTCCCCTTCACCCGGCAGCCCCCCCTCCGACCTCCTCGCCTCTCCCCTCTGCCCACCTGGCTCCCCCCGCACCTCCCCTCCGCCCGACCTGCCCCCCCCCCGCACCTCCCCGCCTCTCCCCTCCGCCCGTCCGGGCCCCCCCGCACCTCTTCTCCCCCCCGACCGCTCCCCCTCCACCTGCCCGACCTCCCCTCCCCCCGCCCCGCCCCCCCCGCACCTCCCCGCCGCTCCCCCCGCACCTCCCCGCCGCCCGACCTGCCCCCCCCCCCCCCCCCGCACCTCATCGCCTCTCCCCTCCGCCCGTCCGCCCCCCCCCGCACCTCCCCTCTGCCCGACCTGCCCCCCCCCCCCCCCCCGCCCCGCACCTCATCGCCTCTCCCCTCCGCCCGTCCGGCCCCCCCGCACCTCCCCTCCCCCCGCCCGGCCCATCCGTACCTCCTCGACCGCTCCCCCTCCACCTGCCCGGCCTCCCCGACCTATCCCCGCTGCCCGCCCAGCCCCCCAACCCCTCACCTTTGCTCACCCGCCCCCCCCCCCCCCCTTCGATGCCCGATAGGCTCCCCTAGCCCCCCCCCCCCCGACACCTCTCCTCCCTCCGATCAACCCTCTCGACCCCTCCCTCCGCCCAACAGGCCCCCTCCCTCCACCCCGCAGGCCCCCCTGAAGCCCCACTGCCCCCCTTCTCTGTACCGAACTGCCCGTCTCCTCTGTATGGACTGCTTTAGACCTCCCATGTGCCGGCTCGTCCCCGTACTTCAGGGGTATGGCTTCCTACAGCATCTCTCGGCTCCCATACTGTCTGCACACAATCGCTGCTCGTCGAGTTCCTCTGTCTCATTGTTTTGATGATATTCTCGGGCCACATCCCTCCACCACGTCAGTCGACTGTGGACGTCGTACGGATCCCCTCCGCCATGATGGTGAGACTGCTGCTGCTGCTGATCTCCCTACTCCAGCACCGACTGCCACCACTCCTGCTCCGTCTCGGTCTTACTCCGACCGCCTCCAGCGGTTTGAGGAGTTACTGTTGCGATACCTCACCTCCACCAGCTCTTCAACAGATCACAGTCTCTCTGCCACTCCGGGTACTTCTGCTTAGGTCTCGGTTTTACTCCGACCTGCCTCTAGCGCTTTAAGGAGTTACTGTTAGATACCCTCACACCTCAAAACCCGGGTTGTAAGGGGAGGTCCACAGCGGGTATATTAAGCGGGTGATGGGTACCTCCCTTACCGATGTAGGACTATCCGTTAACACTCTCCCTCACGCGGAGCACGCGTGGCAAGGATCCTCCCACGCGGAGCACGCATGGCAAGGCACGATCGGTGGGGAGCACCCGAAGCGGGAGCAGGAGCAGGAGACAGGCTAGCTCTGATACCATGTTAAATACCCTCGCACCTCAGAACCCGGGTTTTGAGGTACGAGGGTATCTAACATGGTATCAGAGCTAGCCTGTTTCCTGCTCCTGCTCCATTCTCTCCAAACCCTAGCCGTCATCTCCTAACATGGTATCAGAGCTCTAGGGTTTTCTCGTGCGACGACGACAACGACGGTAGCCACCTTCGGTCTCCCCCTCCACCCGGCAGCCTTCCTCCGGTCTTCCTCTTCACCCGGCAGCCCCCCCTCCGACCTCCCCGCCTCTCCCCTCCGCCTACTTGGCTCCCCCCGCACCTCCGCCCGACCTGCCCCCCCCCCCTGCACCTCCTCGCCTCTCCCCTCCGCCCGTCCGCCCCCCCCCGCACCTCTTCTCCCCCCCCGCCCGGCCCCGACCGCTCCCCCTCCACCTGCCCGGCGTCCCCTCCCCCCGCCCCGCCCCCCCGCACCTCCCCGCCGCTCCCCCCGCACCTCCCCTCCGCCCGACCTGCCCCCCCCCCCCCCCCCCCGCACCTCATTGCCTCTCCCCTCCGCCCGCCCGGCCCCCCCGCACCTCCCCTCCCCCCGCCCGGCCCCCCCTTACCTCCCCTCCCCCTGCCCGGCCCACCCGTACCTCCCCGACCGCTCCCCCTCCACCTGCCCGGTCTCCCCGACCTATCCCCGCCGCCCGCCCAGTCCCCCGACCCCTCGCCTTTGCTCGCCCGGCCCCCCTCCCCAGCCCTCCCGACCCCTCCCTCCGCCCGATAGGCTCCTCTAGCCCCCCCCCCGGCACCTCTCTTCCTTCCGATTAACCCTCCCGACCCCTCCCTCCGCCCGACAGGCCCCCCAGGCCCCCTCCCTCCACCCCGCAGGCCCCCCTGCACCCCCGCCCCCTCCTGCACCCCCTGAAGCCCCACCGCCCCCCTTCTTTGTACCGAACTGCCTGTCTCCTCTGTATGGACTGCTTTAGACCTCCCTTGTGCCGGCTCGCCCCCGTACTTCAAGGGTATGGCTTCCTACAGCATCTCTCGGCTCCCATACTGCCTGCACATAGTTGTTGATCGTCGAGTTCCTCCGTCTCCTTGTTTTGATGGTATTCTCGGGCCACGTCCCTCCACCACGTCAGTTGACTGTGGACGTCGTACGGATCCCCTCCGCCATGATGGTGAGACTGCTGCTGCTGCTGATCTCCCTACTCCAGCACCGACTGCCACCACTCCTGCTCCGTCTCGGTCTTACTCCGACCGCCTCCAGCGGTTTGAGGAGTTACTGTTGTGATACCTCGCCTCCACCAGCTCTTCGACATATCACAGTCTCTCTGCCACTCCGGGTACTTCTGCTTAGTCTCGGTCTTACTCCGACAGCTTCCAGCGCTTTGAGGAGTTACTGTTAGATACCCTTGCACCTCAAAACCCGGGTTGTAAGGGAGATCCACAGCGGGTATATTAAGCGGGTGATGGGTGCCTCCGTTACCGATGTGGGACTATCCGTTAACACTCCCCCTCACGCGGAGCACGCGTGGCAAGGATCCTCCCACGCGGAGCACGCATGGCAAGGCACGATCGGTGGGGAGCACCCGGAGCGGGAGCAGGAGCAGGAGACAGGCTAGCTCTGATACCATGTTAGATACCCTCGCACCTCAAAACCTGGGTTTTGAGGTGCGAGGGTATCTAACAGGTTTCATCACCTCCCATTTGAATAAATAGTACTCTTGTCTATAGCAATGCTAGATCTCTGATGGAACCTCTTACAAGAAGAATCTATCCTTTGGATAATAGCTTGAGGAACAAAGAATACTAAAAAATTAAAACAAAGCAATGTTTATTAGAAGTGGAAATAATAAAGGTTTACTACTTTGGGACAAATAAAAACACCCAAATGTTTCTGATTCTTTTCTGAAAAATGATGCTAAAAAAGGAATTAAAAATTTAATAATTGCATAAAACAATGTCATCTTTTAAGTAAAAGCAACTTTTATACTAGATCTATTAAACAAAGTATGGGTGCCTGGATCAGCTTAACCATCTTCATGTGTTTCACCTTTCCATTGTGCTACTCAGTAACTTCTTGGGTATATTTTCATCTGACTTAAATTGACCATCCAACAGATACAGTATGAATACATATTGAAAGTGCACTTATTTGATGTTCTCTGCAAGGCAAGCAGTTTAAGTCATATGAATGAATAATGGAGCGCTAACATGTTCTCAGAATTAAATTGATCATCCAACGGATACAGGAAGAATACATCTTAAAAGTGCACATACTTGATCTTCTTTGCAAAGCGAACAGTTATGTTATATGGAAAAAACAATGGAGTGCTATACTGGCTGGTAGGTGGTTGTGTATTGAAGAGGATAGTATAAAGTATTCAACTGCACAAGATAGTGCAGCACAAGATCACACAAAACATTACAGATTATCATGTAAACGACAATGTGACTTTCAGCCCGAAAATCAAGTAATTCAGTCCTGTACTGTTCACAATCATCATGCCCAATCCCTACTTTCAAATTACATGTGCATGGCCATAAAACATAGCATTCCTCAACGCCCATATGTTTCTTACAAATAACAGATTATCACATGTAATTTATGCATTTTTATTATGGACTAGAATGGGCAGAGCATAAATTATAATGCCAGTTCCAGAGCTCACAAAATAGTGTGCAATAGAAATGGTTGACGTCGAAAAAAATAAGATCAGGCTACCAGGGTTTTAGAGGTACTAACTAATATCAAAATCTCCACTAGTTGTCCAGTTTTGCAAATAATCTGATATCAAGAATTCGATGAGCTGAATCCTGCTCTTCACAAAAAGGAAGGTTATGAAGAACAATAAACTTGACTCATATTAAGTAAAAGTCGTCTACAGTCACTGAACATAGTTGATATAGTCCACTAAAGCCAACAAAATGTAAATGTAACATGATAATCTTCATATGGAATCTTAGGCAAAAGAAACCTGTATATCACATCTAATGATACTGTAATTATTCTATTTTGTTTGGGTTCATGTCAATATATATCATATGACAGCAATCGGTTTTCATAGTTAAATTGAGTAGAAAAACCAATAGGTTTCAAAAGATAAACCTCAACTACTATGCGGAACTCAAAAAAGCACATAATGGTCTCCTAAGGAATAAATCCCAGCTTCACGTGGGACATATTTGGCATGCTGACTATGGGATTTTGGTTCATCTTGGCCAACGTGGTCATGAGGCCAACATACCCGGAATTGTTGGGTGTCAATATTACATGAATATACAAATAAAAATAAGCATGCATGCAAAAAATATACAAAACCAATATGTTAATAAAATTGATATTTGAATGATTGTGATTATTTGCAAAAAAATGGAAAACTGCTTTTACATGACAATAAGGGTCATTGATGAGACACATTTCCTTTAAGGGATGTGGAGGTTCTTATATAAGAAGGGATTGTTTGATTAGTAAGAGCAACAGCTTTTATGCCTCATCTTCAAAATCCACGAAGTATATATATTCAAATGATATGTTGACTAGGACCTGATCTATTCATTGACCTTAATAGTGCTAGATTATCAAGGAGAGTGCTTTCAAGGAAAGGAGATACAAGGGCATCCTTTTCCATCAACCCAGCATGAATCTTTTCACCAAAGTTTGGAGATGTTAATCTCTCTCTCTCTCTCTCTCTCTCTCTCTCTCTCTCTCTCTCTCTCTCTCTCTCTCTCTCTCTCTCTCTCTCTCTCTCTCTCTCTCTCTCTCATGTGGGGCAAGGGGGGTCTCACAAGAATAAAATAAAGGCCCGCTCTAGGACATCAGAGGTTAAAAGGTCAAGTCAGTTTTATGTGCTGGATGGGTTAATCCATGGATGACATGATTGGATTGGTCTTGAAAAATATACGACTTCGGTATTTGGGTCATTGGAATCGATTGGGTGGATCAAAGTTTTGGAAGTTGGAAGACTTAGGGTTTTGTAGTACCTCGCTGCAGTGCAGAAAGAACAACCGAGCCTCGATAAAGCGAATATTAGTCAACATCCGCCGGTCGGATCGTCATGAAATTTTGACAGGATTTAGATAATTTCATTGGGCTTCCAACAAATCTAGAATGAGGTCGATCAGAGTAGTCTCCTGAAACAATTCTCCGATCACAGATCTGCCCTGCAAATTCTGGACATCAATAGTCGTTGGCTGGGATCTAAGCGAGAGAGAGGAGGAGCCCTAGGAAGCACGGACACTTCCCCATGCCCCCCGTACCCGTGTCGGACACCGACACTCGCCGGACGCGCGTCAGCCACACACCGGACCAGTGTTCTAAAAAGCGGTCTAGGCGGCCGCCTAGGCGCTAGGCGGCCCCCCACCGCCTCGCCTAGGCCCTAGGCGCTCCAGAAAAGCGGCCAAGCTCCCAGGCGGAGCTAGGCGGCCGCCTAGGCGGTCTAGGCGGGGCAAGGCGGCCGCCTAGGCGGTCTAGGCGGGCTGAGGTTGGCCAGGCGAGCCAGGAGGGCTGAGGCTGACCAGGCGGGCCAGGCGGGTTGAGGCTGGCCAGGCGGGCTAGGCGGGCCAGGCGGACCATGTTTGCTTTTGTTCTTATTAATCACTCAATCTTGAATTATGGTTATATACTTGTTCTTTAAAATAATGGTTTGGAATAATCTTGAACTTATATTAATTTTTAAACATATATATATTATATAATATCAAAATAATAATTAAAATAATTAAAAAAAAGGCAAAACGCCTAGGCGCCGCCTAGGCCCCGCCTAGGCCGCCTAGGCGCTAGGCGGCCCCCCACCGCCCGACTAACGCCTAGCGCTTTTTAGAACCTTGCACCGGACACGCATGTGCCATGTCCCACGTGCTTTTGGAAGCCGGACACTTGTCGGACACTTGCCAGATACACACCGAACACGGCGGGTTGACGGACTGTTCGATATAGGGTCGGATCACAAGCTATTGTGATTCAGTTTTGGCTTCAACCTATATGATCCTCTGAGGTTATAACCTCCGAGGATCAGGTAGGTTAAAGCCAAAACTGAATCACAGTCGTTCTTTCGCATGCCATTTGGGACTGCGTGCGATTCACTTGTCAGGTTGGTTTTAACGGACGGTTAAGATTCAGTTTTGGCTTTAACTTATCTGATTTTCTGAGGTTTCAGATATGTTGAAGACAAAATTGAAACACAGTCGTTCTTTTCCATACCATTTAGAGTTGTGTGCGATTCATCGATTGGGCTGGATATAACTAACGATTGTGATTCAGTATGCATTAAAATTTTATTTTAGTTGTTTTCTATGAAGTTTTCTCGGTTATTGAAATATATATGAATTGTAGACACATAAAATATAAATAAAAATATTAATTTATTTTACCGTGTCCCCGCTGTACCCGTGTCCTACTTTTTTAGGATTTGCCGTGTCGGTGAACCCGTGTCATGTCGTACCTGTATCCTCGTACCAGTGTCGGTGTTTCTTAGGCGACCGTCGATGATGCTCACACAAGAATTAGGGTTTGAGAGAGGTACTCAAGTAGGAGGAGAGAAGAGGAAAAGGAAGATCCAGAGTCCACCAGATTCGAGGAATCCATCTTTGATAGATTCCTATCCAAAAATCCTAAATATGCAAGCGAGCAATCTCATATTTTTATTCATAATTCATTGATATCATAAAAGAGAAGGAACATGCTCTTATATAATGAGCCGATTTACATTGATAATCATTCCTAAGCAAAGTGAGACTATAAAAAGATGAAAAGTGACTTGCAATCCACGTAAAAAAACCCCTAATAAATATGGCAAAAATGACATGTTAAAATAGGCAATAAATAAATAATTAGATAATTGGGTCTCTTGGGCCAATCACAGATAGAGAGGGTGCAGTTGTCGAGTTTGATCCCTATTATTCACTCCGACTTAGAAAGAACTCGCCCACAAGTTCTGTAAATTCGAACCAAGGCAAAGGTCTTCAAAGTCTAGCAAATCTCCAAAGCAGTCGCCAATGTTTGAAGCTGACGGTATAGATCCAACAATGTGAGTGCGTCGCACCGTAGTCAACTCCTGGGTCCCATACGAAGAAGTTGATACTGTCGAGCATGGACCCGAAGTTAGGTAGGTAGTAGCACGAGCTGCTGACAGTCATCACTTGGGCAGGCTGATGAATTGGCATGGATGAAATCACGTACAAGTGTAATAGGCAGATTACCAGAGCCAGAGATGGAATATCTAGCCCAATGAAGTTGACCATCGGGGCCAGTGTGTTGACGTCGATACCCAAAAGCGGCTCGCCTGAAAGAACCACCTCGACAAAATCAGTTGTAGGTGGTTGCACAGCTAGCGGCAGATGCTTTATTGAAGGTAAAGGCGGAGGATGAGGCTCTACTGGGGTCGGAGGCTCTACCGAAGAAAGATCGCTGGAGGGTGGACTCGCCTCAGTGATTGCCACTGATGGCACTGGTGGAGGTAGAGAAACATCTAAAAGAATAATGTGATTGTTAACCAATGCGTATTGGTCATCTAGCGAATGGTCCCATTTGGCTTGTCACTGTTGTTGTTTTGCTTGAAATCTTTATTGTTCCCAAACTTGTAGCACATACTCAATAGAATTCATTATACTCTGGGTCTCTGGATAACTCGGGATGACGGAATTAAACCGGAGGAACCACTGGAGAAAAGATTCTGCAAGTGAATTGAGTGCATATGCCCGAACACGAATACAGGAAGAGTAATTCTCCACAAGAGTGGTACAAGGTAGAAGAATATATTGTTCATACTTAACTAGGTTGAAGATATCCAAATAGGATGTGGCATGATAGGGAGCATGAGGACTATATGCCGGATGAACTACGAGGTCCCTCATATATCATGTAAATAACCTCGGATCATGCCAAATAAAAGCTTGTAAAGAAGAAAGATATAAAGAAGGGGGAGAAGACCCGAAGTCTATTAGATTCGAGGAATCCACAACTTTCTTGATCCAATCCAGGATTAAAGACGCCGTCAAACAATTTTTCATTCATCTTTTGTTCATTCCTTGATTATAATAAAAGAACCAACACCTTTTTATAAGAAGCGGGATTACATGCATATGGTTCCAAACTTCCACAAGTGATGTGGAACTAAAACTAAAAGAATACTTGACTTGCATGCCAAGACTAAAATTATCTAATTAAAAGTAACAAAAATCAATTAATAAATGCATTAAATAAGACAATGGGCATGTCTGGGCCCATCGCTGGCAGAGAGGGTGCGGTTGTTTGGTTGATTCCCATCATTTACCCCTACTTAGAAAGAACTCGCCGACGAGTTCTGTGAAGTCGAAGTAGTCGAGACCGTCTGGACTTGGGACTCCTCCATAACATCTTGTTGGCATCTAGAGCTGTTGATGTATGCCTAGTAGATATGGTTGAGTAGCACCGTAGTCAATTCCTGGATCCCATTAGAAGAGACAACACCCAAGTGAGTCAGACAAAGTACCCGAGTTAGGGGTGGAAGATCTAGCCCGATGAAGTCAACCATCAGGGCCATCTTACTGACGTCGACACCCAAAAACGGCTTGGCTGAGAGAACTAACTCGACAGAAGCAGCTGCAGGCGGTAGCATAGCTGGCGGCGGGTGCTCCAATAAAGGTAAAGGCGGAGGCTGAAGCTCCACTGGAGGCAAAGGCGGAGGTTCCACAGTGATCGGAAGCTCTGTCGGAGAAAGCTCGTCAGTGGATACTCTCCTCAAGAAACTTCACTGATGGAGAGATTCGGAATAACGCGACTGCTGACCAACGTGCATAGGTTATCACACGAATGTTCCTATTTGGCTGCAAGCTGCTGATTAAGCAGCTGTTGTTGGGGGCGGACTTATGCTTGGATCTTCAGATGCACCAATTCAACCTTACTTTTAACAAGTACCTTGAGGACATGACTGTATTTGTCTTAACGGGTCCAACCAGGGGGGTCTTGGAGAAAGAACTATCTGAATGGCTCAATCGAAAAATTATTATCTTTCTAGCGATTTCCTAAGCTGTATTTTCTTCCCAAGTAGATATCGACATTAGAAGATGTCGGGAAGGTATTATGGAGGCGACGAATCGATCAAAAGCGTTGGTGTGAATGGGTTAAGGGTCATCACAAGATCGGTCACCATGGTAAGATATGGTGACATCTCGCTCTGATACCAAACTGTTGCGGGACGAACTACGGGGTCCCTCAGAAATCATGTAAATAACCTCGGATCATGCCAAATAAAAGCTTATAACGAAGAAAGTTATAAAGGGGGAGAAGAGAAGAAGGGGGAGAAGACCTCGAGTCCACCGGATTCGAGGAATCCAACTTTCTTAATTCAATCCAGGATCAAAGACACAATCAAGCGATTTTTCATTCATATTTTATTCATTTATTGATTATAATAAAAGAACTAACGCCTTTTCATAAGAGGCAGGATTACATGCATATGGTGGTACAACTGATGTGGGACTTAAACTAAAAGAAAACTTGACTTGCGCATCAAGTCTAAAATTACCTAATTAAAAGTGACATAATTTAATTAATAAATGCATTAAATAAGATAATGGGCCAGTCTGGGCCGATCGCTGCAGAGAGGGTGTTGTCGTCGGGTTGGTTCCCATCACTTTGTGTGTTTTTGTGAGTGAGAGAGAGAGAGAGAGAGAGAGAGAGAGAGAGAGAGATGCAGGATCGATCCTTTAAATGATGCAATGTTCAAAGATTACTAATTGTTTTACAACTTAACAATATCAAACATAAAACAAGAGAGACTTTCCGGGTATGGGAATCGAGTCCAGTGATGTAATACCAGGCCTTAAATTGTCGTCCTAAAAGGTTTACCAATTTAAAAGATTAAAACCAATGATCATTTGGGAAGTAGGGACTTCCCAAAGATTAGGGCTTATCGCTTACCAATGCATATTCAATTGAATAATATGAGGATTTCAATTAAAATTAAACATGCTCAACATATTGAAAAATCAAAGGCACATGTTCATGTAATGGCTGGCCCTTACTCAATTCTAGCAATTGTAACTGGCAAGAATAGGCTCTAGGTTTTACCGTGACTTAGGGAAGTAGAACAAAAGTTGGAAGGAATTTTCCTTGCACTCACAGATGAGGATTGGAATAGAAAAAACTCTGAATTTTCAGGATCGTTGCTCGCGTTTGCATAGAAATCAGAACTCGGACGAAACCATATCACGCGCCGAAATAGGATCCAGGGTTGACGACGCGCGACTCGAAAGGCAGGGGATCCGTTGACTAACTATCGGGTCGGGGCTGGACGACAGGGGCCGCATGGGCAGAACGACAAGAAGCTGAGAGGCTGAACGGCGAGGGGGCCGCGCGGGTTGGACAATAGGGAGCCGCAAGGGACTGGACCTGGGCGCCAGGTGCTCGAGCACACAGGGAAAGGGAGGCTGCGAGGCTTATGCGCACACACAGAGGGACAAACACGGGAGAGGGAGAGGGAGAGAAAGAGAAAAGAGGGGAAAGAGAAAAGAGGGAGGCTAGGGATTTGAGAACTAAGCACAACATGTGGAAAATAAAAGGACGACAATACTAGTAAATAAATAAAAGGCCCACTGACTCGTGCTAATCTCCAAGCCAAAGAGAAAGGGTTGTGGCCCTCCGTCACTTGTGTTGGTACACTCTGAAACTCGATGGGGTTGTAGTGATGTCCTCGTCAATTCCCCTTAGGTGGGAAGAATTCGCCTCTGGCGAATAAGCGCTCTGGTACTGTTCCAACAAATATGGATTCAGCTTTTGCAACTCTGCTCTCAAAATCTGGGTCGCGTCTAACTCAGAGCGACTTTTATATCTGACAAGGTACCTCTGGTAACCACTGCTACGCGTCGAAACAATCTGCTCAGCTAGAATTTGCTCGACCTCCTCTCGCACTTGTGAGTGAAAAGGCTAAGGAAAGGGTGGCAAAGTAACAGGTACAGGGTCAGCTAAAACAGAGGAATCTGACTCAGACTCATCATATGGATTTACGGGATCAATTACTGGACCTCGATAATAATCAAATCATCTACATTAAATATCGGATCAAAACCGTAATGCGATGGGAGTTCCACTACATAAGCATTTGATCCATTTGATCCCACCTCGATATAGGAGAAGAGGGTGGAGGTTCAATCGCTTTTTTATAAGAAAAAAGAGAATGTTTAAATCATCAAGTTCTCACTTTTTTCTTATGGGAAAGGGTTGTCCCTCTCTTAGCTGATTTCCCATTTCTTTTATGGACAAAACATCAGCCTTATTTTATTACTATAATATTCTTTTTGCAAGATTGGTTGGGGCCACTAAATAAAGGGCCAACCATGGTCAAGCATACCCTTTGCGTGAAGTCAGATATGGCAATTTGGATGGTCATAATTGTTTCATTGAAGTTTAATAAAGGGGATTAAGTTGAGTATTGAATAAAATAAATAAATCCTACTATAGAATAGATCCAAGAGGGGATAGTTCTTAACTTAGACACTTCAGCCTATGAAGTAACAAGTAATAAATGTGAGATTAACATATCATGCTATAATTTCATGGAAATGCCTGGCTAACATAATTCACTAAACTAAATGACCATAATATTAAACAGATGTCTGTTATAAAGGCATCTAGAATTTTTTGATAGAGGCATTCACGCCTTTTCTCGTCGCAGTAGAATATGGAATAGAACTAGAACAAGGCAAATGCAAGATTTGATTAAAATGTGATGTCAAAGCTCATGACATGAATTGTACATTCACTTAATATATGCCAGAAAATGACTAATGTTGCAACTTTTGCAGGATTTACTTCCAATATGCTGTTGTTGCGACCTACGTAAGATTTACTTACATCATGAACATGCTGTCGTGGTTTGCGAGGAAAGCTTCGTCAAATGGATCCATGAAAAGTAAGCCCTCTGCTACCATTGAAATCTTTTGAGAAACTGAAAGTATTATGCGGTGACCAATAAATGGCTCATTTCCTAGCTTGCGCATCAAGTGTTGAACACAATATTGGGAGTCTGAATCAGAATCCAGAGATTCTAAAACAGTAAGAGAAAAACAAATTAAAACATTGAAATAGATGGTGAGTAGAAGTAGCCAAATAGAAGATCTATAGAAACAATGTAACCCCATAAGATATCATAAACATAAAACACAAACACAACCATTCTTGTGTTTGCAAAAATGACTGGATTCTCAAAATGATGAACACTAGGAATGTTGTTTAGAGAACCCAAGCAAGGATTACATCCCGTGAATAGGACCAGTTCAAAATTATGGAAGAAATGACCAACTCTACAATATAACCAACTCTACATGTAGTCTATTGGAAGTTTGTTGGTCGATAAATTAATTATGGCATCAACATAAAACCCAAGCTTTAGGATAGATTGAAGGAAAAAGAAAGGAGTGCACCAATTTAGAACTTCGAAAAGGTTAGTAAGGTTGGGACCAGAAGTTATTAAAAATAGAAACAAAATAATATAGAAAATAAATGTTCGCAGTATAAGTACAATAACAAGGAGTCAAGTCACAATATGTCAAAATCATCTTCAAGATTTTTCTACTCTTAATTGCTTCACAAAATAGATCAATAATACATTGCAGGGAAGGCACTTCAAACACGCCACTATGACAGGGACATTTTTGACCATCCATAAATCCAGCCATCCAACCCTATCTTTATTCTTTAAAAACGAGCCTTTGTTGAGCGTTTTGTTGATTTAATCGAGGACTACCATTAGGCTTAAACGATTGGCCTTCGTGCCATGAGGCCTAAATTCTTTAAAATATTGGCCAGTGCAATAGATGACCTTTCCATAAATATGCGGCCTAATAAATGACCTAAACAATGGGTTGAATAGTATTGCTCTTTGCAGAGAATCGGGTCTCATTAGGCCTAAACGATTGGCCTGCTATGTGGCCTAATAAATGATGTTTCCTTTTCCATCAATATCCTCTCTCCTTGATTAGTGCAAAGCGCAATCACCATCAATTTTATCAAAAGGCTATAAAAATTTTCCTACCAGAAGGATAGAACATGGGAAAGGAAAAGAAAAGTTACTTTTCCTTACTTTTTAGGAGTCAGGACAACCAAATAGTAGCAAGAAAAGAATTACTATGTCTCGTATGCGAGTGGTTACACACATCATTTCCATTCTATACAATGGATTATGGCTTGTCTTCTGTTACCTGATGTTGTTCAATAGCCCCGTTACCCACTTCCCCCAGAAATGGCCAATACTCTCTCTCTCTCTCTCTCTCTCTCTCTCTCTCTCTCTCTCCCTCTCTCTCTCCAGAACGACCCACGCCCGCTTGCCTCAGAACCCATGGAGCAGGGACTTGGAACTTAAGGTTGGTTCTGTGTGTCAGTGTGTGTGCGCACGCTCGTGCACGCACGCACGTGTTCATGGCGTTATGCATGCAATGGGTTTTGAGTACAGAACTGGTGTATGCATATGATTTTTTCTGTATTATATGATTTTTAAAATATATACAGGTTTAAAAAATCAATCAAGATGCAAGAACATATAACAATAAAAAACAACCATCGGCCACAAAATGACATCAAGATTGCAAATTAACCATCCAGCACGTTCATCCTTCATAGAAAACCTCCAAAAAAACATCAACATTACAAATTAACCATCTAGTATGGCCATCATTCATTAAAAAAAAATCCAACTATAACAAAAAAAAGCCTGTCTTCAATTTGCCTCAACTCCAAGAACATCATCAACACCATCACTTTCATTTAAGGACAGCCTCCATATCTAGTTACAAAAGTAAGCGATTTCCAATCTGAAGTCCCCTACACCCTCAAATGGATCAAAGGCTTCTCCTCTAATATTACACATCTTGTTATCTCCTCGCATATATTGTTCACTCCTCCTTGAAACAAGACAGAAGAGAGAGATGCAGAAATCAAACTCTAAAAAATAGAACGGGCTCAAGAAATTGTGCTACTCTTTTAAACCATTTTTCCTGTCTGTAGATTGACCCCAATATGTTTCAAAAATAACAGCTAAAACCCCATTTTCTACAAAACAAAGTACAAATTATAAAATAATATTTAAAAACCTTTTTCAAATAATTACAAACCAAGTCATGTCATTTCCTATTGTATCCCTACATACATATGCATAGAATTTATTTTTAATATCATATATGTATAAAACATATTGGATACCCATCCCCGTATGTCCAAGTGTATCAGGTCTGTACAGAAAGGAACAAGGGCATGTAAGTATCCATGCTTCACAGCTCCTAAATTTTAATACACAATGTGCACTATAACATGCATTACGATAATAGAAAGACAAAAAAATGAAAGTTGGTCAGTGTTTACGCATATGTAACTTGAAAAGGGTAAAATATTTAACAGGTGCATCAGAATATAAATAGTCATATATTTAGATGTGAATAAAATAATAAAAAACACATGATATATCAATATGGTAAGCTCAAGATTAAAAAGAACTGGAGCATGGACTCAAGCCAGCATCTCTTTGCCAGTAGCAAATTAATTCACAAAAATAAGTGCAAAACCATCAAAGTTACAATAATAGCCTTAAAAAGAATTTATATACATTATAGCAAAATACAAGAACAGCAAACACTTTATTTCAATGTCGAACTTTTTCCAAATGTCCTATACTTCAGGGTCAAATTACAAAACCAATGCATTACTGAAAACAAGTATTATGAGAACTATCAAATTATATGCATACCTGAAATCAATAAATTTATTGCCAAATATAAGATTATAATATCTTAGACTATTTGTATAGGCCAAATATCCCTGTGAAACTAAGAACACAATATTTATCTCATAAAATACAAAATTAAATGGTTCTATCTCATAAATGACCAAATTTAATGGGAACACTCATGATAAGCATATCCTACATAGAACAGATACTTACCATCAATTTCTGGGATGGTACACATTATTCCAGTCAAACGAGCAATTAATCCATTGAGTACATCTTCAATGACCTCTCTGTCGCTTTGTGAAGACAGCATATTCTTAATTGAAGCTTCAAGAAACAAATAATAAATACCTGAGTTCTACTACTACGTTTTGGGAGACATGAGAATGGCCCGATAAAACATAAGATTGAGATGCCATGGAAGGCATTTCATATGAAACTGCATGAGAACATAATTAAGCTTTCATAATTTTAGTGTTTTTCCTGCTGTACGGAGGTTCCTAACTACAGTGTAAGTTTCTAGTGCAACCAATTGAAATTATGAACCTGATGCAGCATATTACACAGTTTTGAATATATACTACTGAAACAAGTAAGCAAAGTTTATATGCAAGGATAAGATTACTAAATCAATGAATAAAAGCTGAAGAGTAAAATCTCACAGGCTACAACTACAAGAGCTAAGAGAGAGTTGATAAATTCATACAAAAATCATACATTGCTGTGTTGCTCACCTGACTTTTACTTTAACCATGTTTATATTAAAATAAAAGCAGAATAGAGCAATTCCATGTGGATCAGAATAATTTGTCTCACATCCTTAAAGTTCTATCGTGAGGCAGACTAACCTTTCTCAAAAAGAAATTCCTGAACTAATCTACCTAAGAAATCACTAAAGTTTGAATCTGTTGGAAGTATGATGGATTCAGCTCTCTATCGTAATAAGGTAAAGTTTTAATTACAGCTTGTGGGTGAAAGAAGGGCTAGAAGAAAACTCACTAAAAACCTCAAGTTCCCCGAACTAGTTCCACATAAAAAGTTTAGACATGGACAAAGAAAAATATGATGATGAGCCATACCTGCAAGAAGCTTCCAAAGACTGCTCAAGCTCTTAGCTAAATTCTAATGTTGATCTCACCTTGGTTTTGAAGGGAGTAGTCGACGTAGATTCTAGGAGAGGGTTCTAATGCAACCTAATTGGAATTATGATGAAGTTATGCAATGCTAAACGAGAATGCAATGATCAACTACGGTTCCAAAGATCTAACCTATGGTAACTAGATGATCTCAAATGTCTTAAACTATTCTATGGTAATGCAATTAATAAGCAATGCCTAAGATGATTAAGCTAAAATCTTTAGAAAATTAAATCAGGCAGATAAACTATCTAGCACTGATATCAATGTGGATTACAGATTTCCAAACTAAAGAGCAATTCAGATGTTGATCAATTAAAGCTTCAAACCAGTTAGTTCATGATCTCAGTCGCAATCGTGCCAAGCATGGGAAACGCAACACGACTGAACCTGAACCCTAATCCAAACCCGAACCAGTTCTTTTTTGTCGATCCGAACCCGAATCAGAATCCAAAATCTCAAACCTTGACCAAAACATGTACAAACAACCTAATGTTCCAAATTATTTATACAAAATGCAAAACATAAAAAATAAATAAAGTTCATAAAGTATATCATAAAATTGTAACTAATTTTAGTTATTTTGTAAACATTCCCTTACCTAGAATAAAATCTACAGCTTGATGAGAAAATGTTGCAAAAGAAGAGTTAGTTGTGCCCTACGCAAACAAAAGAAGAGACCCAAACAAATTAAAATTAGTTACCAAATGATTAACCAAATGATTATTAAAACCAAAACAAAGCACTTTGAGTAATATGTTGCTGACCTTTACAAGTTTGGTTTTCAAAAGCTCCACCAAGAAATCAGTGGATGTACCAAGTTGTTCTATCTCATCTTTATTGCCAAACTCTGCAATTAATCAGAAATAAAATAAAACTGGTCAAAACCTGCATAATCTTATGGCAGATACTCAAGAAATGCATCAGAGGAAGGGCAAATTACAAGTAAGAAAATCTAGATATCAAATTTTATAGAAAACCAGGATAAAAACAATAACGAGGTTAAAGTTAAAATAAACTAATTATAAAAAGAAAAGCGACGTCGGTGTTTAGAAGTTTGCACAATAATTCTCTATTACCACACTTCTGGATGAGTCTTCAAAGTACAATCTACCTAGAAAATGTCTCCTTCGGAGAGAACCATCCAACATTTTCCTCCTTTCCTTCCAGCGAACTGAAACCCATACATAATAACATAAATTCAAGAAGAAAAAAGTCATAAAAAGAAAATAGGAAGAAATCAATGCAGCGGAATTCGATTTGGGAACACTAATACCGAGTCTTAAGAATCTCCTCCTGAGGACTTCATCTATCCAGTGGTCGCTGCCGCGGACTCCGGCGTCCCTTCCCAAATCTCCGCAACCCTCGAAGAAGTGGCACCTGCACGAAGCGATTTGAGGGAGGGCATCGCACTGCATTCCATCTGAGACGTCCACAGGGATGTACGATTCAATAGCAATTCAGCATAGAGGAGAGGAAAGGAGGAGAGGTCGGGGGATTGGAGGACCTTCGAGTTGCTTGAGCTCCTCTCTGAGCCTCAGGAGCTCCCGCTTCCTCTCCTTGGCCTGCGGGAACCGGGTGGGGATGGAGGGATCGGGATTAGGGTTTCGGTTGGGTTGCAAAGGAGGGGGGGGGGGGGTGTCGGTACCTTCCGCTTCCATCGCTGGGCGTCGGACTCCGAAGAGGAGGGCGACGGCCGGCGGTGGTTCTTGAAGCGGAGGAGGGCGACGGCGAGGGCGAGTTTGAGGGAAGTGGGATCGCTGCTCGAGCTAGAGTTCGGAGCCATTTCCGGGATACACGGAAGAGCGCGCGCAGGCGGTCACGATGAGCTTCGAACTTTGAAGTGATCAGTCACGTGCAGTGCACGTGCAAAGCACCACTGTTAGTAAGCCAAACCCCTTGGATAGAGCGGCATTGGCTAGCTGGTAATGCATGTCGGACCAACGGCAACTGGGTCTTCTCCTGCGAGATTTTTCGGGACCTCCAGCGGTTACTGGATTTGGACACCATGGGTTACTCTCGGGTTCGGGGTGGTAGACGAGTTGCTTCTTCGGGTAGGAATGCGAGGTGACTTGCTTCTTTTGGCCCTTGGGGCCATGTAGCGTATCCTGTAAAAAAAAAAAGCCAAATCCCTTGGAATACGAGTTAGGGTTTCCTCCAATCGGTTGGCCCCCGTCGGTGTGGCCCATGCGCATAACAGCCGCATACAATCGGCTAGAGTACGTTCACTTTTAGGTTGTCTGCTATCGTGCGGTCGTGATGCGTACAAGCCCACCAATGGGGGCTGACCAACTGGAGAATATCTAAACTCTTAAAAACATTGTACACTCGTTTCGAGCTTATGAGTTTAATCTTGAGTTTGTCGCCTTTTGGTTTCTAGTTTTCGATTTTTGATCGGCGTAGGCTAAAAAAAAATTTACACTCTTGTGTGTAAGTGCATACTTGACTAAGTGCATCATTTGCTTAAAAGTCATCACCAGTGTCCCTCTGCGTGAGCCTAGGTGTCCTAGTCTTTATTTTGTCGGAATACAAGTCCTATGACTTATCATATTGCTTGGGGTATAAAAGGGAAGCCTCTCATATTCCTTAATGTTTTGATTAAATTTTTTTTATTTACTTCAGCAATTGCTTTTCCATCGTGTGATCTCGAAGTGATTCCGTTGAACCGGGACGAGTCCAAAGAGGTGCAGTGCCTCATCTATCTTCGACTATTCTTCATCTTATTGTGTTCATCATCCCCACCAACAATCAATCACAAACCATTGACCTCCATCATCATGGGTTCAACAATTTTGACTTGCTTATTTTTTGAAACCATAGGAACTCCGAGCATGCGCGGCTACAGGTGAGTTGTTAATCGAATTGTTGTTTTTGCACCTCTTATAAACATACCAATCCGCTCATAATGTGAAAGGTTTGCGCACCCCCCCCCCCCCCCCCCCCCCCCCCTCTTTTATTTATCCATGGCATAGCGCGGTTTTCAAATTAGCAACCCCGATTACTGAGTGATAGTGGTCCGTGAATTCTCGGGGCTTTATGCTAATGCTTACTGGATCACATGACTCACATCATCTACATGTCTTTGGAATTAGGTTCATTTGGTTGGGGGATTTGTAACCCAAACTACTAGGGGCGTGCAGGATCCAAACCAAACAGACTAAACTGACCAAACAAAACCAAACGACCAATTTTGATTGGTTTCGACACACTCAATGGATCGGATCAGGGTTTTTTAAAAACTGCATGATTGGATCGGTTGACAGATTTGTAAATTTAAAACTGACCTAAACCGAACCGAACCACACTAGATCGCGTGTTCCGAACCGACATATGCATATACATATAATATTTCCTTAAAGGGAAAGGGTTTTGTGAAATCGAGTTCACCATTCAAATTGTGTAATTGAATAGAGAAGCTGTCACGTGTGCGTTAAAAGTCAACAATTGCATATATATATATATATATATATATATATATATATATATATATATATATATATATATATATATATATATATATATATACTCTCTCGCCGTAATTGCTGACTTTCAACACATACATGGCAACCTCTCAATTTAGTTACACCATTTGAATAGTGAACTCGAGTTCAGCTTCCCGAGCCTTTTTATTAAATATACCATATGTCCGCATATACCCTGGCTACCAACAACCTTTACAACTCACAATTAGTTAAAAATCTTATTTAGGCCTAATGATTTGACAACTATTATTTTTTAAGTAAAAACTAGGTCCTAATAGAAGGGAAAAAAGCCCAAAAAACATATGGGCCAAAGCCCAAACCGACCCTCCAATCCAAACCGACTTTAATTGGAGTAGATTCCAATCTCAGTTCGGTTTAGATCGGATTGAAAATCCTAAAAAAAGATCAAGGTTGGACCGGTTTGGGTTTTGCCTAAGTAGGTTGGTTTCGAACCGATTGCACAATCTTACAAACTACTTTAATTTGACCCTTTTACAACATAGTTATTATATGTTTGTACTACAAGTCTACAACTACAGTAGTTTGGACTACAAAATACCCCCAAACGAACGGATCCTTAAAACAATACTTTGCTGCTTGGATCTTGCACCCACTCATGGCTTAGTGTGTTTCACATGGATCTTGTTGTATAGGATGATAATCGATTTGAAAGTCCAGCCATGACACAAAAGATAAAAAGAAATTGATGACCAGCTTCGACGACCGGAATTAGCACCAGACAGTGGCATTGTCACTATTGTTGTATAGGATGATAATCGATTTGAAAGACCGCCCATTCCGAAGCGAGACGGAGCAGAGACGATTCGTGACTTCAGGCCAATTAACCTTTCGAATTGTATCTACAAGTCAGTGACCAAGGTCCTTTCCAACCGGCTCTCGAGGGTCATCCCAGAGCTCGTCAATCGCTCCCAGTCAGCCTTTATCAAGGGGAGGAACATCCTCGACAGTATAGCCGCCGTGCAAGAAGTTCTCTTCCACCTGTGTGAGACAGATCGGAAGCGGCCCTCCTCCTGCTAAACTTTGAGAAGACATTTGATTGGGTTGACTGGGGGTTCTTAATGGCTACTCTCAGATGTAAGGGCCTTGCAAGTCAATGGTTGAACTGGATCTGGGGTTGCCTCTCTACCTCTAATATGACCTGCCTTATCAACAACGCTAAACTAACCTCGTTCTCGGTGCGGCGCGGAGTCAAACAGGGTTGCTCGCTGTCCCACTTCCTTTTCATCCTGGCCATCGACATGTTCGATGCCATTATCCGGCGCACGGTTGACTAGGGCCTCCTCTCAGGCGTGTCCGATCCATCGTGGACCATCTCAAACCTTCATTTTACCAATGACACCATTCTGATTTGCAATGCGAACTCAATGAAGATGGTTACTCTTAAGGTCATACTATTGTGTTTCCAGATGGCATATGGTCTCAAGATCAACTTTACCAAATCTTTTCTTTACTATGTGGGAGAATATGGGGATTTGGGGCAAACCTTGGCCAACCTCTTGCACTGTCCGCGGAAGTCCCTTTCGATGACTTACTTTAGGCTCCCAATCTCTGACAGTCAACTTCCGCAGGAAGCGTGGCTTAACCTCATTCAGAGATTGGAGAACGGCTGTCGGGCTAGAAAGGGAACCACTTATCGATTGGCAGAAGACTGACCCTCGTCAATTCGGTTCATTCCACCATTCCATCTTACTTTTTTTCCTTCTTCTCCCTCCCGACTTGGGCTGTCCACAAGATTGACAAGTTTCGTCGTTTGTTTCTGTGGTGTGGCGCGGACGGCACTACAAAAAAAACAGTTATTACCGACGGACAATATCCGTCGGTAATATTAAAATTTCGTCGGTAATATTATATAGCGACGGAAGATATTTCCGTCGCTGGCTGTCGGGAAAAAAGGCGTCGGGGAAAACAATACGACGGACCAAATATTACCGTCGGTATTAATAATTAATACCGACGGTAATTAGAACGCCGTCGGTAATATTTAATCAATTTAAAACTAATATAATATAGTATTGCCGACGAACTATAAGAATCCGTCGGTAATATATAAACATTTTACCGACGAGTATAGTTTATACTGTCGGTAATACTATATATATTACCGACACATATATATATTACCCGTCGGTAATAATATATATATTACCGACCAAATTAATATCACCGTCGGTAATACTATATATATTACCGACGGATATATATATTACCCGTCGGTAATACTATATATATTACCGACGGATATTATATGCCGTCGGCAAATCATTAATAATTTAAAAAAAATAAAAATATTATTACCGACGGAATAATTTATTTCCGTCGGTAATAAGTATCTTTTTTTTTTAATAAATTTACATAAATAATGTTATTTAATTCCTGTGATTCAATACCACAATATATTACCACAATTTATCAAATATTACCACAATTTATCAAATATTACCACAATTTATAAAATATTACCTAAATTGATAAAAAATTACAGCAAATTATCAAATATTACCACAGTTCCCGGCCGACAATTATAGATAGAAGAAAAAATAACCATATATTACAAAACAATATTTACACAATCCAGAACTGAGAGATGATACATGTCCTATCTCAACCACCCCCGCCCGCCACCAACGCCGGTGCTCTCATCGATCCCCTGACGCCGCCCTATCTCAACCACGCCCGCCCACCACCAACGCTGGTGCTCTCATCGATCCCCTGACGCCGCCCTGCTCCTGCAATTAACATGTATTTGTTAAAAAAATGGTTTATATCTATAACTGAGTCTAAGCGTTAAAAAATGATAAGTTAGCGTGTTTCGATTTTGAAATAGGTTTGGATTCGATCCGATCGTCATCGGCTCGGCATCCGGTAATTTGAACTTGGAATTATTCCGTATTTCGGACTTGCGAGCGGGTTCTAATTGGATATTTGACCAATTTACGCTCCGATTCACCGATTTAGAGTCTAAGTGTTGGAAAATCATAAGTTAGCGTGTTTCGGATATGAAATAGGTTTGGATTCGATCCGATCGTCATCGGCTCGGCATTCGATAATTCGAACTTGGAATTATTCCGTATTTCGGACTTGCGAGCGGGTTCTAATTGGATATTTGACCAATTTATGCTCCGATTCACCGATTTAGAGTCTAAGTGTTGGAAAATCATAAGTTAGCGTGTTTCGGATATGAAATAGGTTTGGATTCGATCCGATCGTCATCGGATCGGCATCCGATAATTCGAAGTTGGAATTATTCCGTATTTCGGACTTGCGAGCGGGTTCTAATTGGATATTTGACCAATTTACGCTCCGATTCACCGATTTAGAGTCTAAGTGTTGGAAAATCATAAGTTAGCGTGTTTCGGATATGAAATAGGTTTGGATTCGATCCGATCGTCATCGGCTCGGCATCCGGTAATTCGAACTTGGAATTATTCCGTATTTCGGACTTGCGAGCGGGTTCTAATTGGATATTTGACCAATTTACGCTCCGATTCACCGATTTAGAGTCTAAGTGTTGGAAAATCATAAGTTAGCGTGTTTCGGATATGAAATAGGTTTGGATTCGATCCGATCGTCATCGGCTCGGCATCCGGTAATTCGAACTTGGAATTATTCCGTATTTCGGACTTGCGAGCGGGTTCTAATTGGATATTTGACCAATTTACGCTCCGATTCACCGATTTAGAGTCTAAGTGTTGGAAAATCATAAGTTAGCGTGTTTCGGATATGAAATAGGTTTGGATTCGATCCGATCGTCATCGGCTCGGCATCCGGTAATTCGAACTTGGAATTATTCCGTATTTCGGACTTGCGAGCGGGTTCTAATTGGATATTTGACCAATTTACGCTCCGATTCACCGATTTAGAGTCTAAGTGTTGGAAAATCATAAGTTAGCGTGTTTCGGATATGAAATAGGTTTGGATTCGATCCGATCGTCATCGGCTCGGCATCCGGTAATTCGAACTTGGAATTATTCCGTATTTCGGACTTGCGAGCGGGTTCTAATTGGATATTTGACCAATTTACGCTCCGATTCACCGATTTAGAGTCTAAGTGTTGGAAAATCATAAGTTAGCGTGTTTCGGATATGAAATAGGTTTGGATTCGATCCGATCGTCATCGGCTCGGCATCCGGTAATTCGAACTTGGAATTATTCCGTATTTCGGACTTGCGAGCGGGTTCTAATTGGATATTTGACCAATTTACGCTCCGATTCACCGATTTAGAGTCTAAGTGTTGGAAAATCATAAGTTAGCGTGTTTCGGATATGAAATAGGTTTGGATTCGATCCGATCGTCATCGGCTCGGCATCCGGTAATTCGAACTTGGAATTATTCCGTATTTCGGACTTGCGAGCGGGTTCTAATTGGATATTTGACCAATTTACGCTCCGATTCACCGATTTAGAGTCTAAGTGTTGGAAAATCATAAGTTAGCGTGTTTCGGATATGAAATAGGTTTGGATTCGATCCGATCGTCATCGGCTCGGCATCCGGTAATTCGAAGTTGGAATTATTCCGTATTTCGGACTTGCGAGCGGGTTTTAATTGGATATTTGACCAATTTACGCTCCGATTCACCGATTTAGAGTCTAAGTGTTGGAAAATCATAAGTTAGCGTGTTTCGGATATGAAATAGGTTTGGATTCGATCCGATCGTCATCGGCTCGGCATCCGGTAATTCGAACTTGGAATTATTCCGTATTTCGGACTTGCGAGCGGGTTCTAATTGGATATTTGACCAATTTACGCTCCGATTCACCGATTTAGAGTCTAAGTGTTGGAAAATCATAAGTTAGCGTGTTTCGGATATGAAATAGGTTTGGATTCGATCCGATCGTCATCGGCTCGGCATCCGGTAATTCGAACTTGGAATTATTCCGTATTTCGGACTTGCGAGCGGGTTCTAATTGGATATTTGACCAATTTACGCTCCGATTCACCGATTTAGAGTCTAAGTGTTGGAAAATCATAAGTTAGCGTGTTTCGGATATGAAATAGGTTTGGATTCGATCCGATCGTCATCGGCTCGGCATCCGGTAATTCGAACTTGGAATTATTCCGTATTTCGGACTTGCGAGCGGGTTCTAATTGGATATTTGACCAATTTACGCTCCGATTCACCGATTTAGAGTCTTAAGTGTTGGAAAATCATAAGTTAGCGTGTTTCGGATATGAAATAGGTTTGGATTCGATCCGATCGTCATCGGCTCGGCATCCGGTAATTCGAACTTGGAATTATTCCGTATTTCGGACTTGCGAGCGGGTTCTAATTGGATATTTGACCAATTTACGCTCCGATTCACCGATTTAGAGTCTAAGTGTTGGAAAATCATAAGTTAGCGTGTTTCGGATATGAAATAGGTTTGGATTCGATCCGATCGTCATCGGCTCGGCATCCGGTAATTCGAACTTGGAATTATTCCGTATTTCGGACTTGCGAGCGGGTTCTAATTGGATATTTGACCAATTTACGCTCCGATTCACCGATTTAGAGTCTAAGTGTTGGAAAATCATAAGTTAGCGTGTTTCGGATATAAAATAGGTTTGGATTCGATCGGATCGTCATCGGCTCGGCATCCGATAATTCGAACTTGGAATTATTCCGTATTTCGGACTTGCGAGCGGGTTCTAATTGGATATTTGACCAATTTACGCTCCGATTCACCGATTTAGAGTCTAAGTGTTGGAAAATCATAAGTTAGCGTGTTTCGGATATAAAATAGGTTTGGATTCGATCGGATCGTCATCGGCTCGGCATCCGATAATTCGAACTTGGAATTATTCCGTATTTCGGACTTGCGAGCGGGTTCTAATTGGATATTTGACCAATTTACGCTCCGATTCACCGATTTAGAGTCTAAGTGTTGGAAAATCATAAGTTAGCGTGTTTCGGATATGAAATAGGTTTGGATTCGATCCGATCGTCATCGGATCGGCATCCGATAATTCGAAGTTGGATTTATTCCGTATTTCGGACTTGCGAGCGGGTTCTAATTGGATATTTGACCAATTTACGCTCCGATTCACCGATTTAGAGTCTAAGTGTTGGAAAATCATAAGTTAGCGTGTTTCGGATATAAAATAGGTTTGGATTCGATCCGATCGTCATCGGATCGGCATCCGGTAATTCGAAGTTGGAATTATTCCGTATTTCGGACTTGCGAGCGGGTTCTAATTGGATATTTGACCAATTTACGCTCCGATTCACCGATTTAGAGTCTAAGTGTTGGAAAATCATAAGTTAGCGTGTTTCGGATATAAAATAGGTTTGGATTCGATCGGATCGTCATCGGCTCGGCATCCGATAATTCGAACTTGGAATTATTCCGTATTTCGGACTTGCGAGCGGGTTCTAATTGGATATTTGACCAATTTACGCTCCGATTCACCGATTTAGAGTCTAAGTGTTGGAAAATCATAAGTTAGCGTGTTTCGGATATAAAATAGGTTTGGATTCGATCGGATCGTCATCGGCTCGGCATCCGATAATTCGAACTTGGAATTATTCCGTATTTCGGACTTGCGAGCGGGTTCTAATTGGATATTTGACCAATTTACGCTCCGATTCACCGATTTAGAGTCTAAGTGTTGGAAAATCATAAGTTAGCGTGTTTCGGATATGAAATAGGTTTGGATTCGATCCGATCGTCATCGGATCGGCATCCGATAATTCGAAGTTGGATTTATTCCGTATTTCGGACTTGCGAGCGGGTTCTAATTGGATATTTGACCAATTTACGCTCCGATTCACCGATTTAGAGTCTAAGTGTTGGAAAATCATAAGTTAGCGTGTTTCGGATATAAAATAGGTTTGGATTCGATCCGATCGTCATCGGATCGGCATCCGGTAATTCGAAGTTGGAATTATTCCGTATTTCGGACTTGCGAGCGGGTTCTAATTGGATATTTGACCAATTTACGCTCCGATTCACCGATTTAGAGTCTAAGTGTTGGAAAATCATAAGTTAGCGTGTTTCGGATATAAAATAGGTTTGGATTCGATCGGATCGTCATCGGCTCGGCATCCGATAATTCGAACTTGGAATTATTCCGTATTTCGGACTTGCGAGCGGGTTCTAATTGGATATTTGACCAATTTACGCTCCGATTCACCGATTTAGAGTCTAAGTGTTGGAAAATCATAAGTTAGCGTGTTTCGGATATAAAATAGGTTTGGATTCGATCGGATCGTCATCGGCTCGGCATCCGATAATTCGAACTTGGAATTATTCCGTATTTCGGACTTGCGAGCGGGTTCTAATTGGATATTTGACCAATTTACGCTCCGATTCACCGATTTAGAGTCTAAGTGTTGGAAAATCATAAGTTAGCGTGTTTCGGATATGAAATAGGTTTGGATTCGATCCGATCGTCATCGGATCGGCATCCGATAATTCAAAGTTGGATTTATTCCGTATTTCGGACTTGCGAGCGGGTTCTAATTGGATATTTGACCAATTTACGCTCCGATTCACCGGTTTAGAGTCTAAGTGTTGGAAAATCATAAGTTAGCGTGTTTCGGATATGAAATAGGTTTGGATTCGATCCGATCGTCATCGGATCGGCATCCGGTAATTCGAACTTGGAATTATTCCGTATTTAAAAGAAAAACAGAGGCTACATCATTACCATGAGAGAGAGAGTGACCATTTACGATTCGATTTATCGATTTATAGTCTAAGTGTTGGAAAATCATAAGTGTGATAATATGATCAAAACTCAAATTAGTAAGATTCATATTTTTTGCTAATATTATAAAGATTAGTAAGTACCTGATCATGAGGATGAGCCACCGCTAGACCGGCTTATGAATTCATTAAATTTACGCTCCAGTTCCCTGCGAGCTTCTCTTTCCTCATCGAGGGCCTTCTTCTCCGCCTCAACCCTCTGCTCGAGGGCCTGTCTCTGCTCTCGCTCCGCCTCCATCCTCTGCTCGAGGGCCTGCCTCTGCTCTCGCTCCGCGTCTAGCACAGACTGCAGCTGAGTGATAGCACCGGTCTGGGTGTCCCGTGCCCTCGAGCGCATACCCTCTCGTCCAAAGTAGGAGGAGGGCGTGACTCCAAGGCCCGTACAGAGGACACGGCCGTGCGTGGCAGGTCTCAGCACAGTATCCATCGCTGAGTCGACAGATACTGAGCTGGAGGAGGAGCCGGCCTCGCCCGACGGGGTCACCATAAGTCGCATCCTCTCCTATATAAAAACAACCAATGATATTCAATAATATTTTATGGCATATGTATAAGAATATATTAACAGTAATTTAATTACTTACCACTTGCGAGGCAACCCTGTCGTCCAGAAATGCCCCATCGATACGCCGCCTCCTAGAGGCCTCAAAAAGGTCAATCCTATTAGGCTCGTGGCCCAAGGACTGTGTCTGTTGGACATATAAAATAAATAGACGAGTTAATATAACATGTATAGAGCTTTAAATAATAACAATGTTTGTATCATTTACCAGCTGCTGGGCAAGCTGGGGCATGGAGGTCCTCCCCTTCACTGGAGCAGGTGTCGTCGAGGCACTTCTACTCTGCTTGCCTATAGCAGATTTATTCTGTGCAATCGATTAAATTTTGAAACATCAATACAAATTTTTAGTATAACATTAAAACAAGTACGAATCAACAAAATTATAATTATACCTGAAAGTTAGGGGTGGCCCAGTGAGCGACCAAAAACTGTAGAATGTGTAGCGGTGGCGCGTCTCTCGTCCCAGCCGCAGCCTGTACCTCCTCAGCCGGCTGGCCGACCAAGTAACCGTAGAGCTTGTAGAGCTCGTGACGGTAATCCCTGTACCGCTCACCCATCGTCTTCCACAAGTCCTCCCGATGGGTGTCGGTTTCCATGTTCTCCCATTTAAATTTCTCCTGTAAAATCAATTTAGAAACAAGTCATTTTATCAAATCAAATTATAAAGAAGTACGATATTATTCTAAAATGCTTTAATGAAACTAACGTACCAAAAACTGCTGATACATCCTCTCCTTATAGGATGCATCAATGTTCTTCCACCCCCTTAACCCCACAATCGGGGCATTCCTCTCCTCCCGTACTATCATGCCGACCCACGTGGCGGCGTCAGAAGCGTGCTCGCCCACAAAGGTATGGCCGCTCCACTGTAGGGACAGCGGCTCGCGTAAGGCCGACAAGCGCCGGGCCGTCGTCACGCCCCGGTCGCCTACGTACCTGGTCGACCCTGCAAATAAAATATACATCAGTACTGAAGAAGTATTTACAACATGTATAAAACTTTAGATCTAAACATTACCTGTGGGCGTAGACGCTGCAGCCGAGTGCTGAGCAGTGCTCGAAGCTCCGGAGGCTGCGACCACAGCAGGAGCTGGTGTGGAGAGAGGAACAGCACTACCAGATCCGGACGGCTCAGCCTCGGACCCTGGGGTGGCAGCCGGAGCGCTCTCAGCTACCCTACCCCTGCCTCTGCCTCTGCCTCTACGAATATATGACCGTGATGCCATCTGAAACAATTTAATTTACATATGAAACAGTAAGATTTAAGATTTACATATGAAACAATATGAAACAGTTTGATTTACATATGAAACAGTATGATTTACATATGAAACAATATAAAACAATATGAACCCGCTCGCAATATGAAACAATATGAAACAATATGAAACAGTTAGACTCTAAATCGGTTAATCGGATCGTAAAGTGGTCAAATATCCAATTAGAACCCGCTCGCAAGTCCGAAATACGGAATATAATTCCAAGTTCGAATTATCGGATGCCGATCCGATGACGATCGGATCGAATCCAAACCTATTTTATATCCGAAACACGCTAACTTATGATTTTCCAACACTTAGACTCTAAATCGGTGAATCGGAGCGTAAATTGGTCAAATATCCAATTAGAACCCGCTCGCAAGTCCGAAATACGGAATAATTCCAAGTTCGAATTACCGGATGCCGAGCCGATGACGATCGGATCGAATCCAAACCTATTTCATATCTGAAACACGCTAACTTATGATTTTCCAACACTTAGACTCTAAATCGGTGAATCGGAGCGTAAATTGGTCAAATATCCAATTAGAACCCGCTCGCAAGTCCGAAATACGGAATAATTCCAAGTTCGAATTACCGGATGCCGAGCCGATGACGATCGGATCGAATCCAAACCTATTTCATATCCGAAACACGCTAACTTATGATTTTCCAACACTTAGACTCTAAATCGGTGAATCGGAGCGTAAATTGGTCAAATATCCAATTAGAACCCGCTCGCAAGTCCGAAATACGGAATAATTCCAAGTTCGAATTACCGGATGCCGAGCCGATGACGATCGGATCGAATCCAAACCTATTTCATATCCGAAACACGCTAACTTATGATTTTCCAACACTTAGACTCTAAATCGGTGAATCGGAGCGTAAATTGGTCAAATATCCAATTAGAACCCGCTCGCAAGTCCGAAATACGGAATAATTCCAACTTCGAATTACCGGATGCCGAGCCGATGACGATCGGATCGAATCCAAACCTATTTCATATCCGAAACACGCTAACTTATGATTTTCCAACACTTAGACTCTAAATCGGTGAATCGGAGCGTAAATTGGTCAAATATCCAATTAGAACCCGCTCGCAAGTCCGAAATACGGAATAATTCCAAGTTCGAATTACCAGATGCCGAGCCGATGACGATCGGATCGAATCCAAACCTATTTCATATCCGAAACACGCTAACTTATGATTTTCCAACACTTAGACTCTAAATCGGTGAATCGGAGCGTAAATTGGTCAAATATCCAATTAGAACCCGCTCGCAAGTCCGAAATACGGAATAATTCCAAGTTCGAATTACCGGATGCCGAGCCGATGACGATCGGATCGAATCCAAACCTATTTCATATCCGAAACACGCTAACTTATGATTTTCCAACACTTAGACTCTAAATCGGTGAATCGGAGCGTAAATTGGTCAAATATCCAATTAGAACCCGCTCGCAAGTCCGAAATACGGAATAATTCCAAGTTCGAATTACCGGATGCCGAGCCGATGACGATCGGATCGAATCCAAACCTATTTCATATCCGAAACACGCTAACTTATGATTTTCCAACACTTAGACTCTAAATCGGTGAATCGGAGCGTAAATTGGTCAAATATCCAATTAGAACCCGCTCGCAAGTCCGAAATACGGAATAATTCCAAGTTCGAATTACCGGATGCCGAGCCGATGACGATCGGATCGAATCCAAACCTATTTCATATCCGAAACACGCTAACTTATGATTTTCCAACACTTAGACTCTAAATCGGTGAATCGGAGCGTAAATTGGTCAAATATCCAATTAGAACCCGCTCGCAAGTCCGAAATACGGAATAATTCCAACTTCGAATTACCGGATGCCGAGCCGATGACGATCGGATCGAATCCAAACCTATTTCATATCCGAAACACGCTAACTTATGATTTTCCAACACTTAGACTCTAAATCGGTGAATCGGAGCGTAAATTGGTCAAATATCCAATTAGAACCCGCTCGCAAGTCCGAAATACGGAATAATTCCAAGTTCGAATTACCGGATGCCGAGCCGATGACGATCGGATCGAATCCAAACCTATTTCATATCCGAAACACGCTAACTTATGATTTTCCAACACTTAGACTCTAAATCGGTGAATCGGAGCGTAAATTGGTCAAATATCCAATTAGAACCCGCTCGCAAGTCCGAAATACGGAATAATTCCAACTTCGAATTATCGGATGCCGAGCCGATGACGATCGGATCGAATCCAAACCTATTTCATATCCGAAACACGCTAACTTATGATTTTCCAACACTTAGACTCTAAATCGGTGAATCGGAGCGTAAATTGGTCAAATATCCAATTAGAACCCGCTCGCAAGTCCGAAATACGGAATAATTCCAACTTCGAATTACCGGATGCCGAGCCGATGACGATCGGATCGAATCCAAACCTATTTCATATCCGAAACACGCTAACTTATGATTTTCCAACACTTAGACTCTAAATCGGTGAATCGGAGCGTAAATTGGTCAAATATCCAATTAGAACCCGCTCGCAAGTCCGAAATACGGAATAATTCCAACTTCGAATTACCGGATGCCGAGCCGATGACGATCGGATCGAATCCAAACCTATTTCATATCCGAAACACGCTAACTTATGATTTTCCAACACTTAGACTCTAAATCGGTGAATCGGAGCGTAAATTGGTCAAATATCCAATTAGAACCCGCTCGCAAGTCCGAAATACGGAATAATTCCAAGTTCGAATTACCGGATGCCGAGCCGATGACGATCGGATCGAATCCAAACCTATTTCATATCCGAAACACGCTAACTTATGATTTTCCAACACTTAGACTCTAAATCGGTGAATCGGAGCGTAAATTGGTCAAATATCCAATTAGAACCCGCTCGCAAGTCCGAAATACGGAATAATTCCAACTTCGAATTACCGGATGCCTATCCGATGACGATCCGATCGAATCCAAACCTATTTCATATCCGAAACACGCTAACTTATGATTTTCCAACACTTAGACTCTAAATCGGTGAATCGGAGCGTAAATTGGTCAAATATCCAATTAGAACCCGCTCGCAAGTCCGAAATACGGAATAATTCCAAGTTCGAATTACCGGATGCCGAGCCGATGACGATCCGATCGAATCCAAACCTATTTCATATCCGAAACACGCTAACTTATGATTTTCCAACACTTAGACTCTAAATCGATGAATCGGAGCGTAAATTGGTCAAATATCCAATTAGAACCCGCTCGCAAGTCCGAAATACGGAATAAATCCAACTTCGAATTATCGGATGCCGATCCGATGACGATCCGATCGAATCGAAACCTATTTCATATCCGAAACACGCTAACTTATGATTTTCCAACTCTTAGACTCTAAATCGGTGAATCGGTCGGATCGTAAATCGGTGAAACGGTATGATTTACATATGAAACGGTATGATTTACATATGAATCGGTGAAACGGTATGATTTACATATGAAACAATATGATATACATATGAAACAATATGATTTATATATGAAACAATTTGATTTAAATATGAAACAATTTGATTTACATACGATCTAGTCATTTTCTGTCTCATCTCTGTCACTCTCATCGCTTCCCTCTTCTATTATTTGATCTGCATTCGCTGTCCAGTTTATATTGTCGACATCTTCATTTTCGTCGTGCACTGCATCGACAATGATTATCTCATCATTCTGGTATGCATCCAAATCATCATCGACGACCCCCGCATCCTTGTCTCCCATGTCGTAAAAATCTCTGGGTGGTGACCTGACTACAATTTGCCAACCTGGAGAGGTATTATCCGGTGCATAAAATATCTGTTGCGCTTGAGAGGCAAGAATGAATGGATCTTCATATTGGGTATTCAATCTCTTGGCAGTGTTGATGCTGATAAAACCGTATTTGTCGACATTATAACCAGTCCCGCGATTATTAACATCATACCAATCGCATTTGAATAATACGATCCGATTTTGGCCAAGGAATTTAATCTCGAGAATCTCGTTGAGGACGCCGTAGAAGTCGATATTTTCTAATTCTTCTTGCTCACCGTTGACGACAACCCCACTATTTTGGGTTCTTCGTGATTTTTCACTATCTTTCGTCCGAAATCTATAACCGTTCACGATATAACCATCGTACGATATTGCGTCTTGCAAAGGACTACAAGATAAGCGCCAGAGATCCTCATTCATCAGCGGATCGTGGTTGTCGTGCAGCTCCTGTGCCTATAATAACCACACGACATTCATGATATGAACACATAATTATTGTTCGGTAATGGATGTCAATGAAATTCAGTAATGATGTGAATACTTACGTGTTTCTCGAACCACGATGGGAATTCACGATCATGAATTTGGGGAGCATTTCGAATACCCCGATTATTAATGATGGCTTTATGCTTCCTGTTTTACCGGTTATGAATTAGATTATAATTAGCACATATACTTAATGAATGGACTGAAAGAATGAGTAAATGATCGTAAAATGCTTACTCAATGAATGGCCACACTTCATCACATTGGCGCAACACATACATATGTGCCTGTTGAATCTCATCTACAGACAATCGATGGGTTTTGCCTCCTCCTACAGGTCTACCCATTTCGGCAAATATAGACAGACCCCCATCGAAGTCTATTGGACCACCGTCATAGTTCCGCTCAAGTTGATTGAATCGCGTGTCTATACCATGTAGGTATCTTGAGCAGAATGTTAGACATTCTTCTGCTAGGTATCCTTCAGCAATTGATCCCTCCGGACGACTTTTATTACGAACATATGATTTCAATGTTCGCAAGTACCTAATTTGAGAAAAAAATATTTGTATGAATATATCAAGAACGATCAAATACATTATGCGAATGAGACGAGACGATTACCTCTCGATAAAATACATCCACCGGTAATGAACTGGGCCGCCGAGTTTGGCCTCATTTGCCAAGTGAACGGTCAAATGCACCATGACATCAAAGAATGAAGGTGGAAATATCATCTCTAACTTGCACAATATGAGCGCAATATCCCTCTCCATCTGTTCAAGTTGGTCCACTCTAAGTACCTTCGAGCACAACTGTCTGAAAAAAGTGCTGAGCTCAATTAACGGACCGGACACCTCTTCGGTTAAATTCCCACGTATAGCAAGAGATAACAATCGATGCATAAGAACATGACAATCGTGGCTCTTTAATCCAGACAACTTCCGGCCGTTCTCTTGCACGCATCGTGCGATATTCGAAGAATAACCGTCTGGCGTTTTCACAGACCGTAGGAATGCACATAAGGCTGCCTTTTGCTGTGAGCTCATGGTGTAGCATGCAACTGGCAACACATACTTATCCCCAATCTCTTGGGGATGAAGTGATTTTCGGATGCCCAACTCCTTAAGATCGAGACGAGATTTAAGATTATCCTTCGTCTTACCGTCGAGATTCAGCAGTGTTCCTATAATGTTGTCACACACATTTTTCTCAATATGCATGACATCCAAGTTATGCCGCAAGAGTAGGCTGCTCCAGTACGGTAGTTTAAAGAAAATACTCTTCTTCTTCCAGTTATGCTCACGCGTAGAATCTTCATGCGTTCTCTTCTTTTTACCTTTTCCAAGTGCCACGGCATCAAGCTGATCCAATTCGCACAAGACTTCTACCCCCGAAAGCTGCTCCGGGGCCTTTGCAAGTTCCTTCTTGCCGTTGAAAGCTCTTTTGTTCTGCCTCCACTTATGGCCGTCAACAAGGAATCTTCGATGGCCCATATAACAGAACTTGCCTCCGTTCTTCAATCGTAATGAATCTGTCTCCTTATTGCATGTAGGGCACGCCAATTTTCCTTTAGTACTCCACCCGGATAAGTTGGCATATGCAGGAAAATCGTTGATGGTCCATAGAAGTGCCGCATGCATCCGAAAATTCTGGCGCAACGAGGCATCATACGTATCGGCCCCAACTTCCCATAACTCGTTCAACTCCTCAATCAACGGCTGCAAGTAAACGTCAATATCATTACCAGGCGACCTGGGTCCGGGAATGAGCAAGGAGAGCATTGTGTATGGCTTTTTTAAGCACATCCAGGGAGGCAAATTGTATGGAACTAGGACAACTGGCCAAATGCTGTACGACACACTCATATTCCCAAAGGGATTGAAGCCATCGCTAGCAAGCCCTAACCTGACGTTGCGAACTTCACATGCGAATTCAGGATATGTATGATCAAAATCTTTCCACGTCAGAGAGTCGGCCGGATGTCTCATAATCCCGTCATCTGTACGTTCTCGTGCATGCCACCTCATGTGCTCAGCAGTCTTCGATGACATAAACAACCTCTGAAGCCTGTCCCTGAGCGGGAAGTATAGGAGAACCTTTGCAGATACATTTTTCTTCCTTCGACTGGTACTAGACTCGGCATCCGTCTCTTTATATCTCGTTGCTCCGCATATGTGGCATGACCGCGCATGTTCGTACTCTTTCCGGTACAACATACAATCGTTCACGCATGCATCAATTTTCTCATAACCCAGACCGAGATCTTTAATTGTCTTCTTCGCCTCGTAGAATGATTTCGGTACTGTCTCACCCATAGGAAAAGCCTCTTTCAGCAACTCTACCAACATATTAAATGACTTATTACTCCAACCATTGAGGCACTTCAAATGAAGAAGCTTTACAGTGAAAGAGAGTTTTGAAAACTTCTCACACCCCGGGTATAGAGGTTGTTCGGCATCTTTAAGCAATCTGTAGAACTTGTCCGCTTCGATATTGGGCTGATCACCTGACGGTGTTTCCGTGCCTATTCCACCTTGCAAATCATGTATCATACCCTGCATGTCATCGTCATCGTCTGTATTAATATTATCATCAGCGATCACTGTGTTTGAAGTTTCACCGTGAGCTGCCATGGGGACTGCATCTAGCTCCTCACCGTGCGAGAACCAACGGGTATAGGTAACGTCAACGCCACGCATTACCAGATCAACCTCACATTCCTCTCGAACCTTCCTAATCACCCTTCCGCAGTCTATACAGGGATACACAATTTTTCCATCAAGCGGTGCAAGACGCTCAAATGCAAAATCCAGAAATTTCCTGACTCCTTCTCTGTACTCTTGGCTCATGCGATTCGAATTACGCATCCAACTCTTATCGATCGAAGACATCTTCGTCTATCTGGCTATACAACACCTGACATATAATTTCAAACAATGTTATAAGACTCCGCACAATTTCGGTTTCGGTTCCCGGGTATGGAACACCGAACCAAAACTTCTACAGGCCATCCACATCCCTAATGGATGAGTGTATTATGATGAGTAGACTAGTCACATAGTAAACCTAGGGTTGCTGGCCAGCATTTGAACTGCTGATAGTTCGAATGCTAGGCATAGCACCAAAGTTATGCGACAGTAAGTCAACAAATCAGGGAGCCTCATCAAGTAAACACTTGGGGTCTGACGGTTCTCTCTGTCGCTCGAGTAGATTTATGGCTTTAGCATACCTCATATCACACCGAACCGACAAAAACCGACTATTTCGGTTTCGGTTTCGGTTTCGATTTCGGTTTTGATTTTTCGTAAACCGAAAAAAATATAACCGACAAAACCCACACCGAAACCGACCGACAAAACCGACGCTCACCCTAGTCTAAAAACTACATTTTGCCCCCCATTCCCCCATTCAATTCAGTTTTGATAGGATAAAATTCAATGTTTTAAAACACGAAAACTCGACTCGACTCGAAACCTTAATGAGTCGAGTACACACGACAACTCGGCTAAAACCCGACAAACTCGAGTCGGATCGAAACTCAACCGAGTCAGATCGAAACTCGAGTTTTGGACCGAGTCGGATCGAAACTCAGCCGAGTCGAGTCGACTCGGCCGAGTTTCGAGTCGACTCGGCGAATAACGTGACACCACTTTACGGCACTAATTAATCTGTCACATGGCTGTTAGAGCACTAGTGTGTTAAATACTTCTGATAAACCACTATTCAATTAAAAAATTAATAATATTTTGAACAAAAAAATCCCTAATATTTACCACCATGGTAGATACGTACTTCAAGCCAAATGAAACATTTATTACATAATTCTAAAATACTTGACAAAGTACTTATCAAAATATTTAGCCCTTAACAAATGGAGCCATAAGAATTAGAGAAATGCTATTCAGCCTTAAGGTTTTTCCTATTCCGCCAGCATGATTAACTTGACAGCATACAATTGGTGGCTGAAACCTACTAGTGACATTAACCGAAGGGGGAGGAGGAGCTCACCAGCGATGGTCGGCAGGCCTCGAGAAGGAGGAGGAGCACTGGTGTCGCAGTCGGTGGCGCGAGAAAGCGGAGGGGTGGCCGGAGGTGCAAGGGAGGTGATGGGTGGCCGGCCGGAGGTGCAAGGGATCGAGAGAGAGAGAGACAGGTGAGGGGAGGAAGTAGAGAGAGAGAGAGAGAGAGAGAGAGAGAGGGAAGGCTAGGGAGGCCGGGGAGGGGGGGGAGGAGGCCGGGGGAGAGAGAGAGAGGGCCGGGAGGCCGGGGAGGGGCGGAGGTCGGGAGGGGGATGGGTGGCCGGGAGGGGGATGGGTGGCCGGAGGGGATCTCGGGGCTGCCGGAGGGGGACGGGGTCGCCGGGGGGTCGGGTCGGTGAGAGAGAGAGAGAGAGATTGAGAGAGAGGGGCGCGCGCCGGAGAGATCGAATCAGAAGAATCAAAGAAGACCTCGACTGTTTTGTTATATAACAGGGTTTTTGCCGACGGACATTTTATCTTCCGTCGGTAAAACTAATTTTTTTACCGACGGTAAATAACAATCCGTCGGTAAAACTCCACGACGAAAAAACAAGCTCAATTTTTTCCAGAGGCTCGGTTTGGCACCCTGAGTTTCGTCGGGACATTTTACCGACGGAAATTTAATTACCGTCGGTATTGTACCGACGGATATATAAATTCCGTCGGTATAATCCCGACGAAAACATAAGTTCAATTTTTTCCAGAGGCTCGGTTTGGCACACTGAGTTTCGTCGGGACATTTTACCGACGGAAACTAAATTACCGTCGGTATTGTGCCGACGGACATATAAATACCGTCGGTATAATTAGTTATACCGACGGAACTTTCACGTCCGTCGGTAAATAGCACGACGGAACTCAACCTCCTACTTTTTTCCAGAGGCTCGGTTTTTACACTGAGTTTCGTCGGGACAATTTTACCGACGGACATTTTATTACCGTCGGTATATTGCCGACGGAGATATTATGGCTGTCGGTAACATTGGTTATACCGACGGAAATACAATTTCCGTCGGTACAATATCACGACGATGACATTTTGCCGACGGTTTATATGTAACCGTCGGTATAAAGTATATTACCGACGGTATATATGTATACCGTCGGTATAAATATGCAAAGAAAATTAAAAAAATTGAAGTTATAATACCGACGGATATTATTTTCCCCGTCGGTAAAAAGTGTATTATTACCGACGGTGATAATAATGTCCGTCGGTAAAGACCCTATTTCTTGTAGTGCGGTGATTCGGGGTCCTACCTTTTTGATGACTAGAGGTCCGCTTGCAAATCGAATGCCCAAGGCGGTCTCGGCATCCTTGATCTAAAGGGTTTCAATCAGGCTATGCTGGGTTCGGGGACATTTGGAGCGACGTTATGAAGTGCATATATTTCAGACGATTCTCACCTCTTCATGTGAGGTCGAGGTGTTCCGGCGTCATGTCACCGTTTTGCAGAGGAATATCTCGGATATCTTCTATCTACCGGTGCGGGAACAGGCTCATGCCCAGGAACGGCTCTCGAATCAAATTTTGGGAGGATATCTGGCTAGGAGAAACTACCCTTCGGACGGTCTTCCATCAACTGTTCGATTTGGATCCCTCCAAGATGGCCTCGGTTCGCTCTCAATCCTTGGTCAGAGGGTCGAACACGACCTGGCAGCCTCGGTTTAGTGGCCCCTTCCCAACGGAACTCATCCCGCAGCTCGAGGAGCTTCTAGACCTTCTCCAACCGATTTCTCTTTCGGATGAGCCTGATGTGGTGAGCTGACGAAGGACCCGGCCCGAATGGTTTATTCACGATCAACTCCTTCTATCAGTTCATTAACTTTGGATGTGTGCTGTGCCCGATCGTGAAGAAGATATGGAGGACGAAATGTCCTTTGAAGGCGAAGATCTTCATGAGGTTAGCAACGAAGGACAAGATTCTCATCAAGACCAGCCTTCTAAGATGAAAACACTCGACGATCTCTGATACGTCTTGCCCCTTTTACGGCCAAGCAGACGAGACCTTGGATCATCACCTTGTTTGGTGTCCCTACTCGAGGATCATCTGGACCTCCTTTAGAACGAAACTACGCAATAGATTCCATCCTACCTCGTTGGCTTCTCTTTGAGGCCCCTGGAGGAGCAGACGTATAACCCCAGCGATGCGAGGCGGCTGGATATTGCGGTTGGTACGATCTGTTGGGGGCTATGGCGGGAACAGAACATGAGGATTTTCTCGAGTAGAGCATTATCCGCTGAGAGCACGGCCACCGAGATCAGGTCGATGATTTATCTATGGGCTTCAAATTTGATTTCGCGGTTGAAGATTGTTCTTCTGGCCCTAACTGAGCCTTGATTGTTTCTTCTTTCCTTCTTCCCCCCGTCCTCTTGTACATTCTATTTTATTTTAATCTACTAGTAGGGGTCTAGGCGAAACCCCCCTCATTCTCTAAGGGACTTTTCAAAAAAGAAAAGATGTATTATTATTAAAGGTTATTTTGTCTTTGCCCCCCAAATTTTGCCTTGAATTAGACTTTACCCCCAATATTTCATTAATTAGACTTTACCCCCCCAAAACTAACTATTCCGTCAGCTCACCATCTAAGAGAAAGGGTGATCGCTGACGGAAAAGAAATAAAGTTTTGGAGGGTGATCGAGCTGACAGAGCTGACGGAGTAATGGGGGGTAAAATCTAAATCAAGGGAAAGTTTGGGGGGTAAAGTCAAAATAACCCTATAGTTAAACAACTCCTCCCGTGAACCGAGGGTACAGGCTGACGTGGTGAGCAAGTCACCGCACAGCGGGCCCACCCAATCACATTGTCCCTCGGATGCCGTTACCTCCAAACTCGAATGGCACGAGTGTCCAACTACTGTCCCTGGGTTGGACACTTGGACTGTTGGAGGGACAGAAAGATCCACGCGGTGGACCCCACAAGCATCGGATGGCTGTAGGGTGGCTTGCTCACCACATCAGCCTATACCCTGGGTTCACTGGATTATTCTCCTGGTGCTATTCCACTCACATACATACTGACATTGGAGTTGCGGTGGGAAATGCTATTAAATCATCTCCATTGCTTTCGATATGTCGTCCATCCCCACGACGACTCATTGCATGCAACAAAGAGAACGCCTTCCACGAAATGGTTCTTACGGGTGTCTACTTGTACCTCTTGGAGTTGTATAAATTCTAAGCCCCCACCTCCCTCCTCTACTCGTAGCAGCAACGCAAGAGTCGTATAAACTTCCTCCCTCTCTCCCTCCCTCCCTCACGCAGAGCCATGACGAAGCTGCTCGCACTGTCCCTGCTTCTCCTCATCATTGTTGCCAGGGTCTCATGTGAGGTGGGCTAGCTCTCTTACTCTCGATCTCTTTACCTACTAGGACTACTCAAGTTGCGGTCTCCATTGATCATTACTTTTTGATTCTATAGGTTGCACCTAAGGGGGAAGATGGAGAGATGTATGTCGATCCTCAATTCCCTACTGTCAGTCGTCCAACTAATGTGGGTATTATCCATGCATCGCCCATTCCAAAGAAAATAAATTGAATCTATGCTTTCTACACTAGGAATTAACACTATCTCGTTCTGTTTTCTTGTTTTGGATGGCTGTAGGGAGGTGCGAGGAGGTACACGGCTAACTTTGAGGATTATCTTGGCTTTGTTGTGCTTGCCTCTTGCGCTATCATTGTGATGGGTTTCTAATGGCCGGTTACCAATGGAAAACTCTATATAATTAAATAAGTGGATGGAATCTCGTCTCGGTTTACTTTGTCTCAGTACGAGAGTATTGTATGGGTAATGCTAATAAGATATAACATGGTTGTTTATCATGAATTAATGTTTTTTTCTCCTTATACATGAAGATATTTTAGCCACTCGGTCTTGACAGTAGAGAATGCAATAGCCAATAGCATGATTTTAACTTCAGTGCTAGAGCGAGACACAATAATTTGCTTCTTAACAAACCATAAGATTAACACTACATCCGACATACGTACGATTACCTAATGGGGACTACGATCACACGATCATCCTATCCAATCAACAACATGAGTGGTAAGTGTTGTTCTATGAATAATCAATAACCAAGAGTTTCTTTCAAACAAACAAAATTCTTTTATTTATGTGCATGAAGATGGGGAGTTCAAGGTACCACCATAATTTTCAATCTAATTAACTCATGAAAAATATATAATCAAGTTAAACTTAACTACTATAATGCATCGACAATACTATTATGCTATTGGCATTGAGTAATTGATCAACATAATATAGAGACAAATTATTTTCGGTCGCAATGGAAGCTAATATTGGTTGACAACCATCGATATTTTGCAATAGAAAAGTAGGCCGAGGCTACATTTAAGACTAATTTGGGGGAAAAAAAGCTACTCATGTGAATTTGCATGAATCCTCAAATAATTATATCAAATTCTAAGTAATTAATTTAGTCAAAAAAATTTATCAAATGGTTCACAATTATTTTACTTAGAAAATAATATTAAAAAAATAACAGCCAAATATAAAAACCTCATAAAGTTATTTAGGTAAAGAACTTAGGATGCTAATTGTTATGCACAATAGCATAGTGGTGGCACAATCCCAGGAGTCTGACACTACAGGCGAATATATATCACCCAATACTTGAAATAGCAAAGGGACGTTGCAATAACCTAGATGGCGTCTGCTGGTAATATGGAGAACCTTTTTTTATAAATAGGGTACCGACCAAGACTTCTGAGAAGCATGCATATACCATAGGAGTCAAGACTGTATTTTCCCGCTAGAATAAGTGGAAGATTATTGTATCCGATGTGTCCTTAGCGTGGATTTTCTAGAATAGCATTACTGAATAATAGTTTTGGTTAATGAACAACTATAATGATATGTGTAATCAATATATAATAAGGACCCGAGGGAACACAGTAGGCCACTGATGTACATGATGAGTCTATGCTTGGGAGACCTAGTAGACCAGTCTTGTGTAGACTTAGACTCAGTTTACAGGTTTGGTGATGCTGGTCGCTTCACCAGGAATAAGCTATTGGCAAGTCAAGGATATGGTGAAGTCTTCGCCACAGAGACATTAGATCCTCATTCACCTTGCCAAGCACGATGATCATATTGAACAGGAACCAGGACGCTGCACAGGTTAGTGAGTCACACACTGGTGAATTAACCGTCTTACCATTTTAAGTAATCGATCCTTAACCCTAAGGAATCATGACCACTAGACTAACCAATTGTGTGGTGCTCTAATGCACCAACGTGTGAGGACTTTCCATAGTCCAATAACACAGTGTGTTAGGTTACCCGACTGGCGTACGTTACAGTGGCATACCACTCCTACAGGTTATCCAATATCTAGATATGGATGTGTATATTCGATGAGTCTGACTGTCCACACATTAAACCCAGGTCTAGTGGTCATTGGTTTGACTGATGACACTTCGGTTGTGAGTCATAGCACCGGAGGTGTGTGATATTATGATTGGCAAGTCATCAAATCGAGTCAAATGATCGATTGGGTTCGAAGGTGCTCCCCACCTCCTGGGTCGAGTCATGGCACTAGTATTGGAGAAACCAATGGTTACCAGAGTAAAATGGAGAACATGATTACGAAGGAGTAATATAAGTTCAGGATTACTAGATTGCCGCTCGCATTATAATATTCCAGGTTACCGTGCGGATTAATCGGATTCAAACTTATTAACAAAACTTTTGGTGTGACATTGGGATAGTTCATTAGGAATCCGGTTGGAGCTAGAAATTCTAAGCCCTGAAGGTTCTACATTGTCGTCGTGTATAGGAATTATATACCCTATCCAGTTAGGCTTGCTAGATACGAAGTAGCGCAATAAAGTGCATGCCTAAATGCCAAAAGTATTTCTCATTATGGTCATACACTTATGGAGTATGGATCTCATATGAACCGAAATAATTTTACGAATTCATAGGTGAAATCGGGTCTCGATTTGATTGAGTATTTGACTCTCTCTCTTAGCCATACAATGGGTCCCCCCCTTTATAAGGGCAATTTGATCCAGTATTTATTTGGGTGGGGGGGTGGGGAGGGGGGGGCACATGTATCAGAAAAGACAAGGGAATTTCGCCCCCCCTTTCTCTCTCTCTAGATATACATGACCTTCTTCCCTATTAGGGGTTTGACCAAGTCAAACCCTAATGAAGGTCGGCCACATATATAGAAAGAGATAGAGGGGGCCGACAAACCCCATTCGAGCCTCTCCCAAACCCTAGTCGCCCTCTCTCTTGTATGGTTTCGGTCATGGGGAAAAAGAAAGAAGAAGAAGAAGGAAATAGGAAAAGGAAAGGGAAGAAAAAGATAAGAGAAAGAGATGATTTACTCCGGCGTAGGGCTACTTTGTTATCTTCGTTGCAAGCCAACTGGTGGTGGGCTCATTGGCTTTGTACCTAGAGGTGAGCCATCAAGGGTTCCTCCCTTCGCGAAAGAATCAATGTCATCCGATAGTCTTTTTCATTCTTTGATGTGGAGATCGTCGTCATCTCCAACACTTCATCAAGAGGAGACATCAACAATTTCTGTAGCCCATATTTTACAGGATAGATATGTGCTATGGGAATTATTTATAGGGATCCGGAACTATGTTTGTTGTAGTATTGTTAATAGGGCTTTTTTTCAAATTAGCATTTAAAAAATAAATAATTATCATAAAGCCATATGTCATAAATAATTTCAAAAGTGACCAAAGTGACATCCACGTGGAAAGGCGGTGCTGCAAAGCGCCCCACCACGTCTACAATCTCTTTTATTTATGCAGAAGTCGGTATCCCACATACCGACTTTAAAGTCGGTATTCCAAATACCGACTTCAATGTTTTATGGTTTTGTATGGACCGACCTCCCTTGTTTACAACTCAGTCTTGGCTTTTGTATAAACTTCAGACTTTCGCTTATTTAAAATCGGTAAGTGAGATACCGATTTCTGCGGCCACCCCGAAAAAAAAAGGGATAGATGACATGCTGAGGCGTTTTGCGGCGCCGCCTCGCCATGTGGCCGTCATTGTGATCACTTTTAAAATTACTAGTAAGAAACCCGGGCAATGCCTGAATGTGCATGATGCATGCCATTTGACAAATATGACATCACAACTGTTCGAAGAAGTGTGAAATCTGAAGTTTGTGTGATTCACTTGTTAGAGAGAGAGAGAGAGAGAGAGAAATTAACATCAAATGACCATTAAATATCATTGAATGAAAATTTATCATCTTTATGGTAGGTTTTTAAATGGATTTAAAAGAAAGCCGCGTTCACACACAGAAGAAGAATTCTAGCTCTGTAAAAGACGTCCACGTGTCACAACATGGGAGAGATGCTTCCATTTTAGTATATATACTAGTAAGAAACCCGGGCAATGCCCGAATGTACTTGACGCACGCCATTTGTCAAAGACGACATCATAACTGTTCGAAGAAGTGTAAAATCTGAAGTGAGTGTGATTCACTTGTTAGGAGAGAGAGAGAGAGAGAGAGAGAGAGAGAGAGAGAGAGAGAGAGAGAAAGAGAGAAAGATTAATGAGTGTGATTCACTTGTTAGAGAGAGAGATTAACATCAAATGACCATTAAATGTCATCGAATGAAAATTATCATCTTTATGGTAGGTTTTTAAATGGATTTAAAAGAGAGCCGCGTTCACACACGAGAGAGAGGCTTCCATTTTAGTATAGATACTAGTAACAAACCCGGGCAATGCCCAAATGTGTTTGATGCACGCCATTTGACAAAGACGACATCACAACTGTTCGAAGAAGTGTAAAATCTGAAGTGAGTGTGATTCACTTGTTAGAGAGAGAGAGAGAGAGAGAGAGATTAACATCAAATTACCATTAAATGCTATGGGATGAAAATTTATCATCTTTATGGTAGGTTTTTAAATGGATTTAAAAGAGAGCTGCGTTTATACACGGAAGTAGAATTCTAGCTGTTTAAAAGACGTCCATGTGTCACAACACGGGAGAGAGGTCTCCATTTTAGTATAGATATATAGATATATAGATTTGTGACGAATGGTTATTCTGATAAATTTTTTTAAAATGCTAATGAGGAAAAAAAAATTCTTTGTTAATAACAACGTCTCCTGAACCGTGAACCGGGGGAACCGGTTGACGTGGTGAAGAAGTCACACCCCATAGGAATCCGATGCATGTCGGGCCCACCCATGAGTCACATCGTCCCGCGGCTGCCGCTACCTCCAAAAGCTACGAGAGTCCAACTACTGTCCCTGGGTTGAAGGGACAGAAAGATCCATGGGTGGACCCATCAAGCATCGGGTGACTGTGGAGTGTCTTGCTCACCACATCAGCCTATACCCCGGGTTCACTGGATTATTCTCCCGGTGCATTTCTACCACTATCGTCTGATCCCACTCACATACGGACGTGGGAGCTGCGGTAGGAAGTCTTATTTGAACATAAAACGGGACATACAAGGACAAAATATTGGCGCTCGGTGCAAAGGACAACGCACCGCACATCGGCATTTTTGTCCGCGTGTGTTCCGATGGTAGCGGTTCGTTTCCGGACGACAGCGGCGGCGACTGTTTTGACTGACAAGTGAATCAACATCATCTCTTTAGTTTAGAGGACTCATTGCATGCAACAAAGAGAACACCCACAACTTCATAGCTGTACTCCATCCACACGAGGACTCTCATTGCATGCAACAAAGAAAAGAGGACACCTTCCATTATGGGTGTTCATGGTTCGGGTTGGTCCGGTTTTTTAATAAATTTCGAATCGAACCGAAGTTGATCGGTTCTTTAGAATTTTTTTTTTTGAGAACCCCTCCTAATAGAGGGAGGGTTTGGCGGACCCCAACCAGAAACCATTAAAACTAAATCAGAATACTATTACAAAAATGTAGAGCATCCTCCCCTAGTTTATCTTGCCAAGGGCTAATCCAGGTTTTTAAGAGGGAATACACCGACTGCCGCAGCTTCTCCTACCCTGCAGATTTAGCATTGAAAATCCGATTATTCCGCTCAAGCCGGATTACCCAGACGATCGCTATTACCAACATATCCCACGGCTTCCGGATCCCCAATGGGATTCTTCTCCTTCTCCAAGAGCTCCAAAGGCCCCGCAGAGTCCTAGGGTGCGAGGAAATCCCTGCCTTTCCTTCGAAGTGGTCCCACAGTTGTCTAGCAAAAGGACACTCGAGCAGTAGGTGCGACGCCGTCTCCTCCTCCGAGGCGCAAAAAGTACAGAAAGCTTCCGACGCTTGGGGATGCTTCCTCCGCAACAATTTCGCCTTCGTCAGAATCTTGTTCCTCGAGGCCAGCAGGGAGAAAATCTAAACCTTCGAGGGCGCCTTCGTCCTCCAAATAACCTTCGACGGCCTGTGCCGCTGAAGCCGAGGAAGCAGGTGCTCGTAGAAAGATCTAACGGAGAAGACCCCGGAAGAGGTGCAGTTCCACCGGACTTCATCCCGTGTAGTCCTGAAAGAGGCCGCCTGCAGAATCAAGTAGAGATCCTGCAACTCCCGCCGACTCTCTTGATCAAGCGGAGCCCTAAGCTTAACACTCCAACCGATAGAACCATGCCTTCGACAAGCCTGGGATCGGACCGAAGCTCCCTTATTTCGGGCCAAGGAGAAAAGCGATGGGAAGAGCTGCTTCAATGGCCTGGTCCCAAGCCAGGTGTCTCTCCAAAATTTGATGTCCCTCCCATCACCTAAAGCAAGTGTAGTCGCCTCCCTGTAGAAGTCCTTGACCCTCAGTATGCCCCTCCAAAAATGGGAAATCCGGACAGAAATTCTACCCCTCGCTTGCAAAGGAGAGAACCTCTTGAAATATCTAGCCAGAATAACATCTTGCCAGGAGCCACCTGATCCATGCTGCAGCCTCCACCACCATTTCCCCAATATCGAGATATTAAACCTGCGCAGGTCTAAAACTCCCAGCCCTTCCAACTTCTTCGGGAGACAAACCTGGTCCCATCTCATCAAATTGTAGCCTCCGACATTGGCTCCCATACCATGCCAAAGGAAAGAGCACCGAATTCTGTCGATCCTGTCAATCACCCAAGACGGCAGAAAATAGAAGGAAAGGTAGTATGACGGGATCGAAGAGAGAACTGAGTTCACCAGCACTAGTCTGCCACCTGAGGACAAAAATCTACCCTTCCAACCATCCAATCTCCTCTCGATCTTCGGAATCAACTGCTCCCAATCCTCCCATCTCAGGGCCTTATCACTGATAGGCAGCCCCAAGTATTTCATTGGTAGGGTAGCCTCTTTACAATTCAAAAGCCTGGCTAAACCGCTACCTACTTCCCCCGAGCCAATGTAATAAAGGTTGCTTTTCTGGAAGTTTATCTTCAGCCCTGAAGTCAATTCCAGCCCGTAAATAAGAATCTTGAGCGAGACCATCTGGAAAGGACAAGCCATGGCGAATAAGAGGGAGTCGTCCGCATAATGCAAATTCAAGGTTGTCCAACCGTGCCCGCCCACTCCCTTCACCAGACCTTCAGTATTCGCCTTACGAATCGCAGCATCGAAAGCATCGACCACCAGAATAAAAAGATATAGGGATAGGGGGCAACCTTGCTTCAGGCCCTTGTACACCTTGAAGTCCTTGCCCTGCTCCCCGTTGATAAGACAAGATAGCTTCGAGGAAACCAAAATCTCTCTTATCCAGCCCAACCAATTACTAGAAAAGCCCTTGGCCTCCAGCAGATCTAGCAAAAAATCCCACCGGATCTGATCGAAGGCTTGTTCGAAGTCAATCTTCAGCAAAACTCCTTCTTCTCCAGATTCACGCAGGTGAAAGATTGTCTCGTGAGCCGCCGCCACACTGTCGAGGATCAATCTCCCCTTGATGAATGCGGTTTGGGAGGGAGAGACCAGCAGGGAGATGTTATCCGCTAGCCTATTGGCTAGTACCTTCGTGACGATCTTGTAGAGGTAGTTCGACAGAGAGATCGGCCTGAATTCCCGAATGGCCTCTGCAGAAGGTTTCTTAGGGAGAAGGATTATCCAAGAGTGGTTTAGGTAGTGGAGACGCACCTTGCCCGAGAAGAAATCACGCAAAAACCAGCATAGGTCACCCTTCAGCAAGTCCCAGTACTTCTGGTAGAACGCCATAGGGAAACCATCCGGTCCCGGAGCCCCATCGCCTTTGGACTGGAAGACCGCCCTGCGGAATTCCTCGTCGGTAAACTCCGCGTCAATGCCCGTGCCGCCCGGAAGTCTCTGAAAATCGACACCGAACCAATCAAACGAGACCCCAGTGGCTGCGTTATTCTCACGGAAAGAGCTCTTGAAAAAGGAAGTTGCTGCCTCCAGGATATCGGAAGTGGACGTCAACGATTGCTCCTCGTGCCACAGAGAAGTCAGAAAGTTCTTCCTCCTCCGAGCGTTAGCCACCTTGTGGAAATAGGTGGTATTCGCATCTCCCAGCTTAACCTACTGCTCCTTCGAACGTTGCCTCCACATCTCTTCCTCCCTCCGAAGGAGAAGGACTAGACTCTCGTTCAGCTCTTTCAACTTCGCAGTCTCCTGAAGCGTAAGGTCGGTGGATTCTCCCTTCACTTCAAGAGCCTGAATCGCTGCCAAGGTAGAGGCCTTCTGCCGCAGAACATTACCAAAGTGTTCTCTGCTCTAGCACAAAAGCTTTCGCTTGATAAATCTGAGCTTGCTCGTCATGTTCAACTCCGAGTTATCATGACTGCCTGCTGCCTCCCACCATCCGGCCAGCAGATCCTTGAGACCTTCCTCCATTGACCATATCAGCTCGAACCGAAAAAGGGGTCGGACAGAAGAAATCGTATCGGTTGAGAGGAGAATCGGGGCATGGTCGGAAACATAGGACGCCAGCCCTGACTGGATCGAACCCGGAAATCGCGAGTCCCAGTCCGCCGAAATCAGGAACCGATCAAGTCTGACCAAAATGGGGTCTTCTCTCTTGTTACTCCACGTGAAAGTGCGGCCAGTTAAAGGGAGATCTATTAGCTCCTGTTGCCGGATGAAGAGGGAGAAGGCTCTCATCGCCGAAACATCACCACCACTGCGAAGCCGCTCTCCCGACCCTCTCGTTACATTGAAGTCTCCAGTGATCACCCAAGAACCATGAAAATTCACCCTGAGCAAGGACAACTCCGTCCAAAAATCATCCCCTCTACTGTGGTCCGTCGAGCTGTAAACAGAGGACAGCATCCACTCCTCACCATCCACCCTATTCTGAAAGATAAGAGAAAGGGAGAAAACTCCGACATTCGTGCTCCTCAGTAAGAAGAGGTCATCGTTGTACCCCACCAGAATACCCCCTGACGTTCCAGTAGAATCTTTCGCTTCCCACTTAGCAATCTTCTTCGTACTGAGGGAACGGAAAAAATGGCTAGTAGGATTCTCCCGCTTCGACTCCTGGATGAAGATGATATCAACGTCGTGAATGGAGGCAAAAGAACTGGCAACCCTTCTTTTCTCCGATTTGCCTAGACCCCTAACATTCCAAGATAAAATCTTCATAGAAACACTGAGAAAGAACTCCCACACCACTCCACCAAGACAGCTCCCTCAGGAGGACGAGGCCAACCTTGCTCGCTTCTCCTCCATAGCCCTGATAGAGTCAAGGAAAAAACGAACACAATCCAGCTCTGGAGCAATAATAAACCCACATTTCCTAGCAATGTCAAGGATTACATCATCTTTCAAAAACGAAAGGGGAAGGGAAACCGAAGGGTCTGCCTGATCCAACTCCAAAAGGCGCATCTTCGACCGGACCAGAGCTTGGGCAAGCATAGGATCATCCGAGGAGCGCTGCAAAATCTGCCTGAAACTCCTCCTTGCCGACTGAAGCTGGACGACACAGCCGTTATTCGCCGAGGCCTCCTGTCTCTCCTGGTCTGCGCATTGATCAGCAGTGGTCCCCCGCCCTTCATTCCCCTGTTCAGTCACAGCGCACCTGCTGACACCAAAGTTAGGATCATGAGCTCCCCCCAAAAGGGAGCTATCCACATTGATTGGCACATGATCCTCCTGGGGACCCAAGGGGGGCCCCCGCTCCTCCGAACCAACAGTGACTCCCTCGTGCTCGTCAGCAAAGGGGTTGACGTGGGGAGCCACACAAGCAACGTGGGCACCCTCAAAAGAAAAAGAGGGGAAGTCTCCATTCACGCCCAAACCAAGGTTCAAAACAGACATACCTGCATCCCGGGTGATCTGTTGGAGGGATGGCGTACCTGGGTCCTGACTGCTACCCGCCTCTCCTCCTGGCGGATTCGCCCCATTGACGTGAGCTGGAGCAGGGGAGGACAGAGGCCCGATCCACGGTTGCCGGTACCGAGTAGGCTGCGGCCCAGCTGCCACCGGCGGCCCGAAACCAGGTGGGATCACAGGCTCCCCGAAGGGCATCCGGTCTCCAACGCCATGCTCCAGGGGGGTAAAGTGGCCAAGGGGAGGGGGTGGGAGCGAGGTGCAGTCCCCCAAAACCTGCGTGGTGAGGCGGACCCTAAACACTCCACAGCCATGGGAGAATTGCACCGAGGGGGGAATCAAGATGGGTTCGTAGCAAAGGACCGTGGCCTGGCAGAACCGCCTGTGGGAGATCGAGGGGAAGACATTGAAACACTCTCGCACCACTCCATAGGGTTCCAGTAACGCGCGAATCGAGCCCTCCCCCCAGGCATCGAAAGGGAGGCCAAAAATGGTGACCTGCAGGGCTGTCCTCCTTCGCCTCGCAACTGCCCTTCCCAGCTCCTCCCACGGACGGAAGGAGACCGAAACAGCGCCCAGATCTCGTACACCACGACCGGTCTCGATCTCCAGGAACTGGTGGAAAGAGAATTCAATGAGAAATTCCCCGTTGCCGATCTCCTGCGTCGGCCAAGCCCAGGATCCCTGCCACGCATGCCGAAGGTGCCCGGAGAGCTCCGCCGCTGACACTGACCTCCGAAAGACTCAGCACAACCCGGATCTGCTCAGTACCTCCATCATCTCCTCCCGTCGGGGATCATCCGGCAGATCTACCGATGCTCCCACACCCGCCGTCGACGATCCAGTAGAACCCGAGGATCGGATCATCCCGCACCTGTGGGAAGTATGCCCCACCTTCCCACAGGCAAAACAAACCAGAAGGTTCCGGCAGGCTGCGACCGCGTGATCCCGATCGCCGCACCGGTGGCAACGACGCCCGTGAAACCCCCTGCGATCGAGACGAGAGGACTGGCCTGGACGTCTCCTAGCTTCCGTTGCCGATGGGGGTGGGGCCGGACGCCGCACGACGTCGGCGAAGGAGACTCTCGGGTGGTTGGCTGACGAAGAGGGTTGAGAGGCGCCCCTTGAGACGCCTATCCCGGGAACGACGCCTCTCCTCCTCTCTCGCTAAACCGCCCCTCCCGAGAGACCCAGCCCTAGTTCTCGAGGCTCCTCGGGAACGCACTCCTATCGGACGCCGGTGGAGCCCTAAGGAGCTTGGGGAACGCCCCCCTAGATCGCCCTCTCGCCATCTTCAGATCTCTGGCTGTATGAATCTTTTGCAACAGGTTTTTTGGTAATTCCTCTCTAGAAAATGGAACCGAACCAAACCATTCATTGGTAAAAACCGAACCAAACCAAACAGGAAAAGTTCGGTTTCGTTCGGTTCGGTTCTGCGGGTCTTTCAAATCGCTCGTCATCACACCGTGAGGCATGAATGGTTGAGCCGCAGAGTTGGTTCAGATTTCATTTTTAAGCCTTTAACTTTGGGTGCTGCTATTTGCCCCTATAGAATTACTAGTAACACCCTTAATTTTTCACTTTGAGATATTTCATAAGTTAGGATTTAGGGGTGCTAGTCATTATGTGGGTAACACCATTCACTTTTTCAATTTCATCACATCGTTGAACACTTGAAAGTTTTGAATGCATCGAATGGTGGTAATTGGGGTCACCACCATGTAATATACAATATTAGTGAGATTGTACACTGTATAGTCTGTATAGTAGTAACTACTGAGGTTATAGTACCAATGATTCGGGTTGGGTTGGTTCGAGTTAAAAAACTCACAACCCAGAACCGAACCGATCATATCGGGTTTTTTTTTTTTGGAACCGAACCAAACCGAACGGTCAAAAATACCCGATCCAAACTGAACCAAATAGACCGGTTTGGTTCGGTTTGGCGGATCAACCCGAACCGATGAACACCCGTACCTTCCATGGCATATATGCTTCTTATGGGTGTCTACTTGTAGCTCTAGGAGTACTGTATAAATTCTAAGCCCCCACCTCGGTCCTCTACTCGTAGCAGCAACGCATGCGTCGTATAAACTTTCACCCTCCCTCCCTCATGCATAGCTAGCCATGGCGAAGCTGCTCGTACTGTCCCTGTTGCTCCTCATCACTATCACCACATTTTCCTGTTTTAGTTACTTTTTGAGTTTTTATCTTTGGTGATGGTATACGTACGATCCATTAATCTATTTTAACTCGTTCAAGAATTAATTAAAAAATGCTCTTGTATGTTTTGTATCTCGTGAAATACAGGATTAATTAGCTATAAAATTAGTATGAAGCACCAACTTTATTAAAAGCCAAAGTAACTCCTTATACTTAAAGATATTTTGGCCATAAAATATGAAGCACAAACTTTATTTATTGGTGCCGCCCTCCCATAAATGCCGGAGCTGATGATATGTCGTTCTTCGATTGGTCCACGTGATGTCCTGCCATTGGTCCATGTGTGGGACTCTGAATAGACCTTGAGCTATCCTCGTGGGCCTGGCCTCTTGCGGTACAGCCTCTGCTGGTTTGCTGGCGGACCACGAGCTATCGATGTGGGCCTCTGAAGATGTGGGTCTCAGTTGGCCTGCTTTTTTGTGGGCTGTGTCTATGAGCTTACCTTACCCGTTTTTTGCACCCACGAGTACTACTATAATTTTCAATCACATTAACTACATGAAAAATATATAATCAAGTTAAACTTAACTACTATAATGCATCGACAATGCTATCATACAATTGGCATCGAGTATAGGATCAACATAATATAGGGACATTATTTTTTGTCGCAATGGAAGCTAAAATTGGTTCACAACCATTGATATTTTAAAGTAGAAGAGTAAACTGAGGCTATATATAGGACGAATTGTGTGTGTGTGTGTGTGGGAGAGTACTCAAGTTAATTTTTGCATGAATCCTCAAATAATTATACCAAATTCTAAGTAAATTAGTCAAATAACTTTTATCAAATGGTTCACAATTACCTTACTAAAAAAATAGTATTAAAGAAATATCAGCCCAATATGAAAACCTCATAAACTACAATAGCTCTCTGCAGTAATATTGAGTATTAGCGGGAGTTTTTAGTGATTGTCGCTAAATCTTCCAAACTTGTCAAACACTATTTATAACTATAAAAAATAAGTATTTTATTTATTTATTTATTAAAAAATATTAATTAGTTGATAGAAATATTACTACTGTATATGCCCTTTTAATTAGTTAAAACAATGCGACTAACTAGCACAGCCTTCTACGACACAGCTTTATCCGGCAGTTGTATATTTTTAGTGGCACTTTTGACCGCTGCTAAAAGCCGATTTTATGTTGTAAAAGACTTCCAAACATAAATATGCAGCACAAAGCAATCATAACTCCACTCATGAGTCGAACGTTTTCGGCCACGATTTTAAAGAGAACCACGAAATCAACACATGTAGGGGTGTCAACGGGTCGGGTCGGGTCGGGTTCGTGTCGTGTCTAGTTTCTGGTCGTGTCCAAAACCCCCAGACCCGGACCCGACCCGTTTAACTAATTGTGTCTAGATCCTAAACCCGTACCCGACCCGCTAATAAATGGGTAGACACGATAAGACCCGTTTACCACATGGGTCTGTTCAGTTGACCCGATCCGACTCGACCCGACCTAACCCGATAGATCCGCTGGTACTATACATTACAGTATTGGATTGCGGGTAGACCCGACCTGACCCAACCCGACACGGCCTGTTGATCGAATTTTAAACGGGTCTTCCGTGTCCAGACCCTAAACCCGGACCCGACCCGTTTATTAAACGGGTCTATCGTGTCGACCCGTTTACGACCCGAACCCGTTTAGTCCTGACCCAGACCCCCGCTAACTTCGTGTCGGGTCGTGTCGGATCTGCCGTGTCGGGTCCGAAATTGCCAGCCGTAAACACATGACCTTCATCTTCTATGGAACTGAAGTATTATGTCACCAACCGAAATATGTCGCAATATCGACACGTCTTTCCCCTCTTGAAATCAACACATAATCCCGTAACAACCATATAATAAAAGGTTGAAGAATAAAAAGTAGGGATAATCTTCTAGGTTTACTATGTGTAATGCTTGAGGAGCAAGAAAAAAACCTAAGCTATGCATTTTCTTTCTCCAAAAAAAAAGATGAACACCACAAAATTCTTCAATATTTTTCTTCAACGAAAACTTTTGAATATCCCTCAAAATTCTCTCTAAATTTATATAGGGTAAAACCCTTCTTTCTTAATTTGGTTTATGGAGATCGCCCCGGTTTTCCACTATTATACATGTATATACTAGTAAGAAACCCGAACAATGTCAGAATATGCTTGATGCACGTCATTTGGCAAAGATGACATTGCAACTATTCAAAAAAGTGTGAAATATGAAGTGTGTGTGATTCACTTGTTAGAGGGAGAGAGAGAGAGATATCAACATCAAATGACCATTAAATGCCATTGAATGAAAATTTATCATCTTTATGGTAGGATTTAAAAAAAACCACTTTCACACACGAAAGAAGATTTCTAGCTCTTTAAAAGACATCCACGTGTCACAACACGGGAGAGAGGCTTCCAACAAACCTCACCCAGTTCTATATACTAGTTCTTACTAGTATATAGAACTAGTAAGAAACCCGGACAATGCCCGAATGTGCTTGATGCATGCTATTTGGCAAAGAAGACATCGCATCTGTTTGAAGAAGTCTGAAATCTAAAGTGAGTATGATTAACTTGTTTGAGAGAGAGAGATTAACATCAAATGACCATTAAATACCATTGAATGAAAATTTATCATCTTTATGGTAGGTTTTTAAATGGATTTAAAAGGGAGTCGCGTTCACACACGAAAGAAGAATTCTAGCTCTTTAAAAGATATCCACGTGTCACAACACGAGAGAGAGGCTTCCATTTTAGTATATTCTAGTAAGAAATCCGGGCAATGCCTGAATGTGCTTGATGCATGACATTTGGCAAATGCGACATCGCAACTGTTCGAAGAAGTGTGAAATCTGAAGTGAGTGTGATTCATTTGTTAGAGAGAGAGAGAGAGTTTAACATCAAATGACCATTAAATGGCATTGAATGAAAATTCATCATCTTTATGGTAGGTTTTTAAATGGATTTAAAAGAGAGCCGTGTTCACACACGGAAGAAGAATTCTAGATCTTTAAAATACGTCCACGTGTCACAACACGGGAGAGAGGCTTCCATTTTAGTATATATACTTGTATTGAATCCGTGCAATGCACGGAATAAAATATTAAAATTATAAATGTATGGGCATCAGGTGAAATGAGTTTAACTTTCCACTAATGGGCATCGGGAGAAATGGAAGAAAATGGTTTGCAAACCGATAGAGCGTTTAATTTAAAACAGCATGCAAGAAGGGGTTCAAATGCCAATAAGAATAGAATCAATCATAAGAGCATTAATGGGGCATGTAGAGAAATGGGTTTAAATTTTCATATATGGCTATGGGCATCGGGAGAAATCACTACCATCCAAAAAAGAAATAGATCATGAGAGCATTAATGGGCATGCATAGAAATGGATTTAAATTAAAATTTAATGCTTTTAATGCTGTGCCACATGGCGGAAGCTCCTTGTAAGGCTTTCGTTTTAGTATATAGTATAGACTAGTAAGAAACACGGGCAATGCCCAGATGAGCTTGATGCACAGCCATTTGGCAGAGATGACATCACAACTGTTCGAAGAAGTATGAAATCTAAAGTGAGTGTGATTCACTTGTTAGAGAGAGTGAGAGAGAAAGAGAGTGTGATTCACTTGTTAGAGAGAGAGAGAGAGAGAGATTAACATCAAATGATAATTAAATGCCATTGAATGAGTGTTTTATTATCTTATATGGTAGGTTTTTAATAGGATTTAAAACTGAGCCGTGTTCACACATGGAAGAATGATTATGGTTCTTTAAAAGACTTCCACGTGTCACAACACGGGAGAGAGGCTTCCGTTTTAGTATATAGTATAGATATATAGATAGATAGATAGATCATCCACAAAAATCCTATCTACAAGGGGAGGAGAACCCAATCTACAAGGGGGAAACCCCAAATCCGAAACGGGAAATGGCCACATCGATCGTCGATCGCCCAATCCCCCCGATGCCATGGCACCGGCGATCGAGGGGGCTGAGGGATGATCGCTGAAACCCTAGCCGGCTCAGAAAAGGGGGAAAGGGGAGAGGCTCTCAGAGCCCTTGAGGTAAGAAACAGAAAAGTTCCTACCTACCAGTAAATCAAGTCACACTAAGATTGATGAGGAAATGTTACAAAAGAAGAGTTAGTTGTTCCCTACGCAAACAAAAGAAGAGACCCTGGGGATCAAACCACTGCGCAGAGTCTCGACGGCCTTGATGGGGAAAAACGTTATGGAAATAGTGAACAAAGCAAGTAATATCTGGGCTTCTTTTCGTAGGTCCTATAGGGGATGTCTTATATATTGCACTAAGGTGGCCTACAAGTTGATACCTGGGACCGATGAGGGGCAACTTGAGATCAAACTCAACTTCGATGGGGGTGTGGACATCAAAACTGGGAGGGGGTGAGCAGGATATATTATTCGTGATCAGCACGGTGCAGCGAGGGCTACGGGTAGCTTCCCTATGGTGCGCTCGTCAATATTCCAGAAGTGCGGGGGTTGTGGCAGGGAGTTAGGAGAGCCAAGAAACTATTTCCTGGGTGGAAGCTATAGATCGAGGATGATTCTGCTTTGGTAATTGAAGACATCAATGGTGACTCGTTTGGAAATTCCTTGGTGATAGACATTTTGGCCATGCTATAGTCGTTCACTTCTGTTCGTGTGTCCCACATTTATCGCGAAGGGAATCGAGTGTCAGACTGGTTGGCAACTTTGGGCAAAACTTTTGGGACCATGGCTCTTGGCAATGTTGTCGGCCATGAGGGACTTCTCCCTCTTCTGTCTTGGGATTCTAGCGGTCGGTCAACTGTTCGTTTGGTTGGAACTTAGTGGTGGTGTTGTAATTCTTTTTTGGCTAGTAATGGTTTAGTTGATTACCAAAAAAAAATGCACCCAAACTGTAGAAAAGGTAGTCTGAAGTGTGGAAAGATTTCATGAAGCAGAGGGAAGCAACAAGTCTGAGATCGATTACATGGAGTGGATAGAATATTAACGCCAAGAGCATACCATCTTATTAGTATAATTTGTGTGCACTAAACATTCTTGATGAGATCGAGCTACAAGTTTTAGTTCAGTGTGTTCGGATGTGTCAGCGATTCACAACCCAAGAATACTTCTAATAGTGTTACATAATTTCAGTTGAAAGGTCAGAGTTTTGGCTTACTCCTACCCAAAGGTACATGACATACTCTTTAGTCTTGGGTAATTATGACAATCCATTCTCTGCTTAGGCTTTTAGGCCCTTGGCCTTCAGGATTTTGCATGTTTTATCTATGCTTTTGTGTTGACTGATTTTGAATCTACATGTTTCGAAACTTATTGTAAAAGGGCTTGCGTCGAACTTTTGAGTTTACTTATCTTGAGTTTGTCGTCTTTTGGTTTTGAGTTACAAGGTCCCCATGCTTATGTCCAAATCTGTAATTTTGTTAAAGAACTCGGCACACGATCTAGATAAAAAAATCTGACTCTTCTCCCTATTAATGACAAGCTCTGAAATTTTCCCGAACTCTTGCAATAGATTAGAAAGTCTTCCTACATTGGCCTTCCTTGGTTTTAAGAACACCATGTGATCATATGCAAATATCAGGTGAGAAATGGGGTGCCCTCTGTGGGGGAAATTTTCGAGCCGCCTTGATCGGGAATCCCGCCCCACAATTCTTGATTGAATTTGATGGTTTGTAGAGTTAGAGATTAGAAAGTAGAAAAGGAGAGAGAAGACACGTGGAGTTGTTATCGAAGTTCAGTCATTGGAAGAAGGACTGCAAGAAGCCTCAGAATGCTGGTGAAGGTAATCTACAACTTTTAGTTGTTGAATCATTTCTTTCGAATAATAGTTCTTTTGCTAGTTGGATTGTGGATTCAGGATCTACTAACCATACCTGTAATTCTCTTCAGGGGTTTCTGCAAAGCAGAAAGTTGCTTGATGGAGAGGTGACCTTAAGCATGGGAACTGAGGCCGTGGCTGCTGCTGAAGCTATTGGAGATATTAATCTTAGTTTTTCGAATAATAAGACTTTGACTCTTAGAGATGTTTTTTATGTACCGTCCTTGAGACGTAACTTGATTTCTGTTTCTTCTTTAGTTAATAAAGGTTATTCAGTTTATTTTGATGCTTTTGGTGTGTCGATCGTTTAAGCTGAATGAAACTTTTATAATAAGAGGAATGGTTCAGAATCATCTCTATGTTGTCAGTCCTAAATTTGAAAAGGATAACATAATAACTTCAGTATTTAATGTTAATTCATCTAATCGTAAGAAACCTTCGGAGAATTTAACCCAATTGTGGCACTTATGACTTGGGCATATTGGCTTAGACAAGATCCATAGGATGGTTAAGGCCGGGCTTCTGGAAACAGATCCTACGAAGTTCCTTCCCACCTGTGAATCCTGTCTGGAAGGCAAGATGACCAAGAGGGCCTTTAAAGGCAAAGGAGTAAGAGCTACTGAGCTATTGGAGTTAATCCATTCAGATGTATGTGGACCCATGAGCGTCAAGGCGATAGGAGGCCATGAGTACTTTATCACTTTTACTGATGATTACTCAAGATATGATTATATTTATCTGATGCAACGGAAGTCGGAATCCTTTGACATGTTTAAAGAGTTCAGGGCTGAAGTAGAAAAGCAGACATGCAAATATATAAAAACCCTTCAATCTGATCGAGGAGGTGAGTACCTATCTGACGAGTTCCTTGGGTATATGGTGGAGCATGGTATAACATCTCAGTTAACTGCTCCAGGTACCCCACAACAGAATGGAGTTTTCGAGAGAAGGAATCGAACCTTGTTGGACATGGTTTGTAGCATGATGAGTTACGCCAGTTTACCAATGAATTTTTGGGCATGTTTTCTATAAACAACAGTTTATATTCTGACCCACGTTCCGTCTAAGTCAGTACCTCAGACCCCTGGAGAGCTGTGGTCAAGGAACAAACCAAAATTACAACATTTCAGAATATGGGGATGTCCTGCACATGTGCGGAAGGACAAGAGGCCGGATAAGATGGAGCTGAAGTCCAAAGTATGTTTGTTTGTAGGGTATTCTAAGGAGACCAAAGGAGGTCTATTTTATGATCCTGAGGAAAAGAAGGTGATCGTTTCAACGAACGCCTATTTCCTAGAACGGGATTATATTATGGACCACAAGCATACTAGTAAGGTAGTTCTGGATGAGCTGCTGGGTACTAGTACAGATAGCGTATCCGAAAGCATAGTGGGAGCTGACATCATAGACACTAATATACCAGAAACTGTAGAACCTATTCATCCTGTAACACTACCACCACCTCGTCGCAGTGGGAGAAGCATCAGAGGTCCTGACAGATACTATAGAGAAACCTTATTGGTTGATCCAGAAGGTCAGGAGGATGACCCACCGAGCTACGATGAGGCAGTAGGAGCTTCTGACGACTCTGACTGGCAAAAGGCTATGGAGGCAGAAATTGCATCAATGTTCCATAATATTGTTTGGACTCTTGTTACACCATCATCCAATATTAAACCTATTGGGTGTAAGTGGGTGTATAAAAAGAAGAGAGGATCTGATGGTACTATTGAGACTTATAAAGCTAGATTAGTTGCCAAGGGTTATACCCAGAGCGAAGGATCGATTTTGATGAAACCTTCTCGCCGGTAGCTATGATAAAGTCTATTCGGATCCTCCTATCCATTGCAGCCCATTATAATTGGGAGATCTGGCAAATGGATATCAAGACAGCATTTCTCATTAGGAATTTGGAAGAAGACATTTATATGATGCAGCCACCAGGTTTTGAGTCAGAGGGTCAAGAACATCTAGTTTGCAAGTTACAGAAATCCATTTATGGACTAAAGCAAGCATCTAGAAGTTAGAATATTCGTTTTGATCAGGCAATCCAGTCATATGGATTTACTCAAAAAGAGGATGAACCATGTGTATACAAGAGGAGTGATAAGACTACAATGGTATATTTGATACTTTACGTAGACGATATTCTGCTCATTGGGAATGATGTTGGAACATTGTCAATGGTAAAGGTCTGGTTGTCAACACAGTTCGATATGAAAGACCTAGGTGAAGCAAATTATGTTTTGGGGACCAAGGTAACACGAGATCGCCAGAACATGATTCTCTCGCTGTCACAGGCCGCATATATAGATAAGGTTATGACTAGGTTTGACATGCAAAACTCCAAGAAGGGTTTTGTGCCATTTAAACATGGCGTAAAACTGTCTAAGGATCAATGTCCTAAGACACTTGAGGAGAGAGCAGATATGCAGAAGATACCTTATGCTTCGGCATTAGGTAGTCTAATATATGCTATGCATCGTACAAGGCCAGATATCTGTTTTGCAGTAGGCATGATGGGTCAGTTTCAGTCGAATCTGGATCCAGATCACTGAACAGCTGTGAAGTGTATACTCAAGTACCTTCGTAGAACAGGGGAGTATGGTTGGTTTACACTGCACAGGAACTGACGCCGATTGGATACACAGATTCTGACTTTATGTCAGATTTGGAATCCAGAAAATTGACATCAGATTTTGTATTTTTGTTAGGAGGAGCAGCGGTTAGTTGGCAGAGTGTGAAGCAGAAATACATCGCGGACTCTACCACAGAGGCTGAGTACGTTGCAGCGTGCGAGGCAGCCAAAGAGACGGTATGGCTCAAGAAATTCCTTATGGATTTGGGGTGCGTACCAAAGGCCCAATTACCTATTATGCTTTACTGCGATAATAGTAGGGCGGTAGCACAAGCAAAGGAGCCAAGACATCACCAGAAGGGGAAGCACATCGAGCGCAAATTCCACTTGATTCGGCAGTTTCAAAAGTAAGGGCGAGTAGCTGTGACACAGATTGCATCTACAGATAATGTTGCTGATCCTTTCACTAAGGCAATACCTATCAAGGCATTCGAGCGACATGTGGATGCGATGGGAGTCAAAACCGTTTTGCTTCGCTAGACCAAGTGGGAGATTGTTAGGATTGATGTGTTCTAAGCTTGTAAACCTTTATGTTTTGGTCTAATAAAGATTGATAATTATTATATGAGATGCATATAGGTACGTAACATAGTTACGTGTTATTTTAAGAACAGAGAGCCATGGTTATATGGTAGTCCACTGAGTTAAAGACTGAGTGGATTGGTCCCATATAATCTAAATCAGTTCACATCTATGATCAGGTTGGTCGCCTCATCATGATAAGCTGTTGGTGATGATAGTTCATGGGAAGTCTTCACCATGGTCATCACCAGGCACAGTGTCTTTGGTTGAACGGAACTAACACGGTGTACAAATCAGTGAACAGACACTGGTATACTAAGCCGTGTTTCTGCTTAGGGTAAAACGGTCCTAAACCCTAAGAAACCATATCTGATGGACTAACCAGTTGCGTGGTGCTTTGGCGCACCAATGTGTGAGGATCCATTTACAGTGATCCAAAACCACGGTGTACTGGGTTACCCGGCTGGCGTTGCATTAGCGTGTCACTCCTGCAGGCCATCCATACCCCTGAAGGGAGGTGCGTTCCTTGGTATGACTTACACTGTACCAAACCCAGGCCTGGTGGTCATCAGTCTGACTGTTGACCGGGTTTGATTACTTGACGAGGTAATCAGAGGTACGATGTATAGGTCAATATGGAAGGAACCAAGTCATATGATCATTCAAGTCTGACGGTAGTCTCCACTGCTCGAAGTGAATCATGGCATCAAGTGGAGGGACAACGTGTTTACCACTACTAAGCGGAGAGCAGGGGTATGATGAAGAACATAGTAAGTTCGGGTGAATTAGAGTACAGCCTGTGTCGTACTCTGGGTGGCTACGCAGGTTAACTCGAGCTCAGAGGATCGATGGTACACTCAGGTAGTGTGTCGATCGAGTTTGAGTTGGAAGCCATGAACCCCGGTCCCTGATGGTTCCACCTTATCAACATTATGTACGGTTCTTGAACCGTCTCCTCGGAATACCATAAGCATTAAGAGGAAGGAAGAAGTATACGCTCCGTGTGTGCTTGACACTAGAGCACGGTAGATGCGTAACTACATGCGAGTACTAAGGGGTAAGCTCGAGACTAGTACAGAGGCGCATGTAGTAATCCCTAGCCATAAGTGAACTTCGCTACATAGGTGCGATGCACCGGGGTATGTTGCGAGTTGACTAGTTGACTTTGCTAGAGGCACCCTCCGGTGACCTCAGTTAATAGTAAGGTAACTAGTAAAGATCACTTAAGTAGTGGTCGCTAGGTCTCGCACACTAGAAATGGTCAAATTCAGGCGTCAGGGCGTTTTGGTAAAAACTCACTCTGCCGGACCTCACTTATGGCCGACTCTAGCAGTGGGAGACCATGCTCGGGTCAGCCCTATATTGTAGGGATGAGAATCCCTCATCTATAGGGCCGACCATATAGATAGGGATAGATCTTTAAATTGGTCAAAACAAGCCCTAAAAAGTTGGAAAACGGATAAATAGAAGAAGAGATAAAAGGGTGATAATGGAGAGATAATTGTAGGAGATTCTTATCCCCTTGGATCCTTATCCAAGGGGGTAGGCCGGCCCTATATAAGGGACCATATGGATGCAAAAACAGAACCCCCTCCCTCTCTCATCTCCCTAGATCTCTCCCTAATCTCTCTCTAGTTTCCCGCTTGCAACTTCGTCTTCCTCGCATGGAGTTTCGTAGAAGGAGAATGGTGGTTCTTCGGAGGCACTCAGAGATCTGAGAGCAATGTTCCATGCATCGTGTAAGATCGGGTAAACAAGAAGGCATCGTCTCCATTTATACCATCGGCTTCTTCGCGAACGATCTTTCGTCTCCATCGACAAAGAAGATAATTCTCCGTGGTTAAAAGATCCGCACGAAGGTATGAATAATCTAACACGTAGATCTAGCGAGTATTATGATTTGCATGTATGCTAGATAATCATTATGCTAAATTACCATTAGGGTGTTCGATTCACGTGCATACACATATACACATATGTAGATTAGTTTCAATGAAAGTTTAAATCGTGTAACGTGCACCATGAACGGTCTTTTGACTGTAAAATCATTTTCGCTGCGAGCCTCTACACTGAAATTATTTCCAATAATTGGTATCAGAGCCGCATTAGTGGTGTGTGTTTTATGATTTTTCATGAAACCATCATGTGTGCGCATGATGAACACGTGAGATCATCGGGGTTCTTATGCTTAGATCATGCATATGTATATATATTGTGCTTGTTCTATGAATCATTCTTGCAGGGCGCCGCTATAAAATCTAGATCTATGTTTGTGCTTATTATCGGGGGTCGGACCTCGAGTTAGCCAATGTCTGGATTTGCTCTCTATGTGTGTGGATATGTAATAGAGCCGTAGATTGGGCGAGTGATGGGGGTAGACCATTCTCGGTTCCTATGGCCTTTTTCCTAGGTGTGTTTTCTTTTCTTTCTAGAAAATTATGTACGAGCGAGCACTTGCTCGAAGCGTACTAGACTTTTTCGGTTACAGATCGAGAAGAAAGATGTGCCAAAGAAATCCACCATCGGGAGCGTAAGCGGAACCCTGGAGGACGAAGACGATCCGGCAAAGTGTTTGCAAGCACGACGGAGGAGCCGGACTGAGGGACCTTGCGAAGAAAGCTAGAGGCCTGCGCTATGCTAATTAGGTTCAGGGGTCGGACCCTGAACTTAATTCAGTTTTATGGTTGTTTTCTTTATTAGTTCTTTATATTTCATATCGAACCCCGATGAGATATTATCATTATCAGTTATCAAAGGGATGCCTTTTCCCTCCGGTCTAAGCGACTGTATGAGGATAGGATCCCGCTAGATGACGCCTATTATTTAGTTGACTTTTGATGTTAGTGGGATCCCATCACATATGGTTATGCCACCACTAGGTCAACACCTGACTAGTCGGGTGTGCCTATTTGGCCAATATCGAAACCTAAGATGAGATGGAGATCCATTGAACATCAATTGTCAAATTTATAAGCGAGGCGCCATGACTAGTGGGGGTCTTTTCCAGTGTGTCTGACTTTAGGCTAGGCTCTAGAGCATTAGCGTGATAACCAATTTTGCAGAGCATTGATATTCTTGGAATATATAATGTGACCCTTGAATGGAGAAATCCACTTGAGGCAGGGACTATGATATTCCGAGAATGATTAATGCTAGGCGAAGGGCTTGAAGCACTAGTGGGAGCGTGGTGTGACCAGGGTCTAGTATATAGGAGGTCGCTATCTTTGCATTTGCATAAATTCATACTCGCAAAATAACCCTCATATATAATAAGGGATGCAAGAGAGGACTCTTTGAGATCCCCTGGCCTCTACGGCCAATCGCTTCGTGTTAGGGTGGAAAGGCGTAACTCAACATCCCCTAGGATGGGGGTTGTGTCATTCCATGCCAAATCACTTAGTGATCTCTCTTTAGATATGGTAATTACGGGGTGAGGAGAGAAGGGCTTTTCATCCCACTCTAGTGGGGGCCGCATGAACTTCCGTGTCGTAATTGCCTAGGCTCGTGGGTAAGCATCCAAAGTACACATGAGGCATTCATTGCTCAGACAATGGGGATCACGTGGTACTGGCCAAAAGATAACCATGGTCCATCAAAGCCCTTAGTTGACAGATTTGGATAGGGTGAAGTGTAAGCGGATTGACGCTGTATGATGCCCCCTAGGGCAGGTACAGTCGATTCCGAGATCTTACATACATGGTTAATTAATTCATAGAGATGGCTTCGCTTGAGGGTAGCGTTGACATATTGATATAATTAGCTTGTTTTAAAAATCCATAAAATAAGTTTTCATGCATTCTCATTATTCAATCTTTTATTTTCAGATGACCAAGTTAGACCCCCTGTCCGCTATCCTAAATGACCACAAACTTACCGGTCCCAACTATGAGGACTGGAAGCATAATCTGTACCTGGTCTTAAGTATTGGTAAACATATGACAGCCCTGAATGACCCTGAGCCAGATTTGCCAGGACCCGATGCCACAGAGGCACAGTTAAAGGCATTCACTGACTGGAAGGAATCTAATGAAATATGTAAATGCTATATAATAGCATCCTTGCAAACAACTCTGCAGAAGCAAGTCGAGGAGATGCCCGACGCTTTTGACATGATGTTATATCTGAAGGAAATGTTTGAAGGTCACAATCGCGTTACGCGATACCTTACCATCAAGAAACTCATCGGCACTAAGATATCTAATAGGACGCTAGTTCGGGAACACATGATGAAAATGTTTGGGTTCCAGAATGAACTAGCAACCATGGACATTGTGCTAGAAGGCGAGGTGATGACAGACATCTTCCTCTCGTCACTGTTTGGAGCCTTTGAAGGCTTTGTCACCAACTTTAATTTGAACAAGTTGGCTATGACAAATGTAGAGCTTCTGGGAGCTCTCCAAGCAGCTGAGGATGGCTTCAAGCAGAAGGGCGAAGCACTTCACGTGCAACACAAATCATTCAAGAAGTCTGGTAAACCTCAGGGCAAGAAATATAAGAAGAAACCTAAGTCAGTGCCTGTGCAGGACTCTGCTGGGGCCTCTGGGTCTGACGAATCAAAGAAACCAGGCACAAAGTGTTTCCGGTGTGGCCAGAAGGGTCATTGAAAGAAGGACTGCAAGAAGCCTCAAAATACTGGTGAAGGTAATCTACAACTCTTAGTTGTTGAATCATTTCTTTCGAGTAATAGTTCTTTTGCTAGTTGGATTGTGGATTCAGGATCCACTAACCATGCCTGTAACTCTCATTACGGGTTTCGGGAAAGTAGAAGGTTGCTTGATGGAGAGGTGACCTTAAACATAGGAACTAAGGCCGTGGCTGCTGCTGAAGCTATTAGAGATGTTAATCTTAGTTTTTCGAATAATAAGACTTTGACTCTTAGAGATGTTTTTTATGTACCGTCCTTAAGACGTAACTTGATTTCTGTTTCTTCTTTTGTTAATGAAGGTTATTTAGTTTATTTTGATGCTTCTGGTGTGTCGTTTAAGCTGAATAGAACTTTTATAATAAGAGGAATGGTTTAGAATCATCTCTATGTTGCCAGTCCTAAATTTGAAAAGGATAACATAATAACTTTAGCATTTAATGTTAATTTATCTAAGCATAAGAAACCTTCGGAGAATTTAACCCAATTGTGGCACTTACGACTTGGGCATATTGGCTTAGACAGGATCCATAAGATGGTTAAGGCAGGGCTTCTAGAAACAGATCCTACGGAGATCCTTCCCACCTGTGAATCCTGCCTGGAAGGCAAGATGACCAAGAGGGCCTTTAAAGACAAAAGAGTAAGAGCTACTGAGGTATTGGAGTTAATCCATTCAGATGTATGTGGACCCATGAGTATCAAGGCGATAGGAGGCCATGAGTACTTCATCACTTTTACAGATGATTACTCAAGATATGGTTATATTTATGTGATTCAACAGAAGTCAGAATCCTTTGACATGTTCAAAGAGTTCAGGACTGAAGTAGAAAAGCAGACATGCAAATATATAAAAACCCTTCGATCTGATTGAGGAGGTGAGTACCTATCTGACGAGTTCCTTGGGTATATGGTGGAGCATAGGATAACATCTCAGTTAACTGCTCCAGGTACCCCACAACAGAATGGAGTTTTCGAGAGAAGGAATCGAACCTTGTTGGACATGGTTTGTAGCATGATGAGTTACGCCAGTTTACCAATGACTTTTTGGGCATATTTCCTATAAACAGCAGTTTATATTCTGAACCACGTTCCGTCTAAGTCAGTACCTCAGACCCTTAGAGAGCTGTGGTCAAGGAACAAACCAAAACTACAATATTTCAGAATATGGGGATGTCCTGCACATGTGTGGAAGGACAAGAGGCGGGATAAGATGGAGCTGAAGTCCAAAGTATGTTTGTTTGTAGGGTATTCTAAGGAGACCAAAGGAGGTCTATTTTATGATCCTGAGGAAAAGTAGGTGATCATTTCAACGAATACCTATTTCCTAGAACGAGATTATATTATGGACTACAAGCCTACTAGTAAGGTAGTTCTGGATGAGCTACTGGGTACTAGTACAGATAGCGCATCCGAAATCATAGTGGGAGCTGACATCATAAACACTAATATACTAGAAACTGTAGAACTTATTCATCCTGTAACACTACCACCACCTCGTCGCAGTGGGAGAAGCATCAGAGCTCCTGACAGATACTATGGAGAAACCTTATTGGTTGATCCAGAAGGTCAGGAGGATGACCCACTGAGCTACGATGAGGCAGTGGGAGTTTCTAACGGCTCTAACTGGCAAAAGCCTACGGAGGCAGAAATTGCATCAATGTCCCATAACGCTGTTTGGACTCTTGTTACACCATCATCCAATATTAAACCTATTGGGTGTAAAAAGAAGAGAGGATCCGGTGGTACTATTGAGACTTATAAAGCTAGATTAGTTACCAAGGGTTATACCCAGAGAGAAGAAATCAACTTTGATGAAACCTTCTCACTGGTAGCTATGATAAAGTCTATTCGGATCCTCCTATCCATTGCAGCCCATTATAATTGGGAGATCTGACAAATGGATGTCAAGACAATATTCCTCAATGGGAATTTGGAAGAAGACATTTATATGATGCAGCCACCAGGTTTTGAGTCAGAGGGTCAGAAACATCTAGTTTGCAAGTTACAGAAATCCATTTATGGACTAAAGCAAGCATCTAGAAGTTGGAACATTCGTTTTGATCAGACAATCCAGTCATATGGATTTACTCAAAACGAGGATGAACCATGTGTATACAAGAGGAGTGATAAGACTACAGTGGTATATTTGATACTTTACGTAGACGATATTATGCTCATTGGGAATGATGTTGGAACATTGTCAACGGTAAATGTCTGATTGTCAACACAGTTCGATCGCACTACAAGAAATTGTATTTTTTCCGACGCGTTGTTCCGACGCAATGCTAATTTTGTCGGCAATAGGTGTACGTTTGCCAACGCTATCTTACTAGCGTCGTTAAAAATAAGACTATTGCCGATGCTTTATTTGTCGTCGGAAAAAATAATACTTTTACCGACGTAAGAAAGTTTGTGCTGCCAAATGTGATACCTTTTATGGCGCAAATAATATAGCATCGGCAAAAAGCATACGTTTTTCCTACGTTTTTTGGTTTCGTCGGCAAAAGTGAAACCTTTTTCAACGAACCAAGGTTATGCCGGTCAAAGTGACTGCTTTGGCTGATGCCACTAATATAATGTCAGCAAATCTCAATTTTTTTAAAATTAATTTTTTTTCTCTCTTGTATATTACTTTTGTCGGCATAAAAATATGTGTCGCAAAAGTTTTTGAATGTGGGAGACTTGTGTTGTTTATTTGTATTATTTATTTTCTTGATGGGTTTGTGATATTGTGGTAAACGAAAAACCTTGTAGTGTGTAGTTAGAGCTCGAGTTTCGGGTTTGGGCAAATGTATACCCATACCCATACCCGAAAATTGAACGGGTATGAATCTAGTACCCATACCCGACCTGAATTTATTTTGGGTATAGATTTTGTACCCATACCTAGGGCTGGCAATGGGTCGGGTCGGGTCGGGTCCAAAACCCCTAAACTCGTATCCGACTTGTTAAAATTAGGGCCGGCAATTTTGGACGCGACACGGTAGACCCGACAGAAAGTTAGCAGGTCTGGGTCAGGGTTAAACGGGTTTGGGCCGTAAACGGGTCGACATGATAGACCTGTTTAATAAACGGGTCGGGTTCGGGTTTAGGGTCTGGACGCTGTAGATCGACCCGGGAAGATCCGTTTAAAATTCAACGGATCCTGTTGGGTCGAGTCTACCCACAATCTGATACTGTAATATATAGTACTAGCGGGTCTATCGGGTCGAGTCGGATTGGGTCGGATCGGGTCAACTGAATAGACTCATGTGGTAAACGGGTCTTATCGGGTCCACCCATTTATAAGCGGGTCGGGTTTGGGTTTAGGATCTAGACACGATTAGTAAAACGGGTCGGGTCTGGGTCCAGGTCCGGGTCTGGGGGTTTTGGACACGACCCGATACTAGACTCGACAAGAACCCGACCCGATACGACCCATTTCCACCCAACCCAGCCGCAGCCCCACCTCAGGTCCAGCCCACTAGCCCAACCGCCTCAAAGCCCACCCATCCCAAGCCCAGCTGTCATCTCACTAGGGTTTTAAAAGGGGATCGAGTGTTGGGTTCTGATGCTTTGGGGAAATAGAGAAAGCAGAGCACCACGATGGGAAGCGGTGGAGGCCACACACGGACTGGCACGGCGGTGCTGCGGCAAGGCTCGAAGCTTCGAGCGACGGGGTGTAGCCGCGTGGGCGTGGTGAGTGGTGATAGCCAGGTGAGTCCCCCCCCCTCCCCCCCTCCCCTCTTCTTCTTCTTCTTCTTCTTCTTCTGGATCAAAACATGAAACATGCGCTTCTTCTTCAGGTTTTGGATCAAAATCCGAAACATGCCTAGAATTTCTGATTTTTTGAGGGGAAAGTTTGACAAGTCCTTGAGAGATGGATTTTAGTTACAGGACATGTTATTTTTGAAATATATCTCACCCTCCCGATCTGAAGACAAATGTATACACTTTCTTAGTTTCTTTAGACAAATGTATACTTGTAGGGACTTTAACTAATATAGCAAATTATGGTGTCATGCAGCTAATATTGCAAAGTAGGTAAGGACCTTTGCATAATTTACCTTTTGTTTAGGGTAAATTACACTTTGCCCCCCCTGAAGTTTTGGCTCAAAAATACTTTACCCCCCTATAGTTTAAAAACTACACTTTGCCCCCTTCAATTCAGTTTTGATCAGATAAAATTACCAAATGAGGAGTTTAAGTAGTTGAGAAAAGGGGGTAAAGTTCTAACATTTCAAACTTCAGGGTCAACCCGATTATTGGCGGGTTGGGTTTGGGTTTATCTTTTTGACCCATTTATAAAACGGGTCGGGTTCGGGTTGGCCATTTTTCTGTTATACATAGGTCTCAACCCGACCCGAACCCGACCCATTGCCACCCACGTGTGTGTGTGTGTGATGAAACCTTCAGCTGTTTCTTGTTAAGATATATCATGTTGGCCTTTTTATATGTTGAGATGGTTTCTGTGATGTCAAATGAAAGTGTAGTTATAAGATTAAATTTTCTAATGTGTAGCTTAAGTTATGCCAATAAATGCGGGAAATGACTAGTAGTATGAATAAGCTTGAAATTTGTAATTTCTCTATATATAAAAAAGTTGATTATTTCAATTTTATTAATCTTTTAGATTGTTTGATTTTTCTATTTTCTTTCTAATTTTTGATTTAATTCATTGTCTTTTGATATTTTATCAAGACAAGCATCAAATGAGCTTATTACCTTGACCAACGCCAAATGCTTTTCGAAGCGTAGAGGGATTATGAAAATTTATGCTAATTACAATTGCAACAAAGATTTGATATCGGGGATTATGAGAATGATCAAGTCATCCAGGAGTCAGTGAGAAAGATGTGTATGAGACGATACAGGGATTGGAAGCATGAGATATATGTATACTATCTTGCTTTGCTAAAAAAGGGGGTTCCCGATCCCGAGAACCACCCACCTGAGCGGGTGAATTCTAACGATTGGGTCTTGATGATCAACGAGGTTTGGAAAACTAATACTTGGAAGGTAAAAATCTCGAATTCATTATATTAAATTGCTAAGTTTATGTCATTTATTGTGATTTATTCTATTTACAATAGTATTTTATGTTTTTTTGACAAAATCATCTAAGGCGAAACATAGTCGATCAAAGATTCCCTACAACCATACGGTTGGTTTCCGATCATTTCCAGCCACGATGTCTCTAATAGTAAGTTTCCCTTTATAAGTTTCTTTTTTTAAACAAAACTATAATTAAGTATTTATCTATGAAATTTCAGAGAGCAAAGAATAATGGACTAGCTCCCTCTTTTCCTGACTTCTACAAAGAAACACACTACAGTAAAAAGAAGGATGACTGGGTAAATGAGACGGCAAATGACATCCATGTATGTATCCCAAATTTAATTTTGTTTCCGATGTAGCAATACCAATATATCTTTCTATAACTAATATTGGTTTTATAATTTTTTAAATGATAGGAGCGATTAGTCAACAAGACTATCGAACAGTCTCAGCCCGAAGTCATATCCCCCATGATTGAGTTAGAGATTTCAGTTGAAATCCTTGGGAGAAGGTCGGGTTATCTGAAGGGATATGGGATCCACTTTAAGGGAAGTTCATCTACAAGGACTGCCGCAGAGTCAGTTGCTCGAGATGCCAAGGTCGCAACCTTGAAGGAGCAAGTGGCTATACAAGCTGAGCAAATGGCTACGCAAGCCCAGAAAACTGCCGACCTTGAGGCTTTAGTGCATCAGCTACTAGCACGTGGCACGCCTCAAGCGAGCGACGATGGTGCTGATTTTTCTTCAGGATAAGGTAATTACCTCTTTATATCCTCACATGATGCCTCTCGCTACTCTTGCCGCTACCGTGCGCGACCACCTTTTCACTCCGCCGTGCTGCCCTTATCTGCCTTCACTTAGCTGCCCACTGCATTAAGTAGTATTAGAGCCAGGTCTATTGTCATCGGATTCAAGCCCCATTCATCGTCGGAGACTTGGTGTCAACAATTGGACATCAAATGTTATCACCAACATCAAGAATCCCCCCAATATTTGAAACCTTGTTGCCCATGGTCGCAAACCACACACACACCCACCCACCCACCCATGGGTGCCGGTTGAAGCCTTCTTCCTTTTTTGTTGACTTATTTTATGTCAATATTTTGACAATTGATAATGGAGTATTTGAGGTTTTGGCGACAAATGGTGACACTCATCTTGGAGGTAATGCACTTGTTCTGTGTTATTGAAAATTTGGAAACTATTGGTTGGTGGTTGTCAATCAGGTCATAACTCGGCACAGTTAGTCCAATCTCACAATTAAGATGTATATTTTCTTTGAACAATTTTAGCACTTGGCTCCCTTCTGTTTTTTCTTAAACAAATTTGCTAACCATGTCTTTCCGCCATTTAATTACATATATACCTTAGATTATTACAGTGATTTACTTGCCTTTTGGCCTCTTTTCTCTTCGAAGTTCATTGTAAGCTCCATCTATAACGAGCACTGCCAGTTCTGCCACTCTTATTTCTAAATTCTTTTCAGTTATACATAAGGAACCAAAACTCAATATATGTTATGAATTTTTGAGAAATATATTAGTTTTTCTGGCCACTGGAATGAAATATACCCTATCAAAATGTGTGCTTGTCAAGAACGGGTATGAATTTTATGATATTTCGGCAAAATATCTTTTTTTTGCCCTCCAAAATTTCGGTCGATACTGATTTTCCAATTTTGACTACATACCCCTAGCTGTCTGATTTGTTAAGTTTATTGTGCTGCAAGGAGTGACGACATTGCTTTGTTGAGTACATGCCTTATAATCTATCCTTAAATTTTATTTAGATTGTTTTTAATGTCCTTTCCCACTTAATAAACAAATCCAGTCAGACTTTAGCTTCAGAATAGCTTCCACTGCCTTGTAGTGCACTTTATATTATCAGTTCACCCTTCAAAATTTTAGTAAGTACTAAAGTTGTCCCACAAAGGTAAAAAGTCGTAGAAATTTTCCTTCCGACAAATCATCCTCCCCCCTTGAGCTGTTTCTGCTTGGTCAAATTTCAGTTCTAAGTGTTATGCACTGCTAGGGATCCCATATAAATTATTTTCCTTTCCTATATGTTCTTTTTATCATCCTTGATGTTCCTTTTCTTAAACTGCACTACTGCCAATAGGGTTTGATAATCTCTCTCTCTCTCTAACTTATTGTTTGTTTTGATCACCTTTAATTTTTTGTTCTTGGTACCACTTGGGTATCATAAATGTGTTTATAGAGCATTTTGTTGAATGACGTTCTTTCTTCGTATTTGTATGTGTGAGTCCCTTAATATCCACTGGTTGCAGACCAGTCCAAAGTTGTTTATCTTCATTATAATATTGTTGTGAGTTGTGACGCTGACCTTGCTTTGGTGTACAAAATTCAAATGTGCCGTCTTTGTTAATCAAGTTGTTATCTTTCAATTTGGAAACTACCTTGAGTGATGTAAGCTTTGATACATTGGATCATACCATATAATAGTTTTGCCTTCTGTTTCCCAAATTCCATACTTGTTCTTTCGTGATTTGTAGGCGGTTATCAGGTCAACCTAAAACATTAGGGTATTTGTTTCGCTAATTACTTGGAGTGTATATCCTGTAACTTGGATGACTGTCTGTATCACAGTAGTTCAGCCCCACCTTTAGTTGGAGAACAATTCAGACCTCTTCTTAAACCTCGTTTATTTCAATATGTTTATTATAACTTGGAAATGAAATATTAATTCCAGTCATTATAATTTTCGATCCCATAAATTGCTTCTATTGTTGACTTATTTTATGTTTGATTGACCTATATCCTGCTTGAATTTCGGAAATAAGTGTCTATTGTTACATCGACTGTTGCGTTCTGTTTATTTTAATTGGTTCCTTGATTAGAGAGATTTTGTTCTCTCTAATCTGTTCGCATAATTTGATATCATGGCTTGCTACTCTAGTGTTCCCCTCAGAGCATCATTGAAATCTCAATCCACTAGTCTATTATCTGATATGACACTATCCTCTAAACAATGCAAATTTTGTATTAATTAATTTGTACTTGATTTTGTAGGCGATCATTGTTTTCTTCCTGGTGGACTTATTGCACCAAATGCTACAAATAGGAACCTGGGCAAGTGGTGTAGACAGGGATCTTTTCTCTAGTGATGCGGACATCAACGAGCAATGGAATTTTGATTTATGTTGAATGTATTGGATTAACTGTTGGGATGGTTGAATGTTTTGAAAAAGCACTAGTCTGATTCTGCTTTAAATGAATATATTGTATTATTATTCTAGTGTTGAGATGTATTGAAAATACTCTAAATTGATTTTGTTTTTAATCCTATTTAAAATTTTAAATGGATATACTGGATTGCTATTCTATATAATGGGAACTATTAGAAAGATTGGATAGTTTAGGTTATTATTTGTTTGGTGAATGATACAGGTCTGAATCTTTACAGAATTTTTCTTAAAAAAACAATAATAAAATTATATATATATATATATATATATATATATATATATATATATATATATATATATATATATATATATATATATATATATATAGCTTTTGCTGACGCAACATGCGTCGGTAAATGATAGTTTTTAAAGATAATTCTACCTATAGCCGACGCTTACTATATCAGTAAAAATGCACATTTGCTAATGCTTATTGTGTAGGTAAAAGTGCACATTTGCTAATGCTTATTGTATCGGTAAAAGTGCACATTTGCCTACGCTAAGCACCTATGTCGACAAATACGAACGTTTGCCAATGCAATATTCGTCGGCAAATATTAAACTTTTGCTGAAACCTTGTTATTTTCGTCGGCAAAGATTTTATAAATATTTAATTTTAAATTTTTTAGCAAATCATATTTCGTCGGCATAGATAAGCTTTTTTCCTGACGCTTTGCCCTTGTGTCGGTAAAAATATACTTTTGTCGACGTATAATGCGTCGGTAAAAGACAACCTTTTACCGACGCTATATTACCACATCGGAAAATATTTTTCCAGATGCAGTATTACCGACATGGTGCCGACGATGGAGATTGAACTGAGAAAATGTTTTTTCGACGATTTATTGACTATTACCGATATATTTTTTCGTCGAGAAATATATAATTTGTTGTAGTTGCGATATGAAAGATCTAGGTGAAGCGAGTTATGTTTTGGGGATAAAGGTAACACGAGATTGCCAGAACATAATTGTAATAATCGGTATTCCTGCTTTTTCTCTTTCACTAGGGGCCCCCTGTGATCTATTTTGATTATTCTCGTTGCTAAGTAAAATGAATTAATTGAACCTTTTTATCCGATGTTTTGTACATTATTATGTATTTAATTTGTTAATTTTGACTGAATTGGATCAAACCGGGAGTTCTGGGTCTGGGTTGCGAAGTGCTAGTAACAAGGTGGGTCTGCTGTCGTGGTTGTGTTTGTACATTGGTATCAATGTGTGGAACGCTTTGAATAATGTAGTTATTCATCGGGGAACAATAGCGAGTCAATTAAACTCGACAGGCTCGCGGCTTTGGCCTGACGTATTGTGTCTGGCATGGGGCCAGGTCTTGTATTTGATCAACTAGGTACGAGGCACGTAGTACTTACTATTTTGTTTTATTAACTTTTTTTATAGCATCAAGCCTAACTTTAGCATTGGGGTCACCTAAACTGATCTCAGTGTTGTCCCCGCCTATCTTTTCCTTGATCCTTGAAATCCCAACAGATCTAATCACCACTCAAAATTTTATATATTTATATACCCCAATCAAACCAACCCCTTTCATTCCCAACCGTTTGATTGAAATCGGAGCTCTCCCTCAAATCTCAATCCATCAAAGCCTAAACCCAACTCAACAGCCGGCCCTCCTCTCTTTATCTCTGTTTTTCTCTCTCTATCTCTCTCTTTCTATCCCAAACCCAGCAAACCCGATCCAATCCCCTCAACAACCCGTTCCCCTCAAACCTGATACTATCTCTCTCCCTCTCTAAACCGTTTCTCTCTCTATCTCTCTCTCTCTCTCTCTTTATCCTAAACCCAAACCCATTACAATCCGATCCCATATCTCTTCCCCCCCTAACCGTTTCTCTCTCTCTTCCCTCCCCTCTTAATCCCGAGCCAAACCCCATCACCGTCCAGCCCTCTCTCTCTCCCCCTATCTCTCAGCCGAACCCCCTCAACCCGATCTGATCCCCCCTGCGCGACTCCCTCTCAATCCCGATCCCCTCCCGACCTTCTCTCACCCGATCCCCTCCGAGATACTCGCAGCCCCCCTTTGCCCTATAAAAACCCTAACCCGACCCATCACCCCCCTCTCGATCTCTCCTTCCCTATCCCGATCTCTCCATCTATCTCTCTCTCGGTTTGGTGCCGCGCGCAGCCCGCCGTAGCTCGAGAGAAGCCACCAGTTTTGGAATTGGTGGAGGAGGAACTATCGTCAGTGAGGAGGAGCCCGACCAGGTCAGCCCTTACCCTCTCCTCCCTCCTTTCCTTTTCTTTTGTGGGTTCTGCCGGGGCTAGAAACCGACACTTGTTGCTCTGTCCCTCGTAGTTGTCAATGGTCGTCAGCCATATGGCCGGCGACCGAGCAGTCAGCGAGACTCGAGCCTCCAAAGCCAGGCCTGCCCCCGACCATCGACCACCGGCCACCAGGTGTAGGCCAAAACCCATGTTTTCCTTATTGTGTTCCCGCTGCAATGGTTGTTGGCAATGTAGTCGACAATCGAGCAGTCGGTGATGCCCAGCTTCTATCGACCCCTCTATTTTCTTTTTCTTTCTTTTGGTATTGTGGGTCCGACCAGTCAACCCTTGTATTGCCCCTTGTTTGCCGAGGGTGCGTCCATCGACTGTACATCTGACGATATCCTGATCCTTGAAGCCCTGCCATGAGTCGAGAACCCTCTTAGGACGTCGAGCCTGATACCTCGTGGTCAGGCAGTTCTTTTGTATTTTATTAATAATTGTTTTAATTCATTGACGGTATGGTCCTGACCATGCTAGGCTATATTGACGTGCCTTGCTAACTGGCGCAGTGCATTAGCTTTGGCCATGGATTCAATCTTTAGTATTGCACTCTCTTGTTTTGTGTGTGAAGCCATTGTAGCATTGCGCACGTACCATCAAGCTATAAAAGTAATCGTATCACGTGCCTAAGGATCGGTGATGATGACCTCTATACCCTTTTGCCAAACCTTGCCGACCCCTGGATCCGACCGGGTAAGGAGTAATAGTTGTCTTCAATTCGAGCTTAGGCTCGTGCGGTTTGCTAAATCATTGCTGTAACAACCGTCGTGTCCACACCTAAATCCGAGGGCATCTTGGGCGGATGACAAACCAAACACTTGACCTTTTCTGGAACCCCGCTATAGATGTATTTGTTTAAGTGGGTAAATAGTAATATATTGAAATGTGCAACTTGTCAGACCTTGACCGTGACGACCCGCTGGACGTGGAGCGGATTGGACAATCAGAATTTTATATCTCAATAACTAAGGCAAGTATTCACTTGCTCTGAGGTTATTTTCGAATTATGTTTTCGTACGCATAGTTTGTGATATTTATAAATGATTCCTCGTATATCATGTAACATAACCATGAGTCGTATGATGATTGTGATATGTTGGGTTTGGCATTGGGCAATTAGAATTGTATGACGTAGTTCTTAATGCTGTTAAGTAACACTCTTGTGAGACTCGTGCTTGCTAAATGATTGAAAACGACCGAACACTGTATTTCTACTATATATGACGCATGGTTAGTACTATGACATATACTATTAAAAACTATTATATCGTGCCTTTGAACATATTATAGTTAAGAGTTAAATGAAATATTGGATGGGAGTTGAAAAGCCAGTAGCTGAGTGGTAGTTCATAACATCTTTCTCTCAGATTGTTTCTTATTAAGCTATATTATCGCTCTCTTTGATCTCGTTATGATAAATCTTATTTTAAAGACACTCTCGCACACACTCACCCCCTTAGAGCGGGGGTTTACTTGACAGTCAGTGGTTTGGACTGACCCTGGTTGGGGCACTACACTTTCCACGGGACTTTCTTGCAGAGTGGTATGAGAGCTGGAGTACGGGTGGCAGCTGCGGAGTATAGTGGCAGGAGCAGAGTTAGTGGTTGTAGTTTTCTTTTTGTAGTAGCCCTTTGTAGACTTTATTTTATATTTATTGGGACTGTATTATGGATATCAGGATAAAAATATTGTTCAGTTTAGTTTAGCTTGCGGTATTATTAGTGTAGATTATAGTAGCAATGATCTAGCTGTAAAACCCATCTAGGTAGGCCTCTTCCTCAAGGCCACAAGCCTAGGATAGGTCACAGTGAAAATATAAGTATCTAAATGGCCTAATTGACTAGCCCTATAGATAGGACCTCTAGACTAGTGTACTGAGTGTCAGGGAGTGGGTGAGACTCCTGGCTCGCCGTCGGAGGCTTGAGCCTCGTGCTCCTTTAGAGAATATTCTGTCAGTATGTTGTGACACCGCTGGGTCGCATGTACTGAAAGGATATCCCTTTTAAAGGTCGAGCCTGATCTTTTGTTCCTCCCCCTTCTTTCATTTGCTTGTGTGTGAGCGTAGAAAGAGCCCAGTGAGAATCCTAAATTGGCATAGTTAGGTAACCATACCCAGAACCCTCTTCCTTTCTCACCTCACACCCCAGGAATCGGTCTTCAGATTTCTGGGGCGTGACAGCTGGTATCAGAGCTTAGGGATATGATTCATGGGATTAGGATTGTAGAAGTTGAAGCCTAGGTCGTGGAGTCGTAATATTCTAATATAAGTTGTATTGTAGATGGCGGGTACTAGAAGAAGTAACGGAGCGAGTTCGTCCTCTGAACCTGACGGTACAACGAGGATGATGGAGATGCTCCAAGGAATGGCCACCATGGTTCAACAGCAGCACACAGCGGCCCAACAGCAGACTGCTTTAGCTCTGACTGCCCTTGCCCAGGCACAGGCTCGTCAGCTAGCAGAGGGCGAGCGTCAAGGGAGACTTTTGAAGGACTTCAAGGCGATGGGACCTCCAACTTTCAAGGGAGAGCCGGACCCCTTGCAGGCAGATCGATGGTTTCAACAGATAAAGAAGGTCCTTGACGTTTTGGAGGTCGTCGGAGACCGACGAGTCGCTCTTGCATCTTACCAATTTGAGGCAGAGGCTGACTTCTGGTGGCAGTCGGTCTTGCGTTCAAGAACAGCTGATCAAGGAGCTATCTCCTGGTCAGAGTTCGAGGAACTTTTTCGGAGGAAGTTCTTCCCTGTGACTGTGCAAAATCGGATGGAGATGGAGTTTTTGGTCCTTTCCCAAGGGTCTCTTACTGTGGCACAGTATGAGGCCAAATTCTTAGAGCTTGCGAGGTATGCATCGCACCAGGTGGTGACTGATGCCCGGAGGGCAAAGTGTTTTGAGCATGGACTAAAGTCAGAAATCAGAGGTAGGGTTACAGCCTTCTTAGGTCAATCCTATGAGGAGGTAGTTACTCGAGCGTTGGCCATTGAACAAGAGTTGGAAGAATCTCGTAAGATTCAAAAGCAGCATCAGGTAGACCACCCTAGTAAAAGGTTTAAGATTTCATCCGAACCACCAGAGGATGGACAAGGGAAGAAGAATGGAGGGCTACGACTTTGCTATCGCTGCAAGCAGGAAGGACACATTCGCAGCACTTGTCCATTGGGAAAAATATGCTTCAATTGTGGGCAAGGAGGTCATATGAAGAAGGACTGTCCCGATTCACAGGCATGATGTAAGGGTTTAAAATATAGGAATAATGTGTGATGTGTTTTGATCTGTTTCGTGTTGGAATCTTTATGGAATATAACATATAAATGTAGTAAAATTTTTAGAGTGCACAGTGGGATGAGGTCCTCCTTTTGTTAGTTATTGTTGTTTTTCGTTGATCTTTAGCATTAAAAACATATACGGTATTTTAGGACTCCTTAATCTTCGTTGACCCTTAGTACTAGAGACCTAGCCGGTATCTTAGGATTCCTTGATTCTCCATTGACCATTAGTATTAGAGGCCTAGTCGGTATTTTTAGGATCATCCATTGTTTAGTTCTAGGAATAATAACTGGATTGGTCTTCTTATTGGTTTCCTCCGGTGTATTGTCGGAGCTTATATGTCACGTTTAAATAAACTCTACGAGTAATGATGATGACCCTTGGGGGTAGTGGTTTCAAAGAGTGTACTAGGAGATGGAAATCTCAGGTAGTAGTTGAGTTCACATGGTTCCTAAATTTTGGAATGTCTCGATGATGACCCTCGCGACAGGGTACGCACTGTTCCTCGGGAACTTTGGCGGTGGATTATGACTGTCCGGTAGAGGACATTGTGAGACTACGCACTGACTCTTCGGAGGCTTTGGCGGTTGGTTACGCAGTTCCTGTTGGAACTTGCGGCAGAGCGTGCATTGTTTCTTCGGAAACTTTGGCAGCTGGCAGAGCTTGCACTGTTCCCAATCGGAACTTTGGCAACTGGTTACGCAGTTTCTGTTGGAACTTGCGGCAGAGCGTGCACTGTTTCTTCGGAAACTTTGGCAGCTGGCAGAGCTTGCACTGTTCCCAATCGGAACTTTGGCAGCTGGTTACGCAGTTCCTGTTGGAACTTGAGGCAGAGCGTGCATTGTTTCTTCGGAAACTTTGGCAGCTGGCAGAACTTGCACTGTTCCCAATCGGAACTTTGGCAGCTGGTTACGTAGTTCCTGTTGGGACTAGCGGCAGAGCGTGCACTGTTTCTTCGGAAACTTTGGCAGCTGGTTACACAGTTTGGACTCACGGAAGAGAGTACATTGGCCAGATGGCTATGGCGTTAAGATTGATTTGGAAATAAATGGGTAGTGGAAAGATATTAGAAATAATGTCAAGGGGATTGCCTATACTTATGGAATTTGGAAATATCTTTAGCTGATCCACCCCAGTTGTTTCTAGTTGTCCATAATTGTCTCGGTTCCCTCGTTCTCAGCTTGCTCCATTTATGAGACCTCCCTTTAATTAACTCGGTGACTAGTTTAGTGCAGGGATATAGTATTAGGTGTTGGTATGCTTAGATGATGCTTGTGGGCCATTAGTTTTCTAGTGGCTGGCTACTTCAACTGAATCAAGGTTGCTTTAGTTTATGACTAATCACCCAGCCGTACAGTGTGTGTTATGTCGTATCCTAGTTTTCGGCTTCTTTCTGACACTATGTTAGTTATCCTCTTATTTCATTGTTCTCTACTCAGGTAGTGGGTTTCCTTCCTTCCCTGATTCATACATCATAGTGTACCATTTAGAAGGTTTCCGAGTCATGCCACAATAGTATAGTTGGGAGTGTTAGTATTAGGACCTTCATTGAGTATAGGTGTTTTACGATTCATCATTGTTCCCTCCTTATTCTCATTCGTTTGTGATATAGTTGTGTTATCTTGGACTCAACATTTTCTAGGTTAGTTAGTATGTATTTGGGGTGCCCAATTTGTACTATAGAGGTGTTTTCCTTGTAAATTTTTAGGGTAGCAGTGGTGGTGTAGGTAATAGAGGTATTTGCTCCGGAGAGGGATCTCATAGGATTTAAGCCTAGGCGTACTAGTTCGAGTTATCAAGTTGTCTTCATCTCGATTCTATAGATGTATCATGTATGGTCATAGGTTTATGTGTATATTTATGCATTAGTATCGTTAGATGGGAATATTTCGTGATCTTGTTTCGTGGATCAGGTTGTTACCTTACTTCTGGATAAGGAGGACGCTCCTTATCTAGGAAAAGGAGACGATCTGGACTCATGAAAATCTATATTAGTCCATAATTATTATAATAGAAAATGAAAACCCAAAACTCGTATTCGCGATGCGAAAATTTGGAATTTCTTCTCTATCCTAATAATTATGTGACTCGATTATATAAGCTTGGTTAGTAGTACCGCAAGTGTCCGAGTTTCTCTTTAATATGATTGGTGTGGTGCTTTAGCTGCTTGTTGACAATATTAGTAAGGGTCTTTGTACTGACCATAAGTTCACTTTTTGTTGTTCTAGTATTTCTTACCTTGATAGTAGAGATTGGTAGTAATTGAATTTTCGGGACGAAAATTTTAATAAGGTGGGTAGGATGTAATAATCGGTATTCCTGCTTTTTCTCTTTCACTAGGGGCCCCCTGTGATCTATTTTGATTATTCTCGTTGCTAAGTAAAATGAATTAATTGAACCTTTTTATCCGATGTTTTGTACATTATTATGCATTTAATTTGTTAATTTTGACTGAATTGGATCAGACCGGGAGTTCTGGGTCTGGGTTGCGAAGTGCTAGTAACAAGGTGGGTCTGCTGTCGTGGTTGTGTTTGTACATTGGTATCAATGTGTGGAACGCTTTGAATAATGTAGTTATTCATCGGGGAACAATAGCGAGTCAATTAAACTCGACAGGCTCGTGGCTTTGGCCTGACGTATTGTGTCTGGCATGGGGCCAGGTCTTGTATTTGATCAACTAGGTACGAGGCACGTAGTACTTACTATTTTGTTTTATTAATTTTTTTTATAGCATCAAGCCTAACTTTAGCATTGGGGTCACCTAAACTGATCTCAGTGTTGTCCCCGCCTATCTTTTCCTTGATCCTTGAAATCCCAACAGATCTAATCACCACTCAAAATTTTATATATTTATATACCCCAATCAAACCAACCCCTTTCATTCCCAACCGTTTGATTGAAATCGGAGCTCTCCCTCAAATCTCAATCCATCAAAGCCTAAACCCAACTCAACAGCCGGCCCTCCTCTCTTTATCTCTCTATCTCTCTCTCTATCTCTCTCTCTCTATCCCAAACCCAGTAAACCCGATCCAATCCCCTCAACAACCCGTTCCCCTCAAACCTGATACTATCTCTCTCCCTCTCTAAACCGTTTCTCTCTCTATATATATATCTCTCTCTCTTTATCCTAAACCCAAACCCATTACAATCCGATCCCATATCTCTTCCCCCCCTAACCGTTTCTCTCTCTCTTCCCTCCCCTCTTAATCCCGAGCCAAACCCCATCACCGTCCAGCCCTCTCTCTCTCCCCCTATCTCTCAGCCGAACCCCCTCAACCCAATCTGATCCCCCCTGCGCGACTCCCTCTCAATCCCGATCCCCTCCCGACCTTCTCTCACCCGATCCCCTCCGAGATACTCGCAGCCCCCCTTTGCCCTATAAAAACCCTAACCCGACCCATCACCCCCCCTCTCGATCTCTCCTTCCCTATCCCAATCTCTCCATCTATCTCTCTCTCGGTTTGGTGCCGCGCGCAGCCCGCCGTAGCTCGAGAGAAGCCACCAGTTTTGGAATTGGTGGAGGAGGAACTGTCGTCGGTGAGGAGGAGCCCGACCAGGTCAGCCCTTACCCTCTCCTCCCTCCTTTCCTTTTCTTTTGTGGGTTCTGCCGAGGCTAGAAACCGACACTTGTTGCTCTGTCCCTCGTAGTTGTCAATGGTCGTCGGCCATATGGCCGGCGACCGAGCAGTCAGCGAGACTCGAGCCTCCAAAGCCAGGCCTGCCCTCGACCATCGACCACCGGCCACCAGGTGTAGGCCAAAACCCATGTTTTCCTTATTGTGTTCCCGCTGCAATGGTTGTTGGCAATGTAGTCGACAATCGAGCAGTCGGTGATGCCCAGCTTCTATCGACCCCTCTATTTTCTTTTTCTTTCTTTTGGTATTGTGGGTCCGACCAGTCAACCCTTGTATTGCCCCTTGTTTGCCGAGGGTGCGTCCATCGGTTGTACATCTGACGATATCCTGATCCTTGAAGCCCTGCCATGAGTCGAGAACCCTCTTAGGACGTCGAGCCTGATACCTCGTGGTCAGGTAGTTCTTTTGTATTTTATTAATAATTGTTTTAATTCATTGACGGTATGGTCCTGACCATGCTAGGCTATATTGACGTGCCTTGCTAACTGGCGCAGTGCATTGGCTTTGGCCATGGATTCAATCTTTAGTATTGCACTCTCTTGTTTTGTGTGTGAAGCCATTGTAGCATTGTGCACGTACCATCAAGCTATAAAAGTAATCGTATCACGTGCCTAAGGATCGGTGATGATGACCTCTATACCCTTTTGCCAAACCTTGCCGACCCCTGGATCCGACCGGGTAAGGAGTAATAGTTGTCTTCAATTCGAGCTTAGGCTCGTGCGGTTTGCTAAATCATTGCTGTAACAACCGTCGTGTCCACACCTAAATCCGAGGGCATCTTGGGCGGATGACAAACCAAACACTTGACCTTTTCTGGAACCCCGCTATAGATGTATTTGTTTAAGTGGGTAAATAGTAATATATTGAAATGTGCAACTTGTTAGACCTTGACCGTGATGGCCCGCTGGACGTGGAGCGGATTGGACAATCAGAATTTTATATCTCAATAACTAAGGCAAGTATTCACTTGCTCTGAGGTTATTTTCGAATTATGTTTTCGTACGCATAGTTTGTGATATTTATAAATGATTCCTCGTATATCATGTAACATAACCATGAGTCGTATGATGATTGTGATATGTTGGGTTTGGCATTGGGCAATTAGAATTGTATGACGTAGTTCTTAATGTTGTTAAGTAACACTCTTGTGAGACTCGTGCTTGCTAAATGATTGAAAACGATCGAACACTGTATTTCTACTATATATGACGCATGGTTAGTCCTATGACATATACTATTAAAAACTATTATATCGTGCCTTTGAACATATTATAGTTAAGAGTTAAATGAAATATTGGATGGGAGTTGAAAAGCCAGTAGCTGAGTGGTAGTTCATAACATCTTTCTCTCAGATTGTTTCTTATTAAGCTATATTATCGCTCTCTTTGATCTCGTTATGATAAATTTTATTTTAAAGACACTCTCGCACACACTCACCCCCTTAGAGCGGGGGTTTGCTTGCCAGTCAGTGGTTTGGACTGACCCTGGTTGGGGCACTACACTTTCCACGGGACTTTCTTGCAGAGTGGTATGAGAGCTGGAGTACGGGTGGCAGCTGCGTAGTATAGTGGCAGGAGCAGAGTTAGTGGTTGTAGTTTTTTTTTGTAGTAGCCCTTTGTAGACTTTATTTTATATTTATTGGGACTGTATTATGGATATCAGGATAAAAATATTGTTCAGTTTAGTTTAGCTTGCGGTATTATTAGTGTAGATTATAGTAGCAATGATCTAGATGTAAAACCCATCTAGGTAGGCCTCTTCCTCAAGGCCACAAGCCTAGGATAGGTCACAGTGAAAATATAAGTATCTAAATGGCCTAATTGACTAGCCCTGTAGATAGGACCTCTAGACTAGTGTACTGAGTGTCAGGGAGTGGGTGAGACTCCTGGCTCGCCGTCGGAGGCTTGAGCCTCGTGCTCCTTTAGAGAATATTCTGTCAGTATGTTGTGACACCGTTGGGTCGCATGTACTGAAAGGATATCCCTTTTAAAGGTCGAGCCTGATCTTTTGTTCCTCCCCCTTCTTTCATTTGCTTGTGTGTGAGCGTAGAAAGAGCCCAGTGAGAATCCTAAATTGGCATAGTTAGGTAACCATACCCAGAACCCTCTTCCTTTCTCACCTCACACCCCAGGAATCGGTCTTCAGATTTCTGGGGCGTGACAATAATTCTCTCGCTGTCACATGCCACGTATATAGATAAGGTTATGGCTAGGTTTGACATGCAAAACTTCAAGAAGAGTTTTGTGCTATTTAAACATGGCGTAAAACTGTCTAAGGATCAATGTCGTAAGACACCTGAGGAGAGAGCAGATATGCAGAAGACACCTTATGCTTCGGCATTAGGTAGTCTAATGTATGCTATGCATTGTATAAGGCCAGATATCAATTTTGCAGTAGGCATAATGGGTCGATTTCAGTCGAATCCGGGTCCAGATCACTGGACAGCTGTGAAGTGTATACTCAAGTACCTTCATAGAACAAGGGACTATGAGTTGGTTTATACTGCACAGAAACTAATGCCGATTGGATATACAGATTCTGACTTTATGTCAGATTTGGAATCCAGAAAATCGACATCAGATTTTGTGTTTATGTTAGGAGGAGCAGCGGTTAGTTAGCAGAGTGTGAAGTAGAAATGCATTGCAGACTCTACCACAGAGACTGAGTACGTTGCAGCATGCGAGGCAGCGAAAGAGGCGGTAAGGCTCAAGAAATTCTTTATGAATTTGGGGTGCGTACCAGAGGCTTAGTTACCTATTATGCTTTACTGCGACAATAGTGGGGTGGTAACACGAGCAAAGGAGCTAAGACATCACCAGAAAGGGAAGCACATCGAGCGCAAATTCCATTTGATTCGGTAGTTTCAAAAGCAAGGGCGAGTAGCAGTGACACAGATTGCATCTACAGATAATGTTGCTGATCCTTTCACTAAGGCAATACCTATCAAGGCATTTGAGTGACATGTGGACATGATGGGAGTCAAAATCGTTTTGCTTCGCTAGACCAAGTGGGAGATTGTTAAGATTGAAGTATTCTAAGCTTGTAAAACTTTATGTTTTGATCTAATAAAGATTGATAGTTATTATATGAGATGCATATAGGTACGTAACATAGTTACGTGTTCTTTTAAGAACAGAGAGCCATGGTTATATGGTAGTCCACTGAGTTGAAGACTGAGTGGATTGGTCCCATATAATCTAAATCAGTTCACGGCTATGATCAGGTTGGTCGCCTCATCATGATAAGCTGTTGGTGATGACAGTTCATGAGAAGTCTTCACCATGGTCATCACCAGGCACAATGTCTGTGGCTGAACGGAACTAACACGGTGTATAGATCAGTGAGCAGACACTGGTACACTAAGCTGTGTTTCTGCTTAGAGTAAAACGGTCCTAAACCGTGAGGAACCACATCTGATGGACTAACCAGTTGCGTGGTGCTTTGGCGTATCAATGTGTGAGGATCCGTTTGCAGTGATCCAAAATCACGGTGTACTGGGTTACCCGGCTGGCGTTACATTAGTGTGTCACTCCTGCAGGCCATCCACACCCCTGAAGGGAGGTGCGTTCCTTGGTGTGACTTACACTGTACCAAACCCAGGCCTGGTGGTCATCAGTCTGACTGTTGATCGGGTTCGATTACTCGACGGGGTAATCAGAGGTACGATGTATAGATCAACCTAGAAGGAACCAAGTCATATGATCATTCGAGTCTGACGACAGTCTCCACCGCTCGAAGTGAATCATGGCATCAAGTGGAGGGACAACGTGTTTACCAGTACTAAGCGGAGAGCAGGGGTATGATGAAGAACATAGTAAGTCCGGGTGAATTGGAGTGCAGCCTGCGTCGCACTCTGGGTGGCTACGCAGATTATCTTGAGCTTAGAGGATCGATGGTACACTCGGGTAGTGTGTCGATCGAGCTTGAGTTGGAAGCCATGAACCCCGGTCCCTGATGGTTCCACCTTATCAATATTATGTACGGTTCTTGAACCGTCTCCTCGGAACACCATAAGCATTAAGAGGAAGAGAGAAGTATACGCTCCGTGTGTGCTTGACACTAGAGCATGGTAGATGCGTAACTACATACGAGTACTAAGGGGTAAGCCCGAGACTAGTATTGAGGCGCATGTAGTAATCCCTAGCCATAAGTGAACTTCGCTGCATAGGTGCGATGCACCGGGGTATGTTGTGAGTTGACTAGTTGACTTTGCTAGAGGCACCCTCCGGTGGCCTCAGTTAATTATAAGGTAACTAGTAAAGATCACTTAAGTAGTGGTCGCTAGGTCTCGCAGACTAGAAATTGTCAAATTGAGGCGTCAGGGTGTTTTGGTAAAAACTTACTTTGTCGGACCTCACTTATGGCCGACCCTAGCAGTGGGAGACCATGCTAGGACCGATCCTATGTTGTAGGGGTGAGAATCCCTCATCTATAGGGCCGGCCATATAGATAGGGATAGGGCTTTGAATTGGTCAAAACAAGCCCTAAAAAGTGGGAAAACGGATAAATAGAAGAAGAGATAAAAGGGTGATAATGGAGAGATAATTATAGGAGGTTATTATCCCCTTGGATCCTTATCCAAGGGGGTAGGCCGGGCCTATATAAGGGACCATATGGGGCCGGCCATATGGATGCAAAAACCGAACCCCCTCCCTCTCTCATCTCCCTAGATCTCTCCCTAATCTCTCTCTAGTTTCCCGCTTGCAACTTCGTCTTCCTCGCGTGGAGTTTCGTAGAAGAAGAAGGGTGGTTCTTCGGAGGCACTCAGAGATTCGAGAGCGACGTTTTGTGCATCGTGTGAGATCGGGTAAACAAGAAGGCATCGTCTCCATTCATACCATCGGCTTCTTCGCGAATGATCTTCCGTCTCCATCGACAAAGAAGACAATTCGCCACGGTTAAAAGATCCGCACGAAGGTATGAATAATCTAACACGTAGATCTAGTGAGCATTATAATTTGCATGCATGCTAGATAATCATTACGCTAGATTACCGTTAGGGTGTTCGATTCACGTGCATACACATGCACACATATGAAGATTAGTTTCAATAAAAGTTTAAATCGTGTAACGTGCACCATGAACAGTCTTTCGATCGCAAAATCGTTTCCGCTGTGAGCCTTTACCATGGAATTATTTCCAACAATTGGGTCTTTGTTCGGGCCCAATAAGGGGGAGGGTTTGATCTGCGAACCCTGCAGAGAGGGCCCATGAGCCCGAGCGGGCTTACCCACTTGGGCCGTCGCGCGAGCTCATGCGGCTCTGATCCGGTCCGATATAATTTTTGCACCCACAGTTACCCCCTCCCAGTCGGGTCAGGGCCTCCTGGGTCGGCTGGGATTCATTCCATGGTGCAAACGTCTTAGGATTCTGGCATGATTGGTTAGGGCCATCGGAGTCGTGGTTCGTATTAGCAGAGTCCCGACTCGTGTCACGAGCCAAGCCAATGTGTTCGTGCAGGATACTTGTGCTGATCTTCTTTCCATATTTGCAGTCCTCCTGCTGCCATGGTCACGATTCTGCATTTATTGGTGCTGGCTGAAAAGTCTCGGTTTTACAAGTGGGCATTCCTGAAAAAATAGTGCATTTTTCGATCGAGACCCTTTTCCTTCTGCTAACGCCGAGACCCTCTTGGTGAGAGCCAAAAAGTCTCGGTTTCGTAAGTGGACGTTCTCAAAAAACTAGTGTGTTTTCCGACTGAGACCCTTTTTCTTCTACCGACGCCGAGACCCTCTTGGTGCGAGCCAAAAACTCTCGGTTTCGTAAGTGGGCATTCTCGAAAAACTAGTATGTTTCCCGATTGAGACTCTTTTACTTCTGCCGACGCCGAGACCCTTTTGGTGCGAGCCAAAAAGTCTCGGTTTTATGAGTAAGTGTTCCCAAAAAATCAGTGTGTTTTCTAACCGAGACTCCTTCTCCTGCTGCTGACGCCGAGGCCCTCTTGGTGCGAGCCAAAAAGTCTCGGTTTTATGAGTAGGCATTTTCGAAAAATCAGTGCGTTTTCCAACCAAGACTCCTTCTCTTGCTACTAACGTCGACGCCCTCTCTTCTAGGTAGGGTTTCCTCCCCCCCTGTGCATGCATGCGGGAAACGACGTCGGGCTCTGAGGTCCATGTGCGAGCAAGAGAGGTCGAGGGACAGTTCTTTGGATCCAAGTCATCTGAGGAGACAAGTGCCTCGCCCCCGTTCCAGCTCCCTGATCTCTAAAAACCAAGATGGCATTGTTGACCAATAGTGAGGTCCATTCGTACGTCATCAGATCCTAACCAAGTCCTTGAAGCTTGGGATTTGACTATTATCTTGCAACCCTGATTCAAGGGAATTGATTAATCCAGGAGGACCCATATGGTGTATTGCGTTACGTCAGTGAGGGAGCCCTTCCCTTCTCTAATTGCTTTCTTTCTTTGTCTTTTTCCTTTCTTTGACTTTTTGTCGCCGTCGGTTGAAGGAAATCTCGCGCAAGGGGAACGTATCGGGTTGCATCGAACCGCTGCTAGGTCGCACACAGCGGGGGATCAGTTCGTCCGACCTCCCTCGCACCATCTCAGTCGGCTGCAAGGAGAGGCACGCACGGCGGACGGCTTACGAGGAGGTCGCGTAGAGATGGGGGGGGATGTTTGGTTCGTCCGACCCCCCGTTACCAACGGCTGCCACCACATGGAGAGAGCACAGGTGAGGGGGAGGGCTCGACCCGTCCGACCCCCCCTCCGTCATCTTGGGTCGGTGCCGGGTGGAAGATCATCCGGGGGGGAGTCGGATCCCTCCGGTTCGTCGTCGTCGCCACGTGACGGAACACGCTCGAGAGGGAGTTGGGTTCCGGGCTTGACTCTAATGCATCACTCCGTGTCAGCCTCCTGTCCGATCGGTTTTGAAGGGAGCGACACTGCCGGACCCGATCGAAGATGGGGAACGAATGGGAGTCGTGAGCCTTCAGAGATCAAGAGATCTACTCCGACTTGTGGTCTCGGACAACTAGAGTGGAGGACGACGCCGATCGGGGGTCACGAGCCCCTGTTTGGAGTGTTTGTCCCGAATGTTGGTGATAATTGATGTGGTGTCCGATCTCATGGAGAAAGCTATTAGAACATACCAAGGGACATACCCTCGGACAAAGTGCGATGGTGGTTGCTTGAAGTGCTTGGCTTCAGTGTCCCGCTTGCCTTGATGATAGGGAATTACCATGATGGTTGTGGAACCCTAGCCCACTACAACAAAGGGAAGAGACCCCGCCGCTTGGCCCATAGGGGGGGCGACGTGCGCATACCGGAGTCGCCAGACCAAGGGGAAAAATCCGAACCCGGCTCGGTCGGCGTGGGAAAAAGTGTCGGTTTTTTTTTTTTTCCAGTCCCTCTGTTTGTTGCTGTTTTGTGTTGAGATTGGGTACCCAGGAGACACATAAAGGAGAGAGTATCGGCTTCTAGGGCGAGCTTTAGCAGTCACAGTTTGGTGTAGCGCCGTACAAGTCGTGGGGTTTTCCTTCTCTTTCTTTTATATCGATCCCGAGCGGCGAGTGAATTTGTGACGCTCGGGTAGCTTTTCCCCATCACGGCTAAGGTACGCATTGTTGCTGAATCCGACCCCTCCTCCATGCGGTGTTGTTGACGCCGACGCACCCCTCATCTCGATTTTCTAACAAAACTGAGGGGTGGGCTGCTGATGGTGTGCCGTCACACACCCCGTCCCCACTCGGTTTTCGTGCGAAACTGAGAGGGGGCTTCTTGTTGATGCCGACACCCCCCTCTCGATTTTCTGACAAAACTGAAGGGTGGGTTGCTGATGGTGTGCCGCCACCCCCTCCCTATTCGGTTTTTGTGCAAAACCGAGGGGAAGACTACTTGTTGATGCTGACACACCCCCCTCTTGGTTTTCTGACGAAATCGAGGGGTGGGTTGCTGTTGATGGTGTGCCGTTACCCACTCCCTACTCGGTTTTTGTGCGAAACCGAGGGGGGGGGGGCTGTTTGTTGATGCTGACACACACCCCTCTCGGTTTTCTAATGAAACTGAGGGGTGAGCTGCTAATGACGCTGAACACACCCCTTCTCCGTTTTCTGACGAAACCAAGGGGTGGGTTGTTGTTGATGCCGAACACCCCCCTCTCGGTTTTCTGTTGAAACCGAGGGGTGGGCTGCTGATGGTGCCGACCCCGTTATTGGGGCTGCTAGGAGAGGCCAAAAAGTGTCGGTATTGAAAATAGTGTGTTTTTCAAATTTCGGCCCCATTTGTAACCGACACTTTTTCGATCATATTCCTAAAACACTTGTACGCAGGGTTATCGGCGAGGGACAACATTATATTTGAGGGAGGCTTCTTGGAGATAATCTAGGATGACGCTGCATGATGGCCAGCCAGTCTTCACCCAACGTACTACCGCACTTGGTTACTGTATTCGTCAGGTAGTACGGTCATGTGATGGTGTTGACTTGGCCGGGATCAAGGAAGCGCCATTTTATCTCGTGCTTCGATAGATTTTTTACCCACCCTACTCTTTACTTACCATTTGTTTACTCATTGTAGGTCGCTCTTTTCACGATGAAAACCGTCAGGGGACCCACTGTGTTGGGAAAATGCCATCGAGGAACAAAGGAGATTGTTTGCACTCCTCCTCTGCCATATATTGAGGATTCGAACAATGGCTTTGATGGTGAGCTCGGGCCGTTAAGGCCTTTTGCGGACGAAGATCATGAGGAACCCACCACCTACTGCACCAGTGTGGAGACATGCACCGACAGAGTTAGACCGACCACCTTCTAACCAGTTTAGAACCGTTAGTCATCGAGAAAAGGTGATGGCCAGTGACAATCTGATGCTTGGACCTGAATGACATGACTAAGCTTGGACTTTTGATCGAATGCCAATACGTCGGCGATGACATCTCGGACTTTGTCTTTATGTGTCAAGGGTAGGGCCTTGGGTTTGTAGAGTGCCAAGGTATCGGTCGCCTCGGACTATGTCTTCGAGTACCAAGGGCAGGGCCTTAGGCTTATAGAGTGCCGAGGCGTTGGTCACCTCGGACTTTGTCTTCGAGTGCCAAGGGCTGGGCCTTGGGCTTGTAAAGTGCCGAGGCGTTGGTTGCCTCGGACTTTGTCTTCGAGTGCCAAGGGCTGGGCCTTGGGCTTGTAGAGTGCCGAGGCATTGGTGGCCTCGGATTTTGTCTTCGAATGCCAAGGGCTGGGCCTTGGGCTTGTAGAGTGCCGAAGCGTTGGTCGCCTTGGACTTTGCCTTTGAGTGCCAAGGGTTGGGCCTAGGGCTTGTAGAGTGCTAAGGCGTTGGTCGCCTCGGACTTTGTCTTCGAATGCCAAGGGCTGGGCCTTGGGCTTGTAGAGTGTCGAGGCATTGGTCGCCTCGGACTTTGTCTTTGAGTGCCAAAGATGTCTCCTTGAACTTGGTGCATGTCGAAGCGGCAACGCCTACCTTGGACTTATTCTCATCACCTCGGATGAGTATAGTTGATAGCTTAGCTTGACCTGGATTACTAAGAGCCTTTTTATCGGACTTTCGTCTTTAAAGGGCATAGTTGAATTGCCTTCGAGCTTCCGACTTGAATGGGCGAAATCGAAGGTCTTTGATTGACCTGAGTTATTAGGAGTTTTTTTTATTGGACTTAAGCCTTGAAAGGGCGTAGCCAAATTGCCTTCGAGCTTCCGACTTGAATGGGCGGAATCGAAGGTCTTTGGTTGACCTGGGTTGCTAAGAACCTTTGACAAAATCGAAGGTCTTTGGTTGACCTGGATTGCTAGGAGCCTTTTTATCGGACTTTAGCCTTGAAAGGGCATAACCAAATTGCCTTCGAGCTTCCGACTTGAATGGGCGGAATCAAAGGTCTTTGGTTGACCTGGGTTGCTAGGAGCCTTTTTATTGGACTTTAGCCTCGAGAGGGTGTATCCGAATTGCCTTCGAGCTTCCGACTTGAATGGGTGGAATCGAAAGTCTTTGGTTGACCTAGGTTGCTAGGAGTCTTTGTATCGGACTTTAGCCTTGAGAGGGCGTAGTTGAATTGCCTTTGATCTTCCGACTTGAATGGGCAGAATCGAAGGTCTTTGGTTGACCTAGGTTGCTAGGAGTCGTTTTTTTTATGCCTTAATATGGTGGAATCGAACTTCGAGAGATTTGATTTTGAGAAAAAAGAGATACTTTATTGATAAAACAAAGTTACGGTTACACTTTTTCAGAGGCTGCCCAGTGGACGTTATGATTATGCATCCATGTATTGCGTTGACTTTCTTTCTCCACTGCTGATGCCTTTACTTCTCTCGACCTGGTTTCTTGTTAGCGAGGTCGGAATTTGGAGGATGAGGTTGTGGCTACTTGCAAAAGGGCTCGTTGTACAAATAGGCAAAGATATCTTCAATGAAGGTGTTCAGCTCAGTGAATACCCTTTGCTCCCTTGGAGTTCTCCTCTTCCCTGCTGGAGGGGCCTTTGAATCTTTATTGTACCTTTTGGCTTGTACCTTTTGGTCGGACGCAGCATTGACAGACTTCTTGTAGTGTGATTCATTCGGAGCTTTGTCACCTTTCTTATATCAGGAGTCACGAGACTCGTGGGGCTCACATAGTCTTTTGGCCCACTGATTATCTTCCACCTCTATCTCCTGCTGTACGTGCTTGAACATTGCCTCCAAGGTACTGGGAGGATGGCGGATGAAGTCGGTGTAGACATGGAGCTCTGGCCGGATAGCATTCTTGAATGCCAGCATAATGACCTCCTCATTATGGGACCGACCAGTGAGCTTAGAGTGCTCATTATGAAACCTCATCATGAAGCTCCTTAGTGACTCGTCGGAGCCTATCTTCAGCTGGTAGAGTGTATCGAGCTTCTTTTTCGGCTTTAAATTTAGTCGATAATGGTCCATGAAGAGTTCAGCCAACTCTTTGAATGTGGCCACCGTATCGGTAGGCAGTGTATGGTACCAGTCGAGGGCAGGTCCCTCGAGGCATTCCGCGAACATATGACAGAGAATATGATTCTCATACTCATATGGTGTCATGGCTTGTTTAAAGGCCAGGATATGGAGAGCAGGGTCTCCTTTGATGTAGTTGAACTTTGGCAGGCTCGGTGTTTGCCAACCCATAGGAAATGGGGTTACAAGAACCTTGGGATACAGTGGCCCCACCGAGGTGATTAGCTGCCTACGGTCTTGATGGCGACGTCCCACGTCGGCAGTATGCCTTAGTCGGTTGAGCAGCTCGCGGCCATCTGTTGCTTTCATGTGTGAAGGGATAGAATGTTCAGTGGACCCTATTGACTGAGGCGATCCTTCTCGACGATAGCTTGGCGCATCGTCGACGTCGAGGCGATCCTATACTATTTACCTTGGTGCTTGTGTGGATACCTGACGCCTCTCGATAGGCAGCACATGTGGTTCTTCAAGATGATGACTCACGGTTGGGAGAGTCCTTGGTTGGTCTTCATCAGTAGCTGGAGAGTTGTGAGCCACAACCCCCACTCTTTCAGCTGCCTTCTTTAGAGAATTCCTCTCTTGCTCGAGGGCGGCGTTCCTCTTGAGAAGGTTCAGCAGCTGGAAATCAGTAGCCAAAATTTGGTATGTAGCTGGACCGTTGTCCCCATGGGTGGCGTGCTCGTCTTCAATCAGCACATCGATTGTCCGGTCAGTAATCGCCTTCAGAGGGTTGGTGCTATCCTTCACCATCGAGCGCGTTGATGTCGGTGTGGTGAAGAAAATAAAGTAGACTTGAAGGAGGACTTGTGGCTCATCACCACAAGTTGAGTAGGAGTCGGTAGAGGTGTGGGTAAGACCTCTAACGATATCTCACAGACGGCGCCAAAGATTGTGAGGGAAATTTCTGAGCCGCCTTGATCGGGAATCCAGCCCCACAGTTCTTGATTGAATTTGATGGTTTGTAGAGTTAGAGATTAGACAGTAGAAAAAGAGAGAGAAGACATGTGGAGTTGTTGTCAAAGTTCGGTCTTACGACCTACGTCTCCGGGCTAGAGGTGTCACCTGGTTTCCACTATAATGACTATAAAGGTGGGGGCCGGAGCGTTCTCTCGACAGACTGAGAGAAGCTTTTTACAGTGGGGGTTGCACGAAGCAACTAGAAGAGGACAAGAAGGGAAGAATTGAGTTCTAGCACTTGCTTTGGAATCCTCCTCCTATGATTGAATGACCAACCTCTTTCCTGGATGCCTTGGGGGTCCTTTTATAGCATAGGCATGTGCTCAATATGGCAGTGATGATGTGGCAATGATGATGTGGCACTGGTTCTGGGCCTCATTGCTGGGCCCTTATTTGGCCGTTGTTCGGGCCCAATAAGGGGGAGGGCTTGATCTGCGAACCCTACAGAGAGGGCCCATGAGCCCGAGCGGGCTTACCCACTTGGGCTGTCGCGCGAGCCCATGCGGCTTTGATCCGGTCCGATACAATTTTTGCACCTACACCCTCCTCCTAGCCCAAAGCTCCTCTAGTCCCCTCGTAACACCCCCCATTCGATTTCCAGTGGCAAGCACTCCATAGCTATCGTGAACAAATATGCTAATAAAGGATCACCTTGCCTCAACCCTCTATTCACCTTGATCATGCTTGCTAGACTCCTGTTGACCAGGATGTAGAAGGAAGGTGAGCAAATGCAAGCTCTGATCTACTTGATCCAAGTATTGTTGAATCCCAAGTTGTGAAGAGCGTGCATCAAAAACTCTCTATTGACTGAGTCATAAGCCTTTATGATGTCTAGCTTGATGCACAGTCTTTTGGAGCTAGCCTTCCTGTGAAAGCCTTTCACTTGATCATGAGCAAGGAGAATGTTGTCCTCTATTCGCCTTTTTTTGATGAAAGTCGTTTGATTGGGGGAAATCAACTCTTGCATGACCATTTGCATCTTATTAGCTAGAATTTCGGCGATCATTTTGTAGAGGCAGTTGCACAACAAGATTGGCCTGAAGTCTTTGAAGGAATTGGCGTGATGCACTTTGGGAATCAGTGCTATGAAGGAGTGATTCATGGAAAAGAGACTTTTTCATGATTTGAAGAAGTCTTCGACAACCGCCAACACTTATTTCTTGAGGATTCCCCAATACTTCTTGAAGATGAAGACGTTGAAGCCATCAGGGTCCGGAGCTTTGTCTCCCTCACTACAAAGAAAAGGATTTTTATCAACGAAAATTTTCCATCTGTAATATTATATATTCGTCGGTATAAATTTATACCGACATACACGATTTCTGTCGCTGGCTGTCGGGAAAGATGGCGTCGGGAAAAACAACGACGACGGATTAATATTTTCGTCGATAATAAGCATTAATACCGACGGTATAAAATAGTTCGTTAATACTATTAGAATGATTAAAAAAATTTCTAAATATGATTACCGACAAAATAAATTATATCCGTCGGTATATATAATATTATTACCGACAGAAATATAGTACCTATTGGTATATATTACATATATATCGACGGATATAAAATAACTGTCGGTAAATATATTATTATTACCATGGATTATTACCTACCGTTGGTAATATTATATATATTACCGATGATTTCTTATCTACCGTCGGTAATAGTTATTCATATAACATTTTAAAAATATTATTACCGACGAAAATTATGATGTCCGTCGGTAAAAAAACTTAATTTTTTTTTTAAAATATGTTAAATCTGATTGTTTATTTCTTGTCACATTATCACAATACATACTACCATAATACAGAACATCGGACAATCACAGATAATTAATAATACACAATATTAATATTTTTCCAAAATATATTACAAAAATATTTTTATATAATAAAAAAGCATCCTAGCTGTGTGCCCTCCACAACCCCTCGCGCTACCTTCCTAGCACCAATAACATATATTTATTACAAAAATGGTTGACATCTATAATTAATATAAAAAGATGTTATAAATATTATGTTAGTTAATCGATAAAAATATTTTTAACATTTGTGCCGTAGTTTTTCTAGTATACCATTGGTTTCAATAAGTTACTTTGGCACAGAACGAGATGCCCATGCTAGTTTTCAGTACTTTTAATAGCAATTTTACGATTTCGCTTTCCGATTGACAAATTTCAAGTCAAAATAAAAAATCTTAAGTTTTAACCTAATTTTCAAACCTTTACTACGATTTGTGTACTGTCAATATTGACAAGTTAATTTGACCTGTAGTGAAGTGTCCATGTCTGTTTTTAGAATTGTTAGTAGCTAATTTATAATTTCACCATTTGATGGACAAATTTCTAGATTAAGTGTTAAAAATCTTAAATTTTACCTTCTGATAGAGCACCCGATAATTCGTACTTGTATGGTTTTTCATATTTCGGACTTGCAAATAAGTATTTAGTATATATTTTAAGATTTTGCGCTCCGATTGACTAATTTAGAGTATAAATATTTACAAACCATACGTTTTCGAGTTTCGAATTATGAACTTGTTTTGGATTTGATCAGATCGTTATCGAATCGCATCCGATAATTCATATTTATATGATTTTTCGTATTTCGGGATTGCGAACAAAAATTTAGTAGATATTCAAATATTTTGCTCTCCGATTACCTGATTTAGAGACCAAGTGTTTGCAAATTATAAGTTTTCAGCTTTTGGCTTTTGGACTTGGTTTGGATTCGATCGGATCGTTATCAGATTGCAAACGATAATTTGTAGTTGTATGATATTTCGTATTTTGAACTTGCGAACATAAATTTAGTAGATATTTAAATATTTTGCCCTCCGATTGACAAATTTAGAGTCCAAGTATTTGAAAATCATAAATTATCTTCCTCCTTTTATACCTTGTCGCCCCACTCCCCCCTTGTGCCCTAGCTACCCGATGCCGCAATAACCGACCATGGCCAACTGATGTTGCATCCGGCAGCTAGGGCACAAGTGAGAAGGGGGCGGCAAGGCAAAGGGGGAGGAAGAAAGGAGGAGAAAAAGGAGAGGAGGGAGAAGAGTAGAGGAGGAGGAGGAGAAAATAGTGAAAGAGGAGAATGGGGTGGCGCCGGATGGGGAGAGGGAGAGGAAATCGAGTTGGAGGAGGGGGGATGAAGATTTGATGGAGATGGAGAGGGAGAGGGTAGAGAGGGGAGGGGCTCACTATTGGTCACCGGAGAGGGAGAGAACGGAGGCGTGAAGGAGATGCGTCGACGGAGGAGGTGCGAGAAGTCGGGGTCGGCCGCTCTCTCTCTCTCTCTCTCTCTCTCTCTCTCTCTCTCTCTCTCTCTTCGCTCGACTGTGAATTAGGGATCTGGGATCGGATCGGGTTTTTATTTTTTTTACTTACAGGATTTATACCGACGGTCATACACATTTTCATTGGTAAAGATGTACTTTTTTCCGACGGACATTTTATTATCCGTTGGTAAAAATATCAAAAAATTAATAAAAAAAAATTATAATACCGACGAATAATTTTTTTCTCGTCGGCAAAACATAACATTTTACCAACAGAAAATAAATTTTCTGTTGGTAAAAATATTTATACCGACGGCACGTAAGTTTTGTCGGCATAGAAAATAAAAAAAATAAAGAAAAATCAATTGGGTTTATACCGACGGAAATTTTTAATACCGTCGGTAATAACTAATATTTTACCGATGGTAAAAAAAGTTTCCGTCGGCAAAAAATCACTTTCTTGTAATGCCATTGCTTTTTTGATGACCATCTCCAACTCATCATCTCAAATAGGCTTGCTATGCCTCAAGAGCAAGAAGCTTTCTGAATATGAGTGGCACGAACCTGGTCTCCTGAGCATCTAGGACAAACAATTTAGTATAAAAGTTGACGGCTTTCTCTCTAATGCGTAGGATGTTATTAGAGAACGAGCCGTTGCCGAGTAAAATGGATTCTATAGAATTAGTGCTACATCTCACCTTAAAAGAAGAGAATAATTAGGTATATATTTTTTATCACCCTTTTGAAGCCAACAACCCTAGCTTTTTTTTTATCTCCAATTGATTTCCTCCATAGCTGAAATCTCCTCTAGTTCTGAAATAGCTTGCTTCTCCATCATCGCCAGAGTGAAGTCCATCGCGACTTCTCTTGGATTAGCTTCTGAATCGATCTCACTTTTTGTTTGCACTCCTCAGCTTTATCTACTACGTTGGCTTTGTTCTCCTTACCCAATTCTTCAAATTAGTTTTGAAATTCTGCAACTTAATTCTTTGTAACTAGATAGGAATAGGATGGAGTGCCCTCCACCATCAGCTTCCATGCATCAACCACCACCTTCTGACCTTCAGCTGCAAGAAAATCAGCCCACGAGTGCAGAAAACTGTCCACCCACTCCGTGTTCACGACAGCTCTGTCGATCTTGCTGAGAATTATACTGTTAGTGTCTTGGCGATTGGACCAAGTCCAAAGATGTCCTTTAGAATGCAATTCTTTGAGTCCAGCTCCCGCGATAGCCATGTTGAATCTACCCATCTCCATTTGTACTGCAGGCCTACCTCCGATCCTTGCGTTAGAGTGTCTTACTGCGTTAGAGTTTCATCCCACTAGGCAAGGAAGCGATACGAAGAAGCATTTGCCGACATCTGACCTAGCTCCTCTAGGGGTGGCAATGGGTCGTGTCGTGTCGGGTTCGGGTCTGTATGCGCAGAAAAAGATACGGGTCGTATCTATTGCAAACACACGAAGAATAGTTTAGCTATTGATCCTATTCGGAGTAGTTTTAACTACCTGGGGGTTCCTATTTCGGGGAGACACATGCTAGCTCGTTGCTGAATTGATGTGCCTAGATAATAAGATAATGCTAAAGCTGGCCGGGTGGAAGGCCTGGTGTCTTTTCTTTTCCGGACGAGTGGTTCTGATAAAGTTTGTCCTTACTTCCATGACATTATATGTTTTAGCCCACTGTTGGGTTCCTTCCCGAGTGATACACATGTTGGAGAGGGAGTTTCGGCGTTTCCTTTGGGCTAATTCCACTTCCGCTAGGGGACTACACCTGTTGCTGTGGGCAGTGGTTTGCCAGCCGGCTAGTGAGGGAGGTCTAGGTATTAGACAGCTTCCTTTGGTCAGAGATGCTTTCATGGTGCGTCGGGCATTGGAAGTGATTTTTGGAGGATCTTCTCCTTGGAATAATTTCTGTCAATATAAGTATGGAGCAGTCTCTAGTTGGTCTTGGCCTACTCCACGTCAGAGGTCTTGGATTTGGCGGGCTATCCCGGAGGGTGCCTCGTATGTGCGAAACTTGGGAGTTCGGGGCCCATGGGTAGTGGCGGAATTCGATCCTTGGCTGGAACCATGGGCCTCCCCCATTCCTTTCACTCGCCTGCCGCTATTTCTGAATATGCATCGAAGCCAGGGGATCTTCACTATTTGGTAATTTTTTGAGTCGGAATAATTCATGGAATTTGTCCTTGATTAGAGACATTTTTCCAAACGAATGGGTGCAGCGTATTATAGTGGTCCCTATTCTGGCCTCGGAGCATAGAGTCTCATACTCTTGGGGGCCACATGCGACGAATCAGTTGTCTCTTCGTGCCATCTATAATATTAGGCTTTCTACATAGCAACCGGAAATGGTCAGCTCAGTTTTTCCCTGGAAGGCTATGTGGAAGTCGAATACTACGCCGAGGGCAAAGACTTTCGGTTGGAAGCTATTCCATAGGCGTCTTCCGACTCGGATTCATCTAGCGCAAATTGGGATGGATTTGGATATTGTGTGCCCCCGGTGTCATCTAGCACCAGAAGATATTAAACATGCCTTGCTGGACTGCCCCCATACCATTGCTGTGTGGGATTGGGTGGGTCGGTTGGCAAACATTAATCCTTCAGCTCTCAGGATATGGGTCTTACTCAAGGAATATAGGCTTCTCTCTAATACATCTGTATTAGGCTCTCGATCAAAAGCTATGGTGGGAGTTCGTTGGTGGCCCCCAATCGTCGGGGAATTAAAATTAAATTTCGATGGATCAGTGGCTCAGAGAGGTCGGGCACCTGGCGGAGGTTTCATTATTCATGATAATGCTGGGTTAAGACTGTTTGGGCGGGTGTTTTCCTTCTTTCTCTCCTTCGGACCCATTTGCAAAATCGTTGGCTCTGCTTCGTGGACTGCAAACATTCATCAAATACTTCCCTCATCACCCAGTCTGGATTGAAGGTGACTCGCTGTTGGTTTTGCAACGTTTGCATTGGTAGAATTCTGTTGATCCATTTTTCAGGGAATGTCAGGACTTATTGAGTCATCTTTCGGGGGCTCGATGGTCTAACATTTTTAGGGAGGCGAATGGGGCAGCTGATTGGTTGGCGCGAATGGGTAATCAGGTCGAAGGGCTTCTTTTTCTCTTGGAGGATTTCTCTCGTCCCCTCCGGGAGATTGCTATACAGGAGCGCAACTGATGTATTATCCTCGCCTTATCTTTGATCCTAGCTGATCGGTTCGTTGGTTTTTGGTTTTTTTGGTGGTTCCTGCTTTTGTATCTTCCTTTAGGTATTAGTTTGTAGTCAGATGTTTACTTACAAAAAAAAAACCCAGGGACAATAGTTGGCCTCTCGTAGTTTGGTGGTAGCGGCGTCCGAGGGACAATGTGACTCATAGGTGGCCTCGACATGCATCGGATTGCTGTGGGGTGACTTGTTCACCACGTCAGCCTGTACCCTCGGTTCACGAGACCTTGTTATTAACAAGGGTTTTTTTTTTCTAATTAGTATTTTAAAAAAAAATTATCATAATAAACAACCATGTTGTATCTTATTAGCATTACAGATACAATACTCTCGTACTGAGACGAAGTAAACCGGGATGAGATTCCATCCACTTATTTAAGTATAAAGAGTTTTCCAATGGTAACCATTAGAAACCCATCACAGCGATAGCGCAAGAGGCAAGCACAACAAAGCCAAGATAAGCCTCAAAGTTAGCCGCGTAGCTCCTCATGCCTCCTTATAGCCATTTAAAACAAGAAAACGTAACCAGATAGTGTTAATTCCTAGTGTAGATCGAAAGCAAAGATAATCTAGGATCGACATACATCTCTCCATCTTCCCCCTTAGGTGCAACCTACAGAATCAGAAAGTAATGATCAATGGAGACCGCAACTTGAGTAGTAGGTAAAGGAAGAGCAAGGGAGGTAGCCCACCTCACACGACACCATGGCGACAATGATGAGGAGTAGCAGGGACAGTGCGAGCAGCTTCGTCATGGCTCTACGTGAGGGAGGGAGGGAGAGAGGGAGGCAGTCTATACGACTCTTGCGTTGCTGCTACGAGTAGAGGAGGGAGGTGGGGGCTTAAAATTTATACAACTCCGAGAGTTACAAGTAGACACTCGTAAGAACTATCTCTTTGTTGCATGCAATGAGTCCTCGTAAAGGATGGCGGACAGATCGAAAGCAATGGAGATGATTTCACTACCTGTCTTTATCAGTCAAAGCCTTCAACTACTTTGTCGTCTGGCAACTATCCGCTTGTATGTCCGGCTGTATGTTCGGTGCCCAAACCTGTCCAAATTGAAACCGGGTTGATCTTTTTTTGTCTAAATCCGTCCAAGTTTTTAACTAGTTTTGCCCATGTTTGTCCATTGTTCGGGTTGAGCAGGTCGGGTTCGGGTGAGACCCGCCCAAGTCCCACCACTAGTGGCGGAGCCAGAAATTTTTCATAGGGGGGGCAAAGTGCAAAATTAGATGAATTCTCAAGTGATAATCAACTAATAATTTTAATATTTTTTTATACTTATCTGTGATATAAATGACAAAATGTGTTCTAAAGTACTCATGTTGGCTGCTGTAAGGACTCTAGAATAAATGTGTTTTAATTTTAATATTTTTTTATAATGGTGCTGTATTTTTTTTCTTCTTTTTGAGAAATCACTCTTCAGTGGAGGAGGGTTTGGCATGGACCCTACCAATTAATTCAATAAAATATAAATTTATTCCATAACGGTGCTCCTTCTTGGCAAATTAGCAAATTTATGCAACATCATGAGCTGGGTAAGGGTTTTTTTTTTCCCATTAGGTTTGTTCGCTTTGTCCGTCGGAGAGATCAATGGTGGTGGCGCTTCTTCTTGATCACAACTGCATGCAGTCGGTTGGAGTACGATTGACTTGTAAGTCGTCTGCCATTGTGAGGCCCACTAATCGAGACTGATCGGCTTGAGGAGATCTAATCTCTAATAGCAGCGGTAGATATAGACGAAGAGTAATATTTTTATAATATATTTTAAATATATATATATTCGGGAGTCAATGTAGTTGAATGCTCAATATGATCATTATAAAAAAGTTTTGAGTTTAAAATGATAAATCATATTTTGGAGCTCGTTGCTCAGCAACTGTTGGAGCCAAATAAATGATCATTCAATACTTGTCAAACGGTTCATTCAATGTGCGGGTTAATCACACCCGACTGCTACTGTAACATCTCGGACCGCTCTAGTGTCTCAAGGGGGGCAACGAGAGAATATAGGCCACCCTGCAGCCATCCGATCCTTGTGGGGTCCACCGCATGGATATTTCTGTCCCTCCAACCCAGGGACAGTAGTTGGACTCTCGTGCCATTCGAGTTTGGAGGTAACGGCATCCGAGGGAGGGACGATCTGTTTCATGGGTGGGCCCGACATGCGTTGGATTGCCGTGCGGTGATTTGCTAACCCAAATTTTGACTTTGCCCCGGTAATTTTGACTTGAATTAGAGTTTACCCCCATTATTTAATTAATTAGACTTCACCCCGCAAAACCAACTACTCCATCAGCTCACCCCCCAAAATTTATTTCTTTTCCTTCAGCTCACCCTTTCTCTTAGATGGTGAGCTGACGGAACAGTTAGTTTTGGGGGGTAAAGTCTAATTAATGAAATTATTGGGGGTAAAGTCTAATTCAAGGCAAAATTTGGGGGGGCAAAGTCAAAACAACCTTTAACAATAATACAACAGCCTTTCTTTTTTGAAAAATCCCTTAGAGAATGAGGGGGTTTCCGCCAAGACCCCAACTAGTAGATTAAAATAAAATATAATGTACAAGGGGGGTGGGGGGGGGGGAGGTGGCGTGGAGAAGGAACAATGCTCATTTAGGGCCAGAAGAACAATCTTCAACTGCGGAATCAGATTTGAAGCCCAGAGATGAATCATCGACTTGATCTCGGTGGCTGTGCGCTCAGCGGATAACGCTCTACCCGAGAAAATCCTCCTGTTCCGTTCCCGCCATAGCCCCCAGCAAATCGTACCAGCCACAATATCCAGCCGCCTCGCGCCGCCGGGTTGATACGTCTGCTCCTCCAGGGGCCCCAAAGAGAAGCCAAAGAGGTAGGATGGAATATGATGCGCAGCTTCGTTCTAAAGGAGGTCCAGACGGTCCTCGAGTAGGGACACCGAACAAGGAGATGATCCGAGGTCTCGTTTGCTTGGCCGTAAAAGGTGCAAGACGTGTTAGAGATTGCAGAGTGGTTTCGTCTTAGAAGGCGGATCTTGGTGAGAATTTTGTCCTTCATTGCTAACCTCATGAAGATCTTCGTCTTCAAAGGACATTTTGTCCTCCAGATCTTCTTCGCCATTGGGCACAGCACACATCCAAAGTTAATGAACTGATAGAAGAAGTTGACTGTGACTAAACCATTCGGGCCGGTTCCTTCATCAGCTTGCCACATCAGGCTCATCCGAAAGAGTAATCGGTAAGAGAAGGTCCAGAAGCTCCTCTGCGGGATGAGTTCCGTTGGGAAGGGGCCACTAAACCAAGGCCACAAGGTCGGGTTCGACCCCACTACAAAAAAAACTGTTTTTACCGACGGAATATATCCGTCGGTAAAGTTAGTTTTCCGTCGGTACAGAATTATCGCGACGGTAGGAATTTCCGTCGCTAGGTTGTCGGGAAAAAAGGCGTCGAGAAAAATTACGACGGACACAAAATATCCGTCGGTATTAATCATTAATACCGACGTATATTTTGTCTCCGTCGGGAATAAATGATTATTTAATTAAAAATATAATAAGTTATTACCGACGGATAATAATGTTCCATCGGCAATATAGAAGGTTATTACCTACGGTTACAGTTTCTTCCGTTGGTAAAACGTTATATATTACTGATGGAAATAACATGTCCGTCGGTAACATATAAATAATTTTAATAAAAAAATAGAGTATTACCGATGGACTTTATAACTTCCGTCGGTAAAAAAACATGATTTGTTTTTTAAAAACTACTAAAATAATGTTATTTAATTTCTGTGATTTACAAAAATACCACAATATATTCAAATATTACCATAATTGACTAAATAAAATATTACCGCAATTTATCAAATATTACTGCAATTTATCAAATATTACCACAATACCAGACAATTATAGACAAGACCAAAAAATGATCACATATTTATTATTAAATTATTTATACACAATCCAAAACTGAGGGATGCTACATGCCCTAGCTCAACCACCCCACGCCGCCCGGCACCAATGCTGGAGCTCTTATCCCTTGACACAGTACACCTACAATTAACATGTATTTGTTAAAAAAAGAGTTTATATCTATAATTGAGAGTCTATACATTGAAAAATCATAAGTTAGCGTGTTTCGGATTTGAAATTGGTTTGGATTCAATCGGATCGTCATCGAATCACATCCGATATTTCAGATTTGGATGTTTTTTCATATTTCGGACTTGCGAGCAAGTTCTAATTAGATATTTTAACAATTTCGCCTCTGATTGACAAATTTAGAGTCTAAGCGTTGAAAAGTCATAAGTTAGCGTGTTACAGATTTGAAATTGGTTTGGATTCGGTCAAATCGTTATTGGATCGGCATCCAGTATTTCATACTTGGATTTTTTTCATATTTCGGACTTGCAAGCAAGTTCTAATTAGATATTTTAATAATTTCGTCTCCGATTGACAAATTTAAAGTCAACGCGTTGAAAAATCATAAGTTAGTGTGTTTAGGATTTGAAATTGGTTTGGATTCGATCGGATCGTCATCGGATCGGTATCCGACAATTCGTACTTAGATATTTTTCATATTTCGGACTTACAAGCAAGGTCTAATTAGATATTTTAACAATTTTTCCTCCGATTGACAAATTTAGAGTCTAAGCATTGAAAAATCATAAGTTAGTATGTTTCGGATTTAAAATTGGTTTGGATTCGGTCGGATCGTCATCGGATCGGCATCCGATAATTCAAACATGGATGTTTTTTCGTATTTCGAACTTGCGAGCAAATTCTAATTAGATATTTTAACAATTTTGTCTCCGATTGACAAATTTAGAGTCTACGCATTGAAAAATCATAAGTTAGCGTGTTTCAGATTTGAAATTGGTTTGGATTCGATCGGATCATCATCGGATCAGCATCCGATAATTCGTACTTGGATTTTTTTCGTATTTCGAACTTGCGAAAAAATTCTAATTAGATATTTTAACAATTTTGCCTTCGATTGATAAATTTAGAGTCTAAGCGTTGAAAAATCATAAGTTAGCGTGTTTCGGATTTGAAATTGGTTTGGATTTGGTCGGATCGTCATCGGATCGGCATCCGACAATTCAGACTTAGATGTTTTTTTATATTTAGGACTTGCAAGCAAGTTCTAATTAAATATTTTAATAATTTCATCTTCGATTGACAAATTTAGAATCTATGTGTTGAAAAATCATCAGTTAGCGTGTTTCGGATTTGAAATTGGTTTGGATTCGATCGGATTGTCATCCGGCAATTCGTACTTGGATTTTTTTTTTATGTTTCGGACTTGCAAGCAAGTTCTAATTAGATATTTTAACAATTTCACCTTCGATTGACAAATTTAGAGTCTAAACGTTGAAAAATCATAAGTTAGCGTGTTTCAGATTTGAAATTGGTTTGGATTCGGTCGGATTGTCATCGGGTTGATAATTTATACTTGGATATTTTTTCGTATTTTAAACTTGCGAGCAAGTTCTAATTAGATATTTTAACAATTTTACCTCCGATAGACAAATTTAGAGTCTACGTGTTGAAAAATCATAAGTTAGCATGTTTTGGATTTGAAATTGGTTTGGATTTGATGGATCGTCATTGGATCGGCATTCAACAATTTGTACTTGGAGTTTTTTCATATTTCAGACTTGCGAGCAAGTTCTAATTAAATATTTTAATAATTTCGCCTTCGATTGACAAATTTAGAGTCTAAGCGTTGAAAAATCATAAGTTAGCGTGTTTCGTATTTGAAATTGATTTGGATTCGATAGGATCGGCATTCGACAATTTGTACTTGGATTTTTTTCGTATTTCAGACTTACGAGCAACTTCTAATTAGATATTTTACCAATTTCCCCTCAGATTGACAAATTTAGAGTCTACGCGTTGAAAAATCATAAATTAGCGTGTTTCGGATTTGAAATTGATTTGGATTCGATCGGATCGTCATCGGATTGGCATCCGACAATTCATACTTGGATATTTTTTGTATTTCGGACTTGCGAGTAAGTTCTAATTAGATATTTTAACAATTTCTTCTCCGATTGATAAATTTAGAGTCTAAGTGTTGAAAAATCATAAGTTAATGTGTTTCGGATTTGAAATTGGTTTGGATTCGATCAGATCGTCATCGGATCGGTATCCGACAATTCGTACTTTGATGTTTTTTCATATTTCGGACTTGCGAGCAAGGCTTAAGTAGATTTTTTGGACTTTTGTATTTCGGACTTGCGAGTAAGTATTTCGGACTTTCGTATTTCGAAAACCTCTAGTTTCAGGTCGTGTCGAAAACCTCTAGACCCATTCTGAATTGAAGGTGACTCGCTGTTGGTTTTGCAACGTTTGCATTGGCAGAATTCTGTTGATCCATTTTCCAGGGAATGTCAGGACTTATTGAGTCGTCTTTCGGGGGCTCGATGGTCTAACATTTTCAGGGAGGCGAATGGGGCAGCTGATTGGTTGGCGCGAATGGGTAATCAGGTTGAAGGGCTTCTTTTTCTCTTGGAGGATTTCCCTCGTCCCCTCCGGAAGATTGCTATACAAGATGAGCAACTGATGTATTATCCTCGCCTTATCTTTGACCCTGGCTAATCGGTTCGTAGGTTTTTAGTTTTTTTGGCGGTCCTGCTTTTGTATCTTCCTTTAGGTATTAGTTTGTAGTCAGATCTTTACTTACAGAAAAAAGAACCCAGGGACAGTAGTTGGCCTCTCGTAGTTTGGTGGTAGCGGCATCCGAGGGACAATGTTACTCATAGGTGGCTCCGACATGCATCGGATTGCTGTGGGGTGACTTGTTCACCACGGTCAGCCTGTACCCCCGGTTCACGAGACCTTGTTATTAACAAGGGTTTTTTTTTTCTAATTAGTATTTTTAAAAAAATTATCATAATAAACAACCATGTTGTATCTTATTAGCATTACAGATACAATACTCTCGTACTAAGACGAAGTAAACTGGGACGAGATTCCATCCACTTATTTAATTATAAAGAGTTTTCCAATGGTAACCATTAGAAACCCATCACAGCGATAGCGCAAGAGGCAAGCACAACAAAACCAAGATAAGCCTCAAAGTTATCCTCAAAACGGAATAATTTGCTGATTAGACAAAAATGGAAGGATAGATCTGATCGTCGTCTCTTGATCTAACCATAGAGTGGGGCTCATCCCATTGCTTCTTCATAAGGGAAGTCCCTCAATTAATACATAATTAATTGGCTCACAAAGAAGCAACCCAGTCACCTGAAATCCCTCACGAAAATCACTCTCAAATCTCAATTAATATAAAAATCTTTAGAGGAAATTACACTTTGCCCCCTAAAGTTTAGCTTAAAAATACTAAACCCCCTATAACTATAAAACAACATTTTGCCCCCTTCAATTCAGTTTCGATCAGATTAAAATCACCAAACAAGGAAATTATGTAGTTGACAAAAGGGTGTATTGTGCTAACATTTCAAACCTTAGGGTGCGATTTGGAACAAAATAAACTTCATGGTAGTTAAGTGTTTTTGAGCAAAACTATAGAGGGGCAAAGTGTAATTTATCCTAATATTTATTAGCATCGAAGATATTTCTGTAAAATCCTATCGTCCACAAGGATTCCCTTGAATGCACGCACTGATGAATATGGTGAAAAACCAAAAATCTTCTAAGGACCCTTGGAATAAGACTGAACAAGGTCAGCTCGACCACAAATTCATTAAGGCGGTCACCAAAGACGTCCCCATGTAAAACAGAAGCCTCCAAGATCTAAACTCAACTAAATAGTCTCAAGTCCCGAATGAAAAGAAGGCCTGACACACTTAATTAGACCAATCTCGCCTATAAGATACAAACTTTTAAGGACCTATATAAAATAAAAGGGTGTTTTACAAATCAACCCTCCAATCTTCTCTATTTACACATAAACCTCTATAAAAGTGATATTTAGATATAATCCCCTCAATTCATTCAAATATTATATATTAATAGGGATGGCAATGGGTCGGGTCGGGTCGTGTTCGTGCCGTGTCCAAAACCCTTAAACCCGGACCCAACCCGCTTAACTAATCGTGTCTAGTCCCTAAACCCGTACCCTACCCGGTAAGACCTGTTTAAATATTTATTCTTTATTTTTTTTAATTTTATATTTTGTTGCAACTCTCCATCGTGGGTGTCCTAATCATTGCCGTTCGTTGAACCCATCGCACACTATGATCGGATGCTGGGTACACCCGACCCAACTCGACCCATTTATTTGTAAACGGGCCTTAACGAGTCTTAAACGGGTCAAACGGCTCAGAGACAAAACCCGGACCCGACCCGACCTGTTTACTAAACAGGTTAGTCATGTCGACCTATTTATGACCATAACTCATTTAACCCAGACTCGGACCCGCTAATTTCGTGTCGGGTCATGTCGAGTCCAAAATTGCTAGCCCTATATATTAACACATGCAGTTAGCTAACATCCAAAATGAGAGAATATTTTCCATTAAATCCTTAATTTTTTACCTAAACTCTGTAAATACTAGGGGTGTTCATGGTTCGGGTTGGTTCGGTTTTTTGATAAATTTGGAACTGAACCGAAGTTGATCGGTTCTCTAGAAAATGGAACCGAACCAAACCATTCCTTGGTAAAAACCGAACCAAACCAAACCGGAAAAGTTCGGTTCGGTTCGGTTCGATTTTGTGGGTCTTTCAAATCGCTCGTCATCACACCATGAGGCGTGAATGGTTGAGCCGCTGAGTTGGTTCAGATTTTATTTTTAAGCCTTTAACTTTGGGTGCTACTATTTGCCCCTATAGAATTACTAGTAATACCCTTAATTTTTCACTTTGAGATATTTCATAAGTTGGGATTTGGGGGTGCTAGTAATTATGTGGGTAACACTCTTCACTTTATTAGTGAGATTATACACTGTATAGTAGTAACTACTGAGGTTATAGTACCAATGATTCGGGTTGGGTTGGTTCGGGTTAAAAAACTCACAACCCAGAACCGAACCGACCATAACGGGTTTTTTTTTTTGGAACCGAACCAAACGGAACGGTCAAAAATACCCGATCCAAACCGAATCAAATAGACCGGTTTGGTTCGGTTTGGCGGGTCAACCCGAACCGATGAACACCCCTAGTAAATACCCCTCCAATGTGAGAATTTTTTGGATTAGGTCCACATTAGATTTGGGTTATATCTGTTTTTATTTTGGATCAAGTCCATGTTCAATAAAGATATATCAATTTAAGTAATTAAACCATGGGTAAATCAGTTTTTTTTTTCCTTTAGATTAATGAAATAATAGTTTAAAGTATCTATTTTCTACATTGGTTGTCTTAAAGTATCCATTATTTCATTGGTTTAATGATATTTTGTTCCTGACTTTTAAAGTCCTAATCGGTTCGGTGATGTCTATCACTTCAAGCATGTTGGCACATTTATTGACTTTTAAACATAACAATTAAATCATATCGTAGATGCCATGCTTCATGCCATAACATTCGTTACTTTTTTAGAATCTGATTACGTTGTGCTGTAGGTCGTAGCACATGGTGAGCAAGTTTTTCCACATTTAAAAGAGAAATATGCAGCTAAAAGTTTGTTTGCGAGTGAAGATGTTGCTGCTTTTGAAGTGCTAACAGGTTGTTTATGGAGTATGTGTATGTTATTCTTTCGTATTTTGCAAGGAATCTTACCTCCATGTGAAATTTGTGGATTTCATCCGAAGCCTTATCAATGCTCAGCAATGTGTTCTTCTAGCATACTTAGCAATGTGAGAAAATTTTTAAAAATGCATTTAGCCTTGACTAATTTGAACCCCGAACTAATTTTAATAAATGATGCCCGGGAGGTGTATTGTCGTTGATAGGTGCCCCGCTGCTGTAGTGATAGGTGTGTTGCCGTGGAAGACAGTCCGCTGCTTTGCCAACAGGTTTGTTGCCGCCGAAGGCGGCCCATTGCAGTGCCAACAGGCACAAATATGCACTAGTTTAGAACAATATAAATGGGTATTGTGCTAAAACCTACTTAACCCCCCTATAGTCTAAAAACTATATTTTGCCCCCATTCAATTCAATTTTGATCAGATAAAAATTATCAAATGAGGGAATTAAGTAGTTGACTAAACGGGGTATTGTGCTAACATTTCAAACGTTAGGGAGCAATTTAGAACAATATAAATGGGTATTGTGCTAAAAAAATTGTCACGCCCCAGAAATCTGAAACCGATCCCTGGGGTGTGAAGTGAGAAAAACCAAGGGTTTTAGGGTTTAGTCGACTAACTACACCAATTAGGGTTTCTCACAGGACTGTGGCTATTTCATAAATGAGGAAGAAGGAGGAGGGAGAACAATGAATATTTTAAAACTTGATTTTTGTTTCAAAAATATTTTCATTTAAAGGAAAGTAGGGAGATAAAATTTTGCTGACAAAGATTACCACGCTCGACCTTCAACCGGGCTATCCTCTCAGCATGTGTGGCCTGTCGGTGCTCCACATGCTGATAGAAGTCCCTCTTAAAGGAGCACGAGGCTCAAGCCTCTGGCGGCGAGCCGAGTAGCCTCGCCCGCTCTCTAATACTCAGGCACTGGTTTAGAGGTCTTATCTACATGGTTAGTCAATTAGGTCAATTATCTTTCTTATATTTTCATTTTGATCTATCCTAGGCTTGTGGCCTTGAGGAGAGGCCTACCCAAAAGAATTCAGCTGTATCATTGCCGCTAACAAATAACAAAACACTATAAGAGACTAAATGATTTTTATATTTATCCCAACAATTACATAGCTAGAAATAAAAAGACTGTAATACGACAAACTGGGAACATAACACTACTACAACCCTAACTCTACCTCGAGCCTCCAACTGCTACTCCTGAACCTCTGGACCTGCAGGAGAGTCTACTCGTGGGAAAGAGTAGCCCCCAATGGGAAATTGGAAGATTAGCCAAATTAATGGCTAGTGACATCCTATAATCTTTAATAATATGAGACGACATATTTAATTGAATTAAATTACATAAGCAGTTCAAAATTTACAGAAGGTTAACCTAAGCCTATCAATAATCTATGTTCACATGCAATTCCTACTGTCACTAGGTTATCTACCACACAGTCCGTTAGATATACTACAGTGCTTAATTATGAATTACAATATAAATCATATCTCCTAAAGTGAACACCGGATAATTTGTTCATCCTGCTCTCGGTCGGGCTTTACCACAACCCTTACCCGTATTCCCGTGTGCCCAGGTCTCCATACTCCACTTAGGAGGATGGGACCCGATAATTATTATTTAATTAAGAAAATTCTTACTTACGATGTCCAAGCAATCAACAGAAATATTATTATTTAATTATTAATATTATTAAGCATGCGTTGCCGGACTCGCGACACCGCATGCAAGGCGGGGTCCACTCGACCACATGCGGCGATGTCCGACGGGACCCGCATGCAGCGTTATGGATACCTACCTTTAGTCATTCTCATTTCCCACTATTAAAGACCACGCAAAGGTAGTAGATGTCACCTGGTTGTCGATCACCCACAAGCTCCTGCTAACTGCTCTTGATCCGTCTCTGCTCCATCTACGGCTGGATCGTCCTGGTTACACACTTGGATTTTGTAGTAAGCTCATCTTCTGCTCGGAGTTAAACTTCTATTGATCGAACTCCACATGGGAGCCTGGTAAACCAATTTTCCAAGTAGGTGTGTCAAAATAATAGAAATCTAGGGTGGCTATGTCAAGGCGTCATTACGACGCAACTAGGGCTTTACGCCTAAATAGTCGGTTCACCCTCCGCAGGGGATCGACTGGCAGTGATTTCAATCACTGAAACGCCCTCAATAGGGACTCAGCAGACATTTGGCTCTATAGTATTGGTCAAGTCACCCTCCACAGGGGATCAACATTGAATCAAGAGCATGGAGATCTGTGCGATGATTAGGTTTGGTGTGCGGGGACTCGTCCCCGAAAAATAGGTCCGGCCTATTTGGAAGGGTATGACTTAAGGGTCAAGTGGGATCTGCCAATTTAAAGAGGAACCCCTTAGTTAACAATATAAATATTTAATTATTTAGATATATATTAAAATTACCCAAAGCTTATTATTATTCATTTAATTTACTATTGGTGTCATTTATCTTTCTTACCGTTCGAGAGGACGAAGGTTTTGACCCGCTCCCGTGCAACCACAGGTGGTCGGCCCACCTCCCCGTTGGCGTCGATCCGAAGAGGACGCGAAGGAGATCATCGGGGAGGCGCCCGTTTGTGCCAATGTGGCCTCGTTCCGAGCCGGCGAACTCTGGAGTTCGGCTCGGAAATTGGGTTGGGTTTCCTAAACGGAGGATGAGAAAGGAGGTGGTTTGCTCCGGCCAACTTGTAGCGGGCCGTGGAGCACCTGACAATGCAAGGGGGGCGACAGGTGTGTCGCATGGCTGGGACGGGTCGTGGTGGTGATGGGTTTGGCGATGTTCGCCGGTCGGGTCGCCGGTTACTCGCATGGAAGGAAACGGCAAAGGAGGGAGAGAGAAGCTCACCGTGGGAGGGGATCGGCTCGGGGAGGTCGCCGACGCACGAACGCACGGGAGGGGAGGGGCTGCAGGCGGCGGTGCTACGCCTCCAACTCCGCACTCTTTCTTTCTCTCTTCCTTTCTCTTCTTTTCTTTCTCTCTGGTTTCTCTCTTTCTTCTCCTCCTCTCTCTGGTTCACTGCAAAGGGGGATGGGATTCGGTTTTCAACAGGGTGAGGGAGAGAAGATGATGGGCTGATGGGAGAGGATCGGGATTGGTGTTTAAAGGAGGAAGAGGCGGCGGCCGGCGGAATTCGGGGCGGGATCCGGGGCGGCGGCGGCGGCCGCGGCCGACTACTCGGCGGGAATCCGGGCCGAGATTCACGGGGCACGACAGTAGAGGGGGGCAGCTCGGGTGGCGTCTTTGGGGGGAGGGCCAGGTCGGATCTGGTCGGGTTTGAAATCGGGTAGGGGAGAGGAGGGAGATCCGAGAGAGATCGGATGAGAGGGGGAGGGATCCGAGAGATATGAGAGAGAGATCGGATGAAGGGGATGAGAGAGAGAGGTGAGCGGCTGAGAGAGGAAGAGAAAGAGAGAGAGAGAGAGGGGCGGGGGTTTGGGATCAGGTTCGGGTTTGGGTTAGGGTGAGCAGGTTTTGGGTTTTTGGGTTTTTTTCTTTTTTCTCTTTCTAGTGTGATGGGGTTTGAAGGGTTTGGATTGGCTGAATAGTTGGATGGGATTAAGAGAGAGAAAGAGAGATATAGAGAGAGAGGGAGGGGAAAATTCAAGATTGGGTTTGAGTGGTATTCGGATAAGAGTATGGCTGAAAAGGGTGGTTAAAAGGTGTTTGGTTGAATAGGTTGGTTGGAGTTGGTTGGATGGGAATGGCTGATTGAAAGGGGATTTTGAGTGGAGGAGTTTTGTGTGGTGCTTTAGATTTAAATCCAATGGGTGAGATTAAAGAGAGGGGAATTACTAGATTAGGATCGAACGGGCGAGAAAAGAAATAAGGGGTGATACGATGTCTAGGTCGCGATCCAATGACCAAGATCAAGATGGAGACATGGGTGCCAGGTGGTAGTGGCTTAGGGCCTTGTGAATCGACTGGACCCGATCGAGTAGAATCAATGCCTGGGGCAAGTATCGGCTCTAAGTTGAATAACCAGTTGGGTCTCGCGACTTGTGTCGCTCAGCGGTGGGTCGCTACAGAGGCAAACCTATGTTGTAAAGAAACCGACAAATAAATAATTAAATATTAAATAAGATACTTGTGCTCTTTTGCACGCTTAACACATGCGCATGCGCATACACACACATATGTCTACACAATCACACTGATATCATTATGTTGCCAAGTGATCTGGACTCGGGACCCATGGTACAACCCAACTCAAGTCCACAATATATAACATATATCAAACCCAGTGACATAAGATGCAATTATTTAAAAGAAATATTATCAAGCTTTCCATAATAGTAATAATAATAAAACAAACATGGGGGTTCTCCTTAGCAAACAATAGCTTCTAAAACACTGGGTATTACATCCTACCAACCTTAATAGAATTTTCGTCCCGAAAATTTAATTACTAAACTGAGGGTACAATTCTACCAATCCTACCACCAAAGTAATGAAAGCTCATCCACAACTGGTACCATATTCTTTTTAACACTGCCCTCGAGAAGGTCAATCAATACATCAATCATACCAAAAAGAAAAAGACTCCGCCACTGGTAAGACTACTAACCGAACTTATACAATCGAGTCAGATAATTATTAGGATATGATTAGAACATTAGACTCTCGTGGAGCTCACACAAGGCATAATGTTCAATCCTGGTCCTAACAATTCTAGACTAATAAAAAAAATTCCGTGACTCTGGATTATCTCCCTCCCCTGGATAAGGAGCGTCCCCCTTATTCAGAAGTGAGGTAGTAGTCCGATTCACGAAACAAGATCACGAGATATTCTCAAATAACGATACTAACGCAGAAACGTATAAACCTACGCCCATACACCTATAGAACTGGATTGAAAACAACTAGATAACTCGAACTAGCACGCCTAGACTTAAATCCTATAAGATTCCTTCCCGGAGTAAATATGTCTATACCTATACCACCACTACTAGCCCATTAACTTACGAAGAAAACACAACTAAGATACAAATTGGACATCCCGATATACATACTGACTAATCGATACAATATTGAATCCAAGATAACAGAATTACGCCACATACTAACGAGAGTAAGGGGGAAATAGCGATGAATTGAAAATATTGATACTCGTTGAAACAAATCAACACCAGTATACCCAACTATGCTATTGGGGTATGACTTGGAAACCTTCTAAAGGGTACACTATGGTACACGAACCTGGTAAGGAGGGAACTCACTATCTGAGTAGAGAACAGAAAGAAGCCGAAAACTAAGATACGACATAACACACACTATACAACTAGGTGACTAGTCCCAAACTAAAGCTACTCTGATTAAATTGAAGAAATCGCATACTAGAAGCCTAATGGCCAACTATCGCAAAGTATTAAATCCTTACCCTAAATGAAACGAGTTAGTTAGACAGAGACCTGAGAAATATGAAAAGAGTGAGAATAAGAGGACCGAGATCATTGGAAACAACTCGAAGCAAATCCAGACAAAACTAGCTAGACCCAAGTAAGACGACTTAGCGCGACAAGGACCACGGAGAAACTAACATAATTTCGAACCACTAAGTACCAATGAAAATTTGGTCAGGAGAACTACGGCGATAAAAGTTATTAGATCCAGTAAACAACTCAAACAAACCAGGGTGAAACAACTAAACAATGAATATTCTTCCTAACCGATAAAGTATTTCCAAATTTCATATATATAGAAAATGTCCTTGACATAGGCACTAATCATTTATCCAGTAGTCAAATACCTCAGTTCCAACTTGACATCACTGCCATCTGGCCAGTGCACGCTTTGCCGCGAGTTCCAACAGGAACTGCGTAACTAGCTGCCAAAGTTTCGATTGGGAACATGCAAGCTCTGCCAGCTGCCAAAGTTTCCGAAGAAACAGTGCACGCTCTGCCGCAAGTTCCAACAGGAACTGCGTAACTAGCTGCCAAAGTTCCGATTGGGAACAGTGCAAGCTCTGCCAGCTGCCAAAGTTTCCGAAGAAACAGTGCACGCTCTGCCGCAAGTTCCAACAGGAACTGCGTAACTAGCTGCCAAAGTTCCGATTGGGAACAGTGCAAGCTCTGCCAGCTGCCAAAGTTTCCGAAGAAACAGTGCAAGCTCTGCCGCAAGTTCCAACAGGAATTGCGAAACCAACCGCCAAAGCCTCCGAAGAGTCAGTGCGTATGTATCCGCCAAATCCTCCGAAGAGAAAGTGCGTAGCCGCCAAAGCCTCCGAAGAGTCAGTGCGTATGTATCCGCCAAATCCTCCGAAGAGAAAGTGCGTAGCCGCCAAAGCCTCCGAAGAGTCAGTGCGTATGTATCCGCCAAATCCTCCGAAGAGAAAGTGCGTAGACGCCAAAGCCTCCGAAGAGTCAGTGCGTATGTATCCGCCAAATCCTCCGAAGAGAAAGTGCGTAGCCGCCAAAGCCTCCGAAGAGTCAGTGCGTATGTATCCGCCAAATCCTCCGAAGAGAAAGTGCGTAGCCGCCAAAGCCTCCGAAGAGTCAGTGCGTATGTATCCGCCAAATCCTCCGAAGAGAAAGTGCGTAGCCGCCAAAGCCTCCGAAGAGTCAGTGCGTATGTATCCGCCAAATCCTCCGAAGAGAAAGTGCGTAGCCGCCAAAGCCTCCGAAGAGTCAGTGCGTATGTATCCGCCAAATCCTCCGAAGAGAAAGTGCGTAGCCGCCAAAGCCTCCGAAGAGTCAGTGCGTATGTATCCGCCAAATCCTCCGAAGAGAAAGTGCGTAGCCGCCAAAGCCTCCGAAGAGTCAGTGCGTATGTATCCGCCAAATCCTCCGAAGAGAAAGTGCGTAGCCGCCAAAGCCTCCGAAGAGTCAGTGCGTATGTATCCGCCAAATCCTCCGAAGAGAAAGTGCGTAGCCGCCAAAGCCTCCGAAGAGTCAGTGCGTAACCTAACAATGTCCTCTACCGGATAGTCATAATCCACCGCCAACGTTCCCGAGGAACAGTGCGTACCCTGCCGCGAGGGTCTCTATCAAGACATTCTGATATCTACTAACCACATAAACTCAAACCACTACCTGGGATTTCCATCTCCTGGTATACTCTTTGAAACCACTATCCCCAGGGTCATCATCACTACTCATAGGATTTATTTTAAAATGACATATAAGCTTTATACCAGCCCATGACACACCAGAGAAAATTATTAAGAAGATTATACCTAGAACTAAATAATGGATGATCCTAAAAATACCGACTAGGCCTCTAATACTAATGGTCGATGTAGAATCAAGGAGTCCTAAGATACCGGCTAGGTCTCTAGTGCTAAGGGTCAACGAAGATTAAGGAGTCACAAAATACCGGCTAGGTTTCTAATACTAAAGTTTAGCAGAAAATAATAGCTAACAAAAAGAGGACCTCACAACCATGCCGATGTACATCTTTCCAAACATATTCGATCATACATTCATCTTCCAAAATCAAATAACCATATTACTAATTAAAATTCAATATCCAGTTCTTAGTCAACTCGCCACCAGGCTCACATCTAGCAAATCCAAATAAACATTAGACTCCAAATAAAAACTCCGTGATTGACTCAAACACTATCCTTGGTTAAGATGTTCTAGGTGATTCCTACCTGAGTCATCACGACTAGTTCTGTACCTAAACACTAAGGTCCGGAGGTAAACATATCCCTATCAATCCCTATCAAGTCTTGATCAATCAAATACTCAAGTATGGACAATTTCTTAATCACAAATCAATTTCTCCAACCTATCCAATTCTACAATAAACCATATATTTTCATCCTTAGATACACACACTAAGCCATCACTACCTATTCTAAGAGATACTAACAAATCAATCTCCCGACTATCTTTAGAATCGCCCTAGCACTATTACAGCCTAAACTTCCATTAAAATAACATAGAAAACATCCTAATGAAACCCCTAGGAACATATCCCTAAGCTCTGATACCAGCTGTCACGCCCCAGAAATCTGAAACCGATCCCTGGGGTGTGAAGTGAGAAAAACCAAGGGTTTTAGGGTTTAGTCGACTAACTACACCAATTAGGGTTTCTCACAGGACTGTGGCTATTTCATAAATGAGGAAGAAGGAGGAGGGAGAACAATGAATATTTTAAAACTTGATTTTTGTTTCAAAAATATTTTCATTTAAAGGAAAGTAGGGAGATAAAATTTTGCTGACAAAGATTACCACGCTCGACCTTCAACCGGGCTATCCTCTCAGCATGTGTGGCCTGTCGGTGCTCCACATGCTGATAGAAGTCCCTCTTAAAGGAGCACGAGGCTCAAGCCTCTGGCGGCGAGCCGAGTAGCCTCGCCCGCTCTCTAATACTCAGGCACTGGTTTAGAGGTCTTATCTACATGGTTAGTCAATTAGGTCAATTATCTTTCTTATATTTTCATTTTGATCTATCCTAGGCTTGTGGCCTTGAGGAGAGGCCTACCCAAAAGAATTCAGCTGTATCATTGCCGCTAACAAATAACAAAACACTATAAGAGACTAAATGATTTTTATATTTATCCCAACAATTACATAGCTAGAAATAAAAAGACTGTAATACGACAAACTGGGAACATAACACTACTACAACCCTAACTCTACCTCGAGCCTCCAACTGCTACTCCTGAACCTCTGGACCTGCAGGAGAGTCTACTCGTGGGAAAGAGTAGCCCCCAATGGGAAATTGGAAGATTAGCCAAATTAATGGCTAGTGACATCCTATAATCTTTAATAATATGAGACGACATATTTAATTGAATTAAATTACATAAGCAGTTCAAAATTTACAGAAGGTTAACCTAAGCCTATCAATAATCTATGTTCACATGCAATTCCTACTGTCACTAGGTTATCTACCACACAGTCCGTTAGATATACTACAGTGCTTAATTATGAATTACAATATAAATCATATCTCCTAAAGTGAACACCGGATAATTTGTTCATCCTGCTCTCGGTCGGGCTTTACCACAACCCTTACCCGTATTCCCGTGTGCCCAGGTCTCCATACTCCACTTAGGAGGATGGGACCCGATAATTATTATTTAATTAAGAAAATTCTTACTTACGATGTCCAAGCAATCAACAGAAATATTATTATTTAATTATTAATATTATTAAGCATGCGTTGCCGGACTCGCGACACCGCATGCAAGGCGGGGTCCACTCGACCACATGCGGCGATGTCCGACGGGACCCGCATGCAGCGTTATGGATACCTACCTTTAGTCATTCTCATTTCCCACTATTAAAGACCACGCAAAGGTAGTAGATGTCACCTGGTTGTCGATCACCCACAAGCTCCTGCTAACTGCTCTTGATCCGTCTCTGCTCCATCTACGGCTGGATCGTCCTGGTTACACACTTGGATTTTGTAGTAAGCTCATCTTCTGCTCGGAGTTAAACTTCTATTGATCGAACTCCACATGGGAGCCTGGTAAACCAATTTTCCAAGTAGGTGTGTCAAAATAATAGAAATCTAGGGTGGCTATGTCAAGGCGTCATTACGACGCAACTAGGGCTTTACGCCTAAATAGTCGGTTCACCCTCCGCAGGGGATCGACTGGCAGTGATTTCAATCACTGAAACGCCCTCAATAGGGACTCAGCAGACATTTGGCTCTATAGTATTGGTCAAGTCACCCTCCACAGGGGATCAACATTGAATCAAGAGCATGGAGATCTGTGCGATGATTAGGTTTGGTGTGCGGGGACTCGTCCCCGAAAAATAGGTCCGGCCTATTTGGAAGGGTATGACTTAAGGGTCAAGTGGGATCTGCCAATTTAAAGAGGAACCCCTTAGTTAACAATATAAATATTTAATTATTTAGATATATATTAAAATTACCCAAAGCTTATTATTATTCATTTAATTTACTATTGGTGTCATTTATCTTTCTTACCGTTCGAGAGGACGAAGGTTTTGACCCGCTCCCGTGCAACCACAGGTGGTCGGCCCACCTCCCCGTTGGCGTCGATCCGAAGAGGACGCGAAGGAGATCATCGGGGAGGCGCCCGTTTGTGCCAATGTGGCCTCGTTCCGAGCCGGCGAACTCTGGAGTTCGGCTCGGAAATTGGGTTGGGTTTCCTAAACGGAGGATGAGAAAGGAGGTGGTTTGCTCCGGCCAACTTGTAGCGGGCCGTGGAGCACCTGACAATGCAAGGGGGGCGACAGGTGTGTCGCATGGCTGGGACGGGTCGTGGTGGTGATGGGTTTGGCGATGTTCGCCGGTCGGGTCGCCGGTTACTCGCATGGAAGGAAACGGCAAAGGAGGGAGAGAGAAGCTCACCGTGGGAGGGGATCGGCTCGGGGAGGTCGCCGACGCACGAACGCACGGGAGGGGAGGGGCTGCAGGCGGCGGTGCTACGCCTCCAACTCCGCACTCTTTCTTTCTCTCTTCCTTTCTCTTCTTTTCTTTCTCTCTGGTTTCTCTCTTTCTTCTCCTCCTCTCTCTGGTTCACTGCAAAGGGGGATGGGATTCGGTTTTCAACAGGGTGAGGGAGAGAAGATGATGGGCTGATGGGAGAGGATCGGGATTGGTGTTTAAAGGAGGAAGAGGCGGCGGCCGGCGGAATTCGGGGCGGGATCCGGGGCGGCGGCGGCGGCCGCGGCCGACTACTCGGCGGGAATCCGGGCCGAGATTCACGGGGCACGACAGTAGAGGGGGGCAGCTCGGGTGGCGTCTTTGGGGGGAGGGCCAGGTCGGATCTGGTCGGGTTTGAAATCGGGTAGGGGAGAGGAGGGAGATCCGAGAGAGATCGGATGAGAGGGGGAGGGATCCGAGAGATATGAGAGAGAGATCGGATGAAGGGGATGAGAGAGAGAGGTGAGCGGCTGAGAGAGGAAGAGAAAGAGAGAGAGAGAGAGGGGCGGGGGTTTGGGATCAGGTTCGGGTTTGGGTTAGGGTGAGCAGGTTTTGGGTTTTTGGGTTTTTTTCTTTTTTCTCTTTCTAGTGTGATGGGGTTTGAAGGGTTTGGATTGGCTGAATAGTTGGATGGGATTAAGAGAGAGAAAGAGAGATATAGAGAGAGAGGGAGGGGAAAATTCAAGATTGGGTTTGAGTGGTATTCGGATAAGAGTATGGCTGAAAAGGGTGGTTAAAAGGTGTTTGGTTGAATAGGTTGGTTGGAGTTGGTTGGATGGGAATGGCTGATTGAAAGGGGATTTTGAGTGGAGGAGTTTTGTGTGGTGCTTTAGATTTAAATCCAATGGGTGAGATTAAAGAGAGGGGAATTACTAGATTAGGATCGAACGGGCGAGAAAAGAAATAAGGGGTGATACGATGTCTAGGTCGCGATCCAATGACCAAGATCAAGATGGAGACATGGGTGCCAGGTGGTAGTGGCTTAGGGCCTTGTGAATCGACTGGACCCGATCGAGTAGAATCAATGCCTGGGGCAAGTATCGGCTCTAAGTTGAATAACCAGTTGGGTCTCGCGACTTGTGTCGCTCAGCGGTGGGTCGCTACAGAGGCAAACCTATGTTGTAAAGAAACCGACAAATAAATAATTAAATATTAAATAAGATACTTGTGCTCTTTTGCACGCTTAACACATGCGCATGCGCATACACACACATATGTCTACACAATCACACTGATATCATTATGTTGCCAAGTGATCTGGACTCGGGACCCATGGTACAACCCAACTCAAGTCCACAATATATAACATATATCAAACCCAGTGACATAAGATGCAATTATTTAAAAGAAATATTATCAAGCTTTCCATAATAGTAATAATAATAAAACAAACATGGGGGTTCTCCTTAGCAAACAATAGCTTCTAAAACACTGGGTATTACAAAAATTCTTAACCCTAATCTAAAAACTACATTTTACCCCCATTTAATTCAGTTTTGATAAGATAAAAATTACCAAATGAGGGAATTAAGTAGATGACAAAAGGGGTATTGTGCTAACATTTCAAACTTTAGGATGCGATTTGGAAGAAAATGAACTAAGTGGGAGAGTTAGGAGGAGGAGGAGCTCACCAGAGATGGAGAGGGAGGCCTCGAGGAGGAGGAGGAGCAGTGGCGCCGACGGAGGGGAGATCGAGCAGCGTCGCCAATCGGTGGCGCGCGGAAGGGGAGGGGAGGGGTGACCGGAGGCACGAGAGAGGGGAGGGGTGGCCGGAGGCGCAAGGGTGGGGAGGGGTGGCCGGCCGGAGGCACGCGAGGGAGGGGAGGAAGGCCGAGGAGGGGGGGCGGGGGGTGGAATTAGATCGAGAGAGAGAGAGAGAGAGAGAGGAGGGAGGCCGGGGAGGGGGGGGGGTGTATTTAGATCGAAACAGAAAGGGGGATCGGGGATCGGCCGGGTTAAAAAAAATCGCAGGGTTTTTACCGACGGACTGTATATATTCGGTCGGTAATAAGTAGTATTATACCGAAGGATATTCTTTTCCTGTCGGTAATTAAAATGGTAAAAAACTTTAAAATTTTTATATTAATATTACCGACGGAATACAATTGTACCGTTAGTAATATTAGTTATACCGACATACCGTCGATAAAATTAAACGAAAAAAAATAGTAAAATATAAAATATATTATACCGACGGACTTATATATATACGTCGGCATTAATATATTTTTACCGACGGTAATTAATATTACCGTCGGCAATAAACTACTTTCTTATAGTGCCCCTTGACCAAGGCTTGAGAGCGAACCGAGGCCATCTTGGAGGGATCGTTGTCCCCATTAGGTAATCGTACGTATGTCGGATATAGTGTTAATCTTATGGTTTGTTAAGAAGCAACATATTGTGTCTCGCTCTAGCTATTGGCTATTGCATTCTCTACTGTCAAGATCGAGTGGCTAAAATAACTTCTAGTATAAGGAGAAAAAAACATTAATTCATGGTAAACAACCATGTTGTACTTATATTATTAGCATTACAGATACAATACACTCGTACTGAGACGATCGAACAATACTCTCGTACTGAGACGAAGTAAACCGGGATGAGATTCCATCCACTTATTTAAGTATAAAGAGTTTTCCAATGGTAACCATTAGAAACCCATCACAGCGATAGCGCAAGAGGCAAGCACAACAAAGCCAAGATAAGCCTCAAAGTTAGCCGCGTAGCTCCTCACGCCTCCCTATAGCCATCCAAAACAAGAAAACAGAACAATATATATAGTGTTAATTCCTAGTGTAGAAAAATAGATTCAATTTATTTTTCTTTGGATAATACCCACATTAGTTGGACGATTAACAGTAGGGAATCTAGGATCGACATACATCTCTCCATCTTCCCCCTTAGGTGCAACCTACAGAATCAGAAAGTAATGATCAATGGAGACCGCAGCTTGAGTAGTAGGTAAAGGGAGAGCAAGGGAGGTAGCCCACCTCACACGACACCATGGCGACAGTGATGAGGAGTAGCAGGGACAGTGCGAGCAGCTTCGTCATGGCTCTACGTGAGGGAGGGAGGGAGAGAGGGAGGCAGTCTATACGACTCTTGCGTTGCTACTACGAGTAGAGGAGGGAGGTGGGGGCTTAGAATTTATACAACTCAGAGAGTTACAAGTAGACACGCATAAGAACCATTTCTCTTTGTTGCATGCAATGAGTCCTCGTAAAGGATGGCGGACTGATCGAAAGCAATGGAGATGATTTAATTACCCGTCTTTATCAGTCAAAGCCTTCAACTACTTTGTCATCTGGCAACTATCCGCTTGTATGTCCGGCCGTATGTTCGGCGTCCAAACCCATCCAAATTGAAACCGGGTTGATCTTTTTTTGTCCAAATCCGTCCAAGTTTTTAACTAGCTTTGCCCATGTTTGTCCATTGTTCAGGTTGAGCAGGTCGGGTTCGCGTGAGACCCGCCCAAGTCCCACCCCCAGTGGCAGAGCCAGAAATTTTTCATAGGGGAGGCAAAGTGCAAAATTAGATGAATTCTCAAGTGATAATCAACTAATAATTTTAATATTTTTTTTATACTTATCTGTGATATAAATGACAAAATGTGTTCTAAAGTGCTTATGTTGGCTGCTGTAAGGACTCGAGAATAAATGATTTGGTTTTTTCTTTATCTTATACAATAGTATTTTTTAAAATATTTTTAAAATGGTGCTGTATTTTTTTTCTTTTTTTGAGAAATCAATCTTCAGTGGAGGAGGGTTTGGCATGGACCCTACCAATTTATGCAAAATCAATGGGGGTGGCGCTTCTCCTTGATCACAAATGCATGCAGTCGGTTGGAGTACGATTGACTTTTGAGTCGTCTGCCATTGTGAGGCCTACTAATCGAGACTGACCGGCTTGAGGAGATCTAATCTCTAATAGCAGCGGTAGATATAGACGAAGAGTAATATTTTTATAATATATTTTAAAAATATAAATATTCGGGAGTCAATGTAGTTGAAGGCTCAATATGATCATTATAAAAAAGCTTTGAGTTTAAAATGATAAATCATATGTTGGAGCTGGCTGCTCAGCAGCTGTTGGAGCCAAATAAATGATCATTCAATACTTGTCAAACGGTTCATTCAATGTGCGGGTTAAGAGCCAATAGGTTAATCACACCCGACTGCTACTGTAACCACTCGAACGATGCTCTAGTGTCAGGGGGGCAATGAGAGAATGCACAAGGAGTCAAGATATCACCAGAAGAGTAAACATATCGTACGAAAATACTATATTATCCAAGATCCGTCTATGCCCACCCTAAATGTCAGTATGTGAGTGGAATTGCATCAGGAGAATAATCCAGTGAACCCGGGGTATAGTTGATGTGGTGAGCAAGCCACCCTTCAGCCATCCGATCCTTGGAGGTAACGACATCCGAGGGAGGGACGATCTGTTTCATGGGTGGGCCCGACATGCGTTGGATTGCCGTGCGGTGACTTGCTAACGCAAATTTTAACTTTGCCCCCAAATTTTGCCTTGAATTAGAGTTTACCCCCATTATTTCATTAATTAGACTTTACCCCCCAGAACTAACTACTCCATCAGCTCACCCCCCAAAATTTATTTCTTTTCCGTCAGCTCACCCTTTCTCTTAGATGGTGAGCTGATGGAACAGTTAGTTTTGGGGGGTAAAGTCTAATTAATGAAAATATTGGGGGTAAAGTCTAATTCAAGGCAAAATTTGGGGGGCAAAGTCAAAACAACCTTTAACAATAATACAACAGCCTTTTCTTTTTTGAAAAATCCCTTAGAGAATGAAGGGGGTTCGGCCTAGACCCCTACTAGTAGATTAAAATAAAATAGAATGTACAAGGGGGGGGGGGGGGGGGGGGGGGGGGAGGTGGCGTGGAGAAGGAACAATGCTCATTTAGGGCCAGAAGAACAATCTTCAACTGCGGAATCAGATTTGAAGCCCAGAGATGAATCATCGACTTGATCTCGTTGGCCGTGCGCTCAGCGGATAATGCTCTACCCGAGAAAATCCTCCTGTTCCGTTCCCGCCATAGCCCCCAGCAAATCATTCCAGCCACAATATCTAGCCGCCTCGTGCCGCCGAGTTGATACGTCTGCTCCTCCAGGGGCCCCAAAGAGAAGCCAACGAGGTAGGATGGAATATGATGCGCAACTTCGTTCTAAAGGAGGTCCAGACGGTCCTCGAGTAGGGACACCGAACAAGGAGATGATCTGAGGTCTCGCTTGCTTGGCCGTAAAAGGTGCAAGACGTGTTAGAGATTGCAGAGTGGTTTCGTCTTAGAAGGCTGATCTTGGTGAGAATTTTGTCCTTCATTGCTAACCTCATGAAGATCTTCATCTTCAAAGGACATTTCGTCCTCCAGATCTTCTTCGCCATCGGGCACAGCACACATTTAAAGTTAATGAACTAATAGAAGGAGTTGACCATGACTAAACCATTCGGGCCGGTTCCTTCGTCATCTCGCCACATCATGCTCATCCGAATGAGTAATCGATTGGAGAAGGTCCAGAAGCTCCTCTGCGGGATTAGTTCTGTTGGGATGGGGCCACTAAACCAAGGCCACCAGGTCGGGTTCGACCCCACTACAAAAAAAACTGTTTTTACTGACGGAATATATCCGTCGGTAAAGTTATTTTTCCGTCGGTACAGAATTATCGCGACGGAAGGAATTTCCGTTGCTAGGTTGTCGGGAAAAATCGGCGACGGACACAAAATATCCGTCGGTATTAATGATTAATACCGACGTATATTTTGTCTCCGTTGGGAATAATTGATTATTTAATTAAAAATATAATAAGTTATTACCGACGGATAATTATGTTCCGTCGGCAATATATATGGTTATTACCTACGGTTACAGTTTCTTCCGTCGGTAAAACGTTATATATTACCGACGGAAATAACATGTCCGTCGGTAACATATAAAAATTTTAATAAAAAAATAGAGTATTATCGACGGACTTTATAACTTCCGTCGGTAAAAAAACATGATTTTTTAAAAAAAAACTATTAAAATGATGTTATTTAATTACTGTGATTTACAACAATACTTCAATATATTCAAATATTACCATAATTGACTAAATAAAATATTACCGCAATTTATCAAATATTATCGCAATTTATCAAATATTACCGCAATTTATCAAATATTACCACAATACCAGACAATTATAGACAAGACCAAAAAATGACCACATATTTATTACAAAATTATTTATACACAATCCAAAACTGAGGGATGCTGCATGCCCTAGCTTAACCAACCCACGACGCCCAGCACCAATGCTGAATCTCACATCCCTTGACTAGCACACCTGCAATTAACATGTATTTGTTAACAAAATAGTTTATATCTATAATTGAGAGTCTACGCATTGAAAAATCATAAGTTAGCATGTTTTAAATTTGAAATTGGTTTGGATTCGATCGGATCGTCATCGGATCGCATCTGATTTTTTAGATTTGAATGTTTTTTTATATTTCGGACTTGCGAGCAAGTTCTAATTAGATATTCTAACAATTTCGCCTCCGATTGACAAATTTAGAGCCTAAGCGTTGAAAAATCATAAGTTAGCGTGTTTCGGATTTGAAATTGTTTTGGATTCGGTCGGATCGTTATCGGATCGGCATCCGACAGTTTGTATTTGGATTTTTTTGTATTTCGGACTTGCAAACAAGTTCTAATTAGATATTTTAACAATTTCGCCTCCGATTGACAAATTTAGAGTCTACGCGTTGAAAAATCATAAGTTAGTGTGTTTTGGATTTGAAATTGGTTTGGATTCGATCGGATCGTCATCGGATTGGCATCTGACAATTCGTACTTGGATATTTTTTGTATTTCAGACTTGCGAGCAAGTTCTAATTAGATATTTTAACAATTTCGCCTCCGATTGATAAATTTAGAGTCTAAGCGTTGAAAAATAATAAGTTAGCGTGTTTCAGATTTGAAATTAGTTTGGATTCGGTTAGATCGTCCTTGGATCAGCATCCGATAATTTAGACTTGGATGTTTTTTTGTATTTCGGACTTGCGAGCAAGTTCTAATTAGATATTTTAACAATTTCGCATCCGATTGACAAATTTAGAGTCTACACATTGAAAAATCATAAGTTAGCGTGTTTCGGATTTGAAATTAGTTTGGATTCGATTGGATCATCATCGGACCGGCACCCAACAATTCATTCTTAGATTTTTTTCGTATTTCGGACTTGCGAGCAAGTTCTAATTAGATATTTTAACAATTTCGCCTCCGATTGACAAATTTAGAGTATAAGCATTGAAAAATCATAAGTTAGCGTGTTTCGGATTTGAAATTGGTTTGGCTTTGGTCGGATCGTCATCGGATCGGCATCCGACAATTCAGACTTGGATGTTTTTTCATATTTCAGACTTGCGAGCATGTTCAAATTAGATATTTCAATAATTTCGCCTCCGATTGACAAATTTAGAGTCTACGCGTTGAAAAATCATAAGTTAGCGTGTTTCGGATTTAAAATTGTTTGGATTCGATCGGATCGTCATCTGACAATTCGTACTTAGATTTTTTTTCATATTTCAGACTTGTGAGCAAGTTCTAATTAGTTATTTTAACAATTTTGCCTCCGATTGACAAATTTAGAGTCAAAACGTTGAAAAATCATAAGTTAGCGAGTTTCGGATTTGAAATTGGTTTGGATTCGATCGGATCGTCATCGGATCAAAATCCGACAATTTAGACTTGGATGTTTTTTCGTATTTCGGACTTGCGAGCAAGTTCTAATTAGATATTTTAATAATTTTACCTCCGATTGACAAATTTCAAGTCTACGTGTTGAAAAATCATAAGTTAGCGTGTTTCGGATTTGAAATTGGTTTGGATTCGATCGGATCGTCATCCAACAATTTGTACTTGGATTTTTTTTGTATTTCGGACTTGCGAGCAAGTTCTAATTAGATATTTAACAATTTCGCCTCTGATTGACAAATTTAGAGTCTAAGCGTTGAAAAATCATAAGTTAGCGTGTTTCATATTTGAAATTGGTTTGGATTCGATCGGATTGTCATCGGATCGACATCCGATAATTCGTACTTGGATTTTTTTTATATTTCGGACTTGCGGGCAAGTTCTAATTAGATATTTTAACAATTTCGCCTCAGATTAATAAATTTAGAGTCTATGTGCTGAAAAATCATAAGTTAGCGTGTTTTGGATTTGAAATTGGTTTGGATTCGATCGGATCGTCATCAGATTGGCATCCGACAATTCGTACTTGGATATTTTTTGTATTTCGGACTTACGAACAAGTTCTAATTAGATATTTTAACAATTTCGTCTTCGATTGACAAATTTAGAGTCTAAGCGTTGAAAAATCATAAGTTAGTGTGTTTCTGATTTGAAATTGGTTTGTATTCGATCAGATCGTCATCGGATCGACATCCGACAATTCGTACTTGGATGTGTTTTCGTATTTCGGACTTGCGAGCAAGTCTTAAGTAGATTTTTCGGACTTTCGTATTTCGGACTTGCGAGCAAGTATTTCGGACTTTCATATTTCGAAAACCTCTAGTTTCGGGTCGTGTCGAAAACCTCTAGACCCAGTCTAGATTGAGGGTAACTCGCTGTTGGTTTTTCAACGTTTGCATTGGCAGAATTCTGCTGAGATACAATACTCTCGTACTGAGACGATCGAACATTACTCTCGTACTGAGACGAAGTAAACCAGGATGAGATTTTATCCACTTATTTAAGTATAAAGAGTTTTCCAATGGTAACCATTAGAATCCCATCACAGCGATAGCGCAAGAGGCAAGCACAACAAAGCCAAGATAAGCCTCAAAGTTAGCCACGTAGCTCCTCACACCTCCCTATAGCCATCCAAAACAAGAAAAGAGAACTAGATAGTGTTAATTCCTAGTGTAGATCGAAAGCATAGTTTCAATTTATTTTTCTTTGGATAAATCATATGTTCGAGCTCGCTGCTTAGCAGCTGTTGGAGCCAAAGAAATGCTCATTCAATACTTGTCAAACGGTTCATTCAATGTGCGGGTTAAGAGCAAATAGGTTAATCACACCCGACTGCTACTGTAACATCTTGGACCGCTCTAGTGTCTCAAGGGGGGCAACGAGAGAGCGCACAAGAAGTCAAGATATCACCAGAAGAGTAAACATATCGAATGGAAATACTATATTATCCAAGATCCGCCCATGCCCACCTCGAAATGTCAGTATGTGAGTGGAATTGCACCAGGAGAATAATCCAGTGAACCAGGGGTATAGGCTGATGTGGTGAGCAAGCCACCCTGCAGCCATCCGATCGTTGTGGGGTCCACCGCATGGATATTTCTGTCCCTCCAACCCAGGGACAGTAGTTGGACTCTCGTGCCATTCGTGTTTGGAGGTAACGGCATCCGAGGGAGGGACGATCTGTTTCATGGGTGGGCCCGATATGCGTTGGATTGCCGTGCGGTGATTTGCTAACCCAAATTTTGACTCTGCACCCCAAATTTTGTCTTGAATTAGAGTTTACCCCCATTATTTCATTAATTAGACTTTACCCCCCAAAACTAACTACTCCATCAGCTCACCCCCCAACATTTATTTCTTTTCCGTCAGCTCACCCTTTCTCTTAGATGGTGAGCTGACGGAACAGTTAGTTTTGGGGGGTAAAGTCTAATTAATGAAATTATTGGGGGTAAAGTCTAATTCAAGGCAAAATTTGGGGGGCAAAGTCAAAACAACCTTTAACAATAATACAATAGCCTGTCTTTTTTGAAAAATCCCTTAGAGAATGAGGGGGTTTCGGCCTAGACCCCTACTAGTAGATTAAAATAAAATAGAATGTACAGAGGGGGGTAGGTGACGTGGAGAAGGAACAATGCTCATTTAGGGCCAGAAGAACAATCTTCAACTACGGAATCAGATTTGAAGCCCAGAGATGAATCATCGACTTGATCTTGGTGGCCGTGCGCTCAGCGGATAACGCTCTACCCGAGAAAATCCACCTGTTCCGTTCCCGCCATAGCCCCCAGCAAATCGTACCAGCCACAATATCCAGCCGCCTAGCGCCGCCGGGTTGATACGTCTGCTCCTCCAGGGGCCCCAAAGAGAAGCCAACGAGGTAGGATGGAATATGATGCGCAGCTTCGTTCTAAAGGAGGCCCAGACGGTCCTCGAGTAGGGACACCGAACAAGGAGATGATCCGAGGTCTCGTTTGCTTGGCCGTAAAAGGTGCAAGACGTGTTAGAGATTGCAGAGTGGTTTCGTCTTAGAAGGCTGATCTTGGTGAGAATTTTGTCCTTCATTGCTAACCTCATGAAGATCATCGTCTTCAAAGGACATTTCGTCCTCCAGATCGTCTTCGCCATCTGGCACATCACACATCCAAAGTTAATGAACTGATAGAAGAAGTTGACTGTGACTAAACCATTCGGGCCGGTTCCTTCATCAGCTCGCCACATCAGGCTCATCCAAAAGAGTAATCGGTAGGAGAAGGTCCAGAAGCTCCTCTGCGGGATGAGTTCCGTTGGGAAGGGGCCACTAAACCAAGGCCACAAGGTTGGGTTCGACCCCACTACAAAAAAAACTGTTTTTACTTACAGAATTTATCCGTAGGTAAAGTTAGTTTTCCGTTGGTACAGAATTATCGCGACGGTAGGAATTTCCGTCGCTAGGTTGTCGGGAAAAAAGGCATCGAGAAAAATCGGCGACGGACACAAAATATCCGTCGGTATTAATCATTAATACCGACGTATATTTTGTCTTCGTCAGGAATAAATGATTATTTAATTTAAAATATAATAAGTTATTACCGACGGATAATAATGTTCCGTCGGCAATATAGAAGGTTATTACCTACGGTTACAGTTTCTTCCGTCGATAAAACGTTATATATTACTGATGGAAATAACATGTCCGTCGGTAACATATAAATAGTTTTAATAAAAAAATAGAGTATTACCGACGGACTTTATAACTTTCGTCTGTAAAAAAACATGATTTTTTTTTAAAAAACTACTAAAATAATGTTATTTAATTCCTGTGATTTACAACAATACCACAATATATTCAAATATTACCATAATTGACTAAATAAAATATTACCGCAATTTATCAAATATTACTGCAATTTATCAAATATTACCACAATACCAGACAATTATAGACAAGACCAAAAAATGATCACATATTTATTATAAAATTATTTATACACAATCCAAAACTGAGGGATGCTACATGCCCTAGCTCAACCACCCCACGCCGCCCGGCACCAATTCTGGAGCTCTCATCCCTTGACACAGTACACCTGCAATTAATATGTATTTGTTAAAAAAATAGTTTATATCTATAATTGAGAGTCTACGCATTGAAAAATCATAAGTTAGCGTGTTTCGGATTTGAAATTGGTTTGGATTCGATCGGATCGTCATCGAATCGCATCCGATATTTCAGATTTGGATGTTTTTTCGTATTTCGGACTTGCGAGCAAGTTCTAATTAGATATTTTAACAATTTCGCCTCTGATTGACAAATTTAGATTCTAACCGTTGAAAAGTCATAAGTTAGCGTGTTTTAGATTTGAAATTAGTTTGGATTCGGTCGGATCGTCATCGGATCGGCATCCAGTATTTCGTACTTGGATTTTTTTCATATTTCGGACTTGCAAGCAAGTTCTAATTAGATATTTTAATAATTTCGCCTCCGATTGACAAATTTAAAGTCAACGCGTTGAAAAATCATAAGTTAGTGTGTTTCGGATTTGAAATTGGTTTGCTTTCGATCGGATCGTCATCGGATCGACATCCGATAATTCGTACTTATATATTTTTCGTATTTCGGACTTACAAGCAAGTTCTAATTAGATATTTTAACAATTTTGCCTCCGATTGACAAATTTAGAGTCTAAGCATTGAAAAATCATAAGTTAGTATGTTTCGGATTTAAAATTGATTTGGATTCGGTCGGATCGTCATCGGATCGGCATCCGATAATTCAGACTTGGATGTTTTTTCGTATTTCGGACTTGCGAGCAAGTTCTAACTTGATATTTTAATAATTTCGTCTCCGATTGACAAATTTAGAGTCTACGCATTGAAAAATCATAAGTTAGCGTGTTTCAGATTTGAAATTGGTTTGGATTCGATCGGATCATCATCGGATCAGCATCCGATAATTCGTATTTGGATTTTTTTTGTATTTTGGACTTGCGAGCAAGTTCTAATTAGATATTTTAACAATTTCGCATCCGATTGATAAATTTAGAGTCTAAGAGTTGAAAAATCATAAGTTAGCGTGTTTCGGATTTGAAATTGGTTTGGATTTGGTCGAATCGGCATCCGACAATTCTGACTTGGATGTTTTTTCATATTTAGGACTTGCAAGCAAGTTCTAATTAAATATTTTAATAATTTCGTCTCCGATTGATAAATTTAGAGTCTATGTGTTGAAAAATCATAAGTTAGCGTGTTTCGGATTTGAAATTGGTTTGGATTCGGTCGGATTGTCATCGGATCGACAATTTATACTTGGATATTTTTTTCGTATTTCAAACTTGCGAGCAAGTTCTAATTAGATATTTTAACAATTTTGCCTCCGATTGACAAATTTAGAGTCTACGTGTTGAAAAATCATAAGTTAGCATGTTTTGGATTTGAAATTGGTTTGGATTTGATGGATCGTCATCGGATCGGCATCCAACAATTTGTACTTGGATTTTTTTCGTATTTCAGACTTGCGAGCAAGTTCTAATTAAATTTTTTAATAATTTCACCTTCGATTGACAAATTTAGAGTCTAAGCGTTGAAAAATCATAAGTTAGCGTGTTTCGTATTTGAAATTGGTTTGGATTCGATAGGATCGTCATCGGATCGGCATTCGATAATTTATACTTGGATTTTTTTTCGTATTTCAGACTTACGAGCAACTTCTAATTAGATATTTTAACAATTTCTCCTTAGATTGACAAATTTAGAGTCTACGAGTTGAAAAATCATAAATTAGCGTGTTTCGGATTTGAAATTGATTTGGATTCGATCGGATCGTCATCGGATTGGCATCCGACAATTCATACTTGGATATTTTTTGTATTTCGGACTTGCGAGTAAGTTCTAATTATATATTTTAACAATTTCTTCTCCGATTGATAAATTTAGAGTCTAAGCGTTGAAAAATCATAAGTTAATGTGTTTCGGATTTGAAATTGGTTTGGATTCGATCAGATCGTCATCGGATCGGCATCCGACAATTCGTACTTTGATGTTTTTTCGTATTTCGGACTTGCGAGCAAGTCTTAAGTAGATTTTTCGGACATTTGTATTTCGGACTTGCGAGCAAGTATTTCGGACTTTCGTATTTCGAAAACCTCTAGTTTCAGGTCATGTCGAAAACCTCTAGACCCAGTCTGGATTGAAGGTGACTCGCTGTTGGTTTTGCAACGTTTACATTAGCAGAATTCTGTTGATCCATTTTCCAGGGAATGTCAGGACTTATTGAGTCGTCTTTCGGGGGCTCGATGGTCTAACATTTTCAGGGAGGCGAATGTGGCAGCTGATTGGTTGGCGCGAATGGATAATCAGGTCGAAGGGCTTCTTTTTCTCTTGGAGGATTTCCCTCGTCTCCTCCGGGAGATTGCTATATAGTATGCGCAACTGATGTATTATCCTCGCCTTATCTTTGATCCTGGCCAATCGGTTCGTAGGTTTTTTGTTTTTTTGGTGGTCCTGCTTTTGTATCTTCCTTTAGGTATTAGTTTGTAGTCAGATCTTTACTTACAGAAAAAAAAAACCAGGGACAGTAGTTGGCCTCTCATAGTTTGGTGGTAGTGGCATCCGAGGGACAATGTGACTCATAGGTGGCTCCGACATGCATCGGATTGCTGTGGGGTGACTTGTTCACCACGGTCAGCCTGTACCCCCGATTCACGAGACCTTGTTATTAACAAGGGTTTTTTTTTTCTAATTAGTATTTTTAAAAAAATTATCATAATAAACAACCATGTTGTATCTTATTAGCATTACAGATACAATACTCTCGTACTAAGACGAAGTAAACTGGGACGAGATTCCATCCACTTATTTAATTATAAAGAGTTTTCCAACTGTAACCATTAGAAACCCATCACAGCGATAGCGCAAGAGGCAAGCACAACAAAGCCAAGATAAGCCTCAAAGTTATCCTCAAAACCGAATAATTTGCTGACTAGACAAAAATGGACGGATAGATCTGATCGTCGTCTCTTGATCTAACCATAGAGTGGGGCTCATCCCATTGCTTCTTCATAAGGGAAGTCCCTCAATTAATACAGAATTAATTGGCTCACAAAGAAGCAACCCAGTCACCTGAAATCCCTCACGAAAATCACTCTCAAATCTCAATTAATATAAAAATCTTTAGAGTAAATTACACTTTGCCCCCTAAAGTTTAGCTTAAAAATACTAAACCCCCTATAGCTATAAAGCAACATTTTGCCCCCTTCAATTTAGTTTCGATCAGATTAAAATCACCAAACAAGGAAATTATGTAGTTGACAAAAGGGTGTATTGTGCTAACATTTCAAACCTTAGGGAGCGATTTGGAACAAAATAAACTTCATGGTAGTTAAGTGTTTTTGAGCAAAACTATAGAGGGGCAAAGTGTAATTTATCCTAATCTTTATTAGCATCGAAGATATTTCGGTAAAATCCTATCGTCCACAAGGATTCCCTTGAATGCACGCACTGATGAATATGGTGAAAAACCAAAAATCTTCTAAGGACCCTTGGAATAAAGCTGAACAAGGTCAACTCGACCACAAATTCATTAAGGCGGTCACCAAAGACGTCCCCATGTAAAACAGAAGCCTCCAAGATCCAAACTCAACTAAATAGTCTCAAGTCCCGAATGAAAAGAAGGCCTGACACACTTAATTAGACCAATCTCGCCTATAAGATACAAACTTTTAAGGACCTATATAAAATAAAAGGGTGTTTTACAAATCAACCCTCCAATCTTCTCTATTTACACATAAACCTCTATAAAAGTGATATTTAGATATAATACCCTCAATTCATTCAAATATTATATATTAATAGGGATGGCAATGGGTCGAGTCGGGTCGTGTTCGTGCCGTGTCCAAAACCCTTAAACCCGGACCCAACCCGCTTAACTAATCGTGTCTAGTCCCTAAACCCGTACCCTACCCGGTAAGACCTGTTTAAATATTTATTCTTTATTTTTTTTAATTTTATATTTTGTTGCAACTCTCCATCGTGGGTGTCCTAATCATTGTCGTTCGTTGAACCCATCGCACACTATGATCGGATGCTGGGTACACCCGACCCAACTCGACCCATTTATTTGTAAACGGGCCTTAACGAGTCTTAAACGGGTCAAACGGCTCAGAGACAAAACCCGGACCCGACCCGACCCGTTTAGTAAACAGGTTAGTCATGTCGACCTATTTACGACCAGAACTCATTTAACCCAGACCCGGACCCGCTAATTTCGTGTCGGGTCATGTCGAGTCCAAAATTGCTAGTCCTATATATTAACACATGCAGTTAGCTAACATCCAAAACGAGAGAATATTTTCCAGTACATCCTTAATTTTTTACCTAAACTCTGTAAATACTAGGGGTGTTCATGGTTCGGGTTGGTTCGGTTTTTTGACAAATTTGGAACCGAACCGAAGTTGATCGGTTCTCTAGAAAATGGAACCGAACCAAACCATTCCTTGGTAAAAACCGAACCAAACCAAACCGGAAAAGTTCGGTTCGGTTCGGTTCGATTCTGCGGGTCTTTCAAATCGCTCGTCATCACACCGTGAGGCGTGAATGGTTGAGCCGCTGAGTTGGTTCAGATTTTATTTTTAAGCCTTATTTTTAAGCCTTTAACTTTGGGTGCTACTATTTGCCCCTATAGAATTATTAGTAATACCCTTAATTTTTCACTTTGAGATATTTCATAAGTTTGGATTTGGGGGTGCTAGTAATTATGTGGGTAACACCCTTCACTTTATTAGTGAGATTATACACTGTATAGTAGTAACTACTGAGGTTATAGTACCAATGGTTCGGGTTGGGTTGGTTCGGGTTAAAAAACTCACAACCCAAAACCGAACCGACCATAACGGGTTTTTTTTTTGGAAACGAACCGAACGGAACGGTCAAAAATACCCGATCCAAACCGAACCAAATAGACCGGTTTGGCGGGTCAACCCGAACCGATGAACACCCCTAGTAAATACCCCTCCAATGTGAGAATTTTTTGGATTAGGTCCACATTAGATTTGGGTTATATCTGTTTTTATTTAGGATCAAGTCCATGTTCAATAAAGATATATCAATTTAAGTAATTAACCCATGGGTAAATCAGTTTTTTTTTTTCCTTTAGATTAATGAAATAATAGTTTAAAGTATCTATTTTCTACATTGGTTGTCTTAAAGTATCCATTTTTTCATTGGTTTAATGATATTTTGTTCCTGACTTTTAAAGTCCTAATCGGTTCGATGATGTCTATCACTTCAAGCATGTTGGCACATTTATTGACTTTTAATCATAACAATTAAATCATATCGTAGATGCCATGCTTCATGCCATAACATTCGTTACTTTTTTAGAATCTGATTACGTTGTGCTGTAGGTCGTAGCTCATGGTGAGCAAGTTTTTTCACATTTAAAAGAGAAATATGCAGCAAAAAGTTTGTTTGCGAGTGAAGATGTTGCTGCTTTTGAAGTGCTAACAGGTTGTTTTTGGAGTATGTGTATGTTGTTCTTTCGTATTTTGCAAGGAATCTTACCTCCATGTGAAATTTGTGGATTTCATCCGAAGCCTTATCAATGCTCAGCAATGTGTTCTTCTAGCATACTTAGCAATGTGAGAAATTTTTTAAAAATGCATTTAGCCTTGACTAATTTGAACCCCGAACTAATTTTAATAAATGATGCCCGGGAGGTGTATTGTCGTTGATAGGTGGCCCGCTGCTGTAGTGACAGGTGTGTTGCCTCGGAAGACGGTACGCTGCTTTGCCAACAAGTTTGTTGCCGCCGAAGGCGGCCCGTTGCAGTGCCAACAGGCACAGGTATGCACTAGTTTAGAACAATATAAATGGGTATTGTGCTAAAACCTACTTAACCCCCCTATAGTCTAAAAACTATATTTTGCCCCCATTCAATTCAATTTTGATCAGATAAAAATTATCAAATGAGAGAATTAAGTAGTTGACTAAACAGGGTATTGTGCTAACATTTTAAACTTTAGGGAGCAATTTAGAACAATATAAATGGGTATTGTGCTAAAAAATTCTTAACCCTAGTCTAAAAACTACATTTTGCCCCCATTTAATTCAGTTTTGATAAGATAATAGTTACCAAATGAGGGAATTAAGTAGATGACAAAAGGGGTATTGTGCTAACATTTCAAACTTTAGGATGTGATTTGGAAGAAAATGAACTAAGTGGGAGAGTTAGGAGGAGGAGGAGCTCATCGGAGATGGAGACGGAGGCCTCGAGGAGGAGGAGGAGCAGTGGCGCCTACGGAGGGGAGGTCGAGCAGCGTCGCCGATCGGTGGCGCGCGGAAGGGGAGGGGAGGGGTGACCGGAGGCACGAGAGAGGGGAGGGGTGGCCGGAGGCGCAAGGGTGGGGAGGGGTGGCTAGCCGGAGGCATGCGAGGGAGGGGAGGAAGGCCGAGGATGGGGGGAGGGGGAGGAATTAGATCGAGAGAGAGAGAGAGAGGAGGGAGGCCGGGGAGGGGGGGTGTATTTAGATCGAAACAGAAAGGGGGATCGGGGATCGGCCGGATTAAAAAAAATCGCAGGGTTTTTACCGACGGACTGTATATATTCCGTCGGTAATAAGTAGTATTATACCGAAGGATATTCTTTTCCTGTCGGTAATTAAAATGATAAAAAACATTAAAAATTTTATATTAATATTACCGACGGAATACAATTGTACCGTCAGTAATATTAGTTATACCGACATATCGTCGATAAAATTAAACGAAAAAAAATAGTAAAATATAAAATATATTATACCGACAGACTTATATATATCCGTCGGCATTAATATATTTTTACCGACGGTAATTAATATTACCGTCGGCAATAAACTACTTTCTTATAGTGCCCCTTGACCAAGGCTTGAGAGCGAACCGAGGCCATCTTGGAGGGATCGTAGTCCCCATTAGGTAATCGTACGTATGTCGGATATAGTGTTAATCTTATGGTTTGTTAAGAAGCAACATATTGTGTCTCGCTCTAGCTATTGGCTATTGCATTCTCTACTGTCAAGATCGAGTGGCTAAAATAACTTCTAGTATAAGGAGAAAAAAACATTAATTCATGGTAAACAACCATGTTGTACTTATATTATTAGCATTACAGATACAATACACTCGTACTGAGACGATCGAACAATACTCTCGTACTGAGACGAAGTAAACCGGGATGAGATTCCATCCACTTATTTAAGTATAAAGAGTTTTCCAATGGTAACCATTAGAAACCCATCACAGCGATAGCGCAAGAGGCAAGCACAACAAAGCCAAGATAAGCCTCAAAGTTAGCCGCGTAGCTCCTCACGCCTCCCTATAGCCATCCAAAACAAGAAAACAGAACAAGATATATAGTGTTAATTGCTAGTGTAGAAAAATAGATTCAATTTATTTTTCTTTGGATAATACCCACATTAGTTGGACGATTAACAGTAGGGAATCTAGGATCGACATACATCTCTCCATCTTCCCCCTTAGGTGCAACCTACAGAATCAGAAAGTAATGATCAATGGAGACCGCAGCTTGAGTAGTAGGTAAAGGGAGAGCAAGGGAGGTAGCCCACCTCACACGACACCATGGCGACAGTGATGAGGAGTAGCAGGGACAGTGCGAGCAGCTTCGTCATGGCTCTACGTGAGGGAGGGAGTGAGAGAGGGAGGCAGTCTATACGACTCTTGCGTTGCTGCTACGAGTAGAGGAGGGAGGTGGGGGCTTAGAATTTATACAACTCCGAGAGTTACAAGTAGACACTTGTAAGAACCATTTCTCTTTGTTGCATGCAATGAGTCCTCGTAAAGGATGGCGGACAGATCGAAAGCAATGGAGATGATTTAATTACCCATCTTAATCAGTCAAAGCCTTCAACTACTTTGTCATCTCGCAACTATCCGCTTGTATGTCCGGCCTTATGTTCGGTGTCCAAACCCGTCCAAATTAAAACCGGGTTGATCTTTTTTTGTCCAAATCCGTCCAAGTTTTTAACTAGTTTTGCCCATGTTTGTCCATTGTTCGGGTTGAGCAGGTCGGGTTCGAGTGAGACCCGCCCAAGTCCCACCCCCAGTGGCAGAGCCAGAGATTTTTTATAGGGGGGGCAAAGTGCAAAATTAAATGAATTCTCAAGTGATAATCAACTAATAATTTTAATATTTTTTTTATACTTATCTGTGATATAAATGACAAAATGTGTTCTAAAGTGCTCATGTTGGCTGCTGTAAGGACTCGAGAATAAATGATTTGGTTTTTTCTTTATCTTATACAATAGTATTTTTAAAAATATTTTTATAATGGTGCTGTATTTTTTTTCTTCTTTTGAGAAATCACTCTTCAGTAGAGGAGGGTTTGGCATGGACCCTACCAATTTATTCAATAAAATATAAATTTATTCCATAACGGTGCTCCTTCTTTATTGACTAATTTCATATTTACAAATACTATTTACTGACCTTGGCAAATTAGCAAATTTATGCAACATCATGAGCTGGGTAAGGGTTCTCTCGACCCCGATCGATGGGCCCATCACAGATCACAACTGCATGCAGTCGGTTGGAGTACGATTCACTTTTAAGTCGTCTGCAATTGTAAGGCTTTGATGCACGCCGGGCCCACTAATTGAGACTGACCGGCTTGAGGAGATCTAATCTCTAATAGCAGCGGTAGATATATCGACGACGGACACAAAATATCCGTCGGTATTAATGATTAATACCGATGGATATTTCGTCTCCGTCGGGAATAAATGATTATTTAATTAAAAATATAATAAGTTATTACCGACAGATAATTATGTTCCGTCGGCAAAAAAGAAGGTTATTACCGACGGTTACAGTTTATTCCGTCGGTAAAACGTTATATATTACCGACGAAAATAACATGTTCGTCGGTAACATATAAATAATTTTAATAAAAAAATAGAGTATTACCGATGGACTTTATAACTTCCGTCGGTAAAAAAACATGATTTTTTTTAAAAAAAACCACTAAAATGATGTTATTTAATTCCTGTGATTTACAACAATACCACAATATATTCAAATATTACCATAATTGACTAAATTAAATATTACCGTAATTTATCAAATATTACCACAATTTATCAAATATTACCACAATACCAGACAATTACAGACAAGACCAAAAAATGACCACATATTTATTACAAAATTATTTTTACACAATCCAAAACTAAGCGATGCTGCATGCCCTAGCTCAACCACCCCACGCCGCCCGGCACCAATGTTGGTGCTCTCATCCCTTGACGCAGCACACCTGCAATTAATATGTATTTGTTAAAAAAATAGTTTATATCTATAATTGAGAGTCTATGCATTGAAAAATCATAAGTTAGCATGTTTCGGATTTGAAATTGGTTTGGATTCGATCGGATCGTCATTGGATCGCATCCGATATTTCAGATTTGGATGTTTTTTCATATTTCGGACTTGTGAGCAAGTTCTAATTAGATATTTTAATAATTTCGCCTCCGATTGACAAATTTAGAGTCTAAGCATTGAAAAATCATAAGTTAGCGTGTTTCGGATTTGAAATTGATTTGGATTCAGTCGAATCGTCATCGGATCGGCATCCGACATTTCGTACTTGGATTTTTTTCGTATTTCAAACTTGCAAGTAAGTTCTAATTAGATATTTTAATAATTTCGCCTCCGATTGATAAATTTAGAGTCTACGCGTTGAAAAATAATAAGTTAGTGTGTTTCGGATTTGAAATTGGTTTGAATTCGATCGGATCGTCATCGGATGGGCATCCGACAATTCATACTTGGATATTTTTTATATTTCGGACTTGCGAGCAAGTTCTAATTATATATTTTAACAATTTCATCTCCGATTGACAAATTTAGAGTCTAAGCGTTAAAAAATCATAAGTTAGCGTGTTTCAGATTTGAAATTTGTTTGAATTCGGTCGGATCGTCATCGGATCGGCATCCGACAATTCAGACATGGATGTTTTTTCAAATTTCAGACTTACGAACAAGTTCTAATCAGATATTTTAACAATTTTGCCTCCGATTGATAAATTTAGAGTTTACGCATTGAAAAATCATAAGTTAGCGTGTTTCGAATTTGAAATTGGTTTGGATTTGAGCGGATCGGCATTCGACAATTCGTACTTGGATTTTTTTTCATATTTTGGACTTGCAAGCAACTTCTAATTAGATATTTTAACAATTTCGCCCCTGATTGACAAATTTAGAGTCTAAGCGTTGAAAAATCATATGTTAGCGTGTTTTAGATTTGAAATTTGTTTGGATTTGGTGGGATCATCATCGGATCGACATCCGACAATTCAAACGTGGATGTTTTTTCATATTTCGGACTTGCGAGCAAGTTCTAATTAGATATTTTAACAATTTCACCTCCGATTGATAAATTTAAAGTCTACGTGTTGAAAAATCATAACTTAGCGTGTTTCGGATTCGATCGGATCATCATTCGACAATTCGTACTTGGATTTTTTTTCATATTTCGGACTTACGAGCAAGTTCTAATTAGATATTTTAACAATTTCATCTCCGATTGACAAATTTAGAGTCTAAGCGTTGAAAAATAATAAGTTAGCGTGTTTCGGATTTGAAATTAGCTTGGATTCGATCGGACCGCCATCCGACAAGTCAGACTTGGTTGTTTTTTCATAATTCAGACTTGCGAGCAAGTTCTAATTAGATATTTTAATAATTTTCCCTTCGATTGACAAATTTAGAGTCTACCCGTTGAAAAATCATAAGTTAGCGTGTTTCGGATTTGAAACTAATTTGGATTCTATTGGATCGTCATCGGATAGAATCATAAGTTAGCGTGTTTTGTATTTGAAATTGGTTTGGATTCGATCGGATCGTCATCGGATCGGCATCCGACAATTCGTACTTGGATATTTTTCGTATTTCGGACTTACGAGCAAGTTCTAATTAGATATTTTAACAATTTCGTCTTAGATTGACAAATTTAGAGTCTACGCCTTGAAAAATCATAAGTTAGCGTGTTTTGGATTTGAAATTGGTTTGGATTCGATCGGATAGTTATCAGATCAGCATCCGACAATTCGTACTTGGAATTTTTTTGTATTTCGGACTTGCGAGCACATTCTAATTCGATATTTTAACCATTTCGTCTCCGATTGACAAATTTAGAGTCTAAGCGTTGAAAAATCATAAGTTAGCGTGTTTTGGATTTGAAATTGGTTTGGATTCGATCGGATCGTCATCGGATAGGTATCCGACAATTCGTACTTGGATGTTTTTTCGTATTTCGGACTTGCGAGCTGATTGGTTGACGTGAATGGGTAATCAGGTCGAAGGGCTTCTTTTTCTCTTGGAGGATTTCCCTCGTCCCCTCTGGGAGATTGCTATACACGATGCGCAACTGATGTATTATCCTCGCCTTATCTTTGATTTTGGCTGATCGATTCATAGGTTTTTGGTTTTTTTGGTGGTTCTAGCTTTTGTATCTTCTTTTAGGTATTAGTTTGTAGTCAGATGTTTACTTACAAAAAAAAAACCCAGGGACAGTAGTTGGCCTCTCGTATTTTGGTGGTAGCGGCATCCGAGGGATAATGTGACTCATAGGTGGCCCCGACATGCATCGGATTGTTGTTGCGTGACTTGTTCACCACGGTCAGCCTGCACCCCCAGTTCACGAGACCTTGTTACTAACAAGGGTTTTTTTTTCTAATTAGTATTTTTAAGAAAATTATCATAATAAACAACCATGTTGTATCTTATTAGCATTACAGATACAATACTCTCGTATTGAGACGAAGTAAACCGGGACGAGATTCCATCTACTTATTTATTTATAAAGAGTTTTCCAATGGTAACCATTAGAAACCCATCACAGCGATAGCGCAAGAGGCAAGCACAACAAAGCCAAGATAAGCCTCAAAGTTATCCTCAAAACGGAACAATTTGCTGACAAGACAAAAATGGACGGATAGATCTGATCGTCGTCTCTTGATCTAACCATAGAGTGGGGCTCATCCCTTTGCTTCTTCACAAGGGAAGTCCCTCAATTAATACAGAATTAATTGGCTCACAAAGAAGCAACCCAATCACCTGAAATCCCTCACAAAAATGACTCAAATCTCAATTAATATAAAAATCTTTAGAGTAAATTACACTTCGCCCCCTAAAGTTTAGCTTAAAAACACTAAACCCCCTATAGCTATAAAACAACATTTTGCCCCCTTCAATTCAGTTTCGATCAGATAAAAATCAACAAACAAGGAAATTATGTAGTTGACAAAAGGGTGTATTGTGCTAACATTTCAAACCTTAGGGAGCGATTTGGAACAAAATAAACTACATGGTAGTTAAGTGTTTTTAAGCAAAACTATAGAGGGGCAAAGTGTAATTTATCCTAATCTTTATTAGCATCGAAGATATTTCGGTAAAATCCTATCGTCCACAAGGATTCCCTTGAATGCACGCACTGATGAAACTGGTGAAAAACCAAAAATCTTCTGAGGACCCTTGGAATAAGTCTAAACAAGGTCAGCTCGACCACAAATTCATTAAGGCGGTCACCAAAGACGGCCCCATGTAAAACAGAAGCCTCCAAGACCCAAACTCAACTAAATAGTCTCAAGTCCCGAATGAAAAGAAGGCCTGACGCACTTAATTAGACCAATCTTGCCTATAAGATACAAACTTTTAAGGACCTATATAAAATAAAAGGGTGTTTTACAAATCAACCCTCCAATCTTCTCTATTTACACATAAACCTCTATATAACTGATATTTAGATATAATCCCCTCAATTCATTCAAATATTATATATTAATAGGGATGGCATTGGGTCGTGTTCGTGCCGTGTCCAAAACCCTTAAACCCGGACCCGACCCGCTTAACTAATCGTGTCTAAACCCTAAACTCGTACCCGACCCGGTAAGACCCGTTTAAATATTTATTTTTTAATTTTTTTTTTAATTTTATATTTTGTTGCAACTCTCCATCGTGGGTGTCCTGATCATTGTCGTTCGTTAAACCCATCGCACACTGTGATCGGATGCTAGGTACACCCGACCCGACTCGACCCATTTATTTGTAAACGGGCCTTAACGAGTCTTAAACGAGTCAGAGACAAAACCCGAACCCGACCTGACCCGTTTACTTAACAGGTTAGTCATGTCGACCTATTTACGACCAGAACCCATTTAACCTAGACCCGGACTCGCTAATTTTGTGTCGGGTCATGTCGAGTCTGCCGTGTCGGGTCCAAAATTACCAGCCCTATATATTAACGCCTGCAGTTAGCTAACATCCAAAACAAGAGAATATTTTCCATTTCATCCTTAATTTTTTACCTAAACTCTGTAAATACCCCTCCAATGTGAGAATTTTTTGGATTAAGTCCACATTAGATTTGGGTTATATCTGTGTTTATTTTGGATCAAGTCCACGTTCATTAAAGATATATCAATTTAAGTAACTAAACCATGGGTAAATCAGTTTTTTTTTTTCCTTTAGATTAATAAAATAATATTTTAAAGTATCTATTTTCTATATTGGTTGTCTTAAAGTATCCATTTTTTCATTGGTTTAATGATATTTTGTTCTTGACTTTTAAAGTCCTAATCGGTTCGGTGATGTCTATCACTTCAAGCATGTTGGCACATTTATTGACTTTTAATCATAACAATTAAATCATACCGTAGAAGCCATGCTTCATGCCATAACATTCGTTACTTTTTTAGAACCTGATTACATTGTGCTGCAGGTCGTAGCTCATGGTGAGCAAGTTTTTCCATATTTAAAAGAGAAATATGCAACAAAAGGTTTGTTTGCAAGTGGAGATGTTGCTGCTTTTGAAGAGCTAACTAGTTATTTTTGGAGTATGTGTATGTTGTTCTTTCGTATTTTACAGGGAATATTGCCTCCATGTGAAATTTGTAGATTTCATCCGAAGCCTTATCAATGTTCAGCAATGTGTTCTTCTGGCATACTCAGCAATGTTAGAAAAATTTTGAAAATGCATTTAGCCTTGACTAATTTGAACCCCGAACTAATTTTGATAAATGATGCCCGGGGGGTGTATTGTCGTTGTTAGGTGGCCCGCTACATGCAATGAGTCCTCGTAAAGGATGGCGGACAGATCGAAAGCAATGGAGATGATTTAATTACCCGTCTTAATCAGTCAAAGCCTTCAACTACTTTGTCATCTCGCAACTATCCGCTTGTATGTCCGGCCTTATGTTCGGTGTCCAAACCCGTCCAAATTGAAACCGGGTTGATCTTTTTTTGTCCAAATCCGTCTATGTTTTTAACTAGTTTTGCCCATGTTTGTCCATTGTTCGGGTTGAGCAGGTCGGGTTCGGGTGAGACCCGCCCAAGTCCAACCCCCAGTGGCAGAGCCTGAGATTTTTCATAGGGGGGGGCAAAGTGCAAAATTAAATGAATTCTCAAGTGATAATCAACTAATAATTTTAATATTTTTTTTATACTTATCTGTGATATAAATGACAAAATGTGTTCTAAAGTGCTCATGTTGGCTGCTGTAAGGACTCGAGAATAAATGATTTGGTTTTTTCTTTATCTTATACAATAGTATTTTTAAAAATATTTTTATAATGGTGCTGTATTTTTTTTCTTCTTTTGAGAAATCACTCTTCACTGGAGGAGGGTTTGGCATGGACCCTACCAATTTATTCAATAAAATATAAATTTATTCCATAACGGTGCTCCTTCTTTATTGACTAATTTCATATTTACAAATACTATTTACGGACCTTGGCAGATTAGCAAATCACAGATCACAACTGCATGCAGTCGGTTGGAGTACGATTCACTTTTAAGTCGTCTGCTATTGTAAGGCTTTGATGCACGTTGGGCCCACTAATCGAGACTGACCGGCTTGAGGAGATCTAATCTCTAATAGCAGCGGTAGATATAGACAAAGAGTAATATTTTTATAATATATTTTAAAAATATAAATATTCGGTAGTCAATGTAGTTGAAGGCTCAATATGTTCATTATAAAAAAGCTTTGAGTTTAAAATGATAAATCATATGTTGGAGCTCGTTGCTCAGCAGCTTTTGGAGCCAAATAATTGATCATTCAATATTTGTCAAACGGTTCATTCAATGTGCGGGTTAAGAGCCAATAGGTTAATCACACCCGACTGCTACTGTAACCTCTCGGACGGTGCTCTAGTGTTAGGGGAGCAATGAGAGAACGTACAAGGAATCAAGATATCACCAGAAGAGTAAACATATCGAGCGGAAATACTATATTATCCAAGATCCGCCCATGCCCACCTCTAAATGTCAGTATGTGAGTGGAATTGCACCAGGAGAATAATCCAGTGAACCAGGGGTATAGGCTGATGTGGTGAGCAAGCCACCCTGCAGCCATCCGATCCTTGTGGGATCCACCGCATGGATATTTCTGTCCCTCCAACCCAGGGACTCTCGTGCCATTCGAGTTTGGAGGTAACGACATCCGAGGGAGGGACGATCTATTTCATGGGTGGGCCCGACATGCGTTGGATTGCCGTGCGGTGACTTGCTAACCCAAATTTTGACTTTGCCCCCCAAATTTTGCCTTGAATTAGAATTTACCCCCATTATTTCATTAATTAGACTTTACCCCCCAAAACTAACTACTCCATCAGATCACCCCCCAAAATTTATTTCTTTTCCGTCAGTTCACCCTTTCTCTTAGATGGTGAGCTGACGGAACAGTTAGTTTTGGGGGGTAAAGTCTAATTCAAGGCAAAATTTGGGGGGCAAAGTCAAAACAACCTTTAACAATAATACAACAGCCTTTCTTTTTTGAAAAATCCCTTCGAGAATGAGGGGGTTTCGGCCTAGACCCCTACTAGTAGATTAAAAATAAAATAGAATGTACATGTGGGGGGGGGGGGGGGGGGGGGGGGGAGGTGGCGTGGAGAAGGAACAATGCTCATTTAGGGCCAAGAGAACAATCTTTAACTGCGGAATCAGATTTGAAGCCCAGAGATGAATCATCGACTTGATCTCGGTGGCCGTGTGCTCAGTGGATAACGCTCTACCCGAGAAAATCCTCCTGTTCCATTCCCGCCATAGCCCCCAGCAAATCGTACCAGCCACAATATCCAGCTTCCTTGCGCCGCCGAGTTGATACGTCTGCTCCTCCAGGGGCCCCAAAGAGAAGCCAACGAGGTAGGATGGAATATGATGCGCAACTTCGTTCTAAAGGAGGTCCAGACGGTCCTCGAGTAGGGACACCGAACAAGGAGATGATCCGAGGTCTCATTTGCTTGGCCGTAAAAGGTGCAAGACTTGTTAGAGATTGCAGAGTGGTTTCATCTTAGAAGGCTGATCTTGGTGAGAATTTTGTCCGTCATTGCTAACCTCATTAAGATCTTCGTCTTCAAAGGACATTTCGTCCTCCAGATCTTCTACGCAATCGAGCACAGCACACATCCAAAGTTAATGAACTGCTAGAAAGAGTTGACCGTGACTAAACCGTTCGGGCCGGTTCCTTCGTCAGCTCGCCACATCAGGCTCATCCGAAAGAGTAATCGGTTGGAGAGGTCCAGAAGCTCCTCTGCGGGATGAATTCTGTTGGGAAGGGGCCACTAAACTATGGCCACCAGGTCGGGTTCAACCCCACTACAAAAAAAACTGTTTTTACCGACGGAATTTATCCGTCGGTAAAGTTAGTTTTCCGTCGGTATAGAATTATCGCGACGGAAGGAATTTCTGTCGTTAGGTTGTCGGGAAAAAAGGCGTCGGGAAAAATCGGCAACGGACACAAAATATCCATCGGTATTGGGAATAAATGATTATTTAATTAAAAATATAATAAGTTATTACCGACGGATAATTATGTTCCGTCGGCAATATAGAAGGTTATTACCGACGGTTACAGTTTCTTCCGTCGGTAAAACGTTATATATTACCGACAAAAATAACATGTCCGTTGGTAACATATAAATAATTTTAATAAAAAAATAGTGTATTACCGACGGACTTTATAACTTCCGTCGGAAAAAAAACATGATTTTTTTAAAAAAAAAACTACTAAAATGATGTTATTTAATTCCTGTGACTTACAACAATACCACAATATATTCAAATATTACCATAATTGACTAAATAAAATATTACCGTAATTTATCAAATATTACCGTAATTTATCAAATATTACCACAATACCAGACAATTATAGACAAGACCAAAAAATGACCACATATTTATTACAAAATTATTTTTACACAATCCAAATTTGAGGGATATTGCATGTTCTAGCTCAACCACCCCACGTCGCCCGGCACCAATGCTGGTGCTCTCATCCCTTGACGTAGCACACTTGCAATTAATATCTATTTGTTAAAAAAATAGTTTATATATATAATTGAGAGTCTACACATTGAAAAATCATAAGTTAGCGTGTTTCGGATTTGAAATTAGATTGGATTCGATCGGATCATCATCGGATCGCATTCGATATTTCAGATTTGGATGTTTTTTCGTATTTCGGACTTGCGAGCAAGTTCTAATTAGATATTTTAATAATTTCACCTCCGATTGATAAATTTATAGTCTAAGCGTTGAAAAATCATAAGTTAGCGTGTTTCGGATTTGGAATTGGTTTGGATTCGGTCGGATCATCATCAGATCGGCATCCGACATTTCATACTTGGATTTTTTTCGTATTTCGGACTTGTAAGTAAGTTCTAATTAGATATTTTAACAATTTCGCCTCCGATCGATAAATTTAGAGTCTACGCTTTGAAAAATCATAAGTTAGAATGTTTCGGATTTGAAATTGGTTTGGATTCGATCGGATCGGCATCCGACAATTTGTACTTGGATATTTTTCATATTTCGGACTTGCGAGTAAGTTCTAATTAGATATTTTAATAATTTCGCCTCCGATTGATAAATTTAGAGTCTAAGTGTTGAAAAATCATAAGTTAGCGTGTTTCGGATTTGAAATTGGTTTGGATTCGATTGGATCGTCATCGGATCGGCATCCGATAATTCAGACTTGGATGTTTTTTCATATTTCAGACTTGCGAGTAAGTTCTAATTAGATATTTTAACAATTTCGCCTCCGATTGACAAATTTAGAGTCTACGCATTGAAAAATCATAACTTAGCGTGTTTTGAATTTGAAATTGGTTTCGATTCGATCGGATCGGCATTGGATCGGCATTCGACAATTCGTACTTGGATTTTTTTCGTATTTCGGACTTACGAGCAAGTTCTAATTAGATATTTTAATAATTTCACATCCGATTAACAAATTTAGAGTCTAAGCGTTGAAAAATCTTAAGTTAGCGTGTTTCGGATTTGAAATTGGTTTGGATTTGGTCGGATCGTTATCGGATCGGCATCCGACAATTCAGACTTGGATGTTTTTTTGTATTTCGGACTTCCGAGCAAGTTCTAATTAGATATTTTAACAATTTCACCTCCGATTGACAAATTTAGAGCTTACGCGTTTAAAAATCATAAGTTAGTGTGTTTTGGATTTGAAATTGGGTTGGATTCGATCGGATCGTCATCCGACAATTTCCCATTAGGTTTGTCCGCTCTGTCCATCGGAGAGATCAATGGGGGTGGCGCTTCTCCTTGATCACAACTGCATGCAGTCGGTTGGAGTACGATTTACTTTTAAGTCGTATGCCATTGTGAGGCTTTGATGCAAGTCTGGCCCACTAATCGAGACTAACCGGCTTGAGGAGATCTAATCTCTAATAGCAGCGGTAGATATAGACGAAGAGTAATATTTTTATAATATATTTTAAAAATATACTAAAAAATATAAATATTCGCGAGTCAATATAGTTGAAGGCTCAATATGATCATTATAAAAAAGCTTTGAGTTTAAAATAATAAATCATATGTTGGAGCTCGTTGCTCAGCAGCTGTTGGAGCCAAATAAATGATCATTCAATGCTTGTCAAACGGTTCATTCAATGTGCGGGTTAAGAGCCAATAGGTTAATCACACCAGACTGCTACTGTAACATCTCGGACGGTGCTCTAGTGTCAGGGGGGCAATGAGAGAACGCACAAGAAGTCAAGATATCACCAGAACCAGAAGAGTAAACATATCTAGCAGAAATACTATATTATCCAAGATTCGTCCATGCCCACCCCTAAATGTCAGTATGTGAGTGGAATTGCACCAGGAGAATAATCCAGGGAACCCAGGGTATAGTTGATGTGGTAAGCAAGTCGCACCAGGAGAATAATCCAGTGAACCCTGGGTATAGTTGATGTGGTGAGCAAGCCACCCTTCAGCCATTCGATCCTTGTGGGGTCCACCGCATGGATATTTCAGTCCCTCCAACCCAGGGACAGTAGTTGGACTTATGATTTCAAATCCGATCGAATCCAAACCAATTTCAAATCCGAAACATACTAACTTATGATTTTTCAATGCGTAGACTCTACATTTGTCAATCGGAGGCGAAATTGTTAAAATATCTAATTAGAACTTGCTCACAAGTCTGAAATACGAAAAAACATCCAAGTCTGAATTATCGGATGCCGATCCGATGACGATCCGACCGAATCCAAACCAATTTCAAATCCTAAACACGCTAACTTATGATTTTTAAACGCGTAGACTCTAAATTTATCAATCGGAGGCGAAATTATTAAAATATCTAATTAGAACTTGCTCGCAAGTCCGAAATACGAAAACTTATGATTTTTCAACGCTAACTTATGATTGACAAATTTAGAGTCTAAGTGTTGAAAAATCTTAAGTTAGCGTGTTTCGGATTTGAAATTGGTTTGGATTTGGTCGGATCGTTATCGGATCGGCATCCGATAATTCAGACTTGGATGTTTTTTCCTATTTCGGACTTGCGAGCAAGTTCTAATTAGATATTTTAACAATTTTACCTCCGATTGACAAATTTAGAGTCTACGCGTTTAAAAATCATAAGTTAGCGTGTTTCGGATTTCAAATTAGGTTGGATTCGATCGGATCGTCATCCGACAATTTGTACCTAGATTTTTTTTTTTATATTTTGGACTTGCGAGCAAGTTCTAATTAGATAGTTTCACAATTTTGCCTCCGATTGACAAATTTAGAGTCTAAGTGTTGAAAAATCATAAGTTAGCGTGTTTCGGACTTGCGAGCAAGTTCTAATTAGATATTTTAACAATTTCGCCTCCGATTTATAAATTTAGAGTCTACGCATTGAAAAATCATAAGTTAGTGTGTTTCGAATTTGAAATTGGTTAGGATTAGATCGGATCGTCATCGGATCGACATCCGACAATTTATATTTTGATCTTTTTCGTATTTCGGACTTGCGAGCAAGTTCTAATTAGATATTTTCACAATTTTACCCCTGATTGACAAATTTAGAGCCTAAGCGTTGAAAAATCATAAGTTAGCATGTTTCAGATTTGAAATTGGTTTGGATTTGGTCGGATCGTCATCGGATCGGCATCCAAGAATTTAGACTTGGATGTTTTTTCGTATTTCGGACATACGAGCAAGTTCTAATTAGATATTTTAACAATTTCGCCTCCGATTGACAAATTTAGAGTCTATGTATTGAAAAATCATAAGTTAGCGTGTTTCGGATTTGAAATTGGTTTGGATTCAATCGGATCGTCATCTGACAATTTGTATTTGGATTTTTTTTTATATTTCGAACTTGCGAGCAAGTTCTAATTAGATATTTTAACAATTTCACTTTCGATTGACAAATTTAGAGTTTAAGCATTGAAAAATCATAAGTTGGCGTGTTTCAGATTTGAAATTGGTTTGGATTCGGTCGGATCGACATCCGACAAGTCAGACTTGGATGTTTTTTCGTATTTCGGACTTGCGAGCAAGTTCTAATTAGATATTTTAACAATTTTACCTCCGATTGACAAATTTAGAGTCTACGCGTTGAAAAATCATAAGTTAGCGTGTTTCGGATCTGAAATTAATTTGGATTCTATCTGATCGTCATCGGATCGACATCCAATAATTTATACTTGGATTTTTTTCGTATTTCAGACTTGCGAGCAAGTTCTAATTTGATATTTTAACAATTTCTCCTCCGATTGACAAATTTAGAGTCTAAGCGTTCAAAAATCATAAGTTATCATATTTCGTATTTGAAATTGGTTTGGATTCGATCGGATCGTCATCGGATCAGCATCCGAGAATTCGTACTTGGAATTTTTTCGTATTTCGGACTTGCGAGCAAATTCTAATTAGATATTTTAACAATTTCGCCTCAGATTGACAAATTTAGAGTCTACGCGTTGAAAAATGATAAGTTAGCGTGTTTTGGATTTGAAATTGGTTTGGATTCGATCGGATCGTCATCGGATTGGCATCCGACAATTCATACTTGGATAGTTTTTGTATTTCGGACTTGCGAGCATGTTCTAATTAGATATTTTAACAATTTTGTCTCCGATTGACAAATTTAGAGTCTAAGCGTTGAAAAATCATAAGTTAGTGTGTTTCGGATTTGAAATTGGTTTGGATTCGATCGGATCGTCATCGGATCCATATCCGACAATTCGTACTTGGATGTTTTTTCATATTTCGGACTTGCGAGCAAGTCTTAAGTAGATTTTTCGAACTTTCGTATTTCGGACTTGCGAGCAAGTATTTCGGACTTTCGTATTTCGAAAACCTCTAGTTTCGGGTCGTGTCGAAAACCTCTAGACCCAGTCTGGATTGAAGGTGACTCGCTGTTGGTTTTGCAACGTTTGCATTGGCAGAATTCTGTTGATCCATTTTTCAGTGAATGTAAGGACTTATTGAGTTGTCTTTCGGGGGCTCGATGGGCTAACATTTTCAGGGAGGCGAATGGGGCAACTGATTGGTTGACGCGAATGGGTAATCAGGTCGAAGGGCTTCTTTTTCTCTAGGAGGATTTCCCTCATCCCCTCCGGGTGATTGCTATACAGGATGCGCAACTGATGTATTATCCTTGCCTTATCTTTGATCCTGGCTGATCGGTTCTTAGGTTTTTGGCTTTTTTGGTGGTTCCTGCTATTGTATCTTCCTTTAGGTATTAGTTTATAGTCAGATGTTTACTTACAAAAAAAAAACCCAGGGACCGTAGTTGGCCTCTCGTAGTTTGGTGGTAGCGGCATTCGAGGGATAATGTGACTCATAGGTGGCCCCGACATGCATCGGATTGCTGTGGGGTGACTTGTTCACCACGATCAGCCTGTACCCCCGATTTACGAGACCTTGTTATTAACAAGGGTTTTTTTTTCTAATTAGTATTTTTTAAAAAATTATCATAACAAACAACCATGTTGTATCTTATTAGCATTACAGATACAATACTCTCGTACTGAGACGAAGTAAACCGGGACGAGATTCCATCCACTTATTTAATTATAAAGAGTTTTCCAATGGTAACCATTAGAAACCCATCACAGCGATAACGCAAGAGGCAAGCACAACAAAGCCAAGATAAGCCTCAAAGTTATCCTCAAAACGGAACAATTTGCTGACTAGACAAAAATGGACGGATAGATCTGATCGTCGTCTCTAGATCTAACCGTAGAGTGGGGCTCATCCCTTTGCTTCTTCACAAGGGAAGTCCCTCAATTAATACAGAATTAATTGGCTCACAAAGAAGCAACCCAATCACCTGAAATCCCTCACGAAAATCACTCTCAAATCTCAATTAATAAAAAACTCTTTAGAGTAAATTACACTTTGCCCCCTAAAGTTTAGCTTAAAAACACTAAACCCCCTATAGCTATAAAACAACATTTTTTCCCCTTCAATTCAGTTTCGATCAGATAAAAATCACCAAACAAGGAAATTATGTAGTTGACAAAGGGGTGTATTGTGCTAACATTTCAAACATTAGGTAGTGATTTGGAACAAAATAAACTACATGGTAGTTAAGTGTTTTTGAGCAAAACTATAGAGGGGCAAAGTGTAATTTATCCTAATCTTTATTAGCATCGAAGATATTTCGGTAAAATCCTATTGTCCACAAGGATTCCCTTGAATGCACGCACTGATGAATCTGGTGAAAAACCAAAAATCTTCTAAGGACCCTTGGAATAAGACTAAACAAGGTCAGCTCGACCACAAATTTATTAAGGCGGTCTTCAAAGACGGCCCCATGTAAAACAGAAGCCTCCAAGACCCAAACTCAACTAAATAGTCTCAAGTCCCAAATGAAAAGAAGGCCTGACACACTTAATTAGACCAATCTCGCCTATAGGTTAATCACACCCGACTGCTACTGTAACCATTCGGACGGTGCTCTAGTGTCAGGGGAGCAATGAGAGAACACATAAGGAGTCAAGATATCACCAAAAGAGTAAACATATCGAGCGAAAATACTATATTATCCAAGATCCGTCCATGCCCACACCTAAATGTCAGTATGTGAGTGGAATTGCACCAGGAGAATAATCCAGTGAACCCGGGGTATAGGCTGATGTGGTGAGCAGGCCACCCTTCAGCCATCCGATCCTTGTGGGGTCCACCGCATGGATATTTCTGTCCCTCCAACCCAGGGACAGTAGTTGGACTCTCGTGCCATTCGTGTTTGGAGGTAACGGCATCCGAGGGAGGGACGATCTGTTTCATGGGTGGGCCCGACATGCGTTGGATTGCTGTGCAGTGACTTGCTCACCACGTCAGCCTGTACCCCCGGCTCACGGCAGGAGATGTTAACAATAGGGTTATTTTGACTTTGCACCCCCCCCCCCCCCCCCCCCCCCCCCCGCCCATTTTTCCCTTGAATTAGACTTTACCCCCCAAAGCTAACTACTCCGTCAGCTCACCCCCCTAAACTTTTTTTCTTTTCCGCCAGCTCACCCTTTCTCTTAGATGGTGGGCTGACGGAACAATTAGTTTTTGGGGTAAAGTCTAATTAGTGAAATGTTGGGGTAAAGTCTAATTCAAGGCAAAGTTTGGGAGGCAAAGTCAAAATAACCTTTAATAATAATACAACAGCTTTTCTTTTTTGAAAAATCCCTTAGAGAATGAGGGGGGTTTTGGCCTAGACCCCTACTAATATATTAAAATAAAATAGAATGTACAAGAGGAGGGGGGGAAGAAGGAAAGAAGGAACAATCAAGGCTCTGCTACGGCCAGAAGAACAATCTTCAACCGCGGAATCAGATTTGAAGCCCAGATATGAATCATCAACCTAATCTCGGTGGCCGTGCACTCAGCGGATAACGCTCTATCCGAGAAAATCCTCATGTCCCGTTCCCACCATAGCCCGCAGTAGATCGTACCGGCCGCCTCGCGACACCGGGTTGATACGTCTGCTCCTCCAGGGGCCCCAAAGAGAAGCCAGCGAGGTAGGATGGAATCTGATACGTAGCTAATTCGTTCTAAAGAAGGTCTAGACGGTCCTCGAGTAGGGACACCGAACAGGGAGATGATCCGAGGTTTCTCATGACCATTCCTATGTCTCAGATATGATGGATCTCAATCTAATGCATCCCCCTTACGTCAGGATCAAGTTAGAACGTAAAAAAAACTGATTGGTGAGGAAAATATCCAAAAAGCACCTGCTGTAGCTACAAATATTGTTGAGGTTCAATCACTTTTTGAGATTTTTTTTCTTCTGAATTCCGAACCTGAAACTGGTCCATTCCTATTTCCTTTCTTTTTGAGTTATGATTCACTGTCTCTCTGCACTCCTATCATATTCATGGGAGGAGTTGTTAACAACAGGGTTATTTTGACTTTGCCCCCCAAATTTTCCCTTGAATTAGCCTTTACCCCCCATTACCGCATCAGCTCCGTCAGCTCGATCACCCCCCCAAAACTTTATTTCTTTTCCGTCAGCGATCACCCTTTCTCTTTGATGGTGAGCTGACGGAACCGTTAGTTTTGGGGGGTAAAGTCTAATTGATGAAAATATTAGGGGTAAAGTCTAATTCAAGGCCAAATTTGGGGGGCAAAGTCAAAATAACCTTTAACAATAATACAACAGCTTTTCTTTTTTAAAAAATCCCTTAGAGAATGAGGGGGGTTTCGGCCTAGACCCCTACTAGTAGATTAAAATAAAATAGAATGTACAAGAGGAGGGGGGGAAGAAGGAACAATCAAGGCTCAGTTAGGGCCAGAAGAACAATCTTCAACCGCGCAAACAGATTTGAAGCCCAGAGATGAATCATCGAACTGATCTCAGTGGCCATGCGCTCAGCGGATAACGCTCTATCCGAGAAAATCCTCTTGTTCCGTTCCTACCATAGCCCCCAGCAGATTGTACCAGCCACAATATCCAGCCACCTCGCACCGTCGGGTTGATACGTCTGCTCCTCCAGGGGCCCCAAAGAGAAGCCATCGACGTAGGATGAAATATGATGCGTACCTTCGTTCTAAAGGAGGTCCAGACGGTCCTCCAGTAGGGACACCGAACAAGGAGATGATCCGAGGTCTCGTCTGCTTGGCTGTAAAAGGGGCAAGACATATTAGAGATCGCCGGGTGGTTTTGTCTTAGAAGGCTAATCTTGGTGAGAATTTTGTCCTACATTGCTAACCTCATGAAGATCTTCGCCTTCAAAGGACATTTTGTCCTCCAGATCTTCCTTGTGATCGGGCACAGCACACACCCAAAGTTAATGAACTGATAGAAGAAGTTGACCGTGAATAAACCATTCGGGCCGGGTCCTCCGCCAGCTCGTCACATCAGGCTCATCCGAAAGAAAAATCTAATGCACCCCCCAAAAACACCCATAAAATTTAGCATTATACTGTTTTTCTTGAAATATGGAGAAAGTTTAGATTTAACGTTGTTTATTTGTCAGAAAGTTGCTTCACTGAAAAGTAGGATAGGTGCAGCAACTATACTGTAGAAGGCCCATGAGGATAACTCATGGTCCATTTAGAGTCCCACACACAACGATATAGGATGTCACGTGGACCAATCGAAGAACGACATATCAGCTCCGACATTTATGGGAGGGCGGCACCTATAAATAAAGTTAGTGCTTCATATTTTATAGCTAATCTTGTATTTCACGAGACACAAAACATACAAGAACATTTTTTTAATTCTTGAACGGGTTAAAATAGATTAATTAATGGATCGTACGTATACCATCACCGGCCTTGATTCAAGTTGTTGATAACCAAACCTACTATCAGCTCCTAAGTGATAAACACAAAGGAGGAAGCAAATGATTAAAGATATAAAAACTCAAAATGTAACTAAAACAGGGATATGTGGTGATATACATTCATGGTAAACAACCATGTTGTATCTTGTTAGCATTACATATACAATAATCTCGTACTGAGATGAAGTAAATCGGACGAGATTCGATCCACTTAATGAACTATATATAGTTTTCCAATGGTAACGGCCATTAGAAACCTAGCTATCACAGCGATAGCGAAGGAGGCAAGTGCAACAAAGCCAAAATATATAAGCCTCGAAGTTAACCGCACGCACAGCTCCTCGCGCCTCCCTATAGCGATCCAAAACAAAAGGTAACGATCAATGGTGGCCGCAACTTGAGTAGGCCTGGTAGGTAAAGAGACGGGAGGGGAGCTAGCCCACCTCACATGAGACCATGGCGACAGTGATGAGGAGCAACAGGGACAGTACGAGCAGCTTCGCCATGGCTATGCGTGAGGGAGCAAGGGAGGGTGGAAGTTTATACGACTACTGCACTGCTGCTACGAGTTGAGAAGGGAGGTTGGGACTTAGAATTTATACAACTCCTAGAGGTACAAGTAGACACCCGTAAGAAGCATGTCATGGAAGGTGGTATCTTTGTTGCATGCAATGAGAGTCCTCGTGTGGATGGAGTACAGCTATGAATTACGTGATTGGTTAATTCGACGAGATAGGTGGGATATAGAAAATTAAAGATTTTTTTTTCACCCGCTCAGAATTACATGCGATTTTATGAATTCGATTGTTTTAAGGTTTTCAAAGTTTGATTTATATCGAAGATGATTTTATATATATAGAAAATCTACCTTGAATAATTAATATTTAATATCTTACAGGTTTTTCGGACTTTATCAGACTTATCGAGTTCTTTGGTTTTTACTTCGTAGTGGCCTATGTGGGTGCAAAATCTGGCTAACGCCTGATAGTGGAACCCACAGCCCTGCCTAGGGCTCATGAAGACGACGGTGGAACCCACAGTCCTACCTGGGGCCCACAAAGACGACGGTGGGATCCACAGCTCTGCTTGGGACCCACAAAGACGACAGTGGGACCCGCAGCCCTACCTGGGTCCCACGAAGATGACAGTGAGACCCACAGCCCTGTCTAGGGCCCGCGCATGCCATATATCTAGGGTCTGCTAAATCCCCCTGGATAATAAACTCCTAACATTCCAGAGAATATTCCTTGAATATTCCCAAACCCCTATATATAGCCAACCCTGTAAAATATTCCAGATTCAAAATTTCGGACCAGAATCCTACTTTTGGTTTTCCAGAGCTCCTCGAGATTTCTAGTTTTCAGATTCCATCTGAGACTACTTCACCCTCTGTCTACTTATAAGAAGCACTCCTCGGCCTGTCAAGAGTAGCTCTACTTTTGACCCAGAGATAGTGGTCAAAGGTTGTGTCTTACCGCACGAAGACATAGGTTTCAGTCGAAGTTCGTCATCACATCCAATGTTAACTCTCTTTCTCTACTCTGTAGTGCCTGAGTGACAGCTCAGCACGTGACTACTCAGCGCCTCGAGGCGCGCCACATTCCGAAGGATCAAACCTTCAACCGACTGTTGGAGGGTGGTTACGTACGACGACCGAAATCCTCCCCCATAGTTTGGTGTCGTCTGTTGGATCAATCCTATTAACTTGCAACCTCCGTGCTTTCCAGCTCCTTCGGCCAAGTAGCAGCCGCCGATTGCCGAGCAACACGTTTGTGTCATCGCTAAACCAAAATGGCGAAGACACGACCATTGGACCAGCCGGAGAGAAGCAACATGCATCCAGACGCTCATCATCCAATGACTTGCTCAACGAGTCGTTGGTTTGCAACGAGCCTACACCAGGAGCAGCAACTCGCTATGGATTCAAAGAGGTATCAGAGCCAGTTCTCCTCGCAATGGGGGGGTCTAACACTACATGTGGACATGTAGCCCTTAAGGGGGGGTGGATTTTGACGACCAAGGTCCAATAGCCAGGAGCCAAGAGCCAAGACTCCTGAGGCCGGAATGCCAAAATGGATGAGGTGAGGTGAGGTGAGGTGTACAAGGCCATGAGTTAGCTTTATATTGCTTAGAGAGAATGAGATCCTGAGCTACTTATATAATTTCTCCTTCCAAACATAGAAGATGAGTTTTAAAACCATGCGCCACTACGGGTTTCGTAAGAACTCCGTAGTTAAACGTGCTCGGGCGAGAGCATTATTAGGATGGGGGACCTCCCTGGGAAGTTCTCGTGCGAGCACGGGCAAAGCGGATAATATATTGTGTGTTTGGAGCGGATGTGATTTTATATATTTTAGAAGCTCTGATACCATTTTGTAACATCTGTCCCAAACACATAAGATATTATCCGCTTTGCCCATGTCCGCATGAGAACTTCCCAGGGAGGTTACCCATTCTAGTACTATTCTCGCCCAAGCATGCTTAACTACGGAGTTCTTACGAATTCCGTAGCGACGCACAGTTTTAAAACGCGTCTTCTATGTTTGGGAGGGAAAATTATATACTCAGGATCTCCTTCTCTCCAGGCGATGTGCGGCTAACTCGTGGCCTTGTACACCTCACCTCATCTCACCTCATCTATCTTGGCATTCCAGCCTCAGGAGTCTTGGCTCTTGGCTATTGGCCTATTGGATCTTGGTCGTCACAATCCACCCCCCTTAGGGCTACACGTCCACGTGTAGGGTTAAACCCCCCCATTGCGAGGAGAACCTAGCTTTGATACCATTTTGTAACATCCGTCCCAAACACACAAGATATTGTCCGCTTTGCCCGTGCCCGAACGAGAACTTCCCAGGGTGGTCACCAATCCTAGTACTACTCTCGCCCGAGCACACTTAGCTACGGAATTCATAAGAACTCCGTAGTTAAGCGTGCTCGGGCGAGAGTAGTACTAGGATGAGTTACCACCCTGGGAAGTTCTCGTTCGGGCACGGGCAAAGCGAACAATATCTTGTGTGTTTGGGGCTAATGTTACATCGGTCCACGGGAAGAGCCTTCAAAAATGTTAGTAAAGGTACCCATATGTCAAATGATAGAGGTAAGGCCCCTGTGGGAGAGGGCCATTCTGAAGATCCGATTAAGAATAGTCCATGGACTCATGTGGCTGGTCTTAAAGCAACACACACTCCTTTTGTTTTTGTGTCACCAGAGGAAGTAAATAGATTGGGGGGAGACGGAGTCAATACCCGAAGACCTAGCGGCCTAGCTAAGGGACAGCGGCGTAAACAAATACATCTGTCGCCTCCACATTTGGCTGAAGAACGAGGGGAAGGTCAAGTTAGCGTTTTGCTAGTTAGGGGTAACTTTCCTTCGATACACGAGTAATTAGTCAAGAAGGTTTTGGAGGCTGTAGCTAGGACGTCATACGCTCTTAATACTGATCCATCAAGGGGATTGATGTCGGGTTCCACTGTGGTGGCTAAAGTTGAGGAAGGGTTGGGCAAGCGCCGCAAGGAGCTTGCAGAGACCGAGTGATGTCTTTGCTTTATTTTGGTAGGGTTTTTGGCCTTTTTGTGGGGGAGCGGTTTTGCGGTTTTGGTTATTTCTTTTGATGAAGATTATCTCGTGGCATTGTAGGGGGGCAAAAAAGAGATCGTGTCTCAATCATCTTCGGTAGATCTTACGAATCTCGAAACCTTCTATGATTTGTTTGTTGGAGACCCATCTTTCGCATGATGGGGCGAGGTGGGTGTCTTCTCAAATCGATAGGGACTGGCAATCATTTTGTGTTCCTGCTAGAGACCAAGCTGGAGGTATCTTGATTTTGTGGTTAGACATTATGGGGTCTGTCTCTACTCAATCTCCCAATTTCCATTTAGCCATGGCTATCATCTCTGATCAACAAGGTTGGCATTGGATTCTAGCAATCATTTATGCTTCGGTTGACTATCTTCTAAGTCACTTGTCATAAATTTGTGGCATTGGATTGCTTGCCTCCTGCGCTATCGCTGTGATAGCTAGGTTTCTAATGGCCATTACCATTGGAAAACTCTATATAGTTAAATAAGTGGATCGAATCTCGTCCAATTTACTTCATCTAAGTACGAGATTATTGTATATGTAATGCTAATAAGATACAACATGATTGTTTACCATGCACGTATATCACCATATATCCCTATTTTAGTTACATTGAGTTTTTATCTTTAATCATTTGCTTCCTCCTTTGTGTTTATCACGAAGGAGCTGATAGTAGGTTTGGTTATCAACAACTTGAATCAAGATCGGTGATGGTATACGTACGATCCATTGATCTATTTTAACTCATTCAAGAATTAAAAAAATGTTCTTGTATGTTTTGTGTCTCGAGAAATATAGGATTAGCTATAAAATATGAAGCACCCATTTTATTAAAAACCAAAGTAATTAGCTCCTTATACATAAAAGATATTTTAACTATAAAATATGAAGCACCAACTTTATTTATAGGTGTTGCCCTCCCATAAATGTCGGAGCTGATATGTCGTTCTTCGATTGGTTCGCGTGACATCCTATCGTTGTGTGTGGGACTCTGTTAGGACCATGAGCTGCCCTCATGGGCCTTTTGCAGTATAGATGCTGCATCTATCCTACATTTCAGCGAAGCACCTTTGTGACAAATAAACAATGTTAAATCAAAATTGTCTTCATATTTCAAGAAAAATAGTATAAATGCTAAATTTTATGGTTTTTTTTTGGGAGATGCATTAGATTTCTCTTTCAGATGAGCCTGATTTGGCGAGCTGGTGGAGGACCCGGCCCGAATGGTTTATTCACGGTCAACTCTTTCTATCAGTTCATTAACTTTGGGTGTGTGCTGTGCCCGATCACGAGGAAGATCTGGAGGACGAAATGTCCTTTGAAGGCGAAGATCTTCATGAGGTTAGCAACGTAGGACAAAATTCTCACCAAGATCAGCCTTCTAAGACAAAACCACTCGACGATCTCTAACACGTCTTGCCCCTTTTACGGCCAAGCAGACGAGACCTCGGATCATCTCCTTGTTCTGTGTCCCTACTCGAGGACCTTCTGGACCTCCTTTAAAACGAATTTGTTACGCATCAGATTCCATCCTACCTCATAGGCTTCTCTTTTGGGCTCCTGGAGGAGCAGACATATCAACTCAACGGCGCGAGGCGGCTGGTACGATCTGCTAGGAGCTATGGCGGGAATGGAACAGAAAGATTTTCTCGGGTAGAGCGTTATCCGTTGAGTGCATGGCCACCGGGATCAGGTCAATGATTCATCTCTGGGCTTCAAATCTGATTCCCCGATTGAAGATTGTTCTTCTAGCCCTAACTGAGCCTTGATTGTTTCTTCTTTCCTTCTTCACCCCCTCCTCTTGTATATTCTATTTTAATTTAATCTACTAGTAGGGGTCTACGCCGAAACTTTCCTCATTCTCTAAGGGATTTTTCAAAAAAGAAAAGCTGTTGTATTATTGTTAAAGGTTATTTTGACTTTGCCCCCTAAATTTTGCCTTGAATTAGACTTTACCGCCAATTTTTACATTAATGAGACTTTACTCGCCGAAACTAACTGTTCCGTCAGCTCACCATCTAAGAAAAAGGGTGATCGCTGACGGAAAAGAAATAAAGTTATGGTAGGTGATCGAGCTGACGGAGTAATGGGGGGTATAGTCTAATTCAAGGGAGAATTTGGGGGGCAAAGTCAAAATAACCCTAATGCTAACAACTCCTCTTGTGAACCGGGGGTACAGGCTGACTTGGTGAGTAAGTCACCGCACAGCAATCCGACTCATGTCGGGCCCACCCATGAATCACATTGTCCCTCGGATGCCGTAAGAGTCCAACCACTGTCCCTGGGTTGGAGGGACAGAAAGATCCATGCGGTGGACCCCACAAGCATCGGATGGCCGAAGGGTGGCTTGCTCACCACATCAGCCTATACCCCGGGTTCACTAGATTATTCTCTTGGTGCAATACCACGCACATACTGACATTTAGGGGGTGTTAATCAATTGGGATTTTAAAATCATTATTCAGGAGTTCGTAGACTTGCGGTCTTTGAGAGTCCGCGAAATTTTTTTAAAGAGTCTCTCTGGGTTTTTTTAGGAGTCTGCAGACTTTTTTGAGAAGTCCACGGTCTCATAAATCCTTTTTTTAGGAGTTCACGTGAAATTTTTGTTGTGGACTTGGACATAAAATCTCATTTAACTAACACATTTGAAGAACAATTTTGCTGAATTTTGAAGTTCTAATACGAAAAGTATTAATACGTTCATTTAAAAAAATGTACAAGAACAATGAATCGAAATTAAGCTCGATTTAATCAACATTGCCTCTGCCATCCAAGATTACCTCACCACGTTGGATAAATAGTTTGACCAATTTTTACATAAGTCAAATGGTAAAAAAAATTAATATCAAAGATTTTAGTAATTTTACATATAGAAATTGATAATTTTTTTATAAATAAGATCATATTTCAAACAAGATTATCAATTATATCATTCCAAAAGACTTTAGCAGACCATCAACTAAGGAGGTCATATCCACAAATAACATACAAATTGGAAGTATCATACTAATTAAAATAATGAGTCCAATATATGATCGAGGAGGCAGACTTCACGACAGAGCCGGATGGGCATCGCGATCGGCACCGGACTGACGTTACGATCGGAGCCGGACAGGTGTCATGATCAGAACCGAACGGATCCAGAGGGTCTCTCTCTCTCTCTCTCTCTCTCTCTCTCTCTCTCTCTCTCTCTCTCTCTCTCTCTCTCTCTCTCTACTGTATTTTGTTCTGATCGGGGGGGGCGAAGGGAGAGGGCGGTCGAGAGGGTTTGGGTATACCCAAAGAAGAGGAAGGAGGGAGATAGAGAGATGCCTGGAAGAGGAGAATGAGGGTTGCTGGGGATCTGACGTTGGCTTCCACGATCACGAGTACGGGTGCTAGGGTTCCGGGAGATGCCGATGATACTGTTCAAAGAGAAAGTCTCACGTAGGGGATTTAAAATTCAACCTTTGAGGTGGAACTTTTGATGGGCAAAAAGTATATATACTTGGGTTTGTAAATCCCTTTTGTTATGAAGTCATGGACTTGTACCATGATTATTGACTAACGCATAACTAAGGAGTCCAAGGTCATATAAAATATTGACTAACACCTGGATCAGAAGTTCACGTTGTGGACTCCGCAACCACTAACGCCTAAATCTACAATACAACAAAGAAGTTCAGAACCACTACTGATATAATCCTAAATACAAGGAACTCTTCACCAAATCCTAATTGACTAACACCCCCTTAGGGGTGGGACTTGGGTGGGTCTGACCCGAACCCGACCTACCCAACCCAAACAATGGGCAAACACGGGCAAAGCTAGTTAAAATCTTTGATGGATTTGGACAAAAAAATATCAATCCGATTTCAATTTGGATGGGTTTGGGTACCGATCTCCCTAACCCGAAGAACCCGATGAAGTAGCACACTAAGGTCGAATGCTTTGGTAGTTTTTTTCTATGGAAATCAAAGACTGTCTGTTTGATGTTGAATGCTAATAATTCATTTGAAATATGTGAGGATATGGGTAACCTGCCCAATCCACCTATTATTTTGCAAATTGGGCAACCCAAGCAACTAGAATGGGCAAGCACGGGTTAAGGTTTGTGCAAGTCGGGTTGCGGTGGGAAATGCTATTTGAACATACGGCCGGACATACAAGCGGACAATTGCCAAACGACAAAGAAAATAAATCATTTCCATCTGTCCTGCATTCTTTAGAGGATCGACTTATTGCATGCAACAAAGAGAACGCATTTCTAATTGGGTAACCTGCCCAATCCATCCATTATTTTGCAAATTAGGCAACCCGAACAACTAGAATGGGCAAGCACGGATTGGGCTTCCACGGATTCCCCAGGTTCCACGAGCTATTTGAACAGACGGCCGGACATACAAGTGGACAATTGCCAGACGACAAAGTAGTTGAAGGCTTTGACTGATAAAGACGGGTAATTAGATCATCTCCATTGCTTTCGATCTGTCCTCCATCCTTACGAGGACTCATTGCATGCAACAAAGATAACGCCTTCCATGAAATGGTTCTTACGGGTGTCGACTTGTAACTCTCGGAGTTGTATAAATTCTAAGCCCCCACCTCCCTCCTCTACTCGTAGCAGCAACGCAATAGTCGTATAGACTTCCTCCCTCTCTTCCCTCCCTCCCTCACGTAGAGCCATGACGAAGCTGCTCGCACTGTCCCTGCTACTCCTCATCACTGTCGCCATGGTGTCGTGTGAGGTGGGCTAGCTCACTTGCTCTCTCTTTACCTACTACTCAAGCTGCGGTCTCCATTGATCATTACTTTCTGATTCTGTAGGTTGCACCTAAGGGGGAAGATGGAGAGATGTATGTCGATCCTAAATTCCCTACTGTCAATCGTCCACCTAATGTGGGTATTATCCAAAGAAAAATAAATTGAATCTATGCTTTCGATCTACACTAGGAATTAACACTATCTTGTTCTGTTTTCTTGTTTTGGATGGCTATAGGGAGGCGTGAGGAGCTACGTGGCTAACTTTGAGGCTTATCTTGGCTTTGTTGTGCTTACCTCTTACGCTATCGCTGTGATGGGTTTCTAATGGTTACCATTGGAAAACTCTTTATAATTAAATAAGTGGAGGGAATCTCGTCCGGGTTTACTTCATCTCAGTACAAGAGTATTGTTTCTATAATGCTAATAAGATACAACATTGTTGTTTACCATGCATGTATATCATTTTGAGTTTTTATATCTTTAATAATTTGCTTCCTCCTTGTGTTTATCACTAAGGAGCTGATAGTAGGTTTGGTTATCAACAACTTGAATCAAGGCCGGTCATGGTATACGTACGATCCATTAATCTATTTTAATCCGTTCAAGAATTAAAAAAATGTTGAGGTCAAGCTGGTTTGGATTTACCACAGCCTAAATAAATCAATATTCATTTGATTTATCCAATAAATAGTAAGCTGGGTTGATGTTTCAGACATCTCGGACAAGGATCAAAAAGCTACTGCAGGTTACACTACACCAAGTTAAGGAATAAACTACATAAATAAACGACGGGTAAATTTTATCTTTTAATAATTGACGATCAATTCATATTTTTTAGCGATAAAAAACAGCAGATATTGAAAATCGACATACTGAAAAACAATGATCATTGCCCGGCCTTTTTCAACAGTATTGGTGTAGTGTTATCTCACTTGTACCGACACAAATTTGGCGACCAAGTCCATGGCTTCCTCAACACGAGATGCATCGCTTCCCTGCAGTTCCATCATTAACTTGTTATTAGTAACAAGAGCCTTTCTGTCCAAGAATATCAAATTTCCGACAATCAACTGAGGTACTAACCTGGCCTCGAGCAAGGCCATTCTTTTCGCCACCGCCCTTTCCTTTGAGAGACTCCATTGCAGCATTCAACTACTCTAACACCGCAAGACTGTCCTTCGATCCATTGTTGGGTACCCCAGCACACACCACGACCTTGTCCGATATCTCATCCGTGTTGAATACCGTCACTGTCAATCTCTGAGGAAATCCAATTGAAAGTGAGCATGAAAGAAAAAAATATATATCCAGTGTTGCTTAGTTTTTTTGTTGTTTTTTGATGGCCCTTTACGGGAGAGTTACTGAACTAGGTGGACCGGGTTGGTTGTCGCGGTCCTAGTCAGACCGAGCGACTCAACCAAGAGGCTTGACAGGGTTGATGGTGAACATGGCCTCATTCTCATGTGCATCCAATAACTGATGGATGCCTTGATGGGTTGCGTCTAATGGTTGGGTACATCTATTATAAATAGATGTGTAGGGGTGGAGTCCCGACACGCACGTCATTAGAGCCACCGTTGTGAATCCAGAGAGATTCAGAAGGACCCATCGAATCTGCGAGAGACAGCAGCGTGTGGAAGATCTTCACCCGGTATTGTGAACGATCTCTCTCACTTTCTTTTTTTTTTTTGAGAACCCCTCCTCAGTGGAGGGAGGGTTTGGCGGACCCCAACCAGAAGTCATTACGAACTAAGAAAGGAAAATGTTACAGAAATTGTTAGCCTCCACCCCTAGCTTATCCCGCCATGGTACAATCCAGGCATTAAAAAGGGAGATGATAGACTGCTCCAACTTGTCCTGCCCTGCGGCCTTGGCATTGAAGACTCGGTTGTTCCGTTCTAGCCAGATGACCCACACAATAGCCATGACCAGAACGTCCCACGGTTTTCGGATCGTCATCGGAATTCGCCTCCGTCTCCAAGATGTCCAAAGGGCCCTGAGTGTCCTCGGGTGGGAAGAGAGCCCCGCTCTACTCTCAAAATGATCCCACAATGGCTTGACAAAAGAGCACCCTAGCAACAAATGCGAGGCTGTCTCCTCCTCCGAACCGCAGAAGGTGCAAGAGGCATCCGACACACGTGGGTGATGCCTTCGCAAAATATTCGACTTGGTGAGAATCTTGTTCCTGGAGGCTAGTAGAGAAAAAATCTGCACCTTAGAGGGAGCCTTCGACTTCCAGATAGCCTTAGAAGGTCCATGGCGTTGGGCCGGAGGAAGAAGGTGGTTGTAGAAGGAGCTGACGGAGAAGACTCCAGAAGACGAGGCACTCCACCGGACCACGTCCCGGGATAACCTGAAGGAGGCCGACCGCAAAATAGGAAGTAGGTCAAGCCACTCCCGTCGACCATCCTGATTCAACGGAGCACCAAGCTTCACCCGCCACATGATGTTTCCCCGTCTCCGACAGGTCTGAGAGCGCACCGAGGCTCCCTTGTTCCTGGCCAGAGAGTAGAGGCCTGGGAAGAGTTGCTCCAGTGGTCTGTTAGAAATCCAAGGATCTTTCCAAAATCGAATGGACCTCCCGTCACCTAGAACAAGCGAAGTAGCCTCTCTATAGAGGTCTCTAACCCGCAAAATGCCCCTCCAGAAGCAAGAGATCTTGCCCGACGATCTACCCCGAGCCTGCAATGGGGAGAACCTCTTAAAATATCTGGCTAGGATGACATCCCTCCAGGATCCTCCAGAATTCTACTGAAGGCGCCACCACCATTTCCCTAGCATGAGACATTGAATCTGCGCAAATCCAGTACTCCCATGCCGCCCATCTTCTTAGGAAGACAAACCTGATCCCACCTCAGCAAATTGTAGCCACCTGCATTCTCCTCCACACCATGCCAGAGGAAGGAGCGCCTAATCTTGTCAATCCTCTCTACCACCCAGGACGGCAGGTAGTAAAAGGACAGGTAGTATGAAGGAATCGAAGATAGTACAGAATTGACCAGCACGAGCCTACCCCCTGAAGAAAGAAACCGACCCTTCCATCCCTCCAATCTCCTCTCGATCTTGAGGATTAGCTGCTCCCAATCCTCCCTCCGTAGCGCTCTATCACTGATAGGCAGCCCCAGATACTTCATCGATAAACTCGCCGCTTTGCAATTCAAAAGCCAGGCCAAACCGCACCCTGCATCCCCCGGCCCGATATAGTACAGACTGGTCTTCTGGAAATTAATCTTCAGGCCCGAGGTCAGCTCCAACCCGTAAAGGAGGACCTTGAGAGAGACCAACTGAAACGGACAGGCAGCTGCGAATAAGAGGGAATCATCTGCATAGTGCAAGTTCGAGGTTGTCCAGCCATGACCGCCAACCCCCCGAACCAAGCCCTCAGCATTCGCCTTCCGGACTGCTGCATCGAAGGCATCGACCACCAGGATGAAGAGGTATGGGGATAGAGGGCATCCCTGCTTCAGGCCCTTATAAACCTTGAAGTCTTTGCCCTGCACCCCGTTAATAAGGCAGGAAAGCTTCGAGGACACCAGGATCTCTCTAATCCAGCCTATCCAACCCTCAGAGAAGCCCTTCGCCTTCAAAAGATCTAGCAAGAAATTCCATTTGATCTGATCGAAAGCTCTCTCAAAATCGATCTTCAGAAGCACTCCTTCTTCTCCAGACTCACGCAGGTGGAAAATCGTCTCATGAGCCGCCGCCACACTATCAAGAATAAGCCTCCCCCTGATGAAAGCGGTCTGGGAAGGAGAGACCAATAAAGAGATGTTGTCCGCGAGCCGATTGGCCAAAACCTTCGTGATGATCTTGTAGAGGCAATTCGACAAGGAAATTGACCTGAAGTCCCGAATGGTCTCTGCAGCAGATTTCTTAGGCAAAAGAATAATCCACGAGTGATTGAGGCAGTGGAGACGCACCTTGCCTGAGAAGAAATCATGAAGTAGCCGGCAAAGATCCTCCTTCAAGATGTCCCAGAATTTCTGAAAAAACTCCATAGGAAACCCATCCGGACCCGGGGCCCCATCACCTTTCGACTGGAACACCGCCTTACGGAACTCATCCGCGGTAAACTCCGCATCCATTCCCGATCCACCTGGAATCCTCGGAAAATCCGCACGGCTCCAGTCATAAGAGAGCCCTGTCGATGGTTCACCCTCCCGGAAGGAGGTCTTGAAGAAGGAAGTAGCTGCACCGAGAATGTCAGACGTGGACGTCAGCTCGCGGCCTTTGTGCCACAAGGAGGCCAAAAAATTCTTCCTTCTCCGAGCATTAGCAACTCTATGGAAGTAGGATGTGTTCGCATCGCCTAACTTCACCCATTGTTCCTTCGAACGCTGCCTCCACATTCCTTCCTCCTTCCGCAAGAGAAGCACGAGCTCCTGGTTCAGCCCATTCAACCTCGCGTTCTCCGGGGTGGTAAGGGTGGCGAATTCCCCTCTGGCCTCTAGCACCTGAATTTCGGCCAAGGTAGAAACTTTCTGGCGCAGAACATTCCCGAAATGCGCCCTGCTCCAGGATTGGAGCTTCTTTTTGACAAATCTGAGTTTCCTTGCCATGTTCAGAGCCGAGTTATCTACAGACCCAGCTTCGCCCCACCACCTGGCAACCAAATCCTCGAATCCCTCCTCCATGGACCACATCGACTCAAACCGAAAAGGTGGCCGGGTTGGAGAGATCGAATCCATAGAGAGAAGGATCGGTGCATGATCAGAAACGCAGGAAGCCAGACCTGCCTGAATCGAGCCCGGAAAACGCAAGTCCCATTCCAACGAGATCAAAAACTGATCCAGCCTAGCCAAAATCGGGTCTTCTCGCTTGTTGCTCCACGTGAAAGTACGTCCGGACATAGGTAGATCAATAAACTCCTGATGCTGGATGAACTGGGAGAAAGCCCTCATCGTCGAAGCATCCCCATCACTGTGCAGCCTCTCCTCTGACCCTTGCGTGACGTTGAAGTCACCTGCGATCACCCAAGGCCCCGAAAAGTTCATCCTGAGCAATGAAAGCTCCGTCCAGAAATCGTCTCCTCTACTATGGTCGGTCGGTCCATAGACGGAGGATAGCATCCACTCCATGCCATCAAGTCTACTCTGGAGGACCAGGGAGAGGGAGAAGACCCCAACGTTGGAGCTCTTCAACAAGAAAAGGTCGTCACTGTACCCTATAAGGATTCCACCCGACGCCCCTGTAGCATCTTTAGCCTCCCACTTCGCAATCTTCCTCGTGCTGAGAGAGCGGAAAAAATGACTCGTCGGGTTCTCGCGTTTCGACTCCTGAATGCAGATAATATCGACATCGTGAATTGAGGCAAAAGAACTAGCCGCCCTCCTCTTCTCCGACTTCCCTAATCCCCTAACATTCCAAGACAAAATCTTCATAGAAACACAAAAAGATCGGCTCCCTAAACTCCTCCAAAAACCACACAGCAACCAGGTCAAGACGAGGCCATCCTCGCTCTCTTCTCCTCCAGAGCCCTGATCGAATCAAGAAAGAAACGAACACTATCCATCTCTGGAGGGGTAATGAAACCACACTTCTTAGCTATATCCAAAATAACATCATCATCCAAAAGAGAGAGGGGGAAGGACACTGAAGGATCAGCCTGATCCAACTCCAAAAGGCGCATCTTGGACCGCATGAGAGCCTGAGCCAGCAGCGGATCATCCGAGGAGCGCTGCAAAATCTGCCGGAAACTCCTCCTTGCCGACTGAAGCTGGGAGGGTCCTGCCATGTCCGCCGCTGCAACTGGCCTCTCCTGGTCGACGCTCCGATCAGCTATGTCCCGCAACATCCCTTCCCCCTGCCCTGTCACAGTGCTCCTGTCGACATCAAGGTTAGTAGCAAGAGATTCTCCCACCATGGGGCTAGCCCTCTCAAAAGGCACATGCTCCACCTGAGGGCCCAAGGGGGACCCCCTCTCCACCGAATCCCCGGGAAAGCCCTCATGCACATCATCAAAGGGATTAACGTGGGGGACCACAAAACCCACGTGCGCAAAATCAACACGAGGGACGCCAACATTCTCCCCCGCTCCAAGATTCAAAACAAAACTTGAATCCCACGAGAATTGCTGGAGAGAAGGTGTACCTAGTTCCGGACTGCCGGTCGCCTGGCTCGGCCCCGGATCCTGAGCTGGAGTAGGGAAACGCGGAGGCCTGACACACGGTTGTCGGAACCGAGTGGGTTGGGGCGAAGCGATAGGCGGACCGAAGCCCGAGGGGATCTCCGGCTCATCGAACTGCATCCTATCGCCGAACGGAGGACCGCCGCCGGTACCATGCTCCAAAGGAGGTAAATGACCCAGGGGGGGGGGGGTGGCAGGGAGGTGCAGTCTCCCAGAACCTGGAAGGTGAGACGAACCCTAAAAATCCCGCAGCCCAGAGAGAATTGCACCGTTGGAGGGATCAATACTGGTTCATAGCAGAGGATCGTGGCCTGACAAAACCGTCTGTGGGAGATAGAGGGAAAGACATTGTGGCACTCCCTGATCTCTCCATAAGGCTCCAGCAGAGTTCGAAGAGATCCTCCCCCCAAGCGTCAAACGGTAGCCCGAAAACAGTGACTCGTACTGCCGTCCGCCTCCGCTGAGCCATTGCTCCAGCCAGCTCGATCCTCCCATGGCCGGAAGGAGACAGAAACTGCCCCGAGGTCGCGAACTCCTCGACCGACCTTAATCTCCAGGAATTGGCGGAAAGGAAACTCGACCAAGAACTCGCCGTTCCCAATTTCCTGCGCCGGTCATTCCCAGGAGCCCTGCCACGCTTGCCTGAGATGGCCGAACAGCTCCGCTGCCGTCACCGATCGTCTGAAGACCCGGCAAACTCCAGATCTGTTCAGCACCTCTAACATCTCCTCCCGTCGCGGATCCCTCGGCAGATCCAACGAGGTACCCGCCCCTGCCGCCGAAGAACCAGTAGATCCGGACGACCGGGCCATCCTGCACCTGTGGGAAGTGTGGCCTACCTTCCCACAGGCGAACACACGGTGGGTTCCGGCAGGCAGCGACGGCGTGATCCCTCTCGCCGCACCTGAAGCAGCGCCGCCTCGGAAGAGCCCCACGAGAGCGCCGAAAAGCCTGATCGGGAGGTCCGCCTGATCTCGTCGCCGGGGATGCCTGGGCTGGACGACGCACCACGTCCGCGAAGGTCACCCTCTGGTGGTGGCTCGACAATGGCTGATGAGAAGAGCCCCCGGGACGCCTATCCCGGGAACGACTCCTCCCCTCCCCCCTTGCCGAAACCCCCCTCCCAAGAGGCGCAGCCCAAGCACCTCGGGAAGGCGAGACGTTGGCTTCCCCAGATCGGCGGCCACCGGATCGCGAAGAAGCCCCCCTGGATCTCGAAGCACCTCGGGATCGCCCTCTACCCATGGATCGCCCTCTACCCATGGATCGCCTCGGATTGAGGAGCTTCGAGCGATCTGCAAAGACGGCGAGAGACGCCAAGATTCGAACGGGTCGTTGGGGGATCTCCCTTGCCGGAGCCCTAGCTCGCCTCGCCGGAGCCCTAGCTCGCCTCGCCGGAGCCCTACCTGTCGGAACCCTCACCTTCCTCGCCGGAGCCCTAGCTCTCCTCCTGACTAGAGATCTCCCTCGCCGGAGCCCTAGCTCTCCTCCTCTGGAGATCTCACCTTCCTCCTTGATCTCTGTCGGGCCGAGATCTGGCAGCGGCTGTCGGAGATCACGTCGCTATGCCGGGGGTTTGTCACAGCAGAACATGATCTGGTCGCGATCGGAGGTAGGAGGCTCGTTCATTGAACCGGAGAGACTGGCTGCAGATGCTGCAGATCTCACTTTCTTACGAAGGTACGTGTTCTCATCCATAACAACGATCTTGGTCTATCGATCGGGGATTTCTTTTGTAGAAAACCCAACAGCTGGTATCAGAGCAAGGTTTAGATCTTGTTCGCCGTTCTTTGGATGACGATCCCTCGTTACTAGTTTGATTCCGGCGAGATCTCGTATCGTCGATGATTTTTATTAAAATTTTCTTGATCAAAGTTTTGTATTTTGATGGTTCCTCCCCGGTTTTTTTGTATCGTCACCGGCCGATCATTGCTTTAGTATCTAATCTCGTCAGAGATCCAAGCATGGCACCCGACCCCACAACCAACCAGCAGCTCCCGACCCCACAACAAACCAGCAGGGCTGGACGGTGGCAGTCGGCATGCGGCACACGTACACCGGCCAGATCTGTGCATGCACAGAAGTGCGCGAGCGCCGGCGACTGCGCATTCGAACACCGGCAGGCAATAGGGGGGCTGCGCCGCTGCGGCACATTCGCTCGCAAGCGGCGACGGGTCGGCACGCACCGGCCGGGTATAGGGGCTCTGGGTGACTTACGGGAGCGGCGGCCTTCGTGCGGTGTCTGCGGCCTGTGCCTACTAGGGGCGGTGGGCGGCGCGTGAGTTGCGGTGGCCAGTGGAGTGAGTAGAGGCGGCGGCGTGTTGCGTGGGTTAGGGTTTCCTGATTCATTGGGGAAGATTAACATAAATCCTGTTTTTTCAGGTTTTGTTTTATTATTGGGTTTCAAAACCTGAAGTATTATCTGTACCCGGGTTTGTTTAGAACTAAACCCAACTGAGAACTGGACCCAACCCGAACCATTGGTTCGAGCTCAGGCCCAGGACCAAATCCCAGGCCGACCTAGACCCAGACCAAGAACCTGGCTCAGTCAGTCCTGATGATATCATCTCCAGTTGTAGCTTCTGGAATGGCGGTGGTGTGGAGACGCACGTTTACTCGGACAATGCAGAAACTTTTCCCTTCGAAATCAGTAACGTACCTCAGCAATATTTGTAGCTACAACAGCTGCTTTCTGGTTATTTTCCTCACCAATCAGTTTTTTTTTCCTTTCTAACTTGATCCTGACGTAAGGGGGATGCATTAGATTGAGATCCATCATATATGAGACATAGGAATGGTCATGAGAAACCTCGGATCATCGCCTTGTTTGGTGTCCCTACTCGAGGACCGTCTGGACCTCCTTTAGAACGTATTAGCTACACATCAGGTTACATCCTACCACGTTGGCTTCTCTTTGGGGCCCCTGGAGGAGCAGACGTATCAACCCGGCGGCGCGAGGCGGCTGATACGATTTGTTGGGGGCTATGGCGGGATCGGAACAAGAGGATTTTCTCAGGTAGAGCGTTATCCGCTGAGCGCACAGCCACCAAGATCAAGTCGATGATTCATCTCCGAGCTTCAAATCTGATTCCGCAGTTGAAGACTGTTCTTCTGGCCCTAACTGAGCCTTGATTGTTCCTTCTTTCCTTCGTCCCCCCCTCCTCTTGTACATTCTATTTTATTTTAATCTACTAGTAGGGGTCTAGGCCCAAAACCCCCTCATTCTAAGGGATTTTTCAAAAAAGAAAAGCTGTTGTATTATTATTAAAGGTTATTTTGATTTTGTCCCCCAAATTTTGCCTTGAATTAGACTTTACTCACAACATTTCATTAATTAGACTTTACCCCCAAACTGACTGTTCCGTCAGCTCACCATCTAAGAGAAAGGTGATCGCTGACGGAAAAGAAATATAGTTTTGCGTGGTGAGCTGACGGAGTAGTTAATTTTGGGGGTAAAGTCAAAATAACCCTATTGTTAACAACTCCTCCCGTGAACCGGGGGTACAGGCTGACGTGGTGAGTAAGCCACCGCACAGCAATCCGACACATGTCAGCCCCCCCCCCCCCCCCCCCCCCCCCCCCCCCCTAAATCACATTGTCCCTCGGATGTTGTTGAGAGTCCAACTACTATCCCTGGGTTGGACGGACAGAAAGATCCATGCGGTGGACCCCACAAGCATCGGATGGCTGTAGGGTGGCTTGTTCACCCCATCAGCCTATACCCCGGGTTCATTGGATTATTCTCCTGGTGCAATTCCACTCACATACTGACATTTAGGGGTGGGTGGGACTTGGGCGGGTCTGACCCGAATCCGACCTGCTCAACCCGAACAATGAACAAACATGGCAAAGCTAGTTAAAACCTTGACGGATTTGAACAAAAAAAAGATCAACTTGATTTCAATTTGAACGGGTTTGGGCACCGATCTGCCCAACCCGGAGAACCCGAGAAAGTGACACACTAAAGTAAAATGTCTTGGTAGATTTTTTTATGGAAATCAAAGATTCTCTATTTGATGTTGAATGCTAATAATTCATTTGAAATATGTGAGGATATGGGTTGGACTTTATGTTTTCATTATGCAATTCAAAGATTTTTTTTATCCAATTCAAAAATATGTTGGGTTTTCTTCTCATATATTTATGTGCACAAGCCGAGCAATCTGAGCAACCCGAGGAATCCGAGCACCTAGAATGGGCAAGTACGGATTGGGCTTCCACGGATTCCGTAGGTTCCAAGGGCAAAACGGGTTAAGATTTGTGCAAGTCGGATTGCGGTGGGAAATGCTATTTGAACAGACGGACGAACATACAAGCAGACAGTTGCCAGATGACAAAGTAGTTGAAGGCTTTGACTGATAAAGATGGGTAATTAAATCATCTCCATTGCTTTCGATCTGTCCTCCATCCTTACGAGGACTCGTTGCATGCAACAAAGAGAACACCTTCCATGAAATGGTTCTTACGGGTGTCTACTTGTAACTCTCGGAGTTGTATAAATTCTAAGCCCCCACCTCCCTCCTCTACTCGTAGCAGCAACTCAAGAGTCGTATAGACCTCCTCCCTCTCTCCCTCCCTCCCTCACGTAGAGCCATGACGGAGCTGCTCACACTGTCCCTGCTACTCCTCATCACTGTCGCCATGGTGTCGTGTGAGGTGGGCTACCTCAATCCCTTGCTCTCTTTTTACCTACTACTCAAGCTGCGGTCTTCATTGATCATTATTTTCTGATTTTGTAGGTTGCACCTAAGGGGGAAGATGGAGAGATGTATGTCGATCCTAATTTCCCTATCGTCAATCGTCCACAACCTAATGTGGGTTTTATCCATGCAGCGCCCATTCCAAAGAAAATAAATTGAATTTATGCTTTCTACACACTAGGAATTAATATTATCTGGTTCTGTTTTCTTGTTTTGGATGGCTGTAGGGAGGCGCAAGGAGCTACGCGGCTAACTTTGAGGCTTATCTTTGCTTTTTTACGTAGATGATATCCTACTCATTGGAAATGATGTTGGAATGTTGTTTATAGTAACGGTGTGGTTGCCCTCTCAATTTAATATGAAAGATCTAGGTGAAGCGAGTTATGTTCTGGGGATCAAGATAACTCGAGATCGTTAGAACAAGATTCTCTCGTTGTCTCAGTCAGCCTACATAGATACTATCTTGATCAGATTCAATATACACAAGTTCAATAAGAGACTAGTTCTATTCAGACAATGAATGAAATTGTCCAATGATAGGGTCCTAAGACTTCTGAGGAGAGGGCAGAAATGTAAAAGATACCTTATGCTTTGGCTGTAAGGAGTCTGATGTATGTCATGCAGTGTACGAAACTAGATATATGATATACAGTACGCATGATGGGTAGGTATCAGTCAAATCCGGGTCCAGGGGTACTAGACTGCTATGAAAAAGTATACTCAAGTATCTCCGTAGGATGAGAGATTATAAGTTAGTTTACTCCTCACAGAAATTGACGTCGATTGAATACACAGATTCGATGGGAATATGGGATTTCTATTCACCTGACCAAGAACGATGATCGTGTTAAATAGGAACCAAGATGGTGCTCAGTTCAGTGATTCAGACACTGGTGCATAAACCGTCTTACTACTATAGATAATCTGTCCTTAATCCTGAGGAACCATGTACACTGAGCCAACCAATTGTGTGGTGCTTTGATGTGCCAACGTGTGTGGACCTACCATAATCCAATATCACGGTACATTAGGTTACCCAGCTGGCGCTAAAGTGGCATACAATCCCTACAGGTTATCCGATATCTAGTGTTGGATGGGTATGTTTTGATAAATCAATCTATTTATTTTTAGGAGATTTAGAGTGAGGGATCTGATATTGTTGACTCTACTTCCTTCAGTGAGCCATGGGTTGCAATGAATCTCAACAGTGGCTGGAGGCTATGAGAGAGGAGTTGCAATCCATGGAGAAGAATCATGTTTGGGATCTCGTTGAGATATCAGAAAATCGGAAGGTAGTGGTGTGCAAGTAGATCTATAAGACCAAGAGAGATGCTGATGGCAAGATCGTGATATTCAAGACCAAACTGGTGGTTAAAGGTTTCAGACATATTGAGAGTATTGACTTTGGCGAGATTTACTCTCCAGTTTCCACCAAGGACTCCTTGAGAGTGAATATGACCATTATAGCCCACCACAACCTGGAATTGTACCAAATGGATGTTAAAACATCATTTCTGAATGGTGATCTAACATAGGATATTTACATTCATAGCCAGAGGGTTTTGTAGTCAGTGGGAGCGAGTAGTTGATTTGCTAGTTAAGGAAATCCATTTATGACCTAAAGCAGCGTTCCAAACAATAGCACTAGAGGTTTGATCAAGTTGTCACGGAGTATGGTTTCCTGGATAATATAGCTGACAGATGCATATATCTGAAATCCATTAGGAGTATGTTTGTCATACTCGTTCTCTATATTGATGGTATTCTCTTGGCGAGCAATGACATTCACATGCTCCATGATGTCAAACACTTATTATCCTAGAAATTCGATATGAAGGACATTGGTCAAGCAGACTATATGCTTATGATCAAGTTTCACAGAGATAGAGCAGCAAAGATTTTGGGACTCTCGTAGATAGCTTATGTTGAGAAGGTATTGAAGAGGTTCAGGATAGATAAGTGTGCTCTAGGTAAGACACCAGTACTAAAGGGAGATGTATTTTTTCAGGATCAGTATCCACAGAATTAAGCTTAGAGGAGCCAGGTAGATGTATATGGGTATGCTTCTATTGTAGGGAGCATCATGTATGCTATGACTTATATTCAACCAGACATCAGTTTTGTTGTTGGGATGTTAGGTCGTTATCTGTAGCATCCGGGTGTAACTCTTATACGTGCAGCTAAGAAAATTCTGAGGTATCTTCAGCGCACCAAAAAGTTCATACTTACCTACAAGCATGGTAGGGAGCTTCAAGTGGTTGATTATATCGACTCAAACTTTGTGGGCTGCAAATATATCCTAAAATCGACTTCGCGATATGTTTTCCTGATGACGGGAGGAGCTGTTTTATGGAATAGCTCCAAGTAGTCAATTGTAACAAACTCCACTATGCATATAGAGTATGTTGCTTGCTATGAAGCACGCTCCTTGACTGAAGAACTTCATTGGAGGTTTAGGCATTGTGGATTCGATCCAAAAGCCTTTGCCAATTTTCTATGACAATGTGGGCTATTTTGTCAGCATGTCAAGAATAAAAAGATTGTTAGACGCAACAGGCACTTGGATATCAAGACATGATTGCCTGTGAGAATGTCAAAGAGGAGGTGGTGGAGGTCCTGCATATTTGCACAGATCTGATAGTTGCAGACCCTTTCATCAAAGAACTTGCACCGTAAGTTTTTCAGAGTCATGTGACCTGTATCGGCTTGATGGACTCCATGTGTCAGTAGTTGAGTCCCTTTGGGTATGTTTTGATCACTGTTATTTCATCTTTAGATAAATAAAGTTTGATGTTATTTTCTTATTTGACAAATGCCAAATGTTAGCAAGATCATTACCTAGAGTAAGATGACTTACTCAAGATACTAAGACTAGATATGCTTTGGCAATATGTCGAAACATCCAGTAAGCCTAGAGTATACGGTACTCAAAAATGACATTGAGACTAGTCTTGCTTAGACAATATGTTAGATAGTCCAATGTGCCTAGAGTAAGATACTTACTCAAGATACTAAGACTAGACATGCTTTGGCAATATGTCGGAATATTCAGTAAGCCTAGAGTATATGGTACTCAAGAGAGACCTGGGCTGGGCATAAATGGGCACCACGTCGGAACGCCTTCATTCTGTTTGTATTGATTAGGTATCAACATGGGCATTAGAATGATATATTTGGACAAGCATGAGGTTGGACATCATGCGCCTGGGCACAAGACCAAGTGATAATATGCTCAGATAACCCATAAATACATGAGAAAACATCAGAGTTGTTTGTTGGAGTTTTTTGTGGGTCTGATAGGTTGACCATGGATATGAACCAACATAGGATATGTTGGAACAATCATGATCACCTGTCAGGGATATTTTGAACAAAGACAAGAATGGTCCCTTAGTATTTTCTTTTAAAATCGATCTGGATCGTGTTTTTCAAAACTGAGTGACTCTCCAAATGTTTCAAAAAAAAAAAGTTTTGCTATTAAATTATATATGTGTATTTGAAACAAGTTCCCACACTTATATAGTGTAAAGGGCCAAGTGGGCGATTGTTAGTTTTTAATGGCCCTTTACGGGAGAGTTACTAAACTAGGTGGACCGGGTTGGTTGTCGTGGTCTTGGTAAGACTGAGCAACTCAACCAAGAGGCTTCATAGGGTTCGTGATGAACCCGGCCTCATTCTTATGTGCACCCAATAACCGATGGATGCCCTGATGGGTTGCGTCTACCGGTTGGGTACATCTATTATAAATAGATGTGCAGGGGTAGAGTCCCCACACGCACGTCATTAGAGCTGCCGTTGTGAATTCAGAGGAATTCAGGAGGACCCATCGAATCCACAGGAGACGGCAGCGTGTGGAAGATCTTCACCTGGTATTGCGAACAATCTCGGTCTATTGATCGGGGTGTTCTTGTGTAGAAACCTCAATATTTTTATCTTTCTCGCTACACCTGTAGAACTGTATCCATGATTTCAAAACTCGATCGCTGGCCGAACCAAATCACCGACCGATACCAATACTTGGCCCGCATCGACCGATATCGAGTCGTATCAGCCAAGTAGTATCAGCTAGGATCAGAAGAAAAAAAAAGTTTGAATTTTCTAAAACCGGTACCGAAACCAAATCGGCCGATATCACAATTGATACCTGGTTTTAAAACCCTAACTTATCTACAAGTATTAACGTATATGATACGAGTGCAGAGAAACAGTGAATCATAACTCAAAAAGAAAGGAAATAGGATTGGACCAGTTTCAGGTTCGGAATTCAGAAGAAAAAAAATCTCAAAAAGGGATTCAACCTCAGCAATATTTGTAGCTACAGCAGCTGCTTTTTGGATATTTTCCTCACCAATCAGTTTTTTTTCCTTTCTAACTTGATCCTGACGTAAGGGGGATGCATTAGATTGAGATCCATCATATATGAGACATAGGAATGGTCATGAGAAACCTCGGATCATCTCCTTGTTCGATGTCCCTACTCGAGGACCGTCTAGACCTTCTTTAGAACGAATTAGCTACGCATCAGATTCCATCCTACCTCGTTGTCTTCTCTTTGGGGACCTTGGAGAAGCAGACGTATCAACCCGGTGGCACGAGGTGGCTAGTACGATCTGCTGAGGGCTATGGCGGGAACGGAACATGAGGATTTTCTCGGGTAGAGCATTATCCGCTGAGTGCACGGCCACCGAGATCAGGTTGATGATTCATATCTGGGCTTCAAATCTGATTCCGCGGTTGAAGATTGTTCTTCTGGCCGTAACTGAGCCTTGATTGTTCCTTCTTTCCTTCTTCCCCCCCTCCTCTTGTACATTCTATTTTATTTTAATATATTAGTAGGGGTCTAGGCCGAAACCCCCCTCATTCTCTAAGGGATTTTTCAAAAAAGAAAAGCTGTTGTATTATTATTAAAGGTTATTTTGACTTTGCCTCCCAAATTTTGCCTTGAATTAGAATTTACCCCCAACATTTCATTAATTAGACTTTACCCCTAAAACTAACTGTTCAGTCAGCTCACCAAAGGGTGTGCTGACGAAAATAAAAACAGTTTAGGGGGGTGAGCTGACGGAGTAGTTAATTTTGTGGGGTAAAGTCTAATTCAAGGGAAAATTGGGGGGGCAAAGTCAAAATAACCCTATTGTTAACAACTCCTCCCGTGAACCGGGGGTACAGGCTGACGTGGTGAGCAAGACACCGCACAGCAATCCAACGCATGTCGGGCCCACCCATGAAATAGATCGTCCCTCCCTCGGATGTCGTTACCTCCAAACTCGAATGGCACGAGAGTCCAACTACTGTCCCTGGGTTGGAGGGACAGAAATATCCATGCGGTGGACCCCATAAGGATCGGATGGCTGCAGGGTGGCTTGCTCACCACATCAGCCTATACCCCGGGTTCACTGGATTATTCTCCTGGTGCAATTCGACTCACATACTGACATTTAGGGGTGGGCATGGGCGGATCTTTGATAATATAGTATTTTCGCTCGATATGTTTACTCTTCTGGTGATATCTTGGCTCCTTATGCGCTCTCTCATTGCCCCCCTTGAGACACTAGAGCACCGTCCGAGAGGTTACAGTAGCAGTCAGGTGTGATTAACCTATTGGCTCTTTACCCGCACATTGAACGAACCGTTTGACAAGTATTGAATGATCATTTATTTGGCTCCAACAGCTGCTGAGCAACGAGCTCCAACAGATGATGTGGGGTCCATATTATCATTTTTAAACTCAAAGCTTTTTTATAATGATTCATCTCATGATAGTGGAGTAAGGTCCAATCATTGCCTGCCACATCTGCTTGCTGGAGCCCGTTGCTCCAACAACTGTTGGAGCCAAGTATTGATCATATTGAATATAATGGATTCAGTGTTGACTCCCGAATATTTATATTTTTAAAAAATATTATAAAAATATTACTCTTCGTCTATATCTGCCGCTGCTATTACAGATTATATCTCCTCAAGCCGGTCAGTCTCGATTAGTAGGCCTGATGTGCATCAAAGCCTCACAATGGCAGACGACTTAAAAGTGAATCGTACTCCAACCAACTGTATGCAATTGTGATATGAGTTGGACCCATCGATCAGGGCCAAGAGAACGAGATCTTGGATCAAGGAGAAGTGCCACCCCCATTGATCTCTCCGACGGACAGAGTGGACAAACCTAATGGGAACAAAAAAACCTTACCCAGCTCATAATGTTGCATAAATTTGCTAATTTGCCAAGGTCATTAAATAGTATTTGTAAATATGAAATTAGTCTATAAAGAAGGAGCACCATTATGGAATAAATTTATATTTTATTGAATAAATTGGTAGGGTCCATGCCAAACCCTCCTCCACTGAAGAGTGATTTCTCAAAAGAAGAAAAAAAATACAGCACCATTATAAAAATATTTTTAAAAATACTTTTGTTTTAGATAAAGAAAAAACCAAATCATTTTTTCTCGAGTTCTTACAGCAGCCAACATGAGCACATTAGAACACATTTTGTCATTTATATCACAGATAAGTATAAAAAAATATTAAAATTATTAGTTGATTATCCCTTGAGAATTCATCTAATTTTGCACTTTGCCTCTCCCTATGAAAAATTTCTGGCGCCGCCACTAGGGGTGGGGCTTGGGCGGGTCTCACCCGAACCCGACCTACTCAACCCGAACAATGGACAAACATGGGCAAAGTTAGTTAAAAACTTGGACGGATTTGGACAAAAAAAAAATCAATCCGATTTCAATTTGGACGGGTCTCACCCAAACCCGACTTGCTCAACCCGAACAATGGACAAACATGGGCAAAGTTAGTTAAAAACTTGGACGGATTTGGAGAAAAAAAAATCAACCCGATTTCAATTTGGACGGGTTTGGACACCGATTTTCCCAACTTGGAGAACCCGAGGAAGTGACACACTAAGGTTGAATGCCTTGGTAGTTTTTTTTATGGAAATCAAAGTATGTCTGTTTGATGTTGAATGCTAAGAATTTATTTGAAATATGTGAGGATATGGGTAGGACTTTATGTTTTCATTATGCAATTCAAAGATTTTTTTTATCCAATTTAAAAATCTGTTGGATTTGTTTTTCTATATATTTATGTGTACAAGCATTTCTAATTGGGTAACATGCCCAATCCATCCATTATTTTGCAAATTGGGCAACCCGAGCAACTAGAATGGACAAGCACGGGTTGGACTTCCACAGATTCCCCTGGTTTCACGAGCAAAACAGGTTAAGGTTTGTGCAAGTCGGGTTGCGGTGGGAAATGCTATTTGAACATACGGCCGGACATACAAGCGGATAGTTGCCAGACGACAAAGTAGTTGAAGGCTTTGACTGCAGATAAAGACGGGTAATTAAATCATCTCCATTGCTTTCGATCTGTCCTCCATCATTACGAGGACTCATTGCATGCAACAAAGAGAACTGGTTCTTACGAGTGTCTACATGTAACTCTCGGGAGTTGTATAAATTCTAAGCCCCCACCTCCCTCCTCTACTCGTAGCAGCAACGCAAGAGTCGTATAGACTGCCTCCCTCTCTCCCTCCCTCCCTCACGTAGAGCCATGACGAAGCTGCTCGCACTGTCCCTGCTACTCCTCATCACTGTCGCCATGGTGTCGTGTGAGGTGGGCTACCTCCCTTGCTCTCTCTTTACCTATTACTCAAGCTGCGGTCTCCATTGATCATTACTTTCTGATTCCGTAGGTTACACCTAAGGGGGAAGATGGAGAGATGTATGTCGATCCTAATTTCCCTACTGTCAATCGTCCACAACCTAATGTGGGTATTATCCATGCATCGCCCATTCCAAAGAAAATAAATTGAATCTATGCTTTCTACACAAGGAATTAACACTATCACGTTCTGTTTTCTTGTTTTGGATGGTTGTAGGGAGGCGCGAGGAGCTACGCGGCTAACTTTGAGACTTATCTTGGCTTTGTTGTGTTTGCCTCTTGCGCTATCACTGTGATGGGTTTCTAATGACCGGTTACCAATGGAAAACTCTATATAATTAAATAAGTGGATGGAATCTCATCCCGATTTACTTCGTCTCAGTACGAGAGTAATGAATATGTAATGCTTATAAGATATAACGTGGTTGTTTACCATGAATTAATGTGTTTTTCTCCTTATACAAGAAGATATTTTAGCTATTCGATCTTGACAGTAGAGAATGCAATAGCCAATATCATGATTTTAACTTCAGTGCTAGAGCGAGACACAATATGTTGCTTCTTAACAAACCATAAGATTAACACTACATCCGACATACGTACGATTACCTAATGGGGACTACGATCCCTCCAAGGTGACCTCGGTTCGCTCTCAGGCCTTGGTCAAGGGGTCGAACCCGATCTGGTGGCATTATTTTAGTGGCCCCTTCCCAACGGAACTCATCCCGCAGAGGAGCTTCTGGACCTTATCCAACCGATTTCTCTTTCGGATGAGCCTGATGTAGGCAAGCTGACGGAGGACCCGGCCCGAATGGTTTAGTCACTGTGAGTGCGGAAAAAGATTCGGGTCGTCTTTATTGCGGATCACACGATATTACAAATTTTTTTGATCAGGAGATTGTGGGAGAGATCCTCTGGAGGGTCCCTTTGATCCGCGTCTCCACGTGGTATTCGTGCGAGAGCTCTGAAGGGGTTGCCCAGGACAGAGGTCTTTACAGGGTGAGGGTTTCTTGAGAGGCTAAGGAATATCGGCCGTTGATTTTGTCCCTTCCGTGCTTCGCGCTTTCTCAGCTAGGGAGGCTTTGGGCTTCGTTCCTCGGTCTCTGTGTCTTCCTCGATCCTTGCTTGACCTCGGCGTCCTTGATCGTCGGTTCGCGGCGTCGATCGTGTTTTTGGCGTCAGCTTTGGCTTTAGCTTTCGGCTTTGGCGTAGCTTTGGCGTGGCTCTGGCGTTTGCTTTGCTTTGGCGCTTGCGCTTGAACGTAGGCGGGTAGAGACTTGCGATGCTTTAGTTCTTCCGGACTTCGCGTGGTATCGGCTAGAACGTACGGTGCTTTGCTCGTGACCGTCGTAGTTGCTTGGCTTTGGCACGTGCGTTGCTTTAGCGCGGGCTTTACCGGTGCGTTTGCTTTGGCTTCTTGCGTCGGCTTTGACTTTAGCTTCGACTCGATCTTCTTCTCGAACGATTGGCGTTACTTCTTCAAGGCTTCTTTATTCTTTCGGCTTCCTCGACGGTTGTGGCGTCGGTCTTGGCTTTTCGGCGGGGGTAGCACCGATGCTCGTGCGACGGTTATAGCGTCGGCTTTCGTTGATGAAAACGGCGGGTGTAGCACCGATCTTCGTGCGACGGTTGTAGCGTCAGCTTTGTTGATGAAGACGGCGGGGGTAGCACCGATCTCCGCACGACAGTTGTAGCGTCAGCTTTGTTGATGAAAACGGCGGGGGTAGCACCGATCTCCGCACGACGGTTGTAGCGTCGGCTTTGTTGGTGAAGACGGCGGGGGTAGCATCGATCTCCGCACGACGGTTGTAGCGTCGCCTTTTGTTGACGAAGACGGCAGGGGTAGCACCGGCTTCAGGCCTTCTTCTCCAAGCTTTCTTCTTCGTGCGAGGAGTCGACACCTTTATTGAAGACGACGGGTGTTGTCGGCTTCGATCTTCTTCTCCGGCCTTTGCTTATGGCTTCTTCGGAGTTGATGAAGATCGTTGGAGAAGTCGGGATGACGACGACTCCGGGTCTTCTTCTCCAAGCTTTCTTCTTCGTGCGAGGAGTCGAAGCTTTGACCTTCGAGTGCAAGGTCTTCACGTTGATGAGGACTTGAAGGGCCAAGGATTCCCGTAGGACGTGCTTGTCGTGCCTCGTGAAGCCTTCGGTCGTCGAGCGTTGGAGCTTCTCTTGCGAAGCTCTTTCGTCTTCGGCCTTTCGGACCTGGTGTGCCTTCCCCCACCCCCTCTATTTATAGGCAAAGGGGGGCGGTTGGGGGAGATAAATCTGAAATCTTTTTGTTTCATCCGATATCTCCCCCCATAACCATCAAGATATTGTTCCTTTATCCAAGGAAACAAACCCGATCCCCTCCTTTTTAGTTGGGGTGGTTACGGGCCAGATGTGACTCGATCTTTTAAAGATTGAGTTGTTATTTTTGTTGCACTTTTGGATCGGATGGCGACACAACGTCATCTTGTCCGTTGGATCGAGGGGTCGTCGTGGATCTACGGCTGCGTAGACGTCCACGCCACCTCCCCCCGCATCGAGGCGGTTTTGATTTCTTTTTCTTTTTCTTTTCTTTTCTTTTTCTTTTCTTTTTCTTTTTCTTTTCTTTTTTTTTTATTTATGGCCGGCCCTACCTCTTCATGAGGAGGGGGGCACGGTTTTCAATAGGGGGGGGTGGTGGGCCCCCCTCTTTGTGTTCGAGTCGCGGGTCCGGTGGGACCCGTTTGCTTCGAGTTGGGCCATGGCGCGCGGATTGAGTTTGCATGCGGGCCGAGTGTGCATGCGGGCCATTTGTGTGCGGGCCCAATTTCGCATGTGGGCCGTTGTGTATGGGTCGAGTTGCGCATGTGGGCCGTTGTGTGTGGGCCAGATTTCTGTATATGGGCCGCTGTGTGCGGGCCCAAGTTGTATGTGCAAGTCGGGTTCGACCCGAAGACCGTTGGGTGCGGGCCTATTTTTCGTGTACAAATCGGGTTCAACCCGTGGGTTAATTTCGATGCCCACAAGTGCCCCCTCAAGTTCGAGTGCGCCCGCGGGAAACGCGTAGCGCTTGGACTTGAGTCGCCTATTCGTGTGGGATTAGGTCTTTAAAAGGACCCCTGTTTTTTGTTTCTCTTCATTATCAGCGATTCCCGGCGGCTTGGAGACGAAAGCTCTGCTAGGGTTTCTTTCTTCGCGACGATGCCGCGGAAGATGAAGGTGGTGACGCCATGGGGCTCGCGGAGGAGAGGGGATCGCCGGATTGCGGAGGGCGGAGCATCGCAAGCGAGGTGGTTCTCCTCCTCCTCCTTCTTCTTCTTCTTCTTCTTCTTCGCATGGCATGGCAACGGAGTTCCGGGCAGCGGTGGCCGGAGACGGGCTTGGCCGGGGGCTACGGGGTGCGGCTGGCATGCGAGTCGGAGACGGGGCGCGACCGGGGGCTGCAGGGTGCGGCCGGCGCGCTAGCTGGAGGAGGGGCGCGGCCGGGGGCTGCATGGTGCGGCCGGCGCGCGGTGGGCGCAGCGTGCGGGGCGCGACCGGAGGCGGGCCGGGGCTGCGGCGGGCGCAGCGCGTGGAGCGCGGCCGGAGGCGGGCTCGGCCGGGGGCTGTGGGCCGGAGGCGGAGGCGGAGGCGGAGTCGGTCGGTGCAACAGCGGCACGGGCGCGGGGGCCGGCCGAGACCAACAGCACCCCCCCCCCCTTTACGTGTTTAAATAGGAGGGGGGTCGTGGTTTTTTTTGCCATGACCCCCCTCTTTTTTACCTTTATCTGCTCGAAGGACGGAAGCACCCCACCCCCCGCATGTTTTGATAGGAGAGAGAGAGGGGGGGTTGCAGCTTTTTGCCGTGACCCCCCTCCTTTTTATCTTTATTTGCTCGAAGGACGGCAGCACCCCACCCCCCGAATGTTTTGATAGGAGAGAGAGAGAGAGGGGGTTGCGGCTTTTTGCCGTGACCCCCCTCCTTTTTATCTTTATTTGCTCGAAGGACGGCAGCACCCCCCCCCCCCCGCATGTTTTGATAGGAGAGAGAGAGAGGGGGTCGCGGCTTTTTGCCGTGACCCCCCCTCCTTTTTATCTTTATTTGTTCGAATGACGGGGCGCCCCTTTTGCTTAGGCCTCCCCCCCGATTTCTTTGTTTCTGTATTCAGAAACTATCTGACTTAGGCTTTGTCTTCTTTCTTTTTCAGGTCTCGTCGTTACAAGAGCTTTCCAAGTTCCGGCTGGATTGTCGATGCGGTCTCTCACGGGAGTACGCATCTTTGCTTCCCTTTCGCGTAAGTCTTCCACCACCGTGCTTCGAGACAGGAGACCGGACTGTCAGTACTTCAGCTTTTGACGCATGAGCGAGTTTGCGAGGACGGCGTGACCGACGGTTCTTGTCGAGTGTTAAAACTTGGCGAGCGTATCCTTACTGACGAAGGATCTTCTCGGTAAATCATCCGGCCTAGTTTGGGGCTGCCGTTCCACCATACTGGCGAGGAGTCGGTTCCGGTCCCTGTTGTTGCTTTGACGATATGCTCCCGCCGTACGCGATGGGGTGTGGGGATTCAACCGCGTGGAGATGTCACGTATCTGGGAGGTTTCCGGGACTGGATGAGAGAGCTATCCGGCGCGTTGGAGGCAGAGCCAGGGATGGAGCGTCTGGCGAGGTTACTGGAGCCGGCTTGTTGGGAGTACAGCCGTCCGGACGGTATGTACCGGGCTCTGTGTGAGCAGTGGTGCCCTGAGACCAACACCTTCTTGACCGGAGCTGGTGAAATCGGGATCACCCTTCGTGACGTGCATGTCATCTCTGGGTGTCCAGAAGTTCGGAGTTACTATCAGGAGGAGGTTCCTTCTCTGGAGGTCTTGACGAACCCCGACGAGTCTCCTAGCTTCTGCCTTTTGCTTTTCAAGGCATATGCTATTATAGCGGCGCGCGAGCGGTCAGACCGGGTACTCCACTCGGATTGGGTGGATTTCTGGTTTCGAGGAGAGTATCGTCACGCTCCCCCTTCGAGTCACCCGATGTGGAGATATGCATCGTCAAAGAGGCCGGCGCCTGGCACTTTCCGGCGACCGATTGAATCTCTGAAGAAAGAATGGTGCTCCATGGCCAGGGCGCAACGTCCTTGGGAAATTTTGGGACTTGAGGAATGCAGCGATGCCTGGCGTGCTACTTACTGGTCAGCGGGGTTGGTACTTTTCCTTTGCCGCTTTGCTTTACCCTGGGAAGGGGATGTGATACGTCTTGGGACCTTCCTTGCAGCTGCTCGGATGGTAAATGGAGACTTTCTTAACCTGGCGCCGGCGATCCTCTGCTCGTTGTACGGAGGGCTTAGTGGAACCTACTGGAGTTTATCGAGTGCGGGTAATGCAAGAGGGGAAGTAGGCAGAGCCAGCTCCTTTTGCCCCCTGCATTACCTCTATGGCTAGATTGGGCTTCACTTTCCGAAGGGGATCTTTGCGGCGCATGGACCTTCGACCTCGGTGCCCTTTCTTCCTTGTGTGGGAGGTGTGATGATCGCTTATTACATATGGGAGCGTCCGAAGCCTAGTGCCCGAGAGTGTTTGAGACGTATGGGCCCTTCTGACTTTGAATTTGTATCGGAGAATGCACTTGCACCTTCTACAAGATCCTTGGTATGTGATGTGGAGGAAATGCTCGAGCACTTGTACTGGAGCATGGTGAGTTGCAGGCCCGGGTATCTCGTTTGGCGTCGTGAGGATGTAGTGGAGGTGGCACGGTACTCTCCCCACCGGTTTGCTCGACAGCAGGGTTTTCGTCAGGAGTTGCCTGGGACTCCTTTGCGTATGAAGTCACGTTACACCCCGTAGGAAGCGTATCGCCTCTGGGGAGCGCTTTATGACAGATTTACTAGGTGTATTTTCTCGCCGGGGATCAAGTCGGGCGGAAAGGATGCTGCAACTCCTGAGTATCACCGCTGGGTCAACGTGTCAGTGCTCCCCCTCCTGGCTAGCCTTCCGCTGGACGTTCTTGCTAGCAGCGAGCGGGCTGACTTTTCTTTTGACTCTTTGGCGGGGGTCAGAGGATCGCCGTCTTTGGTCCAAGGAGCGACGATCGGAGAGATCTCGTGGCCATCGAGAGAGTACTTCCCAGGCTTCACTTTTTGTACAAGAAGTTAAAATGGCTCCGTCCTCCAAGGTTCAGAGTCTCCCTGAGACTCAAGCTTCTTGGAGTGGGTGTGCTTCTCCCAAGAGGAGAAAGTTGGATCTCTTGTGTGAGGCAGCTTTGGTTGGTGCTGGCGAGGCAGAGCCAGCTCGAGAGGGAGAGCCAGGGCTTTTTGCCGATAAAGTAATCCCTCTTTCTGGGGTAGCTTCATCGGATGCTGGAGGTATATCTTGTTTCTAGTTTCTTATGAATTTCTGTGCTTGTACTCTTATTTTGTTGGCTGAGTTGTTCAGCTCTCATTTTGACAGGGTCTGCTGGACCGGACTGCGAGTCTGCCCCGAAGGGGGTTGGGCAGGAGTGCTCTCCCATCAGAGCAACGTTGATTGGAGGTAGCGGGCTGGATGTTCCCTGGGATAGCTTGGAGCTTTTGGGAGCGTGTGGAGCAGATTTTGCTGGCAGTGCTGTCAACCTGGACGATATCGATATGGAGCAGTTGGGCTTTAGGGAGGAGGATGAGGTCTCCAGTGTAGGGAGAGAAACGACTCCTCTAGTTAGGTCCGGTACTCCGGCGGAGACTACTTCCGCAGCCGTTTTGTCGGAAGGTTTGCCCGTGTCTCCTCCTTCGGCTCCGGTGGTTCCGCTGACTGTTATCACGGCGATGGTCCAGGAGGCGGTTCCTTCACTTGAGCCTTCAGGACCGGAGCCCACCTTGCCTGTGCACTTAGAGACCGACAGGAAAAAGTGCAGTTCGCGAGACCTTCTCTCTGTGCTTCTTTTGGAGAGCTGTCGGAAGTATATCCAGACGACGCTCGCACCCTTCCAGGAAGAGGGCTTTGACGCTTTGAGCAGCTGGTGGGTCCTCGAGGGGCCTGAGTTTTGCAGGAACCTGGCGGCCTTCCAGGTAGATGGCTCTTTGTTTGAGGCACAGATGCGTGCTCTCTTGGCGGATAGTGAAGCTCATTGCCTGAAACGGGCTTCGATGGAAGATGACCTTCCCCTGATACTAGCAAAGGCCGAGGACGAGGAGCGTCGACTGGAGGCGCAGCATGCACTTGCCACTGCGAGCCTTGTTCGGGCGCGGAAGAAGCTAGAGGCTGCTCGCGCATCTTTCAAGAAAGCTGAGACGATCGAAAAGTCTTCTGGAGCAGACCTGGCAAAGCAGCGTATCGAGCTGGCGACGCATCGGGAGCGGGTAGCTTCTCGGTCTTCAGAGTTGCAGCGCATGGAGGTTACTGGCGGCGAGCTACTCCAACGTCTCAAAGAATTTAATTCGCTTTACTAGCAATGTCGCATTTCCTTTTCTTTCTTGTCATTTCTGCTGAACAGACTTGTAGTTCTGCTTTTCTTTATCTGGTGATAACTTAATATCATGCATTTTTTTTTTTTTTTGGATTTGTCTTCTGGAATGGCAGAGTTTGGTTGTGTTTTTCTTTTGTTTGGACTGAACCTTTACAGGCTGCCTACGTACCCTACTGAGAGGGATCAAGTCACACGTAGTTCCTTTTTTTTTTTTTTTTTGCAAGGAGTGTAACCCTACTTTTAGGCATAGTACCTTTTGAGGTACTTGCCATTGATAGGGCCGAGTGTAAGCCCTTCTGGCGTGGTGAGAAGATATGCGCCATTGAAGTAGACCTCTTTGACAGCGTGCGGTCCATCCCACTTGGCGTTGAACTTCTTTCCTCCTCGATGTGAAAGGATGATGGGGCGTTTGACCGCGAGCACCAATTCTCCTTTTTGGAAGGATCGAGGGCGAATCCTTTTGTTGAAGGCTCGGGTCAGCCTGGCTTGGTAGCATTCCAGGCGTTGCTGGGCTTCGAGGCGCTTTTCATCCAGGGCTTCCAATTCTGCTAGGCGAAGTTGAGCGTTGTCACCGTTGACGAGGCCTTCCTGGACGGCTATCCTGAGTGACGGGATCTGGAGTTCAAGTGGGAGGACAGCTTCTACTCCGTATACCAGCGAGTACGGAGTCGCCTGTGTTGGCGTGCGAAAAGAGGTGCGATATGCCCATAGCGCTTCACCCATGCGTTCATGCCAATCTTTCTTTGACTTTGAGACGACTTTCTCCAAAAGTTTGCAGAGTGTTTTGTTGAAAGCTTCAGCTAGGCCGTTGGCAGAGGCGTTGTACATGGTTGAACACCTTTGCTTGATATCGAACTTGGCGCAAAATTGGCTGACAGCGGCGTTCTTGAATTGCTTCCCGTTGTCTGTAACGATATAGCGAGGGATGTCGTACCGGAAGATGATTTCGTTCTGGATGAAGTTGATGACAGAGTGTCTGGTAACTTCTCGCAATGGTACTGCCTCAGCCCACTTGGAGAAGTAATCTGTTGCCGCCAGGATATAAAGATGCTGCTTGGATGACTTGGGTAGCGGACCGACAATATCGAGTCCCCATCCATCGAAGGGCCATGATGCGATGGTTGGATGCAAAGGTTCCGGAGGCTGACGGATGTAGTCGCCATGCAGCTGGCAAGTGTGGCATCTTTTTGCAAACTCGAGGGAGTCCTTGATCATAGTGGGCCAGTAGTACCCCATCCGCCTGATGCGGGAGTGCAGCTTTGGACCGGACTGATGTGAGCCACAGATCCCGGCATGGACTTCTTCTAGTGCTGTTTCCGCTTCTTCTTTTGCAAGACACCTCAGGAGCGCACCATCGTAGCTTCGATGGTACAACTCGTTGTTGAAGTGGAAGGATTTCAGAGATCACCGGCGAATATCGACCTTACGCTTCGGATCTTTAGGGAGCTTCCCGTGGACAAGAAAGTCTATGAATGGTTGTCTCCAGTCTAGCTCGTCGGTCACGAAAACGTGTACTGTATTGACTTGGTCCGGGATTCCCATAGGGAGGTCCTCCTCGGTGATCACCATCCTCTTACAGATAGGGATGATGAGTTGGTTTTTTTCTGGGAACGGAAGTATAGCCGCTAAATTTTCAAGCGCATCAGCCTGCTGATTAAGGTTTCTGGGAACATGCTGGATTGAAGCATCTTTGAGTGTACCAAGGAGTTTCAGAGCTCGTAGGTGCAATGGCACGAGATCTTCTTTGTTAACCTCGTATGCTCCCAATATTTGCTGAATGACGAGCTGAGAGTCGCCGAAAATTTTGAGCCCTTGAAGTTTCATATCATTGGCGAGTTCGAGGCCAATGATCAAAGCTTGATATTCCGCCCTGTTGTTGGAGCATGGCTCTGATAGTAGAAATGAGAAGGGAAGTACTTCGTCGTTTGGTGTGACGAAGATAACTCCTGCTCCTGCTACGTCTTGCCTGGCCGTACCGTCAAAGAATATTTTCCAAGAAGGGGCGATGTCGATGCAGAATACTTCTTCGTCTGGGAGATCTTCTGATAGTTCCCATTCTGCTGGAAGGGGGTATTCTGCTAGGAAGTCTGCGAGAGCTTGACCTTTGACCGCTTTACGAGGGACAAAGGTGATGTCAAACTCAAAGAGGAGCAAAGCCCACTTGGCCAGACGTCCGAAGAGCACTGGTCTTGACATGATGTACTTGAGCGGGTCGGCTTTTGAGATGAGCCTGATGGCGTGAGCTAACATATAGTGTCGCAGCTTTTTTGTAGCGAAGATGAGTGCCAGACTGACCTTCTCAATCGGGGAGTAGTTTAGCTCCGCGCCGATGAGAGTGCGGCTCAAATAGTAGCATGTTGTTTCCTTGCCTAGCTCGTTGTCTTGAGCCAGGAGTGCCCCCAAGGACTGCTCCTGGGTGCTGATGTAAAGGACCAATGGCTTCCCTTGAACTGGTGCTGTCAGAACCGGGGGCTTGAGTAAGTAATCCCTGATGTTTTGGAAGGCTTCCTGACAAGCTTCATCCCACTTGAATGCTGCTCCTTTCTTCATGAGGCGACTGAAGGGCCTGCATTTTCCAGCTAAGATGGCGATAAACCTTCTGATGTATGCTAGATGGCCCTGGAGACCTCGGAGGTCTCGCACGGTTTTCGGGATTGGCATATTGAGAATAGCATCTATCTTGGTTTGATCTATCTCGATGCCTCGATGGCGTACGACAAAGCCGAGAAACTTTCCCGAGGAGACCCCAAATGCGCATTTAAGCAGGTTCATGCGAAGCTGGTACCTTCGAAGTCGGTTGAAGATTAGCTCGAGGTCTTGAAGATGTGTTGACTTTTGTCTTGATTTTACCACGAGGTCGTCGACGTAGCATTCTACATTCTGATGAAGGATATCGTCGAAAATTTTTTGCATGGCTCGTTGGTAAGTGGCTCCTGCATTTTTCAAGCCGAAAGGCATGACTTTGTAGCAGTAGATCCCTTTTGGCGTGCGGAATGCCGTAAGCTCTTCGTCTTTGGGCGTCATCCGGATCTGGTTGTAGCCCGAGGATCCATCCATGAAGATTAGTGCTTCATGGCCTGTTATCGCATCCACCATTAGTTCTGTGATTGGCAGTGGGAAGTCATCTTTGGGGCATGCATTGTTTAAGTCCCTGAAGTCCACGCATACTCTGATCTGGCCGTTCTTCTTCTTGACTGGGACCACGCTGGAGATCCACATTGGATACTTAACTTCTCGGATAAAGCCGGCTTCAATGAGCTTGTTGACTTCGCCCTCTATTTGCGGTACTAGTTCCGGCCGGTAGCGTCTTTGTCCTTGCTTGATGGCGCTAGCTCCATGTTTGACAGCAAGCTGGTGTACTGCAATCTTGGGGTCAAGTCCCGGCATTTCCTTGTAGGACCATGCGAAGACATCTCTGTATTCTTGGAGTAGCTTGATGTATGTGGCCTCCTCTTCGGGAGTCAGGAGTGCACTTACAAATGTGGGTCGAGGATCCTCCTGTGTCCCCAAGTTGATTTCTTTCAGATCGTCGACGGTAGATTGCCCCCCTTCTTCGAGGACGGGCGGTGCATCAGGCAACTCGTCGTCCGACGTAGAAGTGTCGTCGACCGAGAAATCCACAATTGTGATATGAGTAAGAGAGACCAGAACGATATCAGGAATATCGGCAGTTTGAAAGAATGACATGGGTGGGTGGGTGGGAATGATTTTTCTCACCTCAGTGGGTGGCTTTCCCAAACGGTCGAATACTGACCTTCACTTTGCTTGTCCGATTGGCCCAAGTCTTTTGAATACTGATATGGGGTTTTGACTTGCCTGGTTTTTGATGCTCTTCTTTTGCTTTTGAGGTATGGTCCGACGCCGAGCTCGATATCGCCTTCTTTTGGCGCCCTTTGTAGCGGGATGAATGATATTGGTGGAGCGTGCATCGGAGGCTGACGATCCCTCTTCTGCTTCATCTACCAACTTTACCTCAATATAGTTAGAGGTGAAGGTCTTCTCTCCTGTTATCTTGATGACCATCGGGGTTTGACGAGAGCCGATGCCTCACCGATTTGGTGGGATCTGCTCGCCACCCTGGAGTAAATGGGCTTGAGTCTTAGTCATCCCGTGTGGTATTGGAGCTGGCAGGAGCGTACTCATATGTGCAGCACTGTCTTTGTCGTAGCCAGCTTTGAAGAGCAGCTTGGCGGCATTTTGCCCCCAGCTTCCTTTTGGCTTGAATGTGAGTTGGATGGATTCGAAGGAATTGATGGGTTTTGGCGGACTTGAAGCTTGCCCCAGGCTGGGTAGTGGCAGTGTCATCTCTTGCAGAGTGATGACATTAGCTTCTGATAGTGGCTGGACCATCCCTTTTGGCGAGGCAAAAGGTGGTGGTTCATCTTTGCGAAGCTACTGAGGCGTGAGGCGTAAGACTGTCGTAGCTTGGACAGGTAATGGAGTATGCTTCATGGATCTGGGCTTGGAGCTGATGCGCATTCTTCGTCTTGGTGCTAGCACTTTTTTGACTTCGTGTATCGCCTTAGATGGTGGTACTGGATTTGGAGTTGGCAGAGCTTCATCCTGCTCCATCCTTTTAGCTTTCTGAGTTCGAGGAGTTTTAGCTGGAAGGACTTCTGCAATAAGGTCGTTTGCTTGGTAAAACTTGGCATCAGCGAGGTGCGCTTCAGCCTCATTGAATGGCTTGTCGTCTGCAACAATGCACTTTTCCAGACCTTCCTTGTAGTACTTGAGGCATTGGTGCCAGGTAGACACTATGACACCGTTTTCGTGCAGCCACGGTCTTCCTAGCAAAAGGTGATATGATGTTTGACAGTTAATGACGTGGAAAAGAACCATCGTGTCAAGCTGACTGATGGAGAGTTTTAGACGAATGATCCCTATGGTGGACTGTCCTCCTTGGTTGAACCCTTGAATGACCAGCTGGCTTTGCGAGAGCTGATCGGTGGTGATGCCGAGCTGGCACATTGTTTGGATAGGCATGATGTTGACGGCGGAGCCGCAGTCCAACAGGATTTGATTTACCGGCTTCTTGTTGATGTATCCCGAGACATAGATAGGTCGATTGTGCAGTCGTGCTCCGAGCTGCAGATCTTCGTCCGAGAAAGTTATTGTTGCGTTACATGAGACAATAGTTTTGTCCTTCTCGGCGTTTTTCTTCTTTCTTTTGTAGCTGTCTGGGTCTGTCAAAGACTCGGCCATTGCTAGGCGAGCTTTCTCTGGGAGGTGTAGTGCTTCTATGAGTGTCAAGTGCAGGATTGCCTCATCGTAAGCAGCAGTACTGTTTTTGTCGGAATCATCCTCCTCGTTGTCGGTGTTGCTTTCTTTGGAAGGCTTGATCCTATCTTCTTCTTCCGGCGCCACGTGAATTTCAACCATGCAACAGGAGGCTTCGTGCTGCTGATTAGCTGGGAGGAAGTAATCGGGGAAGAACTCTTGCAACGTTGTTAGTTCTGGAGGGTTTTGCAGGAGGAGATCATTAAGATCTGCTGGTGGTACTTTGAACGCCTTCCTTCCTGGAGCTTTGCTTTTCTTTTTGTAAGTTCTTCGTTCGGAAGCTTTCTTGTTATCCGATCGAGCTTGTGACCTCTTGGCATCCATGGCCTTCGTCTGCGAGGCAATATGACCCATGCATCTTTATCAGTGGATTCTTCGTTACCAAGGTGAAGGCCTGGAGTGGCAGCTGTAGTTTCTTCATGGGTCGGGGAGATCTGCTCCTCTGGGGACCTTGGTGGTTCGCCTTCTGACTCCCAGCCGGTGGGCTTGATTTCTTCTATTGAGACAGGCGAAGGTCTGGAATAGAGGACATAGTAGTCGAATTTACCTGAGGGCTGGCCTAACAGACCGACCTCCGGGTCTCCTTGCTCGTACCTTGTCTGGAGATTTGTGGGTTCTCCATGAGTCGGGGAGCCTTGCTCCTCTGGGGACCTTGGTGGTTCTCCTTCTGACTCCCAGCCGGTGGGCTTGATTTCTTTTATTGAGACAGGCGAAGGTCTAGAATAGAGGACGTAGTAGTCGAATTTACCTGAGGGCTGGCCTAACAGACCGACCTCCGGGTCTCCTTGCTCGTACCTTGTCTGGATATTCCGTTGTGACATAGCTTTGTTTGAGAGAGACGTCGATGTAGGCGACGGTTGCCCCCAGGGCAGTGACGTTTCTTCCTCAGCGAGCTTAGGAGCGTACTGCTATCATCTTGAGACTTTCCGTCGTGGAGCTAACTTCGCAATTGGCCTTTGGCGATTGATGCGCAACTTGGGCCTTCTCTGGTGGGTAGCAACGAGTACTGGTTGAAACGAACCGAAGGTGATGGACGTCATGTTTGCCATTGCAACGTTGCTGGAGTCGATCTCAATTTTTCCTTGCTTTGCGAGCGCCATGATCTTTTCTTTGAAGACGAAACATTTCTCAATAGGGTGGCTAACCAGTCGATGGTATTTGCAGAAGAGCGGATCATTGACACGATGCATCTGTTCGGGCCTTTTTGAAGGAGGAAGCTCGATCATCTTTTCTTGTAGCAGTTGATCGAACATGGAGGAGACTTCCGAGTCTGGAAAGGGATACTCTTTGGCCTCGAGTTCTACTAGAGTCATCTTCGACTGTCTTTGGGGTGGAGGCGGTGGTATGGCAGCTCCCTTTTCTTGATCCGACTTACCGCTGATTTTGAGTGGCTTGGAGGCCGAGGCGATGTCGGCGACGTTAACTTGCTTAGCATTTGGGTGCCGATGGTTTGTCTTTCCTTTCCACCTTCAGGAAGTCTTTGGTCTTTGAGTCCCCGTGATTTGCTAAGCTGAGCTCCATGTCGTGGGCTCGAGTTGCGAGTTCTTCGAAGGACCGAGGCTTGATACCCTTGAGGATGTAGAGTAAGCCCCAGTGCATGCCTTGAGTGCACATCTCAATAGCCGAGTCTTCCGACAAACGATCTCGTGAATTCAGGGCGAGATTCCTCCATCGATCGATGTAGTCGATTACTGATTCGTCCTTCCTTTGCTTGACGGCAGTAAGCTCGGTCATGCTAACGATGCGCCGAGTGCTGTAGAAGCGGTTGATGAATTCCCTCTCCATCTGATCCCAGCTGTCAATGGATCCTGGAGGAAGATCAACATACCAGTCAAAAGCATTACCTTTGAGTGTGCGAACGAACTGCTTCACCATCTCATCGCCGTATGTGCCGGCGTTGTTGCAAGTTTCGACGAAGTGGGCAATGTGTTGCCTTGGGTTCCCCTTTTCGTCGAAGTATTGAAAAAAAGTTTAGGGGGGTGAGCTGATGGAGTAGTTAGTTTTGGGGGGTAAAGTCTAATTAATGAAGTTATGGGGGGTAAAGTCTAATTCAAGGGAAAATTGGGGGGGGGGGGGGGGGAAGTCAAAATAACCCTATTGTTAACAACTCCTCCCGTAAACTGGGGGTACAGGCTGACGTGGTGAGCAAGTCACCGCACAGCAATCCAACGCATGTCGGGCCCACCCATGAAACAGATCGTCCCTCCCTCGGATGCTGTTACCTCCAAACTCGAATGGCACGAGAGTCCAACTACTGTCCCTGGGTTGGAGGGACAGAAATATCCATGCGGTGGACCCCACAAGGATTGGATGGCTGCAGGGTGGCTTGCTCACCACATCAGCCTATACCCTGGGTTCACTGGATTATTCTCCTTGTGCAATTCCACTCACATACTGACATTTAGGGGTGGGCATGGGCGGATCTTGGATAATATAGTTTTTTCGCTCGATATGTTTACTCTTCTGGTGATATCTTGGCTCCATATGCGCTCTCTCATTGCCCCCCTTGAGACAGTAGACCACCCTCTAAGAGGTTACAGTAGCAGTCAGGTGTAATTAACATATTGGCTCTTTACCCGCACATTGAATGAATCGTTTGACAAGTATTGAATGATCATTTATTTGGCTCCAACAGCTGCTGAGCAACGAACTCCAACAGATGATGTGGGGTCTAGATTATCATTTTAAACTCAAAGCTTTTTTATAATGATTCATCTCATGATAGTGGAGTAAGGTCCAATCATTGCCTGCCACATCTGCTGGTGGGAGCCCGTTGCTCCAACAACTGTTGGAGCCAAGTATTGATCATATTGAATATAATGGACCCACGAAAATGACTGTGGGACCCGCAGCCCTACTTGGGACCCATGGAGACGATAGTAGGACCCGCAGTCCTGGGACCACAAAGATGACTGTGGGACCCACAACCCTGCTTGGGGCCCATGGAGAGTCTGTGGGACCTATAGCCCAGCATGGAGCCACGGAGATGACTGTGGGACCCGCAGCCTAGCCTGGGACCCACGGAGATGACTGTGGGACCCGTAGCACTGCTTGGGGCCCACGAATCCAAAAGTGGGACCTGGTGAATCCCCTCCCGGGTATTTACCAAAACCCCTGATATATTGGGGAATATTCTAAGAATATCCCCCCTAAACCAAATCTCTATAAATAGCCAACCTGTAAAATATTTGGAAAAGAAAAAATCCAGACCAGAATCCCACTTCCTGTTTTCTAGAGCTCTTCGAGTTTTATGGTTTTCTGACTCCCTATCCACCCTCTATCATCACGCAAGAAGCACTCATAGGCCTGTCGAGAGTAGTTCTACTTCATTCAGAGATAGTAGATTCAAAGGTTGTGTCTTACCACATGGAGACGTAGGCTTCAGTCGAATTTTATCACCACATCCAATATCAACTCTCTCTACTCTACAGTGCTTGTGTGACAGCCTAGCAAATCATAGCTCAGTGCTTCAAAGCATGCCACAACCTGAAAGGGTCAAATCTTTACTCGATTGTTGGAGGAATATCACATACGATGACCAAAATCCTCCCCCACAGAAGCAAAAAAACAGACGGGTAAGAGTATCAATTCTCTTCGATCGAATCAAGGAGGCGAATATCTATCAGATGAACTTATTGGATACCTACGTGAGCATAGGATCATATCTCAGTTGACTGCACCAGGGACACCACAACAAAATGACATGTCTAAGAGGAGAAATCGAACTTTATTAGACATAGTTCCGACTATGATGAGTTATACATCGTTGCCACCTAGATTTTAGGGATATGCCCTAGAGACGATAGCATATACCTCAAAGTCAGTACCCCTGACTCCTTGGAAGTTATGGTTGAAGCGAAAGCCAAACCTGTAGTATTTTAGGATCTGGGGTTGTTCAGCACATGTGCTGAAGGACAAGCGAGATAAGACGGAGTCAAGGACTAAGGTATGTCTATTTGTTGGGTATCTAAAAGGGGCTAAGGGTGGTCTGTTTTATGATCCTGATGATAGAAAGGTTATCGTTTCGACAAACACCATATTCCTAGAGCAGGATTATTTAATGGACCATAAACCCACCAGTAAAACAGTTCTTGAAGAATTGTTTGGTACTGATGAGAATGCGCAGATAGAAAATATAGTGGGAGTCGATACCATTGAGATTAATGATACTATAGAATCGACTCCTATGGAACCACCACAAGGTCGTCACAGCGGGAGGACCACAAGAGTTCCTGATAGATACATTGGAGAAAGCTTCTTGATGGATCCAGAGTTTTAGGAGGATGAACCTCTGAACTACGACTAAGCGATGGTATCCTCTGACCATGCAGCATAGCAAAAATCCATGGAGGCAGAATTGATAGCGATATCCCAAAACTCAGTCTGGACACGTGTAACACCGCCTCATAATATTAAACATATTAGGTGTAAGTGGGTGTACAAAAGAAAAAGAGAACCGGATGGTACCGTTGAGACTTACAAGGCTATACTAGTTGCTAAGGGTTATACCTAGTGAGAAGGGATCGACTATGATGAAACCTTTTCACTAGTGGCTATGCTTAAGTCTATCCGGATCCTCTTATCTATTTTAGCTCATTATGATTGGGAGATCTAACAAATGGACATCAAGACCGTATTCTTTAATGGGGATTTGGAAGAAGACATCTATATGTCTCAGCCTCCATGCTTTGTCGCAAAGGGTCAAGAAAGTCTGGTGTGCAAGTTGCAAAGATACATTTATAGACTGAAGCAAGTATCCAGAAGTTGGAACATGCATTTTGATCGGGCTATCCAGTCTTATGGATTTGAACAGAACATGGATGAACCATGTGTTTATAAAAGGAGCGATAAGACTACAGTAGTTTTTCTAGTTTTTTACGTAGATAATATCCTGCTCATTGAAAACGATGTTGAAATATTGTCTAAAGTAAAGGTGTGGTTGTCCTCTCAATTTAATATGAAAGACTTAGGTGAAGCGAGTTATATTCTGGGGATCAAGGTAACTCGAGATCGTTAGAATAAGATTCTCTCACTGTCACAGTCAGCCTACATAGATACTATCTTAGTCATATTCAGTATACACAACTTCAAGAAGAGACTAGTTCTATTCAGACAATGAATGAAATTATCCAATGATCAGGGTCTTAAGACTTCTAAAGAGAGGACAGAAATGTAAAAGGTACCTTATGCTTTGGCTGTAAGGAGTTTGATGTATGTCATGCAGTGCATAAAACCAGATATATGCTATACAGTAGGCTTGATGGGCAGGTATCAGTCAAATCCGGGTCCAGGATACTAGACTGCTATGAAAAGTATACTCAAGTATCTCCATAGGACGAGAGATTATAAGTTAGTTTACTCTTCATAGGAATTGACGTCGATTGGATACATGGATTCTGACTTTACAGCAGATCCGGAATCTAGGAGATCGACGTCGGGGTTTATGTTTTCTTTAGGAGGAGGAGCTAACAGTTGGAGGAGCGTAAAATAGGGATGCATCGCAGATCCGACGACAGATGCTGAGTACGTTGCAGTGTGCGAGGCGGCCAAGGAGGCGATATGGCTTAGAAAGTTCCTCACGGACATAGGATATGTACCAGGAGCTCAAGATCCTACTGCTCTTTACTGTGACAATAATGGAGCAGTAGTATAATCGAAGGAGCCAAGATATCACCAGAAGAGTAAGCATATCAAGCAGAAATACTATATTATCCAAGACTTGCAGAAGCGATGGGAAGTTATAGTGACTCAAGTGGCATCTGCAGATAACATAGCGGACCCTTTCATAAAGGCGTTATCGACCAAGGCATTTTAGAAGCACGTGGATGTCATGGGAGTTAAGACTGTTATTCTCCGCTAGGCCAAGTAGGAGATTGTTGTAGCTCGTGTGTCATGAGCGTGAATTTTTTGTATTAAGATTAATAAAGATTACTTAGGTTATTAGTTTGATTAGAATACTACTTTTATGTATATTAATTCATATATAATAAAGAACCGTAGGGAACACAGTAGACCACTGAGGCGCATGGTGGATCCATGCTTGGGAGACTTAGTGGATCGGTTCTGCGTAGACCTAGAACTAGTTCACAGCTTTGGTGATGTCGGTCGCTTCACCGAGAATAAGTTATTGGCATATAGAGGATGTGGTGAAGTCTCCACCATGGAAACATAGGATTTCTATTCACCTGACCAAGAACGATGATCGTGTTGAATAGGAACCAAGACGGTGCTCAGTTCAGTGATTCAGACACTGGTGCATAAACCATCTTACTACTATAGATAATCTGTCCTTAACCCTGAAGGACCATGTATACTGAGCCAACAAATTATGTGGTGGTTTGATGTGCCAACGTGTGCAGACCTACCATAATCCAATATTACGGTACGTTGGGTTACCCGGCTGGCACTAAAGTGGCATAGAATCCCTATAGGTTATCCAACATCCAGTGTTGGATAGTTGTGTTTTGATAAATCAATCTATCTATTTTTAGGAGATTTAGAGTGAGGGATCTGATATTGCTGACCCTACTTCCTTTAGTAAGCCATGGGTTGCAATGAATCTCGACAGTGGCTCGAGGACATGAGAGAGGAGTTGCAATCCATGGAAAAAGAATCATGTTTGGAATCTCGTTGAGATATCAGAAAATCGGAAGGCAGTGGTGTGCAAGTGGATCTATAAGACCAAGAGAGATGCCGATGGCAAGATCGTGAGATTCAAGGCCAAACTGGTGGCTAAAGGTTTCAGACATTTTTAGGGTAATGACTTTGGCGAGATTTACTCTTTGGTTTCCACCAAGGACTCCTTGAGAGTGAATATGACCATTATAGCCCACCACAACCTAGAATTGTACCAAATGGATGTTAAAACATCATTTCTTAATGGTGATCTAACAGAGGATATTTACATTCACAGCCAGAGGGCTTTATAGTCAGTGGGAGCGAGCAACTGATTTGTTAGTTAAGGAAATCCATTTATGAGCTAAAGCAGGGTTCCAAACAATGGCACCTGAGGTTTGATCAAGTTATCACAGAGTATGGTTTCCTGGAGAATATAGCTGACAGGTGCATATACCTAAAATCCAGTAGGAGTATGTTTATCATACTCGTTCTCGATATTGATGGTATTCTCTTGGCGAGCAATGACATTCACATGCTCCATGATGTCAAACACTTATTATCCTAAAAATTCGATATAAAAGACATGGGTCAAGCAGACTATATGCTTATGATCAAGTTTCACAGAGATAAAGCAGCAGAGATTTTAGAACTCTAGTAGATAGCTTATGTTGAGAAGGTCTTGAAGAGGTTCAGGATGGATAAGTGTGCTCCAGGTAAGACACCAGTACTAAAGGGAGATGTACTTTTTCAGGATCAGTATCCCAAGAATTAGGCTGAGAGGAGCTAGGTTGATATATATGGGTATGCTTCCATTGTAGGGAGCATCATGTATGTTATGACTTGTATTCAACCAGATATCAATTTTGTTGTTGGGATGTTAGTTCGTTATGCGTAGGATCCGGGTGTAACTCTTATACATACAGCTAAGAAAATTCTAAGGTATCTTCAGCGCAGCAAAAAGTTCATACTTACCTACAAGCATGGTAGAGAGCTTCAAGTGGTTGATTATATCGACTCGGACTTTGCGGGCTACAAATATACCCTGAAATCGACTTTGCGATATGTTTTCCTGATAGCAAGCGGAGCTGTTTTATGGAATAGCTCCAAGTAATCAATTGTAACGAACTCCACTATGCATGCAGAGTATGTTGCTTGCTATGAAGCACGCTCCTTGACTAAAGAAGTTCATTAGAGGTTTAGGCATTGTGTATTCGATCCAAAAGCCCTTGCCAATTTTCTGTGACAATGCAGTTGTTTATCAGCATGTCAAGAATGAAAAGATTACTAGACACAACAGGCACTTAGATATCAACACATGATTGCCTGTGAGAATGTCAAAGAGGAGGTGGTGGAGGTCCAGCATATTTGCACAGATCTGATGGTTGCAAACCCTCTCATCAAAGAACTTGCACCGTAAGTTTTTCAGAGTCATGTGACCTGTATGGGCTTGATGGAGTCCATGTGTCAACAGTTGAGTCCATTTGGGTATGTTTTGATCACTGTTATTTCATCTTTAGATAAATAAAACTCGATATTATTTTCTTATTTGACAAATGTCAAATGTTAGCAAGATCATTACCTAGAGTAAGATGACTTACTCGAGATACTGAGACTAGATATGCTTTGACAACATATCGGAACATCCAGTAAGCCTAGAGTATACGATACTCAAAAATGACATTGAGACTAGGCATGCTTAGGCAACATGTTAGATAGTCCAATGTGCCTGGAGTAAGATACTTACTCAAGATACTAAGACTAGACATGCTTTGGCAAGATGTCGGAACATTCAGTAAGCCTAGAGTACATGGTACTCAAGAGAGATCTAGGCTAGGCATAGATGGGCACCACGTCGGAACGCCTTCATTCTGTTTGTAGTTGATTAGGTATCAACATGGGCATTAGAATGACATATTTGAACAAGCATGAGGTTCGACATCATGGGCCTGGGCATAAGAGCAAGTGATAATGTACTCAGATAACCCATAAATACATGAGAAAACCATCAGAGTTGTTTGTTGGAGTTCTTTGTGGGTCTGATAGGTTGACCATGGATATGAACCAACATAGGATATGTTGGAACAATCATGATCACCTGTCACGGACATTTTGAACAAAGACAAGAATGGTCCTTTAGTATTTTTTTTTTAAATCGATCCGGATCGTGTTTTTTAAAACTGGGTAACTTTCCAAATGTTTCAAAAAATATATATTTTCACTATAAAATTATATGTGTATTTGAAACAAGTTCTCACACTTATATGGTGTAAAGGTCCAAATGGGAGATTGTTAGTTTTTAATGTCCCTTTACGGGAGAGTTACTAAACTAGGTGGACCGGGTTGGTTGTCGTGGTCCTGATCAGATTGGATGACTCAACCAAGAGACTTCATAGGGTTGGTGGTGAATCCGGCCTCATTCTCATGTGCACCCAATAACCGATGGATGCCCTGATGGGTTGCGTCTACCGGTTAGGTACATCTATTATAAATAGAATTACAGGGGTAGAATCCCCACACGCACGTCATTAGAGCCGCCGTTGTGAATCCAGAGGGATTAAGAAGGACCCATCAAATCAGCAGGAGATGGCAGCGTGTGGAAGATCTTCACCCGGTATTGCGAACAACCTCGGTCTATCGATCGGGGTGTTCTTGTGTAGAAACCTCAACATTTTTATCTTTCTCGCTACACCTGTAGAACTGTATCCATGATTTCAAAACTCGGTCGTTGGCCGAACCAAGTCACCGACCGATACCAATACTTGGCCCGCATCGGCCGATACCGAGTCGTATCAGCCAAGTAGTATTAGCTAGGATCAGAAAAAAAAAAATTTGAATTTTCTAAAACCGGTACCAGAACCAAACCGGCCGATCTCACGATTGATACCTGCTTTTAAAACCCTAACTTATCTACAAGTATTAAAGTATATGATAGGAGTGCAGAGAGACAGTGAATAATAACTCAAAAAGAAAGGAAATAGGAATGGACAAGTTTCATGTTCGAAATTCAGAAGAAAAAAATCTCAAATAGGGATTCAACCTCAGCAATATTTGTAGCTACAGCAGCTGCTTTTTGGATATTTTCCTCACCAATCAATTTTTTTTCCTTTCTAACTTGATCCTGACGTAAGGGGGATGCATTAGATTGAGATCCATCATATATGAGTCATAGGAATGGTCATGAGAAACCTCGGATCAACTCTTTGTTCGATGTCCCTACTCGAGGGCCGTCTAGACCTTCTTTAGAGCGAATTAGCTACGCATCAGATTCCATCCTACCTTGTTGGCTTCCCTTTGGGGCCCCTGGAGGGGCAGACGTATCAACCCGGTGGCGCGAGGCAGCTGGTACGATCTGCTGAGGGCTATGGCTGGAACGGAACAGGAGGATTTTCTCGGGTAGAGTGTTATCCGCTGAGTGCACGGCCACCGAGATCAGGTTGATGATTCATATCTGGGCTTCAAATCTGATTCCACGGTTGAAGATTGTTCTTCTGGCCGTAACTGAGCCTTGATTGTTCCTTCTTCCCCCCCCCCCCCCCCCCTCCTCTTGTACATTCTATTTTATTTTAATATATTAGTAGGGGTCTAGGCCGAAACCCCCCTCATTCTCTAAGGGATTTTTTAAAAAAGAAAAGCTGTTGTATTATTATTAAAGGTTATTTTGACCTTGCCTCCCAAATTTGCCTTGAATTAGACTTTACCCCCAACATTTCTGATGCGGAATAGATGCGGGGATGGTATTATCAGTATTTGATTGAGCAAGCAGGGCTTAACTATTAATTTTGATACCAAGCGAGAAAATTAGTTCAAATAAATAACAGGGGCAGATGTGTTGGAACTACTGTAACAATGCCGATCGCTTTCGATATCAGGTGATAAAGAACAATCCTTAAAATTACCGGCTAATAGTCCTACTCGCAAAATTTAGATTAGCAACGCTACGGGCAGGTGGAACTCTCAATCTCACAAATAGGGATAGCAGTCGGCAATGATAATAAACTAGAGAGTCAATTAATTGGCGTCTACCGGAAAAACCTTATCGGACGGAAAACATACCTACTGAGGGTTGTGGGGGACCTCAGGGTTCTCAACTGGTGGCGGGGTCGATGTCGATGCCGAGTCCTCGGGCTGTGCCGTGGCTTGAGCGAGGGCCCGGAGTGCTAGTACGTTGGGGTGTACAGGCGTGCCGGGATGCCACCGCTGATGGTTCTCCGAGATTCCCCAGCCGAGCTTCCACATCTTTGGCGACGAGGTAGGTGATGCACTCCACGTACTCCTTCACGCTCTTGCCAGCGCTGAACCGAAAATCGAGAAAAGGAGACCGGATGTCAAGGAAGCCATCTTCGTCGTCAATCAGGCCGTGATCAACATCGGGATCTGCCATGCCGTCAAGTCGAGGGGTTTCGGAATGATAGGGAATCGGATTGGATCGCGAGAGAGAACTGGGAGGGGGAGGGGGCGGGCGGCAAAGGTAGGGAGGGGGTGTTCGGGTGGGCTGCAGGGAGGGAAGGGGAGGTGGTGGGGTGAGGCCGATCAGGTAGGGGTGGAGAGAGGGGCTCGGGGAGGTGGCCGGCAGAGGGAGGGAAGAAGGAGGGGGGGATCGGGGTAGCCAGCTACACAAGGGCAGGGGCAGGGGTCGGGTTGGGGATCGGGGCAGCGAGGTGGCACCGGTGGATGGTAGGGAAGGGGATCGGGGTGGGGCCGGGGCTGGAAGGGCGGCACGGACAGGGGGTAGGGAGGGGGTCGGCTCGCGGAGAGAGAGAGAGAGAGAGAGAGAGAGAGAGAGAGAGAGAGAGAGAGAGAGAGAGAGAGGTATGAGGGGCGGCAGGGGGCTAGGGAAAAGAAAAGAAAAAAAATGATTTAGGGTTTCACACTCCTAATCTGATCCTATGGTTTCACACACCTAGGCTTTGGGTTTGGGGTTTCACACGTCTCACCCTGGTTCTCTCAACACACATGTGAAGAAAAACGAAATTTTATTATTCATTCAATACCATTACATGATCCATGGGCAGGCCTATATAAAAGCCTGCGATAACAAGCGAAAGTCCCTGGAAGTCGAGGTGGGACTAAATAACACAATGCAAGAAATAAAAACAAATGAAAATATCCATGATGGTGTTGACTGTCTGATCAGAGCCATAGGCTCAGGTGGCGCCTCCTGCGCTGGTACACGCACCATGGGCGCTGCTCGATGTCCCCATCATTCTCCCGGGGTAGGAGAGAGCTCGACTCCGTCGAGTAAGGCTCGGTGCGGCTCTCGTATAGCTCCAGTAGGTCCGGGTCAAGCCGTTGCAGTTCTTCTCGCTCCACCCATGTATCCTCAGAAGGAGGTTTTCCTTTCCAGCGAATCAGGTACCTCCGGGTTCCACCGTCTCTACCAGAGACAATCTCGTCATCTAGAATTTTATCAATGCCGTCTGTTGTGGGATTTGGGATATTTTGGGGGAGTGGAGGTAAGGAGGTGCTCTCAGAAACAGGGTCCAAGGGAGGCTCGTCTATCAGAGGGTTACTAGGGTTGAAATTTGGGCCCTTGTAGGCCATTAAATCTTCAATATTGAAAGTCGGACTAATGCCAAAACCCTAAGGTAGGTCTATAACATAAGCATTGTTATTTATCTTCCTTAGGATCCGAAAGGGGCCGGCACTGTGTGCATGTAGTTTCTTAACAGTCCCCGGGGGAAACCGTTTCGGGCGGATCCGGACCATAACATAATCCCCGACGTTAAAAGTTTGAACTCGTTTTCGGGCATCGGCTCGTAATTTATAGTCAGCATTCCTTTGCTCAATCTTGTTACTGATTTCTTTATGTAGTTCATGCATGTGTGATGCAAATGCAGATGCAGACTCGGAGACTCTATGATGATTAGCCATGGGAATGAGATCTATGGGTTGCCTAGGCTTAAAACCATGGACAATTTCATGTGGGCTTATGCCGGTAGTTCTATTAATAGATGAATTATATGCAAACTCAGCTATTGACAGTTTCAGATCCCAACTCCCAACGTGTTCACCCACTAGCGTTCGCAGAAGATTCCCCAAGCTCCGATTGACTACCTCGGTTTGACCGTTGGTTTGGGGGTGGAATGCCGTGGAAAATTGGAGCTTTGTTCCTAGCTTATGCCAGAGAGTCTTCCAGAAGAAACTGGTAAACTTGACATCTCGATCCGACACGATGGTTTTGGGTAACCCATGTAACCTCACGATGCCATCGAAGAAGATTTTTGCGACGCGGGAGGCATCGGAAGTTTTAGAGCACGGGAGGAAGTGAGCCATTTTAGAGAATCGGTCTACCACCACCAAGACCGAGTCATGTTTTCGCAGGGTTTTCGGGAGGCCGAGTACGAAGTCCATACTAATGTCCTGCCAGGGGCAGTTAGGAACCGGCAGTGGTGTATACATGCCGGTATTTTGCTTTTGCTGCTTGGCCAACTGGCAGGTGTGACATCGACTCACATGTTTAGCGACATCTCGCTTCAGACTTGGCCAGAAAAATCGATACTCAATGGCCTTGATGGTTTTATTAATGCCAAAATGGCCAGCAAGACCACCCGCATGAAGCTCCCAAATAAGGAATTCACGAAGGAATGTTCGGGGGATGCACAGCCGACGACCACGGAAGATGTACCCGTTTTGCATGAGGTACCCGTCTATTTCTTGAACTGTTCCGTCTACTAGTGCGGTATAGACTTCACCGAAATCAAGACAGGACTCGTACTCAGCTCTCAGTCTCTCAAAACCTTTGATCGAAGCGGTCAACTTAGACAGAACGAACATGCGACGACTGAGGGCGTCGACCGCCTTGTTTTCTACTCCCTCTTTTTGGCGCAGGGTGAAAGTGTAGTCCTGGAGGAACTCAACCCAGCGACCATGCCGGGCGTTAAGCTTCTTCTGTGAGTAGATATACTGCAGGGCCTCATGGTCAGAATAGATAACGAACTCTTGCGGGAGCAGGTACTGTCGCCAGTGGCGAAGCGATTGGATCACCGCATAGAATTCCTTATCGTAAGTGGAGTATCGCTGTCAAGTTTCATTCAACTTCTCGCTAAAATACGCGACAGGATGACCTTCTTGGGAGAGGACGCCCCCAATGCCGATTCCGGAGGCGTCACAGGCTACTTCGAAGACTTTGGTGAAATCTGAGAGGCGCATCACAGGGGCCTCAACCATTCGCTTTTTGATTTCCAGAAAAGCCCTAGTGGCAGCACTTGTCCACTCAAACTCGCCCTTTTTTAGACAGTCTGTGATTGGGGCCGTAATGGTACTGAACCCCTTGATGAATCTTCTGTAAAAGGTGGCGAGACCGTGGAAGCTTCGGACATCCCGGATGTTCTTGGGCTCAGGCCATTCTTCAATTGCGCGGACCTTCTCCGGGTCGGCAGAAACCCCGTTGACAGAAACAACAAAACCGAGGAAGTGGACTTCGGTGGCAAGGAACGTGCACTTCTTAGGATTGGCAAACAGCTCTTCCTTCCTCAGCACGGCGCAGACTTGCCGAAGATGGTCTAAATGCTGTGCTTGGGACTGGCTATAAATGGGTATGTCATCGAAGTACACCACAAGAAATTTTCTCATAAAAGGGCGGAGTACTTGTGTCATGACTCTCATGAAAGTGTTAGGCGCATTGGTCAGTCCGAACGGCATAACCATCCATTCGTACAGTCCGTCCTTGGTCTTAAATGTTGTCTTCCACTCATCTCCAGGGCGGATGCGAATTTGGTGGTAACCACTCTTCAAGTCAACTTTGGAGAAGACTGTGGCTCCAGACATCAGGTCTAATAGATCATCCAGGCGAGGGATAGGGAAACGGTATTTGACCGTTATCTTATTGATGGCATGGCTGTCTACGCACATGCGCCAGGTTCTATCCTTCTTGGGCGTAAGCAGAGATGGAACCGTGCAAGGACTCATGCTTTCTTTGATGAAACCCTTTTTCAATAGTTCATCAACCTGTCGTTTCAACTCGGCATGTTATGTAGGGTTCATTCGGTAGTGGGGCAGGTTGGGGAGGCTGGCTCCAGGAACCAAGTCGATGGCGTGTTGTATGTCACGCATCGAAGGTAGTTGGTCTGGGAGGTCCTCAGGGAAGATATCGGCGAACTCTTTCAGTACTGGGGCAACCTCTAGGGGAATAACTTGGGTGGACTCTTTAGGAACTTCCCGGGCTGCAAGGATCATGATTGGAGCCCCCTTTTCCAGCTCGATGCTCAATTCTTTGGCACCGATATAACTAACGCTGCTAGTCTTCTTGGTAGAGGGGGTGGACTTTTATGCGGGTGGACCATTCTTGGGCTGAGAGGGTAACAACTTAATTTTCTTGCCTTCATGCTCAAACAGGCACATGTTGGATCGACCGTAGATGAGAACATCATTATCGAAAAGCCACGGTCATCCTAGTATGACTTGACCCACATCCATAGTCAAAACCTCACACCAGATCTTCTCCTGGTAGGCATTGAAGTTTATGGGGACCAAACATCTTTGTTTGACCTCCATTGCCGTAGAGTTGATCCAGGAGACTTGGTATGGTCGGGGATGGGGAACTGCCTTCAACCCAGTCTTGGAGATCACAGCAGACGAAACTGCGTTAACGCAACTTCCACTATCGATGATCACTTTGCAGTTCTTATCGCCGATTCGGATAAAGGTGTGAAAGATGTTGGTACGCCTCCAATCATCTTGTTCTTTGGGCTGGGACAGCGCATACCTTACAACGGCCAACTCAGTGGGTGTTGTGTACCTAAGGCAACCTAAAGTGACGTCATCGCCCTCTTCATCAAAGTCTCCTTCATCATCATCAGCTTGGTATACGAAGCCGTCAACCTCTAACTCTAATGCCTCAACAGGTATGCCATCAATGATGTTGATTTTTACGGGGCCAGGGCAATTCGCAGCCACGTGCCCATAACCCTGGCACTTGTAGCACTTGATGAGGGGACTGACTTTGGAGAAATCCCTTTCTGGGCCCTTGCCACGGTTGTCCTTCTCATGGTTTCGACCTGTGGGATCGGCTCATTGTTGAGACTGGGTGGGGTAGGGTCGACTGGGGTAATTGCTTAAGGAGGCTCGAGGGGCATTACTTCGGGAATCTTGGCCCCGATGAGAGTGGGTGGACCTAATACTATCGAGATCTTGCACTAAAGCGTAGGCTCTCTCTAGCTCCGTAACATCTCGAGCGAGAAGCTCATTCCTCAGGTCCTCTCTTAGACCTAACCGGAAACGGGATAAAACCTGAACAGGAGTCTCAGTCCCTAGAACGTTGCAGCGGGTCAAGAACTCGTCAAACTTGGCGATGTAGTCCCTTGCTGACTTGTTACCTTGAGTGAATTGATGCCACTGATCTAAGAGACGCGCTTGATAGGAAGGTGGCACGTATTTCCCTTTCAGTTCATTCTTCATGGCTACACAAGTATCGATGGGGTCTTGGGTTCGGGCCACTCTCAAGGCTTCGACGTTATTCCAGTATAGACTGGCAGGGCCACTGAGTTTCATTGCGGCAAATCGGACCTTCGGGGGTTCCGTTAATGGGTACCAGGCGAAATATCGATCCATGGATTGGAGCCAGTCTAGGAAAAATTGGGGAGCATGCCGACCATCGAAAACTGGCACTTCTAGCCTGATGCTCTGGAGGTATTGTTCATCTGGATCTTGATTGTTCTGCCAAGGTGGCCGAAAATCCTGAGGGTCCATGGGTGGGGGAGTTCGAGGTGGAACTTGGTCCAGACGGTCAAAACGGGCATTGGTATCGCGCTGGTAAGCTGCGAAATTTTGGTTCATGGTGGCAATCCCCTGAGCTAACTCAGCGAGTGTCCTAGATAGGGCGTCGGGATCCATGTTGTAACTGTCAGTCTCACTAGACTCCCCTAAAAGATATGGCCTACCTCTACGGGTTGGCATGCACACACGACGACAACTGATGCAGAGGAAATGATGACATACAATAAATGCAGGGTTCCTATCTAACAACCATGCTCTGATACCAAAAATGATGCGGAACAGATGCGGGGATGGTATTATCAGTATTTGATTGAGCAAGCATGGCTTAACTATTAATTTTGATACCAAGCGAGAAAACTAGTTCAAATAAATAACATGGGCAGATGTGTTGGAACTACTGTAACAATGCCGATCGCTTTCGATATCAGGTGATAAAGAACAATCCTTAAAATTATCGGCTAATAGTCCTACTCGCAAAATTTAGATTAGCAACGCTACGGGCAGGTGGAACGCTCAATCTCACAAATAGAGATAGCAGTCGGCAATGATAATAAACTAGAGAGTCAATTAATTGGTGTCTACCGGAAACACCTTATCGGACGGAAAACATACCTACTGAGGGTTGTGGGGGACCTCAGGGTTCTCAACTGGTGGCGGGGTCGATGTCGATGCCGAGTCCTCGGGCTGTACCGTGGCTTGAGCGAGGGCCCGGAGTGCTAGTACATTGGGGTGTACAGGCGCGTCGGGATGCCACCGCTGATGGTTCTCCGAGATTCCCCAGCCGAGCTTCTGCGTCTTTGGCGACGAGGTAGGTGATGCGCTCCACGTACTCCTTCACGCTCTCACCGGTGCTGAACCGGAAATCGAGGAAAGGAGACCGGATGTCGAGGAAGCCGTCTTCGTTGTCGATCAGGCCGTGATCAACATCGGGATCTGCCATGCCGTCATGCCGAGGGGTTTCGGAACGATGGGGAATCGGATTGGATCGCGAGAGAGAACTGGGAGGGGGAGGGGGCGGGCAGCAAAGGTGGGGAGGGGGTGTTCGGGTGGGCTGCAGGGAGGGAAGGGGAGGTGGTGGGGTGAGGTCGGTCGGGTAGGGGTGGAGAGAGGGGCTCGGGGAGGTGGCCGGCAGAGGGAGGGAAGAAGGAGGGGGGGATCGGGGTAGCCTGCTGCACAGGGGCAGGGGCAGGGGTCGGGTTGGGGATCGGGGCAGCGGGGTGGCACCGGTGGAGGGTAGGCCGGTCGGGTGGGATAGAGGGGAAGGTCGGGGTGGGGCCGGGGCTGGACGGGCGGCACGGAAAGGGGGTAGGGGGGGTCGGCTCGCGGGAGAGAGAGAGAGAGGTATGAGGGGCGGCAGGGGGCTAGGGAAAAGAAAAGATTTAGGGTTTCACACGCCTAATCTGATCCTAGGGTTTCACACACCTAGGCTTTGGGTTTGGGGTTTCACACGCCTCACCCTGGTTCTCTCAACACACATGTGGAGGAAAACGAAATTTTATTATTCATTCAATACCATTACATGATCCATGGGCAGGCCTATATAAAGGCCTGCGATAACAAGCGAAAGTCCCTGGAAGTCGAGGTGGGACTAAAAAACACAATGCAAGAAATAAAAACAAATAAAAACATCCATGATGGTGCTGACTGTCTGATCAGAGCCATAGGCTCAAGTGGCGCCTCCTGCGCTGGTACACGTGTCATGGGCGCTGCTCGATGTCCCCATCAATTTCATTAATTAGACTTTACCACTAAAACTATCTGTTCCGTCACGGAAAAGAAAAAAAAGGTTAGGGGGGTGAGCTGACGGAGTAGTTAGTTATGGGGGGTAAAGTCTAATTAATGTAATTCAAGGGAAAATTAAGGGGGGCAAAGTCAAAATAACCCTATTGTTAACAACTCCTCCCGTGAACCGGGGGTACAGGCTGACGTGGTGAACAAGTCACCGCACAGCAATCCAACGCATGTTGGGCCCACCCATGAAACAGATCGTCCCTCCCTCGAATGTTGTTACCTCCAAACTCGAATGGCACGAGAGTCCAACTACTGTCCCTGGGTTGGAGGGACAGAAATATCCATGCGATGGACCCCACAAGGATCGGATGGCTACAGGGTGGCTTGCTCACCACATCAGCCTATACCCCGGGTTCACTGGATTATTCTCCTGGTGCAATTCCACTCACATACTGACATTTAGGGGTGGGCATGGGCGGATCTTGGATAATATAGTATTTTCGCTCGATATGTTTACTCTTCTAGTGATATTTTGGCTCTTTATGCGCTCTCTCATTGCCCCCCTTGAGACACTAGAGCACCGTCCGAGAGGTTACAGTAGCAGTCGGGTGTGATTAACCTATTGGCTCTTAACCCGCACATTGAATGAACCGTTTGACAAGTATTGAACGATCATTTATTTGGCTCCAACAGCTGCTGAGCAACGAGCTCCAACATATGATTTATCATTTTAAACTCAAAGTTTTTTTATAATGATCATTTATTTGGCTCCAACAGCTGCTGAGCAACGAGCTCCAACATTGTCTGCCACATCTGCTTGTTGGAGCCCGTTGCTCCAACAACTGTTGGAGCCAAGTATTGATCATATTGAATATAATGGATTCAGTATTGACTCTTCATCTATTTCTACCGATGCTATTAGAGATTATATCTCCTCAAGCCGGTCAGTCTCGATTTGTGGGCCCGAGTGCATCAAAGCCTCACAATGGCAGACGACTTAAAAGTGAATCGTACTCCAACCGACTGCATGCGATGGGCCCATCGATCTGGGCCGAGAGAACGAGATCTTGGATCAAGGAGAAGCACCACCCCCATTGATCTCTCCGACGGACAGAGCAGACAAAAAAAGATCAACCCGGTTTCAATTTGGACGGGTTTGGGCACCGATCTTCCCAACCCAGAGAACCCGAGGAAGGGACACACTAAGGTTGAATACCTTGGTAGTTTTTTTTATGGAAATCAAAGACTGTATGTTTGATGTTGAATGCTAAGAATTTATTTGAAATATGTCAGGATATGGGTTGGACCTTATGTTTTCATTATGCAATTCAAAGATTTTTTTTATCCAATTCAAAATCTGTTGGATTTGTTTTTCCATATACTTATGTGCACAAGCATTTCTAAATGGGTAACATGCCCAATCCACCCATAATTTTGCAAATTGGGCAACCCCAGCAATTAGAATGGGCAAGCACGGGTTGGGCAAGTCGGGTTGCGGTGGGAAATGCTATTTGAACATACGGCCGGACAACAAGCGGATAGTTGCCAGACGACAAAGTAGTTGAAGGCTTTGACGGCAGATAAAGATGGGTAATTAAATCATCTCCATTGCTTTCGATTTGTCCTCCATCCTTACGAGGACTCATTGCATGCAACAAAAAGAAATGGTTCTTACGAGTGCCTACTTGTAACTCTCGGGAGTTGTATAAATTCTAAGCCCCCACCTTCCTCCTCTACTCATAGCAGCAACGCAAGAGTTGTATAGATTGCCTCCCTCTCTCCCTCCCTCCCTCACGTAGAGCCATGACGAAGCTGCTCGCACTGTCCCTGCTACTCCTCATCACTGTCGCCATGGTGTCGTGTGAGGTGGGCTACTTCCCTTGCTCTCTCTTTACCTACTACTCAAGCTGCGGTCTCCATTGATCATTACTTTCCGATTCTGTAGGTTGCACCTAAGGGGGAAGATGGAGAGATGTATGTCGATCCTAATTTCCCTACTGTCAATCGTCCACAACCTAATGTGGGTATTATCCATGCATCGCCCATTCCAAAGAAAATAAATTGAATCTATGCTTACTACACTAGGAATTAACACTATCTCGTTCTGTTTTCTTGTTTTGGATGGCTGTAGGGAGGCACGAGGAGCTACACGGCTAACTTTGAGGCTTATCTTGGCTTTGTTGTGCTTGCCTCTTGCGCTATCACTGTGATGGGTTTCTAATGGCCGGTTACCAATGGAAAACTCTATATAATTAAATAAGTGGATGGAATCTCATCCCGATTTACTTCGTCTCAGTACGAGAGTCATGTATATGTAATGCTAATAAGATATAACATGGTTGTTTACCATGAATTAATGTGTTTTTCTCCTTATACAAGAAGATATTTTAGCCACTCGATATTGACAGTAGATAATGCAAGAGGCTTTATAGGGTTGGTGTTGAACCCGGCCTTATTCTCATGTGCACTCAATAACCGATGGATGCCCGAATGGGTTGCGTCTACCGGTTGGGTACATCTATTATATATAGATGTGCAGAGGTAGAGTCCCCACACGCACGTCATTAGAGCCGCCGTTGTGAATCCAGAGGGATTCAAGGGGACCCATTAAATCCGTGGGAGACGACAGCGTGTGGAAGATCTTCACCCGGTATTGTGAACGATCTCTCTCATCTTCTCACGAAGATACGCGTTCTCATTCATAACGACGATCTCGGTCTATCGATCGGGGTGTTCTTGTGTAGAAACCTCAACATTTTTATCTTTCTCGCTACACCTGTAGAACTGTATCAATGATTTCAAAACTCGGTCACTGGCCGAACCAAGTCACCGACCGATACCAATAACCCCCCCCCCCCCCCCCCCCCCCCCCCCCCCCCCCTCATTCTCTAAGGGATTTTTCAAAAAAGAAAAGCTGTTGTATTATTACTAAAGGTTATTTTGACTTTGCCTCCCAAATTTGCCTTGAATTAGACTTTACCCCCAACATTTCATTAATTAGACTTTACCCCTAAAACTAACTGTTCCGTCAGCTCAGCATCTAAGAGAAAGGGTTAGCTGACGGAAAAGAAAAAAAGTTTAGGGGGGTGAGCTGACGGAGTAGTTAGTTTTGGGGGGTAAAGTCTAATTAATGAAATAATGGGGGGTAAAGTCTAATTCAAGGGAAAATTGTGGGGGGGGCAAAGTCAAAATAACCCTATTGTTAACAACTCCTCCCGTGAACCGGGGGTACAGGCTGACGTGGTTAGCAAGTCACCGCACAGCAATCCAAGGCATGTCGGGCCCACCCATGAAACAAATCGTCCCTCCCTTGGATGCCGTTACCTCCAAACTCGAATGGCACGAGAGTCCAACTACTGTCCCTGGGTTGGAGATCCATGCGGTGGACCCCACAAGGATCGGATGGCTGCATGGCGGCTTGCTCACCTCATCAGCCTATACCCCTGGTGCACTGGGTTATTCTCCTAGTGCAATTCCACTCACATACTATTATTTAGGGGTGGGCATGGACGGATCTTTGATAATATAGTATTTTCGCTCGATATGTTTACTCTTCTGGTGATATCTTGGCTCCTTATACGCTCTTTCATTGCCCCCCTTGAGAAACTAGAGGTTACAGTAGCAGTCATGTGTGATTAACCTATTGGCTCTTTTCCCGCACATTGAATGAACCGTTTGACAAGTATTGAATGATCATTTATTTGGCTCCAACAGCAGCTGAGCAACAAGCTCCAACAGATGATGTGGGGTCCATATTATCATTTTAAACTCAAAGCTTTTTTATAATGATTCATCTCAAGATAGTGGAGTAAGGTCCAATCATTGCCTACCACATCTGCTTGTTGGAGCCCGTTGCTCCAACAACTGTTGGAGTCAATCTGTTGGAGCCAAGCATTGATCATATTGAATATAATGGATTCAGTGTTGACTCCCGAATATTTATATTTTTAAAAAATATTACTCTTCGTCTATATCTACCGCTGCTATTAGAGATTAGATCTCCTCAAGCCAATCAGTCTCGATTAAAAGTGAATCATACTCCAACCGATTGTATGCAGTTATGATATGAGCTTGGCCCCTCAAGAACTTGGATCAAGGAAAAATCCTTACCCAGCTCATAATGTTGCATAAATTTGCTAATTTGCCAAGGTCAGTAAATAGTATTTGTAAATATGAAATTTGTCAATAAAGAATGAGCACCGTTATGGAATAAATTTATATTTTATTGAATAAATTGATAGGGTCCATGCCAAACCCTCCTCCACTGAAGAGTGATTTCTCAAAAGAAGAAAAAAAATACAGCTCCATTATAAAAATATTTTTAAAAATACTATTGTATAAGATAAAGAAAAAACCAAATTATTTATTCTCGAGTCCTTACAGTAGCCAACATGAGCACTTTAGAACACATTTTGTCATTTATATCACAGATAAGTATGAAAAAATATTAAAGTTATTAGTTAATTATCCCTTGAGAATTCATCTAATTTTGCACTTTGCCCCCCCTATAAAAAATTTATGGCGCCGCCACTAGGGGTGGGGCTTGGGCGGGTCTCACCCGAACCCGACCTGCTCAACCCGAACAATGGACAAACATGAGCAAAGTTAGTTAAAAATTTGGACGGATTTGGACAAAAAAAAATCAATCCGATTTCAATTTGGACGGGTCTCACCCAAACCCGACTTGCTCAACCCGAACAATGGACAAACATGGGCAAAGTTAGTTAAAAACTTGGACGGATTTGAAGAAAAAAAATCAACCCGATTTCAATTTGGACGGATTTGGACACCGATTTTCCCAACTCGGAGAACCCGAGGAAGTGACACACTAAGGTTGAATGCCTTGGTAGTTTTTTTTATGGAAATCAAAGAATGTCTGTTTGATGTTGAATGCTAAGAATATATTTGAAATATGTGAGGATATGGGTTGGACTTTATGTTTTTATTATGCAATTCAAAGATTTTTTTTATCCAATTTAAAAATCTGTTGGATTTGTTTGTCCATATATTTATGTGTACAAGCATTTCTAATTGGGTAACATGCCCAATCCATCCATTATTTTGCAAATTGGGCAACCCGAGCAACTAGAATGGACAAGCGGGTTGGACTTCCACAGATTCCCCTGGTTTCACGAGCAAAACAGGTTAAGGTTTGTGCAAGTCGGGTTGCGGTGGGAAATGCTATTTGAACATACGGCCGGACATACAAGCGGATAGTTGCCAGACGACAAAGTAGTTGAAGGCTTTGACTGCAGATAAAGACGGGTAATTAAATCATCTCCATTGCTTTCGATCTGTCCTCCATCATTATGAGGACTCATTGCATGCAACAAAGAGAAATGGTTCTTACGAGTGTCTACTTGTAACTCTCGAGAGTTGTATAAATTCTAAGCCCCCACCTCCCTCCTCTACTCGTAGTAGCAACGCAAGAGTCGTATAGACTGCCTCCCTCACTCCCTCCCTCCCTCACGTAGAGCCATGACGAAGCTGCTCGCACTGTCCCTGCTACTCCTCATCACTGTCGCCATGGTGTCGTGTGAGGTGGGCTACCTCCCTTGCTCTCTCTTTACCTATTACTCAAGCTGCGGTCTCCATTGATCATTACTTTCTGATTCTGTAGGTTGCATCTAAGGGGGAAGATGGAGAGATGTATGTCGATCCTAATTTCCCTACTGTCAATCGTCCACAACCTAATGTGGGTATTATCCATGCATCGCCCATTCCAAAGAAAATAAATTGAATCTATGCTTTCTACACTAGGAATTAACACTATCTCATTCTGTTTTCTTGTTTTGGATGGCTGTAGGGAGGCGCGAGGAGCTACGCGGCTAACTTTGAGGCTTATTGTGGCTTTGTTGTGTTTGCCTCTTGCGCTATCACTGTGATGGGTTTCTAATGACCGGTTACCAATGGAAAACTCTATATAATTAAATAAGTGGATGGAATCTCATCCCGATTTACTTCGACTCAGTACGAGAGTAATGTATATGTAATGCTAATAAGATATAACGTGGTTGTTTACCATGAATTAATGTGTTTTTCTCCTTATACAAGAAGATATTTTAGCTACTCGATCTTGACAGTAGAGAATGCAATAGCCAATATCATGATTTTAACTTCAGTGCTAGAGCGAGACACAATATGTTGCTTCTTAACAAACCATAAGATTAACACTACATCCGACATACGTACGATTACCTAATGGGGACTATGATTCCTCCAAGGTGACCTCGGTCCGCTCTCAAGCCTTGGTCAAGGGGTCGAACCCGATCTGGTGGCATTATTTTAGTGGCCCCTTCCCAACGAAACTCATCCCGCAGAGGAGCTTCTGGACCTTATCCAACCGATTTCTCTTTCGGATGAGCCTGATGTAGGCAAGCTGGCGGAGGACCCGTCCCGAATGGTTTAGTCACGGTCAACTCCTTCTATCAGTTCATTAACTTTGGGTGTGTGATGTGCCGGATCACGAAGAAGATCTGGAGGACGAAATGTCATTTGAAGGCGAAGATCTTCATGAGGTTAGCAACAAAGGACAAAATTCTCACCAAAATCAGCCTTCTAAGATGAAACCACCCAGCGATCTCTAACATGTCTTTCCCCTTTTACGACCATGCAGACGAGACCTCGGATCATCTCCTTGTTCGGTGTCCCTACTCGAGGACCGTCTGGACCTCCTTTAGAACGAAGCTACGCATCATATTCCATCATACCTTGGTGGCTTCTCTTTGGGGCCCCTGGAGGAGCAGAAGTATCCACCCGGCGGCGCAAGGCGGCTGGTACGATCTGCTGGGGGCTATGGCGGGAACGGAACATGAGGATTTTCTCAGGTAGAGCTTTATATGCTGAGTGCACGGCCACCGAGATCAGGTCGATGATTCATCTCTGGGCTTCAAATCTGATTCTGCGGTTGAAGATTGTTCTTCTGGCCCTAACTGAGCCTTGATTGTTCCTTCTTTCCTTCTTCCTCCCTTCCTCTTGTACATTCTATTTTATTTTAATCTACTAGTAGGGGTCGAGGCCGAAACCCCCCTCATTTTCTAATGGATTTTTCAAAAAGAAAAGTAGTTGTATTATTATTAAAGGTTATTTTGACTTTGCCCCCCAAATTTTGCCTTGAATTGGACTTTACCCCCAATATTTCATTAATTAGACTTTACCCCCCAAAACTAACTGTTCCGTCAGCTCACCATTTAAGAGGAAGGGTGACCTGATGGAAAAGAAATAAAGTTTTGGGGGGTGAGCTGACGGAGTAGTTTGTTTTGGGGGGTAAAGTCTAATTAATGAAATAATGGGGAGGGGGGGGGGCAAAGTCAAAATAATCCTATCGTAACAACTCCTCCCGTGAACCGGGGGTACAGGTTGACGTGGTGAGCAAGTCACCTCACAGCAATCCGACGCATGTCGGGCCCACCCATGAATCACATCGTCCCTCGGATGCCGTTACCTCCAACTCGAATGGCACGAGAGTCCAAATACTGTCCCTGGGTTGGAGGGATAGAAAGATCCATGCGGTGGACCCCACAAGTAACGGATCACGGATGGCGGTAGGCTGGCTTGCTCACCACATCAGCCTATACCCCTGGTTCACTGGATTATTCTCCTGGTGCAATTCCAGTCACATACTGATATTTAGGGGTGGGACTTGGGTGGGCCTTGCCCGAACCCGACATGCCCAACGCGAACAATGGACAAATATGGGCAAAACTTGTTAAAAATTTGGAAGGATTAGGACAAAAAAGGATCAATTCGAAATTAATTTGGACGGGTTTGGGCACCGATCTTCCCAACCCGGAGAACCCGAGGAACCTTAGGAAGTGACACACTAAAGTTGAATGCCTTGGTAGGTTTTTTTTTATGGAAATCAAAGACTGTCTGTTTGATGTTGAATGCTAAGAATTCATTTGAAATATGTGAGGATAAGGGTTGGACTTTATGTTTTCATTATGTAATTCAAAGATTTTTTTTATCCAATTCAAAATTTTGTTGGGTTTTCTTCTCATGTATTTATGTGCACAAGCCGAGCCATCTGAGCAACCCAAGGAACCCGAGCAACTAGAATGAGCAAGCACGGGTTGGGCTTCCACAGATTCCGCAGGTTCCACAGGCAAAACGGGTTAAGGTTTGTGCAAGTCGGATTGCGGTGGTAAATGCTATTTGAAAAGACGGGTAATTAGATCATCTCCATTGCTTTCGATCTGTCCTCCATCCTTACGACGACTCATTGCATGCAACAAAGAGAACGCCTTTCATGAAATGGTTCTTACGGGTGTCTACTTGTAACTCTCGGAGTTGTATAAATGCTAAGCCCCCACCTCCCTCCTCTACTCGTAGCAGCAACGCAAGAGTCGTATAGACTTCCTCCCTCTCTCCCTCCCTCCTTCACGTAAAGCCATGACGAAGCCGCTCGCACTGTCCCTGCTACTCCTCATCATTGTCGCCATGGTGTCGTGTGAGGTGGGCTACCTCGATCCCTTGCTCTCTCTTTACCTACTACTCAAGCTGCGGTCTCCATTGATCATTGCTTTCTGATTCTGTAGGTTGCACCTAAGGGGGAAGATGGAGAGATGTGTGTCGATCCTAAATTCCCTACTGTTAATCGTCCACCTAATGTGGGTGTATGCACGGAAAAAGATGTTGGTCGTCTTTATTGCACAAAACAAGATTACAAGAATGGCCGGGACCCGGATGGCTCGGGTGTGCCGAGTCCGGGTGCGGCGAGTGTTGATCAGGAGATTGTGAGAGAGATCCTCTGGAGGGTCCCTTTGATCCGCGTCTCCACGTGGTATTCGTGTGAGAGCTCTGAAGGGGTTGCCTAGGAAAGAGGTCTTTACAGGGTGAGGGTTTTTGAGAGGCTAAGGATTATCCACCGTTGCTTTGTCCCTTCCGTGCTTCGCACTTTCTCGGCTAGGGGGTTTTTGGCTTCGTTCCTCGGTCTTCGTGTCTTCCTCGCTCCTTGCTTGACCTCAGCGTCCTTGATCGTCGGTTCGCGGCGTCGATCGTGCTTTGGCGTCGGCTTTGGCTTTGGCTTTCGACTTTAGCTTGGCTTGGGCGTGGATCTGGCTTTTGCTTTGCTTTGGCGCTTGCGCTTGGACATAAACGGGGCAGACTTGCGATGCTTTCGTTCTTCCGGACTTCACGTCGTATCGGCTAGAACGTGCGGTGCTTTTGCTCGGGACCGGCGTAGTCGCTTGGCTTTGGCACTTGCGTTGCTTTGGCGCGGGCTTTACCGGGGCTTTCACTTTGGCTTCTTGCGTGGGCTTTGGCTTCAGCGTCAACTCGGTCTTCTTCTCGAACGACGTAGGCTACTTCTTCAATGCTTCTGGCTTCCTCGACGGTTTAGGTGTCGGCTAGACTTTGCTTCTTCTCCGGGCTTCTTTGGCTTGATCGGAGTCGAAGGGTACTCTTGAAGATGGCGGGGGTAGCACCGGTCTCCGTACGATGGTTGCAGCGTCGGTTTTGCTTTGAAGACGACGGGTGTGGCGACGCTTCAGGTAGTCCTCTCCAGGCTTTCTTTTTCGTGGATGGAGCAGACGTTTGTCGAAGGCGACGGGGTGATGATGCTTCGTTCCTCTTCTCCGGGCTTTGGAGCTTGATCGGAGTTGAAGGTTTGTTGGAGCCGACGTGGTAGTGCCGCTCTGAGCTTCTTCTCCGGCCTTTGCTTCTGGCGTCTTCGGAGTCGAAGGGTCTTCTTCTCCGAGCTTTCTTTTTCGTGCACGGAGTCAAAGTTTTGATCTTCTTGTGCAAGGGTCTTTACGTTGATGAGGGCTTTCAATGGACTAAGCCGGTCCAGAAGTGATAGGCTTGCCCGTGCCTCGTGAAGCCTTGGGTCGATGAAGAAGCGTTTCCTCTTCTGTAGAGCTTCCTCGCTTCCTCTTTAATCTTCGACCTCGACGGTTGTGGCATCGGCTTCTCCTCCGGGCGTATTTGGCGTAATCGGAGTTGAAGGCTTTGTTGAAGATGACGGGTGTAGCGTCGCTTCGTTCTTCTTCTCCGGGCTTTTGAGCTTGATCGGAGTCGAAGGCTTTGTTGGAGCCGACGGGGTAGTGCCGCTCCGAGCTTCTTCTCCGGCCTTTGCTTCTTGCGTCTTCGGAGTCGAAGGTTTTGTTGAAGATGACGGGTGTAGCGTCGCTTCGTTCTTCTTCTCCGGGCTTTTGAGCTTGATCGGAGTCGAAGGCTTTGTTGGAGCCGACGGGGTAGTGTCGCTCCGAGCTTCTTCTCCGGCCTTTGCTTCTGGCGTCTTCGGAGTCGAAGGTTTTGTTGAAGATGACGGGTGTAGCGTCGCTTCGTTCTTCTTCACCGGGCTTTTGAGCTTGATCGGAGTCGAAGGCTTTGTTGGAGCCGACGGGGTAGTGCCGCTCCGAGCTTCTTCTCCGACCTTTGCTTCTGGCGTCTTCGGAGTCGAAGGTTTTTTCTTCGTGCACGGAGTCGAAGGGATGATCTTCTTGTGCAAGGGTCTTCACGTTGATGAGGGCTTTCAATGGACTAAGCCGGTCCCGAAGGGATAGGCTTGCCCGTGCCTCGTGAAGCCTTGGGTCGATGAAGAAGCGTCTCCTCTTCTGCAGAGCTTCCTCGCTTCGTTTTCAGCTTGCGACTCCTTCGACCTTTGCGACTTCCCCCTCCCCCTCTATTTATAGGCAAAGGGGGAGGGGAGAGATATGGAAAGTTTTTAATTTTAAATCCCTTTAATATCTCCCCCATAATTACCCAAGATTTATTCATCCATTGATGAGGGGAATAAGTCTTTATTCGTTTTCCTTTTCTGACGGGGTAATTATGGCTGAATTTTGCACACGAAATCGATGGCGACCCGGCTCTTTTTCTTGTCCGTCGGATCGAGGGATCGGTGCAGATCCACGTGTGGGTAGACGTCATGCGCAACCTCCCCCCGCGCATGGCGGTAGTTCTTTCCTTTTCTTTCTTTTCTTTCCTTTTCTTTTCTTTCCTTTTCTTTTCTATCCGTTCTTTTCTTTTTCCTTTTCTTTTCTTTCCTTTTCTTTTCTTTCCTTTCTTTTCTTTTTCCTTGCAAGGCCGGCCTCCCCATGGGGGGTCCGGATCTTTAGTGGGGGCCGGCCTCCCCATGGGATTCGGATCCTAGTATGGGGCCGGGTGGGCCCCACTTGAGGATGGGCCCACCCGACTTCTTGTCGGGCGCGAGTCGGGTCCGAGTCATGGTGCGCGTCGGGTTTGCACCCGCGTAGGGGCATGCGAGTCGGGTCCGGTTCCGAGCGCATATTGGGTTCGCATCCGCGTAGGTGCACGCAAGTCGGATCCGGGTTAGACACAATTTGTGTGTCTACAAGTGCCCCCTCAAGGATGAGTGCGATGGTGAGAACGTGTAGGGTTTGGACACGTAGGAATCATAGAGCACTTGTCCTTGATGCCTTTTGTGGGCAGGATTGGGGGTCTATTTAAGGACCCCTACCCCTTTCGTCCACCGCTTCGTTCTTGCGGAGGGCTGGAGCTTGGAGACCGCAGTCGGAAGAGGCTGCCTAGGGTTGCATGCGACTTGCTCCGTCTTCCCGGTGTCGCCTCTTTCGTTAGCGGCGGCGGCGATGGTGCGCGACTTGAAGATTGTTGCGATAGCGGGCTCGAAGCGACGGGGCGACGACGATCGCGGCGAGAAGGACGGAGGAGCGCGGCTGAGGTGTTGACCGCCTTCGCCGCCTTCTTCTTCCTCTTTCTTCTTCTTCTTCTTCTTCTTCTTCTTCTTCTTCTTCTTTTTTGCGGTGGCGCAGCGGCAGTGGCGCCGGCGGCGCATGGTGCGCGGGGTTTGAAGACAAAGGCTTCTTTTGCGGCTTGGAGATGATGGGTCCTTCGGCGGCTTGGAGACAAAGGCTCCTTTAGCGGCTCGTGGAGATGAAGGCTCTTCGGTGGCTTGGAGACGAAGGCTTCTTCGGTGATTTGGAGACGAAGGATCCTTTGGCGGCTTGGAGACGAAGGCCCATCTGGCGGCTCGAAGACGATGACCCTTGTTAGGGTTTTGATCACCTTTCTCGTTGCAGACTTCCTCTTGCTTTGAAGATGGCGCGAACGTCGACGGCAGCCATTGCGCGATGTCTGGAGGCGGCTCAGGGTTGACAGGAGAGCGAAGACTGCCACGGTGTACCTTGGCGGAGGGTTGTGGCCCCTTCTTCGGTGCGGGAGTACGATGGCAGGCGGCACTCAGATGACGGTCGGGCGTAGGGTTCAGCGGAGGCGAGCCGGCGCAGGGTCGGGCTCCACCGTGGCCGGGTTCCGGGCTCCCCTCCCCCTCCATGGGGGTTGCAGCCCTCCTTTTTTTTTTTTTTGGCTCATCCCTTCGAAGGTTTTCAGGGTTTGTCCCTTCGAAGGTCTTCCAGAGGCCGATTGAATCGTCGAGGAGGCTCATCACGGGAGCAAAGGTCTTCGCCTCCATCTTATTTGCACCTTCCGACTAGCGAGGTTGCATCCGGGCAAGTTGAGCAGGGCGGGCTGGATGTTCTTTTGATGGTCACGGGCTGTTGGAAACCTATAAAAAACTTTTCTGGTGGTGATGCTGGCTTGAAGCACATCAAGGCGGACGGTCTGGAGTTTGACAAGGAGAAGAAAAGGCCATGAGCGTTGACGAGGAGCAGACTACTTTAGTCATCTTCTGCTTATTGATCTTGACCTCGGTGACTACTCCAACGGTCTTCTTCTTTCTTTTTTTTTTTGACCGACTTCTTTACTTCGAGCTTAGCTTGCTTTTGCTGGATTTGACTTGACTTTTGTCTCCTTGCAGGATGCGTCTATTTGAGCGGCTCCCGAAGACCTGTCATCGAGCTTTGGAGAGAACTTTTCCAATAACAATGCCGGCTTGAAGGACATCATTGAAATAGGCGATTTGGAGTTCGGTGAGGAGGAAGACGAAGCCACGAGCATCAACAATGAGCAAACTACTTTGGTTATCTTCTGCTTGCCGATCTTGACCTCAGTGACTACTCCAATGGTCTTTTTGGCTTTATGGAGGTCGCAGAGGATGCGGTCGTCACTGATGCATACGCCCTTCTTCGAGTTCCAATCCTTCGGATGGCCCGAGCTTCTGCATGAGCCTGACGGATTTCAAGGCGGACGACTCTTTGTTTGTAGAGTAGACGCACACCTTCTTGGAGGGTGGCAAGCTTCGTTGCTTACGACTGTCTTCGTTGGAGGACGCTTCCTTGGGTTTAGCTGCGACCGAGGAAGAGAGATGTCGGCTGGAGGGGCTTCGCACGCTTGCTACTGCAGACTTGGTTCGGACGCAGAAGAAGGTGGAGGCCGTTCGTGTGTCGCTTCAAAAGTCGGAGTCCCGTTTGGGAGATGCTCGAGCGACTAAGAAGACTTCTGGAGCAGGGTTTGCGAAACAGCGAGAAGGGCTGACGAAGTGCTGGAAGCTGGTGGAGTGATCGAGAAGGCTTCCAGAGCGAACCATGCAAAGCAACGTGCATAGCTGGCGACGCATCGGAAGTGAACGACTTCTCTACCCCGGGAGTTGCAGCGCGTGTAGGTCGCAGAGGGCGAGCTGCTCCAGCGCCTCAAGGACTTTGACTTTCTTGTCATCTTTCGGTTTGCTAACTGGACTTGTGGATCTACACTTGTTCTCCTCTGGACTGGCCTTCTGGGACGACGTTGGTGTGTTTCTTTTTATCTGGACTGAACCTTTGTAGGCTGCCTATGTACCCTACTAGGAGAAATCAAGTCGCACGTAGTTCGTTTTTTTTTTTTTTTTTTTGCAAGGGGTGTGGCCTTGCTTTAGGCATAGTACCTTTTGAGGTACTTGCCGTCGATAGGGCCGAGTGTCAGTCCTTCTGGCGTGGTGAGGAGATAGGCACCATTGGAGTAGACTTCTTTGACGGAGTGCGGACCATCCCACTTGGCATCAAATTTTTTTCCTCCTCGATGCGAGAGAATGATGGGGCGTTTGACTGCCAGCACCAGTTCCCCTATCTGGAATGATCGAGGACGGATCTTCTTGTTGAAGGCGCGAGACAGTCTGGCCTGATAACACTCCAGACGTTGCTGAGCTTCGAGGCGTCTTTCGTCCAATGCTTCCAATTCTGCTAGGCGGAGCTGGGCGTTGTCGTCGCTGGTGAGGCCTTCTTGGATTGCTATCCTGAGCGATGGGATCTGGAGCTCGAGCGGAAGAACGACTTCTACACCATAGACAAGGGAGTACGGTGTTGCTTGCGTCAGCGTGCAAAAGGACGTCCGGTAAGCCCATAGCGCTTCGCCCATGCATTCGTTTCAGTCTTTCTTCGTCTTCGAGACGATTTTCTCCAGCAGCTTGTAAAGAGTCTTGTTGAAGGCCTCTGCCAGACCGTTGGCCGGAGCATTGTACATCGTCGAGCAATTCTGCTTAATGTTGTACAATACACAGAACTGGCTGACGGCAGCATTCTTGAATTGCTTCCCGTTGTCTGTTACGATGTAGCGAGGAACTCCATATCGGAAGATGATGTCATTCTGGATGAAGCTGATAACGGAGTGCTTTGTAACTTCCCGTAGAGGTGTTGCTTCAGCCCACTTGGAGAAGTAGTCCGTTGTCGCCAGAATATAAAGGTGTTGCTTGGATGACTTGGGCAGGGGACCGACAATATCGAGTCCCCATCCATCGAAGGGCCACGACGAGATTATTGGATGCAGAGGTTCCGGCAGTTGACGGATGTAGTCTCCGTGCAGCTGGCAAGCGTGACATCTTTTCGCGAACTCCAAGCTATCCTTGATCATGGTAGGCCAGTAATATCCCATCCTCCTGACGCGAAAGTGGAGCTTCGGACCAGACTGGTGCGAGCTGCAGATTTCAGCGTGTACCTCTTCTAGTGCCGCTTCTGCCTCTTCTTTCGCGAGGCACCTCAGAAGTGTGCCATCGTAGCTTCGACGGTACAATTTGTTGTTGAAGTGGTAGAACTTCAGAGATCGCCACCAGATGTCAACTTTGCGCTTCGGATCTTCGGGGAGTTTACCATGGATGAGATAATCCACAAAAGGCTGCCTCCAGTCTTGTTCTTCAATCTCGAGGACATGCACCGTGTTGGTTTGAACTGGAACGTCGATCGGACCTTCTTCTTTGGTGATCACTATTCTTCTGCTGACAGGGACAATGAGCCGTCGTTCTTCTGGAAACGGGAGTGTAGCCGCCAGATTTACGAGTGCGTCAGCCTGCAGATTGAGGTTCCTGGAGACGTGCTGAATGGAACCAGCCTTGAGGTTGCCGAGGAGTTCCAAAGCTCATGCATGCAACGGTACCAGGTCTTCTTTGTTGACTTCGTATGCCCCCAAGACTTACTGGATAACGAGTTGAGAGTCACCAAAAATCTCGAGTCTCTGAAGCTTCATATCGTTGGCGAGTTCGAGACCGATTAGTAGAGCTTGATACTCTGCCACATTGTTGGAACACGATTCCGATAGTAGGAATGAGAAGGGGAGTATTTCGTTGTCCGGAGAGACGAAGATGACTCCGGCTCTCGCTATGTCTTGTCTTGCTGCGCCGTCAAAGAACATTTTCCAGGAGGGGTCGATGTCGATGGAGAAGACTTCTTTCTCCGGGAGATCTTCTGATAATTCCCATTCCGCCGGGAGGGGATATTCTGCAAGGAAGTTCACGAGAGCTTGTCCCTTAACTGCTTTCTATGGCACGAAGGTGATATCAAATTCGAGGAGAAGCAATACCCACTTTGCCAGACTTCTGGAGAGCACTGGTCTTGACATGATGTACTTGAGGGGGTCGACCTTCGAGACAAGTCTGACGGTGTGAGCCAGCATATAATGCCGCAGCTTTTTCATGGCGAAGATGAGTGCTAAGCAGACCTTCTCGATCGGGAAGTAATTTAGCTCTACGCCGATAAGAGTGCGACTCAAGTAGTAGCAAGCCGTCTCCTTGCCAAGTTCATTGTTCTGAGCCAGGAGTGCCCCCAAGGATTGCTCCTGGGCACTAATGTAGAGGATTAGCGGCCTTCCTTGAACTGATGCTGATAGGACTGGCAGCTTCAGTAGATAGGCTTTGATGTTTTGGAGTGCTTCTTGGCAAGCTTCATCCCATTTGAACGGCGCTCCTTTCTTCATGAGGCGACTAAACAGGTGGCACTTTCCATCTAGGTTGGCAATGAATCTTCGGATATACGCCAAGTGCCCTTGGAGGCCTCTGAGGTCTCGCACTGTCTTCGGTGCGGGCATATTGACGATAGCATCTATTTTGGATTGATCTATCTCAATACCTCGATGTCGTACGACGAAGCCGAGGAACTTGCCTGAGGAGACTCCGAATGCGCACTTGAGTGGATTCATGCGGAGTTGGTACCTTCGAAGCCGTTTGAAGATTAGCTCGAGATCTTGTAGATGTGCCGACTTCTTCTTGGATTTCACTACGAGGTCGTCGACATAACACTCCACGTTTTGATGAAGAATGTCATCGAAGATTTTCTGCATAGCTCGCTGGTAGGTGGCTCCTGCGTTCTTCAAGCCGAACGGCATAACTTTGTAGTAGTAGATTCTTTCGGTGTGCGGAATGCTGTGAGCTCTTCGTCCTTGGGTGCCATCCGAATCTGATTGTAGCCTAAGGATCCGTCCATGAAAGTTAGTACTTCGTGGCCTGTCGTGGCATCCACCATTAGCTCCGTGATTGGCAAGGGGAAGTCATCCTTCGGACATGCATTGTTCAAACCTCTGAAGTCCACGCACACTCGAATTTGGCCATTCTTCTTTTTGACTGGGACGACGCTAGAGATCCATGTCGGGTACTTGACCTCTCGGATGAAGCCGGCTTCGATCAACTTGTTAACTTCGCCTTCTATTTGGGGTACCAGTTCCGGCCGGTAGCGTCTTTGTCCTTGCTTGATAGCGCTGGCTCCGTGTTTGACGCTGAGCTGGTGCACTGCGATTTTAGGATCGAGACCCGGCATCTCCTTGTAGGACCATGCGAAGACATCTCTGTATTCTTTGATCAGTTTGATGTATGCAGCTTCTTCTTCAGGAGTCAAGAGTGTGCTGACGAATGTAGGTCGAGGCTCTATTTCTGTGCCCAAATTAATTTCCTTCAAGTCATCAACGGTAGACTGCCCCCCTTCTTCGAGGACTGGCGGGGCCTCTAGCAACTCGTCGTCCGAAGGAGAAGAATCACCGTTGTCAGTTTGATTAACGGAGATGTAATGGACGGCTGCCATGGGTGGGTGGGTGTGTGTTGAAATGAGGTCCTCGACTGGCATTCCCAGACGATCGAACACTGACTTCTTCTTTGATTGCTTAACTGGCCCGAGCCTTTCGAACACAGATATACGTTTTAGATTCGACCGGCTTTTACTGCCTCTATTTTGCTTCTAGAGCAAGACTTGGCATTGAGCCCATCGTCGTCTTCTTTTGCTGTCGGGATGGCTGGCGTAGGTAGAGCGTGCATCGGAGATTGTCGATCCTTCGGTTGCTTCGTCTACCATCTTCGCCCAGATGTAGTTCGAGGTGAAGCTCTTCCTTGCTGTAGTCCTGATGACCAACGGAGCTTGACTAGAGCCGATGTCTCGGCGATTCGGGAGAATTTGTTCACCATTTTGAAACAGTCGAGCTTGAGTTCTCGTCATCCCATGTGGATTTGCTGCTGGGGGAAGTGTGCCCATGGCGCTTTCTTTGTCGTAGCCGGCTCTGAACAGCAACTTAGCAGCGTTCTACCCCCAACTCCCTTTCGGCTTGAATCCGAGTTGATTGGGGTCAACAGATTCGACAGGTCTACTCGGGTTCTGAGCTCGCGTCAGACTAGGTAGTGGCAACGTCATTTCTTGCAGAGTGACGACATTGGCCTGCGATAACGGCGGGGCCAGCTTTCTTGCCGGAGTAGAAGCGATCGCTCGGATTTGCGAAGCCACTGAGGGGCTAGACGTAGGACTGGCGTCGCTTGGACGGGCAACGGGGTATGTTGCATCGATCTTGACTCGGAACTGATGCGCAGCATTTGCCTTGACTTTAACACTTCTTGGACCTCGAGTCTCGCCTTGGCGGAAGGTTGCATCGGATTCGTATGTGGAGGAGCCTCGCCCTGTTTTACTTCTTCAGTCTTCAGGGTTCGAGGGGCTTTAGTTGGAAGGACTTCCGTGACTAGGTCTCTCGCTTGGTAAAACTTGGCGTCGGCCAAATATGCCTCGGTCTCATTGAACGGCATGTCATCAGCAACTATGCATTTCTCCATGCCTTCTTCGTAGTACTTGAGGCACTGGTGCTAGGTGGATACTACGACGCCATTCTCGTGTAGCCATGGCCTGCCCAACAGGAGGCGATATGACGTCTGACAATCAATGATGTGGAAGAGGACCATTGTATCTAGCAGGCCGATTGAGAGCTTCAGGCGGATGATTCCAATAGTGGACTGTCCGCCCTGGTTGAACCCTTGAATGACCAATTGGCTGGGCGAGAGCTGGTCGTTGGTGATGCCGAGCTGCCGCATCGTCTGGATGGGCATGATGTTGACGGCGGAGCCACAGTCCAACAGGATTCGATTCACTGGCTTCTCCTTGGTGTATCCCGAAACGTAGACAGGTCGGTTGTGCAACCGTGTCCCGAGTTGCAAGTCCTCATCCGAAAAGATTATCGTTGCATCACACGAGGCCACTACTTTGCCCTTCTTGTCATCCTTCCTTTTCCTCTTATAGCAATCTGGGTCGGCCAAGGCCGCAGCCATTGCCAGGCGAGCCTTCTTCGGAAGATGCAAAGCTTATACGAGTGGCAAGTGCAGGATTGCTTCGTCATGAGAGGCAGTGTCCCCTTTGTCGGAATCATCTGCCTCGTCAGTGGAGTCGCCCTCTTCAGGTGTCTCGACTTTGCCTTTTCCTTCCAACGCTTTATGAACTTCGACCATGCAACAAGACACCCTGATGTGCTGATCGACTGGGAGGAAGTGATCGGGAAAGAATTCTTGCAACGTTACTGGTTCTGGGATGCTCTGCTGGAGGAGATCGTCTTGGTTTGCCGGCGGTACTTTGAATGATTTCTTTCCTGGAGTCTTGCTTTTCTTCTTGTAAGGTCTGCACTCTGGAAGTCTCCTCATCACACGGTCTTACTTATGTTTCCTTTCTTGTCGTGGCCTTCGTCGCCGGGGTAGCATGACCCATGCCTCTTCGTCGGTGGATTCTCCCCCGCTAAGATGATGATTGGCAGCAGCAACTGGTTCCCTTGGAGACACTTGTTCTTCCGGAGGCTCTACTGGCTCGTCTTCCGATCCCCAACCGGTGGGCTTGATTTCTTTGATCGAGACTGATGGAGGCTTTGAGTATAGGACGTAATAGTCAAACTTGCCCGAAGGTTGGCCCAGCAGACCGACTTCTGGATCTCCTTGCTCGTATCTTTTCCGGAGAGCACATTGGGACGTAGCTTGACTGGAAGGGATTTGCTCTTCCTGAATCTCTGCTGGCTCATCTTTCAACCTCCAGCCGGTGGGCTTGATTTCTTCAATCGAAACGGACGAATGCTTTGAGTAGAGGACGTAATAGTCGAACTTCCCCGAAGGCTGGCCCAACAGACCAATTTCTGGATCTCCTTGCTCGTATCTCCTTTAGAGCGCTCGTTGGGATGTAGCATTGCTTGGAAAATGCACTGGCGTGAGCGATGGTTGCCCCCGGGGCAGCGACGTTTCTTCCTCGATGAGCGCAGGAGTACATTGATGTCGCTTCGGGACTCTCGGCTGGGAAATTGACTTAGTGGTTGGCCTTTGACTGTTGATGCACAATTTGGGCATGCTTCGTCGCGCAGCAACGAGTACCGGCGAGAAGGAATCAAAGGTGATGGACGTCATGTTGGCTGTAGCGACCTCTCCAGTGTCGATCTCTATCTTTCCTTGCTTTGCGAGCGTCATTATTCTTTCCTTGAAGATGAAGCATCTTTCGATGGGATGACTTACCACCCGGTGATATTTGCAGAAGAGAGGGTTGTCGACGCGATGCATCTGCTCGGGCCTCTTCGAAGGAGGGAGCTCTATCATCTTTTCTTGCAGCAGTTGGTCGAATATGGAGGAGACTTTCGAGTCCGAGAAGGGGTACTCCTTGGCTTCGAGCTCCTCGAGAGTCATCCTTTGTCTTGGCGGTGGAGGCGGCGGTATGGCGACGCCCTTCTTCTGATCTGGCTTGCCACCGATCTTGAGCGGCTTAGAGGTTGAAGCGACGTCAGCAATATTAGCTTGTTTCGGTTTCGGTGCTTGTGGCTTGTCCTTCTTCTCCACCTTCAAGAAGTCCTTGTTCTTCGAGTCCCTGCGACTTGCTAGGCTGAGTTCCATGTCATGAGCCCGAGTTGCGAGTTCTTCGAAAGATCGAGGTTTGATACCCTTGAGGATGTAGAGCAGGCCCTAGTGCATGCCTTGGGTGCATATTTCGATGGCCGAGTCTTCAGACAAACGGTCTCGTGAATTCAGTACGAGGTTCCTCCATCTGTCAATGTAGTCGATCACCGGCTCATCTTTCCTTTGCTTGACGGTGGTGAGTTCGGTCATGCTGACGGTGCGTCTGGTGCTATAGAAGCGATTGAGGAACTCCCTCTCCATCTGATCCCAGCTGTCGATGGTCCCTGGAGGAAGATCAACATACCAGTCAAAAGCATTACCTTTGAGGGTGCAAACGAACTGTTTCACCATCTCGTCGCCATGTGTGCTGGCATTGTTGCAGGTTTCGATGAAGTGAGCAACGTGCTGTCTTGGATTTCCCTTTCCGTTGAAGTGCTGGAACTTTGGTGGCTGGAATCCGATTGGGAAGCGTAGCTGCTGGATCCTCGCGGTGTAGGGCTTTGAGTATGCCGCCGTGATCGGAGGAAGGCCACTACCGTGGGAGCGTATCATGTCGGCTACCAACGCTTGTACTTGCTGAGCATTCATTGTTGCTGTTGCCGGAGGTTGTGCGGCCACCGAGGCTGGCGCTGGCGAGATGACTTCCGCCGGGACGGGAACCGACGAAAGTGCTGGCGTAACCGCTTGAATTGTCGGAACTACCTCTGTAGGAGCGGGAGTTGAAGACGGAGATGGAGCGGCTACCGGAGAAGCAAGAGGTTGACCGACTGCTGCAGCGTCCTTTGCGCTAAGCTTTTGAAGCAGAGTATTGCTGTGACGATCCTTCTCCTCCATCAGCCGAGTAATCTGCGCCATATGCTCGCTCATCTGCATGACTTGGAGATGAAGAGCGGACGAAGGATGGTGACGAAGGACATCTCGATGTTGCATGCTAGTATCCTCGCCGTCATCGTCGGAGACGTAGTTACGCCGACTTGCTTCTGGTTGATGACTGATGTTTGCCCCCTGCAGAGGAGGTGCGACTTCCGTCGGGGAACCCAAACGGGCTCGGGGTTGGGGCTGGTCCTCCCCAAACTTCTGGACATGGGCTCCAGGATTGAGGCTTGTTTCTTCATGCACCAAGGCCTCATCGGCGCTTTGGCGAGCATCTTCGGCAGCAGTTTCTGGCATGAAGACATCCGCAAGAGTTCGGGTACGCCGAGTGTAGATGTGTACCGTCGGGGGAGCATCGCCCTCCGGGTTTGTTGGATCACCTTGTCAGAGTAGAGGAGACTCGGCGATCGGTGAAAGACTTGGAGCAAATGCATCGTTGTTTGTCCCGGCCATTTGCGAACTTGGAGCGACTTCTTCAGCCGTACGGATGAAAGGAGAGAAGGTCCCACCGGGCGTGCCAGAAATCTGTATGCGCAGAAAAAGATGCGGGTCATCTTTATTGCACAAAACAAGATTACAAGAGTGGCCGGGACCCGGGTGGCTCGGGTGTGACAAGTCCGGGTGCGGCGAGTGTTGATTAGAAGATTGTGGGAGAGATCCTCTGGAGGGTCCCTTTGATCCGCATCTCCATGTGGTATTCGTGTGAGAGCTCTGAAGGGGTTGCCCAGGACAGAGGTCTTTACATGGTGAGGGTTTTTGAGAGGCTAAGGATTATCTACCGTTGCTTTGTCCCTTCCGTGCTTCGCGCTTTCTCGGCTAGGGGGTTTTTGGCTTCGTTCCTCCGTCTTCGTGTCTTCCTCGCTCCTTGCTTGACCTCAGCGTCCTTGATCGTCGGTTCGCGGCGTCGATCGTGCTTTGGCGTCGGCTTTGGCTTTGGCTTTCGGCTTTAGCTTGGCTTGGGCGTGGCTCTGGCTTTTGCTTTACGTTGGCGCTTGCGCTTGGACGTAGACGGGGGAGACTTGTGATGCTTTCGTTCTTCCGGACTTCGCGTCATATCAGCTAGAACGTGTGGTGCTTTTGCTCGGGACCGGCGTAGTCGCTTGGCTTTGACACTTGCGTTGCTTTGGCGCGGGCTTTACCGGGGCTTTCACTTTGGCTTCTTGCGTGGGCTTTGGCTTCGGTGTCAACTCGGTCTTCTTCTCGAACGACGTAGGCTACTTCTTCAATGCTTCTGGCTTCCTGGACGGTTTAGGTGTCGGCTAGACTTTGCTTCTTCTCCGGGCTTCTTTGGCTTGATCGGAGTCGAAGGGTACTCTTGAAGATGGCGCGGGTAGCACCGATCTCCGTGCGACGGTTGCAGCGTCGGCTTTGCTTTGAAGACGACAGATGTGACGATGCTTCAGGTAGTCCTCTCCAGGCTTTCTTCTTCGTGGATGGAGCAGACGTTTGTCGAAGGCAACGGGGTGATGACGCTCCGTTCCTCTTCTCCGGGATTTGGAGCTTGATCGGAGTTGAAGGTTTGTTGGAGCCGACGGGGTAGTGCCGCTCTGAGCTTCTTCTCCGGTCTTTGCTTCTGGCGTCTTCGGAGTCTAAGGGTCTTCTTCTCCGAGCTTTCTTCTTCGTGCACAGAGTCGAAGTCTTGATCTTCTTGTGCAAGGGTCTTCACATTGATGAGGGCTTTCAATGGACTAAGTCGGTCCCGAAGGGATAGGCTTGCCCGTGCCTCGTGAAGCCTTGGGTCGATGATGAAGCGTTTCCTCTTCTACAGAGCTTCCTCGCTTCCTCTTCAATCTTCGACCTCGACGGTTGTGGCGTCGGCTTCTCCTCCGGGCGTATTCGGCGTAATCGGAGTTGAAGGCTTTGTTGAAGATGACGGGTGTAGCATTGCTTCGTTCTTCTTCTCCGGGCTTTTGAGCTTGATCGGAGTCGAAGGCTTTGTTGGAGCCGATAGGGTAGTGCCGCTCCGAGCTTCTTCTCCGGTCTTTGCTTCTAGCGTCTTCGGAGTCGAAGGTTTTGTTGAAGATGACGGGTGTAGCGTCGCTTCGTTCTTCTTCTCCGGGCTTTTGAGCTTGATCGGAGTCGAAGGCATTGTTGGATTCGACGGGGTAGTGCCGCTCTGAGCTTCTTCTCCGGCCTTTGCTTTTGGCGTCTTCGGAGTCGAAGGTTTTGTTGAAGATGACGGGTGTAGCGTCGCTTCGTTCTTCTTCTCTGGGCTTTTGAGCTTGATCGGAGTCAAAGGCTTTGTTGGAGCCGACGGGGTAGTGCCGCTTCGAGCTTCTTCTCCGGCCTTTGCTTCTGGCGTCTTCGGAGTCGAAGGTTTCTTCTTCTCCGAGCTTTCTTCTTCGTGAACGGAGTTGAAGGGATGATCTTCTTGTGCAAGGGTCTTCACGTTGATGAGGACTTTCAATGGACTAAGCCGGTCCCGAAGGGATAGGCTTGCCCGTGCCTCGTGAAGCCTTGGGTCGATGAAGAAGCATCTCCTCTTCTGCAGAGCTTCCTCGCTTTGTCTTCAGCTTGCGACTCCTTCGACCTTTGCGACTTCCCCCTCCCCCTCTATTTATAGACAAAGGGGGAGGGGAGAGATATGGGAAGTTTTTAATTTTAAATCCCTTTAATATCTCCCCCATAATTACCCAAGATTTATTCATCCATTGATGAGGGGAATATGTAACGCCCCGATATTTTACGGATTTATTTGATCCGTATAATACTGAGGTGTTAGAAAATAAAAGCTTGGTATAACTAAGCTCCATCAAAATTGGAACTTAACTGAGCCATTCCATTAAAATAACCATTGTTTGATACATTTTATGAGAACAAAAGTCTAAGGAAATAAATTTATTCTTTTATTTCAACGACACTTCATGCTTCAGCTTCGGCATCTTCGTAGAAAGGGGTGTACAGCGGGTCCTCCACTCCTTCTGGGTCGTTCACTACTCGCTCTCCGTTCTCTTCCAGTCCTGCAGGATTTGACTCTGAAGGATGCACAACATCTGTAGGGGGGTGAGTCCAAATCACTGACTCACCTCATGACATAGTTTATTTCATGCTAGATATTTGTACGGAAAAACAGTAAATGTGACTACAGAATGTAAATAATAGAAAACATGCATCACCCGATTCCCTTTTTGGCTCTTCCGGCCAGGGTAGGAATCTCAATCCTTACCCGGGTACTTTTAGTCCGCAACAAGGCTAGCCCCACACCTAGGTACTTTTAGTCCTCAGACTAGGCTAGCCCCACACCTAGGTAACTTTTAGGCCTGTAGCCAGGGCTAGACCCACACCAGCATTCTGTCAGGGCTAGACCCACACCCAGGTACTTTCTGGCATTCCGCCAGCGCTAGACCCACACCCAACAAGTGATCACGTACTTCACAATTTACTACCCATAGCAATTTACCGATGATCTATAGCAGATATTTAGCATGAAGAAACTTGGTTAAAACTCCCCTACCTGAACCGTTGCAAACTCTTATTCTTGATGAGGAAGCTTTATCACGCTCGAAACCTGAAAATATGTTACTAATATTTTATTAGTTTTTCCTAAATTTTTCTGGGATTTTTCCGAACATAATTCGATGTGAATTAGTGGGTTTTCTCTCTTTAAGGGGTATTTTTGTAATTTCAAAAATACCTTACATCTATACTGTTGTGTAGATCGTTTCATTACGGTCCCGTGGCTGCAAACGGAACTCAATTCCGAGTTCGTTTGCTCCCGGTATGACCAAAACAGTTGGCTACTAGCGGATTTTAAATTCGGGTCTGCCCTTAGTAAAACAGTTCAGTTGTCTTTAGCAATACTGTTTCAGTTAATAACAATTAGAGTTGTTTTAACAATTTAAATTTTTAAATTAAATGGGCCTGGACCATTCCTTAATGGGCTTCAGCCCAAATTTCATAGTGGGCTTTTTATATAGGTCTACTGGGCTTCAGCCCATATATATTTATAATAAAAAAAACTAACCGGGTCTTGGGGCGGCGCCCGACGGTAGGAGGCGGCGACCGGCGGCAGGAGGCGGCGACCGGTGGCAGGAGGCGGCGGTCGGCCGGCGGCGGCAGTCGCCGGCGGCGGTGGCGGCGGTCGCCGGCGGGGGTCAGTCGGCCGGTGGCGGCGGTCGCGGGCGGTGGTCGTCGGCGAGCGGCGGTCGGCCGGCGGCGGGCGGTGGTCGGCCGGCGGCGGCGGGCGGCGGCGGGCGGTGGTTAGTGGTGGTTGACGAGGAGGAGGGGAGTGGTAGGGCACGGGTTTCAAGACGGCTGGAGTGAAAAACTCTTGTGGAGGGGGGGGTTTATATAGTGGTTTTGAGAATTCTAAAAGACACAGGGTCTTTATTGCAAATCGGCCATTTAGTGCGTACTGCAGCTGTACCCGTCCGATCGGAAACGAAAGGTCGCCGGCTTCGGTTACATCTGCGCGACCCTTTCCGTCCGATCGGAAACGAAGGGTCAACGACTGTTGGTCTCCCCATTAGTATATATATTAGTTATATTAGCTGTTTCTAATACAGAAAAACACTACGGGTCTTTTGGCTAGAGGAAAATCTTTAAGAGTTCAAATGAAGAGGTCATAGGTTCAAATCCTTCTATCGGCTAATTATGTATATATATATATATATATATATATATATATATTTTTCTCACAATTTTTAAATACTCTAAATGTGTCCAAATCGAATAAGTTTGTATAGGTTTTTCGATCGTCTCGGCGAGACGAACGCAATGGCGCCATCCGATTTTTATTTTGAATTTTCTATAAAAATTTTCTTATAATGACTTTTAAATTATTAATAAATTTTTGGGTTGTTACATTCTCTATCCCGAATAAAAATTTCGTCCTCGAAATTTATAGTACATATCTCAGTGATTGAATTCGAGTTCATACCTCAGTTGTTGAATAGATGTGGATATTGCTTTTGTATTTCTGATTCCAATTCCCAAGTAGCTTCCTCCTCATTGTGATGTTGCCATAGTATCTTTACCAGTCGAATAGTTTTGGTTCGTAATTCTTTATCCTTGGTGTCTAAAATTTTCTCAGGTACTTCTATGTATGAGGCATCTGATTGAATACTGATATCTTCATCTTTCAAAATGTGAGAAGGATCTGGTTCATACTTGCGAAGCATGGACACGTGAAAAACTGGATGTATATTTGCCAATTTTATGGGTAATGCCAGTCGATATGCCACTGGTCCAGCTCTTCCCAATATTTCGTAGGGCCCAATATATCTGGGTGCAAGTTTTTCCTTGATATCAAAACGTTGTATACCTTTCCTCGGCGAGATTCTTAGAAAAACAAAATCTCCCACTTCAAATTCGAGAGGTCTTCTTCGATTATCTGCGTAACTTTTCTGTCTGCTCTGTGCTTTAAGTAAATTGGCCCGAATAATTTTTATTTTGTCGGTCGTTTCCTGAATTATTTCAGGCCCCATTATACTTTTCTCTCCCACTTCCGTCCAACAGACTGGGGATCTACAGGGTCTTCCATATAAGGCTTCAAAAGGTGCCATTTGTATGCTGGACTGATAGCTGTTATTATAAGTAAATTCTATTAATGGCAGGAAATCTTCCCAACTACCCTTGAAGTCCATCACACAAGATCTCAACATGTCTTCTAAAATTTGTATTATTCTCTCTGACTGCCCGTCAGTTTGAGGATGATATGCCGTACTCATATTCAATTCTGTTCCCAAAGCCTTCTGTAAACTTCTCCAGAACTTAGAGGTGAAGTGAGGATCCCTGTCGGACACAATAGTTACCGGAATACCGTGAAGTCTAACAATTTCCTTCAGGTATAGGGTACTATCGTCTCTAGTGGACGCAGTTGTCTTTCGCGGTAGAAAATGAGCTGACTTTGTTAATCGATCCACAATTACCCAGATTGAATCATTTCCCTTCCTTGTGGTAGGAAAATCGGTCACAAAATCCATGGTTATATGTTCCCATTTCCATTCTGCTACCGGAAGAGGTTGCAATAACCCAGGTGGTCTTCTGTGTTCAGCCTTCACCTTTTGGCAAGTGAGACACTTTGACACAAATTGGGCTACATCATTCTTCATTCCACTCCACCAAATGTTTCGTTTTAAGTCGTGATACATTTTGTTTTCCCCCGGATGGATAGAAAACTTTGAATGATGAGCTTCAGCTAATATATCTTCTCGCAGATAAGGAGCATCAGTGACTGCTAATCTGCCTCGAAATCTCAGTCCGTTGTCTGAACTGAGTGCCCAATTTTCTACAATCTCCCCCTTTTCTAATTTGTATCGAATTCCCTGCAATTCTGAGTTTGATGTTTGTGCCTCTATTACTCCTTTTATCATTTCCGGTTGAGCTCTGAGGTGACTTAGATAAGCTCGTGGTGAGCTGTTCTTCGTGACTAAATCAAGGTTTTCTAACGTGCAAGCCCACTGCCATTTATCAGCTAATATGTTGACCAGTTGTCCCTTTCTACTGAGGGCATCTGCTACTACATTAGCCTTACCAGGGTGGTAAATAAAATTATAGTCATAATCGACTAAAAATTCCACCCACCTTCTTTGCCGTAGATTTAGATCTTTCTGCGTGCTTATATATTTCAAACTCTGATGATCCGAGTATAACTCAAACTGTTCCCCATACAAATAATGACGCCAAATCTTTAGTGCAAACACGACCGCAGCTAGCTCCAGATCGTGTGTAGGATAATTCTTTTCATGAGCTTTTAATTGTCTGGAAGCATAAGCCACAACTCGGCCTTCTTGCATAAGTACAGCCCCTAACCCCACGTGAGAGGCATCCGTATAAAGTGTGTACTTCTTCCCACTTTCTGGTATGGTTAGTACCGGGGCTGTAGTGAGTTTTGTTTTTAATCCTTGGAACGCATCCTCACAAAGTTCTGACCATTCATACTTAACCCCCTTCTTAGTAAGTCGAGTTATAGGTGCAGCGATACTAGAAAAATTTTGAATGAATCTGCGATAATATCCTGCTAACCCTAGGAAGCTCTTGATTTCTGTTACATTCTTTGGTGCTTTCCAATTCACTACTGCTTCAATCTTTGCTGGATCTACCGTAACTCCTTCATGGGATATTACGTGTCCCAGAAAGTTTACTTTCGTAATCCAAAATTCACATTTACTGAGTTTGGCGTACAGTTGATGAAGACTCAACTCTTGTAATACCATCCTCAAGTGGTTTTCGTGCTCCTCCTTGTTTTTTGAGTAGATCAAAATATCATCAATGAATACTACCATAAATTGATCCAAGAAATTTTTAAAAATCCGATTCATCAAATCCATAAATGCCGCAGGGGCATTTGTTAGACCAAAAGGCATCACCAAAAATTCGAAATGCCCATACCTAGTTCTGAAGGCCGTCTTTGGTATATCTTCTTCTTTGATTCTTAATTGATGATATCCTGATCGGAGATCTATTTTGGAGAAATATTTTGCTCCCTTAAGTTGATCAAATAGATCCTCTATTCTTGGGAGTGGATATTTATTTTTTATAGTCACCTGGTTCAATCTTCTATAATCGATGCACATTCTTTTTGTTCCATCCTTTTTCTGAACAAATAATACAGGTGCACCCCATGGGGATGAACTGGGTCTTATAAACCCAAGAGTAAGTAACTCATCCAACTGCTTACTCAGCTCTTTTAATTCTACTAGTGCCATTCTATATGGGGCAATTGAAATAGGAGCCACTCCTGGCATTAATTCTATTGAAAAATCTATTTCCCTTTTCGGTGGCAACCCTGGAAGATCTTCCGGAAACACTTGCGAAAATTCTGATACTACCAATGTGGTATTTTGTATAGGACTCTTCACCTCCTCTTCTAAAAGTTGAGCTAAGTAACATACTTTCGCTCTTGCCTTTCCGAACTTTCTCCCCCGAAATATTATTTCCTTACTATCTGATGTTTGTAAAGTAACCTTCTTTCGGTAACAATCCATCATCGCCCTATACTTGGATAACCAGTCCATTCCTAATAGAATGTCAAAAGTTTCCAACTTCAGTAGAATTAAATTCGCCACCAATTCCTCCTCTTCAACCCGTAGTATACAGTTTCTGTAGACTCTGTTTGTCTTGGCCGTATCGCTAAGTGCTGTAGTAATGGCTAGTATATACCCTAGCGGTTCAGTCTTTAATTGTAGTTCTTTAGCCAAGTAAACTGATATAAATGAATGTGTCGAACCAGGGTCTAGTATTACTCGAGCTAGACTTCCATAAATAAGAATAGTGCCTACGAAAAATTTACTTTTGCGGTTAAAACTTATCTATGAAATAGCAAATTCTTGAAATGAATAGGTCGTACCTTCAATGACGTCATTTGATTCCTCCTCCGCGGATATCGCAAAAGTTTTTCCAGGCACCCTTGGAGTTTGACCAGAGCGATTTCCGGGTAATTGCGGATTATTCTTGAAGGGAGGTCTGGCTTGAGCGTCTTTATTCAGACGAGGGCATTTTCGTTGGAAATGATCCCGTGATCCCCATATGAAGCAATTACGAGGTCCCGAAGCCACTAGAGGGCCATTATTTCCTGTTGGAAATTCTTGCATCCTCGGCCTTTTGTTTGCCTCTATCCCTGGTGCACTCCTTTTCACCCTATTTTTCTCAAATATTTTACGCGTTTCTTCCCATTCACGTTCTGCCACCATTGCAGTCTGTACTAGTTCACCATAGTTTCTTATGCGGAGTACAGCCACTCGGGTTCGAATATGAGGATTCAAACCCTGTTCAAATCTTTTGGACTTTAGTTCCTCTGTGGCTATAAGATAATGAGCAAATCGTGATAGTTCGATGAATTTAGCTTCATACTGGGAAACACTAAGTTTTCCCTGATAAAGTTCTAAAAATTCTGCAATCATTCTATCCTTGGTTGCATCTGAGAAATACTTCCCTAGGAATGCTTTTGTAAATTCCTCCCAAGTGAAACTTGCTTGAGTTCTTTTGACCGTATCCCACCAGTAGTCCCCTCTCCCTCTAACATGAATGTAGCTAAGATAACTTTTTGTTCATCGTTTGCCTTTAAAGTCTCCAATACCTTTTCTATTTGTTTGAGCCACCTATCGGCAATCAAGGGATCCGGTTCTCCTCTGAAAGAAGGGGGTTTTAATTCCTTGAATTCTTTCAGCATCACTCCCATCCTTGAACTATCCTTAGAGGAGTTCATCCTTTCTATCAATTGGTGTAATGCTCCTAACACCTTTGTCAAGTCTTCATTGGAAGTATTGTTTTCGTGAGAGTTCATTTTTCTGAAAAAAAATATAAAAGGACATTTTCAAACACAAACTTAGAAAAGAACATACTCATTCATTATTTATACTTTTCTTATCATTCTATATATAACCGACAATTCCTTGAATTCTTTCAGCATCACTCCCATCCTTGAACTATCCTTAGAGGAGTTCATCCTTTCTATCAATTGGTGTAATGCTCCTAACACCTTTGTCAAGTCTTCATTGGAAGTATTGTTTTCGTGAGAGTTCATTTTTCTGAAAAAAATATAAAAGGACATTTTCAAACACAAACTTAGAAAAGAATATACTCATTCATTATTTATACTTTTCTTATCATTCTACATATAACCGACAACTATTTTGAAAAACATCGGATGTTCACAACGATTTTCATCGCCCATTTTCCCACAGATACATCGATAACGTTTATAGAAGACATTCTCGTTTTTGTTAGGTGCAACCGGTTTCTTTGCCTTCTTTGTCTTCACGATTTTCTTCTTAGGTTTCACCTTTGCTCCCGATGAGTTACCTTCAGACATTTGTGACTTCATACTTCTGTTTAAAGGAAAAACAAATTTACTTTGTAAATATAAATATTTAAATCTTTGGTGTCTACCCTATCGATGTCCTTAAAATATAAATATATATATATATATATAAATTTTTTTTTCTTTTCTTTTTTTTTTCTTTTTTTTTTTTTTTTAACTCCTAGGATCTATTACCTAGGCTCTGATACCAAGTTGTAACGCCCCGATATTTTACGGATTTATTTGATCCGTATAATACTTAGGTGTTAGAAAATAAAAGCTTGGTATAACTAAGCTCCATCAAAATTGGAACTTAACTGAGCCATTCCATTAAAATAACCATTGTTTGATACATTTTATGAGAACAAAAGTCTAAGGAAATAAATTTATTCTTTTATTTTAACGACACTTCATGCTTCAGCTTCGGCATCTTCGTAGAAAGGGGTGTACATCGGGTCCTCCACTCCTTCTGGGTCGTTCACTACTCGCTCTCCGTTCTCTTCCAGTCCTGCAGGATTTGACTCTGAAGGATGCACAACATCTGTAGGGGGGTGAGTCCAAACCACTGACTCACCTCATGACATAGTTTATTTCATGCTAGATATTTGTACGGAAAAACAGTAAATGTGACTACAGAATGTAAATAATAAAAAACATGCATCACCCGATTCCCTTTTTGGCTCTTCCGACCAGGGTAGGAATCTCAATCCTTACCCGGGTACTTTTAGTCCGCAACAAGGCTAGCCCCACACCTAGGTACTTTTAGTCCTCAGACTAGGCTAGCCCCACACCTAGGTAACTTTTAGGCCTGTAGCCAGGGCTAGACCCACACCCAGGTTCTTTCTGGCATTCTGCCAGGGCTAGACCCACACCCATGTACTTTCTGGCATTCCGCCAGGGCTAGACCCACACCCAACAAGTGATCACGTACTTCACAATTTACTACCCATAGCAATTTACCGATGATCTATAGCAGATATTTAGCATGAAGAAACTTGGTTAAAACTCCCCTACCTGAACCGTTGCAAACTCTTATTCTTGATGAGGAAGCTTTATCACGCTCAAAACCTGAAAATATGTTACTAATATTTTATTAGTTTTTCCTAAATTTTTCTGGGATTTTTCCGAACATAATTCGATGTGAATTAGTGGGTTTTCTCTCTTTAAGGGGTATTTTTGTAATTTCAAAAATACCTTACATCTATACTGTTGTGTAGATCGTTTCATTACGGTCCCGTGGCCGCAAACGGAACTCAATTCCGAGTTCGTTTGCTCCCGGTATGACCAAAACAGTTGGCTACTAGCGGATTTTAAATTCGGGTCTGCCCTTAGTAAAACAGTTCAGTTGTCTTTAGCAATACTGTTTCAGTTAATAACAATTAGAGTTGTTTTAACAATTTAAATTTTTAAATTAAATGGGCCTGGCCCATTCCTTAATGGGCTTCAGCCCAAATTTCATAGTGGGCTTTTTATATAGGTCTACTGGGCTTCAGCCCATATATATTTATAATAAAAAAAACTAACCGGGTCTTGGGGCGGCGCCCGACGGCAGGAGGCGGCGACCGGCGGCAGGAGGCGGCGGTCGGCCGGCGGCGGCAGTCGCCGGCGGCGGGTGGCGGCGGTCGCCGGCGGGGGTCAGTCGGCCGGTGGCGGCGGTCGCGGGCGGTGGTCGTCGGCGAGCGGCGGTCGGCCGGCGGCGGGAGGTGGTCGGCCGGCGGCGGCGGGCGGTGGTCGGCCGGCGGCGGCGGGCGGCGGTCGGCCGGCGGCGGGCGGCGGGCGGCGGGCGGCGGTCGGCCGGCGGCGGGCGGCGGGCGGCGGTCGGCGGCGGGCGGTGGTTAGTGGTGGTTGACGAGGAGAAGGGGAGTGGTAGGGCACGGGTTTCAAGACGGCTGGAGTGAAAAACTCTTGTGGAGGGGGGGGGGGGTTATATAGTGGTTTTGAGAATTCTAAAAGACACAGGGTCTTTATTGCAAATCGGCCATTTAGTGCGTACTGCAGCTGTACCCGTCCGATCGGAAACGAAAGGTCGCCGGCTTCGGTTACATCTGCGCGACCCTTTCCGTCCGATCGGAAACGAAGGGTCAACGACTGTTGGTCTCCCCATTAGTATATATATTAGTTATATTAGCTGTTTCTAATACAGAAAAACACTATGGGTCTTTTGGCTAGAGGAAAATCTTTAAGAGTTCAAATGAAGAGGTCATAGGTTCAAATCCTTCTATCGGCTAATTATGTATATATATATTTTTTTTTTCTCACAATTTTTAAATACTCTAAATGTGTCCAAATCGAATAAGTTTGTATAGGTTTTTCGATCGTCTCGGCGAGACGAACGCAATGGCGCCATCCGATTTTTATTTTGAATTTTCTATAAAAATTTTCTTATAATGACCTTTAAATTATTAATAAATTTTTGGGTTGTTACAGAATAAGTCTTTATTTGTTTTCCTTCTCTGACGGGGTAATTATGGCTGAATTTTGCACACGAAATCGATGGCGACCCGGCTCTTCTTCTTGTCCGTCTGATCAAGGGATCGGCGTAGATACACGTGTGAGTAGACGTCATGCGCAACCTCCCCCCGCGCATGGCGGTAGTTCTTTCCTTTTCTTTCTTTTCTTTCCTTTTCTTTTCTTTCCTTTTTCTTTTCTTTCCTTTCTTTTCTTTCCTTTTCTTTTCTTTCCTTTTCTTTTCTTTTTCCTTTTCTTTTCTTTCCTTTCTTTTCTTTTCTTTCCTTTCTTTTCTTTTTCCTTGCAAGGCCGGCCTCCCCATGGGGGGTCCGGATCCTTAGTGGGGGCCGGCCTCCCCATGGGATTCGGATCCTAGTATGGGGCCGGGTGGGCCCCACTTGAGGATGGGCCCACCCGGCTTCTTGTCGGGCGCGAGTCGGGTCCGAGTCGTGGTGCGCGTCGGGTTTGCACCCGCGTAGGGGCATGCGAGTCGGGTCCGGGTCCGAACTCATGTCGGGTTCGCATCCGCGTAGGTGCACGCAAGTCGGATCCGGGTTAGACACAATTTGTGTGTCTACAGTGGGTATTATCCAAAGGAAAATAAATTGAATCTACGCTTTCTACACTAGGAATTAACACTATCTGGTTCTATTTTCTTGTTTTGGATGGCAATAGGGAGGCGTGAGGAGCTATGCGGCTAACTTTGAGGCTTATCTTGGCTTTGCTGTGCTTGCCTCTTGCGCTATTGCTGTGATGGGTTTCTAATGGTTTTGAAAACTCTTTATACTTAAATAAGTGGATGGAATCTCGTCCCGGTTTTCTTCGTCTCAGTACGAGAGTATTGTATCTGTAATGCTAATAAGATACAACATGGTTGTTTATTATGATAATTTTTTTTAGAATACCAATTAGAAGAAAAAAAAACCCTTGTTAATAACAAGGTCTCGTGAACCGGGGGTACAGGCTGACGTGGTGAACAAGTCACCCCACAGCAATCCGATGCATGTCGGGGCCACCTATGAGTGACATTCTCCATCGGATGCCGCTACCACCAAACTACGAGAGGCCAACTACTGTCCTTGGGTTTTTTTTTTTGTAAGTAAACATCTGACTACAAACTAATACCTAAAGGAGGATACAAAAGCAGGAACCACCAAAAAAACCAAAAACCTTCGAACCGATTAGTCAGGATCAAAGATAAGGCGAGGATAATACATCAGCTGCGCATCCTGTATAGCAATCTCCCGGAGGGGACGACGGAAATCCTCCAAGAGAAAAAGAAGCCCTTCGACCTGATTACCCATTCGCACCAACCAATCAGCTGCCCCATTCGCCTCCCTGAAAATGTGAGACCATCGAGCCCCCGAAAGACGACTCAATAAATCCTGACATTCCCTAGAAAATGGATCAACAGAATTCTGTCAATGCAAACGTTACAAAACCAACAGCGAGTCACCTTCAATCTAGACTGGGTGATGAGGGAAGTATTTGATGAATGTTTGCAGCCCACGAAGCAGAGCCAACGATTTGCAATTGGGATCGAAGGACAGAAAGAAGGAAAACACCCACCCAACACTATTAACCCAGCATTATCACGAATGATGAAACCTCTGCCAGCTGCCCGGCCTCTCTGAGCCACTGATCCATTGAAATTTAATTTTAATTCCCCGACGATTGGGGGCCACCAATGAACTCCCACCATAGCTTTCGATCGAGAGCCTAATACAGATGTATTAGAGAGAAGCCTATATTCCTTGAGTAAGACCCATATCCTGCGAGCAATGGACCTCGGTGGTTCCCCCACCCCATCAAAACAGCTCGGTTTTGAGCCTTCCACACTTCCCACATCGAAGTCAGCAATGACCCGAAAGCCTCCTTCAAATTCGAGCTAGGCATATGAACCACATTGTTGTCGTGAACCCACAACAGAAGAGCTGAAGGATTAATGTTTGCCAACTGACCCACCCAATCCCACACAGCAATGGTGTGGGGGCAGTCCAGTAGGGCATTTTTAATATCTTCTGGTGCCAGATGACACCGGGGGCACACAATATTCAAATCCATCCCAATTTGCGTAAGATGAATCCGAGTCGGGAGACGCTTATGGAATAGCTTCCAACCGAAAGTCTTTGCCCTCGGCGTAGTATTCGACTTCCACATAGCCTTCCAGGGAAAAACCGAGCTGACCATTTCTGGTTGCTCTGTAGAAAGCCTAATATTGTAGATGGCACGAAGAAACAACTGATTTGTCGCATGTGGCCCCCAAGAGTATGAGACTCTAGGCTCCGAGGCCAGAATAGGGACCACTATAATAAGTTGCACCCACTCGTTTGGAAAAATGTCTCTAATCAAGGACAAATTCCATGAATTATTCCGACTCAAAAAATTACTGAATAGTGAAGATCCCCTGGCTTCGATGCATATTCAGAAATAGCGTCAGGCGAGTGAAAGGAATGGAGGAGGCCCATGGTTCCAGCCAAGGATCAAATTCCGCCACTGAGCCTTGATTGTTCCTTCTTTCCTTCTTCCCCCCCTCCTCTTGTACATTCTATTTTATTTTAATATATTAGTAGGGGTCTAGGCCGAAACCCCCCTCGTTCTCTAAGGGATTTTTCAAAAAGAAAAGCTGTTGAATTATTATTAAAGGTTATTTTGACTTTGCCTCCCAAATTTTGCCTTGAATTAGACTATACCCCCAACATTTCATTTATTAGACTTTACCCCTAAAACTAACTGTTCCGTCAGCTCACCCAGGGTGAGGGTGAGCTGACGGAAAAGAAAAAAAGTTTAGGGGGGTGAGCTGACGGAGTAGTTAGTTTTTGGGGGTAAAGTCTAATTAATGAAATTATGGGGGTAAAAGTCTAATTCAAGGAAAAATTGGCGGGGGGGGGGGGGGGGGGGGGGGCAAAGTCAAAATACCCCTATTGTTAACAACTCCTCCCGTGAACCGGGGGTACAGGCTGACATGGTGAGCAAGTCACCGCACAGAAATCCAACGTATGTCAGGCCCACCCATGAAACAGATCGTCCCTCCCTTGGATGTCGTTACCTCCAAACTCGAATGGCACGAGTCCAACTACTATCCCTGGGTTGGAGGGACAGAAATATCCATGCGGTGGACCCCACAAGGATCGGATGGCTGTAGAGTGGTTTGCTCACCACGTCAGCCTATACCCCGGGTTCACTGGAATATTCTCCTGGTGCAATTCCACTCACAATCTGACATTTAGGGGTGGGTAAGGGCGGATCTTGGATAATATAGTATTTTTGCTCGATCTGTTTACTTTTCTGGTGATATATTAGCTCCTTATGCGCTCTCTCATTGCCCCCTTGAGACACTACAGTAGCAGTCAGGTGTGATTAACCTATTGGCTCTTTACCTGCACATTGAATGAACCATTTGACAAGTATTGAATGATCATTTATTTGGTCCAACAGCTGCTGAGCAACGAGCTTTTTTATATTTTAAACTCAAAGCTATGATTCATCTCATGACAGTGGAGTAAGGTCCGATCATTGCCTGCCACATCTGCTTGTTGGAGCCCGTTGCTCCAACAACTGTTGGAGCCAAGTATTGATCATATTGAATATAATGGATTCAGTGTTGACTCCCGAATATTTATATTTTTAAAAAATATTATAAAAATATTACTCTTTGTCTATATCTACCGCTGCTATTAGAGATTAGATCTCCTCAAGCCGGTCAATCTCGATTAGTGGGCCTGATGTGCATCAAAGCATCACAATCGTAGACGACTTAAAAGTGAATCGTACTCCAACCGACTGCATGCAGTTGTGATATGAGCTGGGCCCATCGATAGAGGCGAGAATAGCCTAGTAGACACTCTGAACTAGGTGACGACGGCAACAACGAGCACGAGACGTCTCTCCTCTCCTCGATCGCCGCCCGATCCGGTGGCGGAGCCGCCGCGGATGGACTGAGGGCCGCCGGGGCTCCGGTTGTCGTGCTCGATTTCGATCTCCTCGCCCTATTCGGATTCGGTGGATCAGGCAAGTTCTAGGGCTCGCCGGGCCTTCGTTTTTGGGGATTTTGGTTTGGTTTCTGCGTTTCCTTTGGAGAGGGATTAGGGTTCTTGCGCCCTTTCATCTCTCTGTGGCGGTCCCATCTAAGGGAGGGTTGGAGAATGGCGAGAGGGCGTTCCCGAGGCTCCTCGAGAACCAGGGAGTTCCGGGGGAGATCTAGGGGGAAGTCTCCCATGCCCGATTCCCACCGCCCTTGGAGCTCTTCAGCGCGATCCCGAGGCGTGTCGCGATCAGGAGGTAGGGCTCTCGGGGGGAGGGGTTCTGGAGGGGTGGAGGCGAAGCGTCGTTCCCGAGATAGGCGTCTCGGGGGCGCTTCAAAACCACCCTCTTCTACGACCTCCCATCAGAGAGTCTCCTTCGCAGATATAGTGCGCCGTCCGGCCCGATCTACAGGGGGCGCGAGATCTTCAGGGGGCGCGAGATCTAGGGTTCCGCCCAGACGCTCTTCTCGGCCTTCTCGCGGAGGGCCTCAGGTGCGGCGCTGCCATCGATGTGGAGAGCGCGATCACACTGTTGCAGCCTGCCGGAACCCGCTCGTCTGCTTTGCCTGTGGGAAGGTAGGGCACACTTCTTACCGGTGCGGGATGGCTCGGTCCTCTGGTTCTACCGGGTCTTCTGCTGCGGGTTCAGGGGCTTCTTTGGAGCTGCCGGTTGACCCCCGGAGGGGGGAGATGTTGGAGGTCCTGAATAGATCCGGGGTTTGCTGAGTCTTCCGGAGGGCGGTGACGGCGGCGGAGTTGTCCGGGCACCTCAGGCACGCTTGGCAAGGATCTTGGGAGTGGCCAGCGCAAGAGATTGGGAACGTAGAATTTCTTATGGAATTCCCCTTCCGGCAATTCTTGGAGATCGAGGTTGGTCGGGGGGTGCGGGATCTGGGAGCGGTCTCCGTCTCCTTCCGGCCATGGGAGGAGCTGACAGGGGCGGTCGCACGGAGGCGGAGAACAACGCTGTGCGTCACAGTCTTCGGATTGCCTTTCGATGCCTGGGGGGATGATTCGCTGCGGGCGCTGCTCAATCCTTACGGCGAGGTGCGGGAGTGCCATAATGTCGTCCCTTCGATCTCCCACCGCCGCTTCTGTCAGGCCACCATGCTCTGCTACGAGCCAGTCCTGATCCCCCCCTCGGTTCAATTTGCTCATGGGTGCGGAGTGTTTCGGGTCCGGCTCTCCAGCCAGGTGCTTGGAGACTGCACTTCACTCCCTCCTCCCCCCGTTGGCCACCTGCCTCCTTTGGATCACGGCTTCGGCGATAGAATGCCCTCCGGCGAGCCTGTGATTCCTCCGAGATTCAGTCCGCCAGTGGTTTCACCACAGCCCACTCGGTTCAGGCAACCATCCACCGGGCCACCTCGGTTCCCTGGTTCGCCAGCTACCGGGATGGGTCGGGCGGGAGGAGAAGCGAGCAGCAGCCAGGAGCCAGGTACGCCTTCCCTGCAGCAATTCAATCTCCCAGGATGCAGGTAATGTTTCTAACCTAGAGTTGGGCGTGGATGGTGACGTTGGGCTTTTTTCCATCGAAGGGGACGTACGTTGCTGCCCACAACGTTGCCCCTCCTGCTGTTTTGCATGATGGAATCCATGTGGGGTTGGAGGAGGGGGGCCCCCCCTTGGGCCCCCATGATGAGGGTGCTTCTTTAATTGTGGAGAGCCCCATCATGGGGATTCCTCAGCTGCCTAACCTTGGTGTCGACAGTAGGACTGTGACAGGTCAGGGGGACGGGGTGCAGATGTCCGCAGCTGTGCAGTGCGCAAACCAGGGGAGACCGGAGGCTTCGTCAGATTCGGCAGGAGCCGCCCATCTTCAGTCGGCGAGGAGGAGCTTCGGGCAGATTTTGCAGCCTTCTTCGGATGACCCTTTGCTGGCCCAGGCTCTAGTTCGGTCCAAGATGCGCCTTTTGGATTTGGATCAGGCGGATCCTTCTGTGTCCCTTCCCCTTTCTTTTTTGGAGGATGATGTAATTCTAGACATTGCTAGGAAGTGTGGTTTTATCACTACCCCTGAGCTAGATAGTGTGCGGTTTTTTCTTGATTCTATCAGAGCTCTAGAGGAGAAGAGGGCGAAGTTGGCCTCCTGAGTGGGCTAGCTTTCGAGTGTTGGAGGTGGTGTGGAGTCTGCTTGGATTTATGAAGATTTTATCTTGAAATGTTAGAGGCCTGGGGAAATCTAAGAAGAGGAGAGCGGCCAGTTTTTTTGCATCCATTCATGATGTGGACATCATCTGTATTCAGGAGTCGAAGCGGGAGAATCCGACGAGCCACTTTTTTCGTTCGCTCAGTACTAGGAAGATTGCTAAGTGGGAAGCTAAGGATGCTACAGGCGCGTCGGGAGGCATTCTGATAGGTTTCAGTGATGACCTCTTCCTTTTTAAGAGCACGAATGTTGGGGTCTCCTCTCTGTCTCTGGTGTTTCTGAATCGTTTAGATGGCGTGGAGTGGATGCTGTCTTCGGTTTATGGCCCCACGGATCACAGTAGGGGAGATGACTTCTGGACGGAGCTGTCCTTGCTTTGGACGAATTTTCGAGGCCCATGGGTCATCGCGGGGGATTTCAATGTCACTCGAGGATCGGGGGAGCGGCTTCACAGTGGGGGGGACATTTCGGCTATGAGGGCTTTCTCCCATTTTATCCGGCACCAAGAGATGATTGACCTTCCTTTAACCGGGCGTACCTTTACGTGGAGTAATAAGCAAGAGGATCCCATCCTGGCTAGGCTGGATAGGTTCTTGATCTCGTCGGAATGGGACGTGCTTTTTTCGGGCTCAATTCAGGCCGGACTGGCATCCTGCGTTTCTGATCACGCTCCGATCCTCCTCACGATCGACTTGATTGCTCCTGTCCGGCCACCCTTTAGGTTCGAGGCAATGTGGTCAATTGAGGAAGGTTTCAAGGGCATGCTGGCTGGTTGGTGGATAGAGGCAGGTCGGATTGAGAACTCGGCCTTGAATATGGCAAGGAAACTCAAGTTCATTAAGAAGAAGTTACAGTGCTGGAGCAAGAGCCATTTTGGCAATGTTCTAAGGCAGAAGGCCTCAATCTTGGCTGAGATTCAGACTCTGGAAGTGAAGGGGGAATCTGCCACCCTTACATTGCCGGAGTCAGTAAAGCTGAAGAAGCTGAATGATAGCCTAGTGCTGGTCTTGAGGAAGGAGGAGGAGATGTGGCGGCAGCGCTCGAAGGAACAATGGGTGAAGTTGGGGGATGCGAATACCTCCTACTTCTATAGAGTCGCTAACGCTCGGAGGAGGAAGAACTTTCTGACCTCTATGAGGCACGAGGAGAGAGAGTTGATGACCACGGCGGACATCTTAGAGGCAGCCACTTCCTTTTTCATGTCTAAATTCTTGGAATCGGAGGCTCCTACGGGGATTTCCTTTGATTGGAGTGGTGCGGACTTCCCGAGGATACCAGGTGGCTCAGGCATTGATGCTGATTTTACGGACGAGGAATTCCGGAGGGCTGTCTTTCAATCCAAAGGAGATGGGGCCCCGGGTCAGGACGGGTTCCCAATGTCCTTCTACCAGGATTACTGGGACATGTTGGAGAGCGACCTTTGCCGGCTGCTGCGGGACTTCTTCTCAGGTAAGGTGCGTCTCCACTGCCTGAATCACTCGTGGATTATCCTCCTTCTTAAGAAATCTTCTGCAGAGACTATTCGGGATTACAGGCCGATCTCCCTCTCTAATTGTCTCTACAAGATTATTTCGAAAGTCTTAGCCAATAGGCTTGCGGACAACATCTCCCTACTTGTCTCTCCCTCCCAGACCGCTTTCATCAAGGGGCGTTTGATCCTGGACAGTGTAGCGGTGGCCCATGAAACGATCTTTCACCTTCGCGAGTCTGGTGAAGAAGGAGTTTTGCTGAAGATCGATTTTGAGAGGGCTTTTGATCAAATCAGGTGGGATTTCTTGTTTGAGCTTTTGCGGGCCAAAGGCTTCTCTAGTGGATGGCTGGGGTGGATTAGAGAAATCTTGGTTTCCTCGAAGCTATCTTGTCTTATCAATGGGGAGCAAGGCAAGGACTTCAAGGTGTACAAGGGGTTGAAGCAGGGGTGCCCGTTATCCCCTTATTTGTTCATTTTGGTTGTAGACGCCTTTGATGCCGCAGTCCGTAAGGCGAATGCAGAGGGGCTAGCTAAGGGAGTGGGCGGTCACAGTTGGACTACGTCTAATCTGCACTATGCTGGTGACTCTCTCTTATTCACAACGGCTTGTCCTTTCCAGATGGTCTCCCTCAAAATCCTCCTCTACGGGTTGGAGCTGACTTCGGGCCTGAGGATCAATTTCCAGAAGAGCAGCCTCTACTACATTGGTTCAGGGGATGCAGGCAGTGGGTTAGCCAGGCTACTGAACTGTAAGGTAGCTTCCCTGCCTATGAAGTATTTAGGGTTGCCTATCAGTGACAGAGCCCTGCGGCGTGAGGATTGGGAGCAGCTAATTCTCAAGATTGAGAGGAGACTGGAGGGCTGGAAAGGTAGATTTCTATCATCGGGAGGCAGGCTGGTGCTGGTGAACTCAGTTCTTTCCTCTATTCCCTGATACTATCTTTCCTTTTACTACCTGCCGTCTTGGGTAATTGACCAGATATACAGGATTCGGCGATCTTTCCTTTGGCATGGGGTTGATGCTAGCACAGGTGGCTACAACCTGATGAGATGGGATCAGGTTTGTCTTCCGAAGAAGATGGGTGGTCTGGGAGTCCTTGACCTGCGTAGATTCAATATCTCCATGTTGGGGAAATGGTGGTGGAGACTGCAGCAGGGAACAGGTGGATCCTAGCGGGACGTCATTTTGGCTAAGTATTTTAGGAGGTTCTCTCCTCTGCAAGCGCGGGGTCGACTGTCAGGCCGGATATCCCATTTTTGGCGGGGCATTCTCAGGGTCAAAGATCTCTACATGGAGGCTACTACACTTGTGCTAGGAGATGGGAGAGATATCAGATTCTGGAGGGATACTTGGCTATGGGACAGACCTCTGGAGCAACTCTTCCCAGCACTTTTTTCTGTGGCCCGGAACAAGAGAGCTTCAGTCCGCTCCCAGGCTAGCAGGAGGCGAGGGTCTATCGGGTGGCATTTGAGGTTCGCTGCCCCTTTGGGTCAGGACGGTCAGCGAGAGCTGCAGGACCTCCTTTTGATTCTTCAGGCGGCTTCGTTCCGGCCAGTCAGGGATGAGGTTCGATGGAGTGGCACTTCTTCAGGAGTTTTCTCAGTTAGATCCTTCTACGATCACCTCCTGCCTCGGGTGCAGCGGCATGGGCCGTCTAAGGCTATTTGGAAGTCGAAGGCTCCCTCGAAGGTCCAAATTTTCTTCTTGTTGGCTTCGAGGAATAAGATTCTGACGAAGGCCAACCTGATGAGGTGCCATCACCCCCAGGCAACGGATGCTTCTTGCACCTTCTGCGCCTCGGAAGAGGAGACGTCCTCTCATCTTCTGCTCGGGTGCCCTTTCGCAAGGGTCCTATGGGATCATTTCGAGAGCAAGGCAGGACTTTCTTCGCACCCCAGGACCCTTAGAGAGCTATGGACCTCTTGGAGGAGAAGGAGAATTCCGGTGGAGATCCGGAAGCCATGGGACGTCTTGGTCATGGCAATCGTGTGGGTTATCTGGCTTGAGCGGAACATCAGAATTTTCAAAGGTAAGTCGGCAGGGCAGGATAAGTTGCGGCTTTCGGTGATTTCCTTTTTCCGCGCTTGGATTGTGCCATGGAGAGATAAACTAGGGGCGGAGGCTACCATTTTTTGTAACAACCTGTTATCTTAATTATTAATGATTTCTGGTTGGGGTCCGCCAAACCCTCCCTCCTTTAGGAGGGGTTCTCAAAAAAAAAAAAAAAAAAACGATCGAGGCCGAGAGAACGAGATCATGGATCAAGGAGAAGCGCCACCCCCATTGATCTCTCCGACGGACAAAGCGGACAAACCTAATGGGAAAAAAAAAACCTTACCCAGCTCATAATGTTGCATAAATTTGCTAATTTGCCAAGGTCAGTAAATAGTATTTGTAAATATGAAATTAGTCTATAAAAAACGAGCACCGTTATGGAATAAATTTATATTTTATTGAATAAATTGGTAGGGTCCATGCCAAACCCTCCTCTACTGAAGAGTGATTTCTCAAAAGAAGAAAAAAAATACAGCACCATTATAAAAATATTTTTAAAAATATTACTGTATAAGATAAAGAAAAAACCAAATCATTTATTCTCGAGTCCTTACAGCAGCCAACATGAGCACTTTAGAACACATTTTGTCATTTATATCACAGATAAGTATAAAAAAAATATTAAAATTATTAGTTGATTATCACTTGAGAATTCATCTAATTTTGCACTTTGCCCCCCCCTATTAAAAATTTCTGGCTCCGCCACTGGGGGTGGGACTTGGGCGGGTCTCACCCGAACCCGACCTGCTCAATCCGAACAATGGACAAACATGGGCAAAGCTAGTTAAAAAACTTGGACGGATTTGGACAAAGAAAGATCAACCCGGTTTCAATTTGGACGGGCTTGGGCACCGATCTTCCCAACCCAGAGAACCCGAAGTGACACACTAAGGTTGAATGCCTTGGTAGTTTTTTTTATGGAAATCAAAGACTGTCTGTTTGATGTTGAATGCTAAGAATTTACTTGAAATATGTGAGGATATGAGTTGCACTTTCATTATGCAATTCAAGATTTTTTTTATCCAATTCAAAAATCTGTTGGATTTGTTTTTCCATATACTTATGTGCACAAGCATTTCTAATTGGGTAACATGCCCAATCCACCCATTATTTTGCAAATTGGGCAATCCGAGTAACTAGAATGGGCAAGCACGGGTTGGGCTTCCACGGATTCCCCGGGTTTCACAAGCAAAACAGGTTAAGGTTTGTGCAATTCGGGTTGCGGTGGGAAATGCTATTTGAACATACGGCCGGACATACAAGCAAATAGTTGCCAGACGACAAAGTAGTTGAAGGCTTTGACTGCAGATAAAGACGGGCAATTAAATCATCTCCATTGCTTTCGATCTGTCCTCCATCCTTACGAGGACTCATTGCATGCAACAAAGAGAAATGGTTCTTACGAGTGTCTACTTGTAACTCTCGGGAGTTGTATAAATTCTAAGCCCCCACCTCCCTCCTCTACTCGTAGCAGCAACGCAAGAGTCGTATAGACTGCCTCCCTCTCTCCCTCCCTCCCTCACGTAGAGCCATGACGAAGCTGCTCGCACTGTCCCTGCTACTCCTCATCATTGTCGCCATGGTGTCGTGTGAGGTGGGCTACCTCCCTTGCTCTCTCTTTACCTACTACTCAAGTTGCGGTCTCCATTGATCATTACTTTCTAATTTTGTAGGTTGCACCTAAGGGGGAAGATGGAGAGATGTATGTCGATCCTAATTTTCCTACTGTCAATCGTCCACAACCTAATGTGGGTATTATCCATGCATCGCCCATTCCAAAGAAAATAAATTAAATCTATGCTTTCTACACTAGGAATTAACACTATCTCGTTCTGTTTTCTTGTTTTGGATGGCTGTAGGGAGGCGTGAGGAGGTACGAGGCTAACTTTGAGGCTTATCTTGGCTTTGTTGTGCTTGCCTTTTGCGCTATCACTGTGATGGGTTTCTAATGGCCGGTTACCAATGGAAAACTCTATATAATTAAATAAGTGGATGGAATCTCACCCCGATTTACTTCGTCTAAGTACGAGAGTAATGTATATGTAATGTTAATAAGATATAACATGGTTGTTTACCATGAATTAATGTTTTTTTCTCCTCATACTAGAAGATATTTTAGCCACTCGATCTTGACAGTAGAGAATGCAATAGCCAATAGCTAGAGCGAGACACAATATGTTGCTTCTTAACAAACCATAAGGTTAACACTATATCCGGCATACGTACGATTACCTAATGGGGACTACGATCCCTCCAAGATGGCCTCGGTTCGCTCTCAAGCCTTGGTCAAGGGGTCGAACCCGACCTGGCAGCCTTGGTCAAGGCTGTTGTAGTATTGTTAAAGGTTATTTTGACTTTGCCCCCCAAATATTGCCTTGAATTATACTTTATCCCCAATATTTTCATTAATTGGACTTTACCCCCCAAACTAACTGTTCCGTCAACTCACCATCTAAGAGAAAGGGTGAGCTGACGGAAAAGAAACAAAGTTTTGGTGGGTGAGCTGACGGAGTAGTTAGTTTTGGGGGGGGGGGGGGGGGGTAAAGTCTAATTAATGAAATAATTGGAGTAAAGTCTAATTCAAGACAAATTTGGGGGGCAAAGTTAAAATAACACTATTGTTAACAACTCCTCCCGTGAACCGGGGGTACAGGCTGACATGGTGAGCAAGTCACCGCACAGCAATCCGACGCATGTCCGGCCCACCAATGAATCACATTGTCCCTCGGATGCCGTTAGAGTCCACTACTGTCCCTGGGTTAGAGGGACAGAAAGATCGGATGGTTGAAGGGTGGCTTGCTCACCACATCAGCTTATACCCCGGGTTCACTGGATTATTCTCCTGGTGCTATTCCACTCACATACTGACATTTAGGGGTGGGACTTGGACGGGTCTGACCCGAACCCGACCTGCCCAACCCGAACAATGGACAAACATGGGCAAAGCTAGTTAAAAACTTGGACGGATTTGGACAAAAAAAGATCAACCCAATTTCAATTTGGACGGGTTTGGGCACCGATCTTCCCAACCCGAAGAACCCGAGAAAGTGACACACTTAGGTTGAATGCTTTGGTATTTTTTTTTATGGAAATCAAAGACTATTTGATGTTGAATGCTAAGAATTCATTTGAAATATGTGAGGATATGGGTTGGATTTTATGTTTTTATTATGCAATTCAAAGATTTTTTTTATCCAATTCAAAAATCTGTTGTGTTTTTTTTCCATCTATTTATGTGCACAAACATTTCTAATTGGATAACCTGCCCAATCCATCCATTATTTTACAAATTGGGCAACCCGAGCAACTAGAATGGGCAAGCACGGGTTGGGCTTCCACGGATTCCCCGATTTCCACGGGTAAAACGGGTTAAGGTTTGTGCAAGTCAGGTTGCGCATGGGTAAACCCTTCAACTCGTCCAAGTCCCACCCTTACTAACATTCGAGTTGCAGTGGGAAATGCTATTTGAACATACGCCCGGACAGTTGCCAGACGACAAAGAAGTTAAATCATCTCCACTGCTTTCGATCATTCCTCCATCCTTTTAGAGGACTCATTGCATGCAACAAACAGATCGAACGTCTTCCATGAAATGGTTCTTATGGGCTCCAAAAAATTTTATTAATGGGGTCAAAAATTGTATTAAAAACTATTTTTCATGTGACATCGTGATTTAGAGTTCAGTGAATCAATGGAGTGGGGTCAAATCAATAGTCCAAACTAAATAAATTATAATAAAAATAAAATTTTAATATATTTTTTAATAGATTTGAGTCAGTGAGTTACATTGAGTTTTTATCTTTAATCATTTGCTTCCTCCTTTGTGTATATCACTAAGGAGCTGATAGTAGGTTTGGTTATCAACAACTTGAATTATGTTTTGTGTCTCGTGAAATACAGAATTAGCTATAAATAGGGGTGGCAATGGATCGGTTCGGGTCGGGTTGAGACATAGGTATAAGGGCAAAACACCCAACCCGAACCCGACTCGTTTAATAAACGGGTCAAAAACTTAAACCCAAACCCGACCCGCCTAATAAACGGGTCGGGTCGTGTCGGGTCGGGTTGGCTCGGGTTGGATCAACAGAACCCATGTAAACTTGCCGGGTTGGGTCAAGACAAGTCGGATTGGGCCGGGTTTGATCGGGTTGGTTCGGGTTGGCTCGGGTTGGGTTGACACAACGCATTTAGTAAACGGGTCAAGTCGGGTCAATCGGGTTATAAGTACAAACCCGAACCCGACCCATTAAATAAACGGGTCAATCGGGTCGACCCTTTTATGACCCGAACCCGTTTAGGCCAAACCCAAACCCGCTAACTTCGGGTCGGGTTCAGGTCGAGTTGGCGGGTCGGGTCAAGGATTGCCACCCCTAGCTATAAAATATGAAGCACCAACTTTATTTATAGGTGCCGCCCTCTCATGGAGCTAATATGTCGTTCTTCGATTGGTCCACGTGACATCCTATCGTTGTGTGTGGGACTTTGAATAGACCAAGAGTTATCCTCATGGGCCTTCTGCGGTACAGCGTCTGCTGGCAGGCCACGAGCTATCCCATCGTGGGCCTTAGAGATTTGGGCCTCTGAAGATGTGGATCTCTGCTGGCCTGCTTTTTGGTCTATTGTGTGTCTATGAGCTTACCTTGGCTTGTATTTTCTTGATAGGACTCTTAAACATTTGAGATTTATTCCTATCGTTTCCCAAGGTTTTTTTACTTATAAATAAACCTATTCTCTTTTAGTTTGGGTGAAATTGTTTGCGGAAGCTTTCTCGTGTTTTCTTCTCCGTCACTTTTGTGCTTTGCTTGACCCGAAGTTCGTTCTTCATTGTTCATCCTGTTTGATTTGTGATTTGATATTTCAATGTTTTATACGTGCTTCAATCATCGGAAGTTGTTTTGATATGGATTCAAGTTGTTAACGACTTTTTTTCTCGATTGTTCGTCACTTGTATCTTTGCATCTTCTCGTTGAGGAGCACCGTTAAAGAGCTTGCCAGCGGAGAGTCGAGGTTCGGAGTCGTTGCGATGATATTGAAAGTGAAGTAGATTGCACGAGGAAACGTTCGAGGACTCGGACGAAGAGACACATCATTGGCTCGAAGGAGGTTTCTTGGGGGAGGATTGTCGTAGTGTTTGCATACTGTTGGTGTCAAGCTCAAGAGGATTAGGTTGCAGGGTATCGCTGGCTTCAAGAATAACGCTATTGCCTTTGATTGTTATCCATAGCTCATAGTATATTGCTTTGTGTCCGAACTTGTTTGATAGGGCTTTTTCTGTCTTGGTTTCAACCTAAAAAATATAAAGTATTTTTAATTATTATATTAGGATAGTACCTTTGCATTTCGCATAACTTTGTCATTGTTGCACTTTGAGAATCCTTTTATTATATCTTCTATTAGATCTAAATCCGATCTTTCCACATGATAAAATTTTATTTTTATTTTTATTTTATTTTATTTTTTGAAAGGTAAGAAACAAATATATAAATAGGCAATCGGTTACAGACCACGACTTACTCAGAGTGAGTAAGTAGAAACAAAGGGATCCAGCTCCCTACAGTAGGCAGACCAACAAGTTAGCTACCGCAGGCATCTGGGCCAAACGCCAAAGACCAAAAGCACAAAATTTTATTTTATTATTGGTCTTATCTCTATCGCATAACTCTCAATTGGTATCGGAGCATGGTTTTCAAGGTTTAGATCTTGCTTGGTTTAACAATAGATTCTAGGACAAGACGACACCCTAACCCTGCGGGCTCCTACCTTGCAACCGTACGAAGCCCTCGAAACAGAGAAAAACCCTAATTGCTCTTACTTGGCAGCGGCATTGCAAGGACCCCACAGAGGAGCAAACCCTAACGGTATATCTTTGCACCGAGTGCACATACCTACTGGAGTAATTAAAGGTGTCATCACCCTCTACCCAATAGGTGACTGGCGACCGACCACACACTCAACTAGTACCCAAAATCAACATGATCAATCCTGCAATGCAGACCTTTCTAGATTTCTCAAAAACAATTCCCCATGCCATTTTAAAACCAACTTGAACAATTAAATTATTAAAAACAATAAAATCCACATAGGAATACAATCAAATTAGGCAATATCAATCCGATTCGACAACGAGGACACAATTCAACTTTATTAAATCCTCGACAAAAACTCGAATCAGCGCTTGTTGCTTCTGTATATATCGAAATTCTTTTGAACACGAAATATGAAACGCACGAGGCTGTGCATAATGCGGACAACAGACAGAACTTACGTAATTAAAATACAAAATTTGTGCGTGTTAATATAATTTGACCTATCTACAGAAGAAGAAAAAATTGTTGAGGTCAAGCTGGTTTGGATTAACCACAGCCTAAATAAATCAACATTCATTTGATTTCTCCAATAAATAGTAAGCTGGGTTGATGTTTCAGACATCTGGGACAAGGATCAAGAAGCTACTGCAGGTTATCTCACTCGCATCGACGCAAATTTGGCGACCAAGTCCATGGCTTCCTCAACACGAGATGCGTCGCTTCCCTGCAGTTCCATCATTAACTTGTTATTAGTAACTGGAGCCTTTCTGTCCAAGAATACCAAATTTCCGACAGCCAACTGAGGGACTAACCTGGCCTTGAGCAAGGCCATTCGTTCCGCCACCGCCATTTTCTTTGAGAGGCTCCATTGCAGCATTCAACCACTCTAACATTGCAAAACCGTCCTTCGATCCATTGTTGGGTTCTATTGACCCAACCCGACAGGTTTACATGGGTTCTATTGACCCAACCCAGGCAAACCTTGGGTAGGCATCAACAATTTCAAGATACTAAGGCAGCCAACTTATCTCCTCTTTAGAAGTTGGGCAAACGTACAATATTCCACAGGTCACGAGTACTATAGCAAGAGACCATGCCAATTCCAATGCTTTGAAAGCAGTCAGTTGTTACAGCTGTAATTCGATCTGTCCTCCATCCCTACGAGGACTCATTGCAGGCAACAAAGAGAACGCCTTCCATGAAGGTGTCTACTCGTATCTCTAGGAGTTGTATAGATTCGAAGTCCCCCACCTCCCTCCTCTACTTGTAGCAGCAACGCGAGAGTCGTATAGACTTCCTCCCTCTCTCCCTCCCTCCCTCACGTAGAGCCATGACGAAGCTGCTCGCACTGTCCCTGCTACTCCCCATCATTGTCGCCATGGTCTCGTGTGAGGTCGGCTACCTCCCTTGCTCTCGATCTCTTTACCTACTACTCAAGTTGCGGTCTCCATTGATCATTACTTTCTGATTTTGTAGGCTGCACCTAAGGAGGAAGATGGAGAGATGCGTGTTGATCCTAATTACCCTATTGTCAATCGTCCACCGGTACCTAATGTGGGTATCATCCATGCCTCGCTCATTCCAAAGAAAATATATTGAATCTATGCTTTCTACACTAGGAATTAACATTATCTGTTTCTGTTTTCTTGTTTTGGATGGCTGTAGGGAGGCGCGAGGAGCTACGCGGCTAACTTTGAGGCTTATCTTGGCTTTGTTGTGCTTGCCTCTTGCGCTATCGCTGTGATGGGTTTCTAATGGTTACCATTGGAAAACTCTTTATACTTAAATAAGTGGATGGAATATTGTCCCGGTTTACTTCGTCTCAGTACGAGAGTATTGTATCGGTAATACTAATAAGATATAACATGGTTGTTTACGATGAATTATTGTTTTTTTCTCCTTATACATGAAGATATTTTAGCCACTCGATCTTGACAGTAGAGAATGCAATCGCCAATAGAATGATTTTAACTTCAGCGCTAGAGCGAGACACAATATGTTGCTTCTTAACAAACCATAAGATTAACACTATGTCCGCCATACGTACGATTACCTAATGGGGACTACGATCCCTCCAAGATGGCCTCGGTTCGTTCTCAAGCCTTGGTCAAGGGGTCGAACCCGACCTGGTGGCCTCGGTTTAGTGGCCCCTTCCCAACGGAACACATCCCGCAGCTCGAGGAGCTTGTGGACCTTCTTCAACCGATTTCTCTTTCGAGTGAACCTGATGTGGCGAGCTGACGAAGCACCCGGCCCGAATGGTTATTTACGATCAACTCCTTCTATCAGTTCATTAACTTTGGATGTGTGATGTGCCCAATCGTGAAGAAAATCTGGAGGACGAAATATCCTTTGAAGGCGAAGATCTTCATGATGTTAGTAACGAAGGACAAAATTCTCACCAAGATTAGCCTTCTAAGATGAAACCACCCAGCAATCTCTAACACGTCTTGCCCATTTTACCAGCAGACGAGACCTCGGATCATCTCCTTGTTCGGTGTCCCTACTTGAGGACCATCTGGACTAACTTAGAGCGAAGCTACGCATCATATTCCATCCTACCTCATTGGCTTCTCTTTGGGGCCCCTGGAGGAGCAGACGTATCAACCCGGCGGCGCGAGGCAGCTAGATATTGTGACTGGTACGATTTGCTAGGGGCTATGGCGGGAACGGAACATGAGGATTTTCTCGGGTAGAGTGTTATCCGCTGAGCGCACAGCCACCGAGATCAGGTCGATGATTCATCTCTGGGCTTCAAATCTGATTCCACGGTTGAAGATTGTTCTTCTGGCCCTAACTGAGCATTGTTCCTTCCCTCCCTCCCCCCCCCCCCCTCTTATACATTCTATTTTATTTTAATCTACTAGTAGGTGTCTAGGCCGAAACCCCCTCATTCTCTAAGGGATTTTTCAAAAAAGAAAGGCTGTTGTATTATTGTTAAAGGTTATTTTGACTTTGCCCCCCAAATTTTGCCTTGAATTAAACTTTACCCCCAATATTTTTATTAATTAGACTTTACCCCCCAAAACTAACTGCTCCGTCATCTCACCATCTAACAGAAGGGGTGAGCTGACGGAAAAGAAATAAAGTTTTGGGGGGGTGAGCTGACGGAGTAGTTAGTTTTGGGGGGTAAAGTCTAATTAATGAAATAATGTGGGGTAATTCTCATTCAAGGCAAAGTTGGGGGGCAAAGTCAAAATAACCCTATTGTTAACAACTCCTCCCGTGAACCGGGGGTACAGGCTGACGTGGTGAGCAAGTCACCGCACAGCAATCCGATGCATGTCAGGCCCACCCATGAATCACATTGTCCCTCGGATTCCGTTAAGATTCCAACTGCTGTCCATGGGTTGGAGGGTCAGAAAGATCCATGCGGTGGACCCCACAAGCATCGGATGGCTGTAGGGTGGCTTGCTCACCACATCAGCCTATACCCCGGGTTCACTGGATTATTCTCCTGGTGCAATTCCACTCACATACTGACATTTAGGGGTGGGACTTGGGCGGGTCTGACCCGATCCCGACCTGCCCAACCCGAACAATGGACAAGTATGGGCAAAGTTAGTTAAAAACTTGGACGGATTTGGATAAAAAAAGATCAACCCGATTTCAATTTGGACGGGTTTGGGCACCGATCTTCCCAACCCGAAGAACCTGAGGAAGTGACACACTAGTTGAATGCTTTGACAGTTTTTTTTATGGAAATCAAAGACTGTCTGTTTGATGTTGAATGCTAAGAATTTATTTGAAATATGTGAGAATATGGGTTGGATTTTAAGTTCTCATTATGCAATTCAAAGATTTTTTTTATCCAATTCAAAAGTTTGTTGGGTTTTTTTTTCATTATTTTACAAATTGGGCAATCCGAGCAACTAGCATGGGCAAGCACAGGTTGGGCTTCCACGGATTCCCCGATTTCCACGGGCAAAACGGGTTAAGGTTTGTGCAAGTCGGGTTGGGCATAGACAGACCCTTCAACCCGCCCAACTCGCACAAGTCCCACCCTTACTAACATTCGAGTTGCGGTGGGAAATACTATTTGAACATACTGTCGGACATACAAGCGGACAGTTGCCAAACGACAAAGAAGTTAAACCATCTCCACTGCTTTCGATCTGTCCTCCATCCTTACGAGGACTCATTGTATGCAACAAAGAGAACGCCTTCCATGAAATGGTTCTTATGGGTGTCTACTTGAGCAGTGCTGGCTCCAGGAATTTTTATTAGTGGGGTCAAAATTACATTAAAAACTATTTTTCACATGACATCTTGAAGTAGAGTTCAGTGAATCAATAGAGTGGGGTCAAATCAATAGTCAAAACTAAATAAATTATAATAAAAATAAATTTTTAATATATTTTTTAATAGATTTGATTCGGTGAGTTACATTTTGAGCTTTTATCTTTAATCATTTGCTTCCTCCTTTGTGTTTATCACTAAGGTGCTGATAGTAGGTTTGGTTATCAACAACTTGTTTATCACTAAGGAGCGGAGAGTAGGTTTGGTTATCAACAACTTGAATGAAGGCCGGTGATGGTATACATACGATTAATCTATTTTAGCCCGTTCAAGAATTATAAAGATGTACTTGTATGTTTTGTGTGTCTCATGAAATAAAGAATTAGCTATAAAATATAAAGCACCAACTTTATTAAAAACCAAAGAACTCCTTATACATAAAGATATTTTAGCTATTAAATATGAAGCACCAACTTTATTTATAGGTGTCGCCCTCCCATAAATGTCAGGGCTGATATGTCGTTCTTCGATTGGTCCACGTGACATCCTATCGTTGTGTGTGGGACTCTGAATGGACCAAGAGCCGTCATCATGGGCCTTCTGCGGTACAGCGTCTGCTGGCGGGCCACGAGCTATCCCATCGTGGGCCTTAGAGATTTGGGCCTCTGAAGATGTGGGTCTCTGCTGGCCTGCTTTTTGGTCGGTTGTGTGTCTATGAGCTTAACTTGGCTTGTATTTTCTTGTTAGGACTCCTAAACATTTGAGATTTATTCAGATCGTTTCCCAAGGTTATTTTACTTATAAATACACCTATTTGTAACCCTTTTAAGTCTAGGGAATCTTTTAGCTTAGGTAAAATTGTTTGCGCGGAAGCTTCTCGTGTTTTCCTTCTCCGTCACTTTTGTGCTTTGCTTGACCCGAAGTTCATTCTTCATTGTTCATCCTAGATTTGAGATTTGATATTTCAATGTTTTATACATGTTTCAATCATCGGAAGTTGCTTTGATCTGGATTCAAGTTGTTAATGACTTTTTTTCTCTATTGTTCGTCACTTGCATCTTTGCATCTTTGCATCTTTTCGTTGAGGAGCACCGTCAAAGAGCTTGCCAGCGGGGAGTCGAGGTTTGGAGTCGTTGCGATGATATTGAAAGTGAAGTAGATTGTACGAGGAGACGTTCGAGGACTCGGACGAATAGACACATCATTGGCTCGAAGGAGGTTGCCTGGAGGAGAATCGTCGTAGTGTTTGCATAATTGGTGCCAAGCTCAAGAGGATTGGGTTGCAGGGATATCGCTGGCTTCAGGAATAACGCTCTTGCTTATGATTGTAATCCATTGCTCTTAGTATATTTCTTTGTGTCCGAACTTGTTTGAGAGGGCTTTTTCCGTCTTGGTTTTAGGTAAAATATTTTTAATTATTATATAAGGCTAGTACCTTTGCATCTCACATAACTTTGTCATTATTGCACTTTGAGTCCTTTTATCGTATCTTCTATTACATTTAAATCCGATCTTTTCACATGATAAAATTTTATTTTATTATCGATCTTATCTCTATCGCGTAACTCTAAATTGGCAGCGGCATTGCAACCATACGAAGCCCTCGAAACAGAGAAAAACCCTAATTGCTCTTACTTGGCAGCAGCATTGCAAGGACCCCACAGAGGAGCAAACCCTAACGCACCGAGTGCACATACCTACTGAAGTAATTAAAGGTGTCATCACCCTCTACCCAATAGGTGACTGGCGACCTACCACACACTCAACTAGTACCCAAAATCAACATGATCAATCCTGCAATGCAGACCTTTCTAGATTTCTCAAAAACAATTTCCCATGCCATTTTAAAACCAACTTGAACAATTAGATTATTAAAAACAATAAAATCCACATAGGAATACAATCAAATTAGGCAAAAATCAATCCGATTCGACAGCGAGGACACAATTCGACTTTATTAAATCCTTGACAAAAACTCGAATCAGCGCTTGTTGCTTCTGTTTATGTCGAAGTTCTTTTGAACACGAAATATGAAACGCTCGAGGTTGTGCATTATGCGGACAACAGACAGAACTTACGTAATTAAAATACAAAATTTGTGCGTGTTAATATAATTTGACCTATCTACAGAAGAAGAAAAAATTGTTGAGGTCAAGCTGGTTTGGATTTACCACAGCCTAAATAAATCAACATTCATTTGATTTCTCCAATAAATAGTAAGCTGGGTTGATGTTTCAGACATCTGGGACAAGGATCAAGAAGCTACTGCAGGTTATCTCACTCGCATCGACGCAAATTTGGCGACCAAGTCCATGGCTTCCTCAACACGAGATGCGTCGCTTCCCTGCAGTTCCATCATTAACTTGTTATTAGTAACTGGAGCCTTTCTGTCAAAGAATACCAAATTTCCGACAGTCAACTGAGGGACTAACCTGGCCTTGAGCAAGGCCATTCTTTCCGCCACCGCCCTTTCCTTTGAGAGGCTCCATTGCAGCATTCAACCACTCTAACACCGCAAGACCGTCCTTCGATCCATTGTTGGGTACCCCAGCACACACCACGACCTTGTCCGATGTCTCATCCGTGCTGAATACCATCACTGCCAATCTCTGACAAAATACAATTGAAAGTGAGCACGCAAGAAAAAATATATATCCAGTGTTGCTTAGTTTTTTTGCTCGCTACACCTGTACAACTGTATCCATGATTTCAAAACTCGGTCGCTGGCCGAACCAAGTCACCGACCGATACCAATACTTGGCCCGCACCAGCCGATACCGAGTCGTATCAGCCAAGTAGTATCAGCTAGAATCAGGAAAAAAAAATTGAATTTTCTAAAACCGGTACCAGAACCAAACCAGCCGATATCACAATTGATACCGGGTTTTAAAACCCTAACTGTATCTACAAGCACCTGTATATGATAGGAGTGAAGAGAGACAGTGAATCATAACTCAAATGAAGGGAAATAAGAGTGGACCAGTTTCAGGTTCGGAATTAAGAAGAAAAAAATCCTTGAAAGGGATTCAACTTCAGCAATATGCTATAGCCACTAGAGATCATCTCCAGTTTGCCAGGGTCTGGGTTGGTTATCGATATTTTTCTTGCTCCTATTGGAGGATGAACAAAATGGCAGCTACAAGTAAATCGATTTTTACAAAAAAAATGGATAAGGCAGAAGGTAATGACCTTTTGATCCATGACCTTCAGGGCTGCTTCTCGAACGGCGGTGGTGTCGAGACCCACGTTTACTCGGACAATGCAGAAACTTTTCCCTTCGGAAGCAGCAACCTCAGCAATATTTGTAGCTACAGCAGCTGCTTTTTGGATATTTTCCTCACCAATCTTCTTTTTTTCCTTCCTAACTTGATCCTGATGTAAGGGGGATGCATTAGATTGAGATCCATCATATATAAGACATAGGAATGGTCATGAGAGATGAATCATCCTTTGGATCAATGATCAATCATAAGTACATGTATACATACCTCCAGGTGGGAGATTTTGGCCCTCAGATCCGCTTTCAAGGCCGCCGGTATAGCTGCTGCATCTATCCTACTTTTCAGTGAAGCAACTTTCTGACAAATAAACAACGTTAAATCTAAATTGTCTTCATATTTCAAGAAAAACAGTATACATGCTAAAATTTATGTTTTTTTTTGGGTACATGTCTAAAATTTATGCTTTTTTTTTGGTACATGTCTAAAATTTATGTTAATGCTGTTGAGTGACCATTGCTGCCAATAGCTTAAACATGCTATATTTTGGCACAACTCTAGCCAAACCTTATATACGCTCCATAGGGTCAAGACTCTCGGAAAAACTAACGCCACGAGAAACCTACAAGTGTCTTTCCCATGACCATGATACAATGAAATCCTATCAGAGGACACTTAGGCTTGTAGCAAAGGAACAGCTTCACTTTAGATTTTGTAATCTGCATGGATCATGCAAATTAAAACTATTGAAGACAAGGAATGTCGTGTAGATGATGTCTCTGCCACTTCATGACTGAAAGTGGGCATGTGAGGTGGTAGTTTACTTCGACTAGAATAACGAATTAAGTAAGTAAGCTCAGATTAACAACAATCTCAAAAGCCGATCTTAATTAAGTTGAAAAAGAAACACTAGTAAGACTAAGAGATTGGTGGGCTCACAGTAAGGTAGTTAGATTGTATTTGGATATGGGGAGGTCTAAACCCAACAACCCCACAATCTATCCTATAACAGTCTACAGTAAACATATAAGAATGTATTATGTGTTAACAAGCATTTTTTATGTAACCATATGATGCATATTAACCTACAACCCTAACATTAATACTATGATTTGTAGACACGGACACGGGTGTCGAGTGTCGACACGGACAAGGGAGTAGGACACGGCTCCATCATAAAAGATGGATACGGAGACATGTGGGTACACACACACACACACGCACGCACACACACACACACACCAACAAAATTATGAAATTGATATAAATTAAAAATTATTACCCCTTCGGAATTCGAATCCTACACAGTCTACCATTTTCCTCTGTTAACCCACCTGGAGAAGAAAGAGACTTGCAACATTCGGTTTAATAACATGGAGCAATGGTATCATGCCGTGTCGACACGGGTGGACACGGGAAGATAACTTGACATTTCTACAGAATAGTATGGCCATCGACTCCTATTAAGATGAAACTACTTAGAAGAAAAGGTATACAATATTTCAAAGTTAAGTATTTCTGTTAAGAATTTAAATTTGCAGCATCATAGAATTACCCCAATTGTTCAGACTGGGGTGGGGTGGGTTGGACATGTGTCTTACTCTTCAAAAGTTGCATCGAAGCTTATAAGTTTATCAAATTTAGATTTGAAACTTGCATAGATTTGGCTCAAATATGACCAGTTTAAAGACTTACCCTGCAGCAAATAAAGTTTTTCATATAATATTTTTAAATAACTTGCATCCCTTGGGTAGGCATCAACAATTTCAAGATACTAAGAGCAGCCAACTTATCTCCTCTTTAGAAGTTGGGCAAACAATATTCCACAGGTCACGAGTACTATAGCAAGATCCATCTCCGTTATATAATAGAATATAGATGTAACTATTTGGTCATAGACAAGTCAAATTACCTTCTCCAGCAAGCTTCCTTCTGATTTGGACGCAACATTTATTTCAGTATCAAGAGACCATGCCAATTCCAATGCTTTGAAAGCACAGTCAGTTGTTACAGCTGTAATTCTCCGTACACCCTTAGCAATTCCCTCCTCAGATAGAAGGGCAAACATTTTGGCTTCCCGAGTATTTGATATATGAGTCCCTGGAACATTATAAGGAGGAAAAAAGAAAAGGGGAAGAACAATTAGCGACATCAAACAAGAAATCCTGGAAGAAAGCCAGATAAAAGTTGCATAACAGGATGCACCTCCACACAGTTCAGTTGATATTGACAACCATTCCTTGTTATCAGGATCCACTATGAGATCCTCCACTTTTCGCCCAATTGACACAATTCTAACTGGGTCAGGATAGACCTAAATAGAGAATACAGGTATGGATATGAATATATCTAGGGTAAAACCGAAGGCGGTTCAACAATTTCAGGCTTGCACAAAAGATCTGATAAGTGTGTGAGAGCATCAAGAGTTTACCTCTCCAAAAACAGCTCTCAGTCCAACAATTTGCTTTGCAGCAGCCAGGCTGGCTTCACTAGCAAATACATCAAGCTCGTCTTTAATCTGTTGATTCACGATTGACTCAATTTTTCTCAAGTCCTCAGGGTGAATAGGTTTTCCTGTCAAAGTTAGATGCATTAAGTACAAAACATCATCGATGTCCTCGGATTAGGTGAAATAGAGGGTTGATACTACCATGGGAGAAATCATATCGCAATTTTTCAGGAAGAACAATTGATCCCTTTTGATCAACGTGATCACCTAGGACTTCCTGAAACATGTCTTAACAAGATCAAAAGAAAAATGGAGATTGATAATTCAACTTGAGCTATTAAGCATAATTATTTCCATACCCTGAGAGCAAAATTTAGCATGTGAGTACATGTGTGATTAGGAGCAACAAGGGTGCGCCTCCCATAGTCAACCTGCTCATTTCAACAAGGACAGTAGTCACAGTACATGATGCAAGTAAATACAGATCATTCTAGCAAACGGTTATATATATATGCTTATACATTACCTTACATATTACTTTATCACCAACTGACATTGCCTTGGTACCTCCAGCAATAGAACCAATGTGAAGAACAAACCCTCCATAAACTTGAACATTGCTAACTTCAAATATTCCAAATGGTCCCTCGAGAGAACCAGTATCATATATCTGCAGTCAAAAGTAGTCAAAAGTTAGGAGACTGATAATTCTTCTGGGCATAGATAGTATGCACAAATGATGGTTTTATCAGAATGTGCTGATATAACTCAACATTAACCGAGTATTTGAAACATGGTTAATTTAATGTTGCCCGACTCTACTTGGAGCCCCTGAAAGTGATGAGCTATTTAAGGATCATATGTTTACGACAGAGGATAAGAGGAAGTCATGCTCACTCAAATGTACACTACTCAATGTTTCCAGGCATTCACAAGTGCCATTAGAGATAAATACAAAGGAATATTGATGTAGATAGATCTGCATATTCCGAGCTCATGTGATTTTATTTATTATTTTATTTGATTGTACTAGTTAGGTGTTAACTTTTCATCGCCTGTCACCGGGTATGTGTCAGACGGTTAGATTTTATTTTATCCATGTTAATATTTTGAGCTAATCTAGGTGCGAAAGGTTGCTCGAACCCAACTTGGAAAACCGGCTAGACCATCGTCAATAAATTGTTAAAACATGTGACTAAATTGAATCCATAAGATAGATGGACTCAACAAAGAGTACAAGTTGGAACGATAATTCCAATTCTATCCAAAAACATTCCGAAAAATTCTGATTTTGGCACCATATAATTCAATCTGAAGTCCAAACTTTCGATTTCTGAAAATTCCGAAAAGAAATCGGATCGAAATTGGAAGGGTGCTGAGTATTCCGAAAATTCTGAAAACATCCGATCCGAAAAATTCCGATTTTTTATTCCGAGCTGACTCAACCCAAACCCATCTGAAGCAGCAGGTGTTGTGCAGTGTCGGTCCTTGGGCAAAGCCACCAAAATCGTTGCTTTGGGCCTCACCCAAGGGTAGGGCACCAGATTTTTTTTTTTACTTAAAACAAATTCAACCCAACACCAACGGGTTAGAGCCCACGATGCACCGAATATAAAACTTAAAAAACCTAAATCCCAACCAAATCCTACTCTCCCGTCTCAACCCTTTGCCAGACCCGACCCAACTCGGACCCATTCGAAACAGCAAGTGTCGTGCAATTCCGAAAATTTCAAAATTCTGCCAAAATTGGATAATTCCAAAAAAATCCAAAATTCTGCAAAAATTGGAGATCCGAAATTTTCCAAATAATTTTAAAATTGAACATTCCAAAAAATTCCAAAAATTGTGATAATTTTGAAAATTCCGAATCGGGATTGGATTTTGAAATTCTGAAATTTCAGAATCGGAATCCCGTTTGGAATTCCGAAAATTTTTGACAATTTTCCGAACACCCCTATTCCGATCCAATCCATCCGAAAATCAGCGCTAGACTCATCCAATGGATGAGACCAAAATGAACCAAAGGAGGTACATCGAAACCAAAAACGCCAAACTAATCCCCTTACACCTTGGGATCATAGTTACCAAGTCGGAAAACAGGAAAAAAACGGCAGGGGAAAAAAACGGAAAAATACGATGAAAACGGGAAAAACGGGAAAAAAACGGGAAAACATCGGGAAAAAATTAAAAAAAAAACTTAAAAATTATACCAAGTGTATATGTCATTGTCTAACATTAAATAATCAAAACATATAGCATATGAGTTTTCTAAGAAAGAACAAATAGATCATAATATTCAGCTTTTCATTGTTTTCGATAGTAAGCTACATAACACATACGAATTAACCGACCCATTCCAATACATCATAAAGTCTAAACTCTAAAGTGACATAAAAGTGTTCCATAGAATCCATACATGATATATCATAATGAGCCATCAAAAAAAGACATCAAAATATTTCAAATAAAAAAGAGACATTTAATCCATATCTAAAGCAAGTTCATCTTCAACATCCAAGTCTGTGTTTGGATCATCTTCACTATCCGAAGAAAGTGACCCCTCATCGTCATCATTGCCAAGATCTTCCGGAAACGCCGAGATATTATCAAGAAAGATAGGATCCGCATCTTTGGATTCTTTCAATGCACTTGTCTTCATGAAGTGCATGTTCATCCTGACATAGACCAAGTCATGCAACTTTCTCGGCTCTAGTCTATTCCGTTTCTTTGTGTGCGCCGCATCAAAAGCGCTCCAATTCCTTTCGCATCCAGAAGCACTGTAAGGTTGGCTGCACAACTTGATTGCCACCTTTTGCAAATTAGGGATCTCAATCCCAAACATATCCCACCATACTCCTGAAAATACAAAGTATAGTTTACCTAGGAGCCTACGATGTTCATAAATGATAATCTAAATATTATAAACTTTTAAACAATTACTCACTTGGAGCCGCATTATCAAGCAACTCAATGGCAGACTCCACAAAGATTTTAGGATCTCGGGAATGATAACGCCTTAAATCATTAGTGAAGTCTTTTCTTTCTTCCACGGGAACCAACTTTGCCTTCACTTTATCAATTGCATTCTTCACTTCAAGATCCATCTTCACAAGCTTATGATGAAAGAGATATGGATTTAGGTATCCAGAAAAAGCATGAAGAGGATTATCTAAGGTCTCATTCCATCGTTTATCAATGATATCCCAATATGGCATAAACTTGGAAGCGTCATCATTGAAAGCGTTCTTGACTCCTTCTTTTGCTCGATTCATACCTTCATACAAATAGCACATTGTAGACCCTTCACCGTCTACCATTCTCAAAACACGCACAAGAGGCTCAATCGCATTTATAATCTTTCTTCCCATTTCCCAAAAGCGGTTGCCTTGAATCACCGATGTAATTTCCATCCCATCATCACTCTTGCTTTGAGGTAAAGACCTCCATTCATTTGAAGCCACCATGTTCCGTAGGGCTTGTTCTTCTTTGATAACGGAGTGCAAACACAAAAATTGTGTTGCAAACCTAGTTGCGCCGGACCTTTTCAATTCTCTCTTATGTGTGTGGGATCTCATTAGATCTAGCACATGTTGAAACTTATACATACATTTGACCATATTCCTTGCACTAGCCAAGATTGGACTGACATCATGAAGTTCGTCGATATGCTCCAAAATCAAATCAAGACAGTGTGCAGCACAAGAGGTTTTGAAGATATGCGGAAATCGTTCTTGAATAATATACCCCGCCGCAACATAGTTTGACGCATTGTCCGAAATGAATTGTACAACATTGTTTGCACCTATTTCTTCTATCCCGCTTGTGATGAAATTAGCAATATAGGTTGCATCTTTCTTCTTTCCTACAGTGCATTCGGACTTCAAAAATATTGTACCCTTCGGTGAACATGCAAGCAAATTGACGTGGGGCCTTTTCCTCGCATCTGTCCACGAGTCGGACATTACGGTACAACCGGTCACCGCCCACGACTCTCGGATAGTCTTCACGTATTCCTCTGTCTGCCCTTTCAAAGTGCCAAAACCTTCGTTCTTCCGGTCTCGTAGCTTGGAGTTGCGTACCCCGGCCCATGATTTGCGATCGCCATCATCGCATCCTTGAACTCATTTGACCTCAACAAGTTGAAGGAAAGATTATTTGCCACAATCATTGCCATAAGCTTTAGATCGGCAATCTCCTTCTCTTTCTTCTTTATGAAGGAGGCAATCTTCGGTTGACCTTCACCTTCACTCCCTCTTCCAAAGAAGGTTGAAATTGAACCTCCCGTTCCTATACTTCCATGTGATTGAGAAATGAAAGAGCTTGAGCTTCCGGTAGATGACTTATCTAATTCGGACATTCGAGGCCTCTTGTTCCTTGACTCGATCCCCGTGACCGCCTCCTTAGCCAACTGACAAATTTCATCATTAACTGCTGTGCATGGCCGCACCTCACACCCTTCAACCTTCGCCAAATGATATTTCATTCTCGTTATTGATGCCGTAAATAATTCATTGCAACACTTGCAACGAAGTTTGCTATTCTCAGGCTCAACAAAGTCCCAAAATTTATCTTTTATTCTCGGCATAGTTATTCAACGAAGAGAATCAAAACTGGAAGAAGACAAATAAAAAAATACAATACAAACGCTACAATACAAATCAATTACAGATGAAAAGTAAAAGAAAACATAAACAAATTGACAGAATTAGAAGATGAGGGAAAGACTGCAGTGAAATATGTAAATACAATACAATACAAATTGAGAGAATTAGAAGATGAGGGAAAGACTGCAGTAAAGACTGCAGTAAAAGAAAACATAATCAAATTGAGAGAATTAGAAGATGAGGGAAAGACTGCAGTAAAAAATACAATACAAACGTTACAATACATATCAATTACATATGTGTAACTTCTATATTTTTGATTTGTGTAACTTCTGTATAAATTGAAACCATTTTTTTTTTTTGACTGCAGTGAAATCAAACCTGGAATCATGGAAAAAAAAGAGAGAATTGAAACGGACTAAATGATAGAAAAATGCAAACCTAGCGCAGGGGATCGCAGTCGCAGTCCTGGAGCTCAGTCGCCGTCGCCGTCGCCATCGCGGAGCTCGGTATTTGAAACGGACTCAGTCGCCGTCGCCGTCGCCGTCGCGGAGCTCAGTCGCCGTCGCCGTCGCCGTCGCCGATCTCAGTCGCCATCGCCATCGGGGATCGGGGGTCTGAGGGTTTGGGGATCGCAGGGCCGGTGAGGGTTTGGAATAAAAGATGAGGGATCGGGGGTCTTTTATTCCACGGTTTCCACCGAACCCGAACCCGAACCCTGACCCCGAACCCTGACCCCGAACCCATTTTCCTGAACCCGAACCCTGACTCGTTCCTGAACCCGAACCCTGACCCGAACCCATTTTCCCAAAACTGAACAGTCTGAACCCAAAACCATTTGCCGTATTAAACCCGTATTAAACCCGTTTTCACGTATTAGACGTTTTAAACGCATATAAAACGCGTAGCCACGTTTTTTTGAAAAAAATGCGTTTTTTTCGCGTTTGCTACGAACATGGATTAGTACGCGTTCTATACGCGTTTTTTTCAAAAAAACGGGCGTTTTGGTAACTATGCTTGGGATCCGTGACCTGTAATCCCCTTTACACAACAAACCGTGACCCTGCAATTATCTATCTCTTTCTTCAGCAATCGTGGGGTCTGCGGTTTCCTCACTCCTATCTTTCTTTGTCAAATATGCGGGACCTCTCTTCTATTTCTTTTCAAAACCCATTATCATAATCATGGATCTTTTCTATGCGGGCCTTATCTTTTTCGATTGAACCTTGTTGCCTACAAGAAGGGGAAAATAAACATAGGATATTCACTATTGAGAAGAATGTAACACCTGAGAGAGACTCTCTCTGCTGCCCTTCTTCAAAAACCTTGTTTCTTTTTCTCTCTCCTAGTCTCCATCTTCCATAGCCAATTTCTATACCATCTCTATCCAACCTCTCAAGTACTGATTTTTTTCTCCCATTGTCATTGGACTTCATCTTGCTTCTGAGCCCGTCTTCTCAATCCATCTTATAGCTCATCATACCTCATCACTTGGCTCATGGTTTTGTTTGGCAAGGATTCCAGTGACACTGATACATTTTCTGAAGCACATCAAGATCAAACATTGGTTCACCGCGGGGGAATGGGGGGTATTTCTTTATTTTATCTTCCTTGTAATCCATACATATTGCTTGTTCATGCGATCTAATAGTTATTCGAGTCAAGACATTTGTTTAACCATCTTTGGCTTTTCAATCTCACCTTTAGATGTTGAAATCTTGTCTTCTTATTGCCAAAATTTTATGATGATTATTGTTGATTTATTTTTAGTAAAATCTTAATTGGCATAAATTTTAAAAAAATTGGATGGTTGGCTTTGCAGGACTCATGCTGTGATTGTAACTCTTAGTCAGTCCATTTCAAACGCCATTGCTAATGTTTTAGTGAAGGCCTAGCTAGACATCCAATATCTCCTAAGACAACTCAAGAAATCACTTCCTAGGAGCCTGCCACATATCAAATGCACCTTCAGCGCATTGCAATCAACTCGTTCTAAGTATCACCAAATGGGGGCACTTTTACTATACTGTGTACCCATAAAGGTCGTCAGAATTCAAATGTTGAAACAAGCATTGTGATAGTCCCATTACATAACAAACTAGAGGAGCTTCAAGGTACAAGTTGACTGTATAGCAAGATAAGCATATCACATTTATTTACATATATGTTGGCTATCAAAATTTATAAGGCTACAGAATAGAAGTTTTCAAGGCCAGAACAGTTGCAGTACCTGACCACCTTGTTCAGCATAGAAGCTTGTGGTTTCCAGAATAACACCAATATCAGCACCAGTAATGGCAAATTCGAGGAACTCAGTTCCTGTGTAGATAGCTTTTATCACACTCTTATGGTCCTAGAATGAAGACAAGAAAAATTAGATTACATGATTTAAAAGCCACAAAATATCATTTTAACACAAGGAAAAAATGGCACAGTTGTAATTCCCACTGATTAAATTTGTGGAGTTTAGCAACATAGGGATCATCTGGACATCAGAATTCAGAAAAGGCCACTATTAATAGAACATGAAAATGATCAAAAGTATAGATAACTTTGACATGCTACATGCCAAGAACAGACTAAAATGTGATGGCTGCATTCACCTAAAAGCCAAGTAAACAATAAATGCATTCATGAAATGTTATTATGACAAAAAACTAGACTACCTGGGAAGAGAAATACATGGGGGGAGGGGGGGTTCAACTGGTAAGACTAGCCAGCAATTCATTTAATATACCAGTGACAATTTCTTAAATTCATGTAGTACTACTGTCCTATGATTTCCTTTCACATGGTTAACATCAGAAAACAAGACTACCTTGAATAAGAAATACATGGAGTGAAGAAACTGGTATGACTAACAAACAGTACATTTAATAGATCCATGAAATTTTCCTAAATCAATAATACAATTTCCTGTCACATGGTTGACTGGATAGCCCGTCCAAACAATAAAAGCCAGAAAGCTGGCAATGAAATTCGGTGATCTAACCTGGTACCATATAAACTTGTAATTATCGTCTGTTATAGCCACTCCAGTCCTGTGCAACTCTGACGTAGCATCAGCATCCATAACAAGAGAATCACCAACTGCCTGCCAAGCATATAGATCTAACTGTCAATTCTAAATAAGGATATAGAATATGGACCGATGACCAGCAAACGAATTCAGAGTGACAGCATTAGGTTGATAACAAAAATCACAACAACATAGAGAAGCCTGAATCCACCCCTTAGTATTTTAGCAAGGGTACAGTAACTGCATCTCAAATTATCATAATGAGCTTTAGAGTTACGTCGACAACACATTTGACCCATATACTATTGGTATGCTATAAATAAAAATAAAGAATTCTCAAGGATTGAAAAATGGGCATGACAGTTGAGGCTGTTGCAACTTGCAACACATGGGATTGGTAACCGAGTAAAGTTTTTATTCCCACAGGAACTTGTCGAGGAAATGGAAAGACTGTACAGATTGGCATGGCTTACAATCCGCAAGTAAAAGTACCGTAGAAATGTGGTCAGAATTCAGTATGCATGATTCTGTACACAAAAAAAAAAAAACAGAAAGAAAAAGATACAAAAAATGATGAGATCAATAAAAATCAAAGGGAAGCATATTAGTTCCAAAAAGAACGATGATTGATGCAATAAAACCATACCTTACTCCGAGCACTTCGGGCTTTTTGCCTGGCTTCATCCATAGCAATATTAAAACCCTCTATATCAACTGTTAGGCTTTTTTCTTCTGCCATTAGCTGAGAAGAAGAAATAGCAGGGCAACGGAGAAGAAAAATACTCATCAACAAAAGTAGAGAAGACAATGTACAGAACTCAATCAATGAAGGAACAATTACCTGAGTCAGATCCAACGGAAACCCATAGGTGTCCCATAAAACAAATGCATCCTGAAACCAAGGCAATTACACCATGTAACAAGGCATGCACAAAATCCAGGCGGGTTCAACGGAAATGCATACATAATTTTGAAAGTGGGATGCTGATAAATCCAGTGTTAGCAACACGTACATTAAAATAAAAAAAAGGGGAAATTGTAATATCCAGATGCACTTGAAAGCCTTTAACTTTGTAAATTTGAAATATACTTGAACAATAAGAAAAAGAATGTGCAGCATATCCTGTTAATCTGAATGATGGGATTCAAATTTGTAACAGATAGGACGAGATGTCTTAATGGTAGAAGTGCCAAGACAACTCGCTTATTACTCCACAACCAAAAGTAACAGAAGAAGATGTGCCTCACGCGAGAACAACTGAAAATTTCTTAAATAATGTGCATTAATACGGTGGAATGCAAGATATTTGCCCCTATCAACTGAAGTACAACACCAAGAAAGACAAATCATCTTATGTCAATTACAAGTGGAAGCCCACAACACAAGCATGAAACGAGATGTCAAGAGCACAATAATCAAAATGAAATAAAAATCACCTAGTGCAATTGAAAGCTCGAATGCAATAATAAAAAAATATTGAGCAACATCCCTACCATCCTAAACAAAAGATAGCTGAAACATTTAAAACTAACAAAGAATTTTGCAAAGAAGCCAGTCAAATTATATAAATTCAGTAGAACAAAGAAGAACTGAAGAAAAAGGACGTAACAAGTTGATCAGAAATAACTTGCCTGACCGCTCAGTGTATTTCCCCGAACCTCCTTGGAAACCTTGTTAAACTTCTCAATCCCCTGGAAATATGATGAAAACAGCAAGTTTTACTCACAATTAGTAGACATCATAACACAAAACTATGGTAGCCTTTCATTTAGGATATGCTTGGTTGCACACTAGATGCATTGGTAACTCCACAAGGCATTTGGGTTAATCAGACATGAGACCTTCACATTCAGAAACTGACATTGACGAAAAATGTCCAAAGGCTACTGTATTAAGTTGGAAGACGTGCCACCAAAACAACTCCCAGCAAGCATGCCAAAAAACTGCAACAAATTTATAGGGGCTCATACTAAACTCTCCTCCAGCACTAATCACAGTTGCACATGACTTAAGAGGCCCAAATTGGATTTTACAAAAAAAAAAAGAGCTCCGAATTGGAAAACATAAAAAGGTACATGATTTTATCTTGTTATCAGCACTCTCTTATATGCTTGCTACTTTTGCATGCAGCTTTGTATAGATCTACAGAAATATTTTACAGATTGTAGTTCTCACTTCTCACATTGTAAATTCCTATATTTTCTTGAATTATCTACCTTTGCAATTTTCCCAAAATAAAATTTCACTTTGTTTGCTGCCATAGCTGCCTCTTCTACGCTTGAATGCATAAATAGATGTGTCAATTATTGTACAGGTTTTGCTTTTTTTGTATTTTAAGAATTTCACTATTTGTCAAATTTTTCTGAACCATTAACTTTTATTCAAGATTTTCCACGACGTAAAAATATTCCTAGATCCATAACATGTGACTACGTAAGTAACAGCGATAATCATGGACTAACAAACATGACTAAAAAAGTAACAAATCATAAAGATGTTTACATTCACAGCAGCGCCCTCTCTACATGTGTGTAATGGGTGCGTCATCAATAGCGTGCACAAAGCACGATAAAGATATGAATAGTGCTCAAGGTATTGTAACAGAACAACGAGAAGAAATAACTTTGGGAATATCAAATACAATGTTATGACTTATGAGCATGTCTTTGTTACATCGAAATGCAGGATATGATCAGTTATAGAAGGAAAGGAAGGCAACAGAAAAAATTATGTAAAGTTGCAAAAAAAAAAAATTGAAAACCCCATGGTTATGTGAATATGAAAGCAACATAGGATACTAAACTAATTCTTACAATTTTTCAGCTTACATACAGGCTGATCATGTGCCAGAAAAACAAAAAACATGTACTATTTCATCATGGATGGTGGTAGGCCATGTAACAATTAAAATATAGATGAAGGGACAGTCTTGGAGACAATAAATAAAAACAAAATTATCGCATTTTTGCAAAAGCCAAAAGTCATCAACCTAGAGAATAAAAGATGAAAATCATTTAATCCTAATAATCAAACTTACCTTTACTAATGTCCGTCCAAAACTTGCTTCCTCCTCTGCAATAATGTCTTTGATCTTGGCCTCATGTTGCTTAATTTCTGGAAAAGTATCCCCCATCACTTCGACCACGATGCCTACAAGACTAGATATCACAACTCACAATCAGGAGATAATTATCACAAAAAGAAGTGCAATAAATTAACTGCATATATAGATGCATAAGCGACTACATGACCGAACTCTACTTTTTCCAAACGTAGACGTCTTTGTTCAGAGTAGCAATGGATCTACAAATATGAGTAGCAATTGAATGCAAGTATACAGAGCAAATCATCATGGTTTGAAATTTCGATCGAAATTTGAAATTTTGCTGAAATATTTTGGATTCAGCCAGTACCGAAACAAAATGGAGTTCGAAACCCTGACCCGTTCCAATTTCGACAAAATTTTGGGATTTCTGGCAAATTTCATAAATTTCGGCTGAAATGGTGGGAGCCACTGAAATTTCGGACGAAACGGTGGGGTCACCGAAACCACACTTTCGTCTTTTTCGACGAGATTACAACCGAAAGAAACAGGGCCCACCGAAGCCATGTGTTGGCCCCCATTTTGGTGCTGATTTAGGTGAAGTTTAATGTTTCGGGGACATATCGACCGAAACCAACCCACAGATTTCGTGAAACCTGTGGGCTGGTTTCAAAGGGCTGGGGGTTTTAAATGGGGGCTATTTTCGACCGAAACAATCCAAACTTCACCGGACTTTATTGAAGTCCAACTAATTTTGACCGAAGTTGCCGGACCTCGCCGCCGGAATCGCCAATTCTCGCCATCAGAATCGTTGGGATCGTTGAATCTCGCCGCCAGATCACACCGGATTTCACCGAATCTCGTCGGATCTCGCCGAAATCGTTGGATTTTGTTGAAATGCTATATTTTAACGGATCTAGCCCTCGGATCTCGTCGGATTTACCGGATTTTGTTGGATTTGATTAGATCTTGCCCTTGGATTCATCGGATCTCGCTGAACCACCGAAGTCGCCGGATTTTACTATTGAATTCGATCGGATTTCGACCGATGTCATCCTCACTGCCCTTACTGCCACAGTTGCCTACGCCACCACTGCCCTCGTCGACGCAGTTGCCTCCACCACTACCGTCGTCGCCGATGCAGTCAGCTCAACAAACATCTTTCCCGCTGGTGTTCTCGTCAACATCTGAGTTGTAGTATAGATATGTACCCCATCATTCCCGTTGAAGAGCTGGATGGCAAAGATTGAACGTTCCGAGTAGAGCTCATCTGTATGAGATGAGACGTAATAGGATGAGGTGTTTTGTTATATGGCGAGAATGTGGTACACCAGGACTAATTCTCTTTATTTTAGAAAAATATGGATGGAGATGTTGCTTGACGAGGGGCAAGTTGAGAGACGTATGCGTCATGTTGTCAAGAGACAACTAATAAATGAAACAAAAATATTGAGGGAAATAGAGAGACAATGACTGTTGAGGGAAAGGAAAATACATAGATAACTATTATATAATGGGACGAGGTAAAGGCGATAACGTTAAACAAAACAATGTAAATATATGTAACTATAAGTCTATATCATATATGAGGGTTATAAAGTTTTTTTTCCAGTTTATTGGTATTCCATCTTGGTTATCATGGTCCATGCAAGCTTACTATAATTTTATAATTGATATGTTTTCCAAAAACAATTCATGTAAATATATGCAACTCAATCATGAAAGACTTAAATTTAAAAAACCTTAAAAAAACATCCAAATGCCTCTTTTTACCCTTTCAAAAAATTTCACCATTTCGGCCAAAAATTTGAAATTTTGGCTGAAATTTCGGTTTCAGCGTTGACCGAAACAAGACACGAAACCGAAATTGAAAACCTTGCACATCATATAAGGGATCACATCACTAATAAACACACTCGTAGAAAATTTGAACGCAAAAGTTCTAGCCATTTCTCGACTTATTTTAGACACACAAGCAGTGTTCTAAAAAGCGGCCCAGGCGGCCGCCTAGGCGAGGCGGCCCCCCACCGCCTCGCCTAGGCCCTAGACGCTCTAGAAAAGCGGCCAAGCTCCCAAGCGGAGCTAGGCGGGGCAAGGCGGAGCTAGGCGGCTTCCTAGGCGGGCTCAGGCTGGCTAAGCGGAACAGGCGGGCTGAGACTGGCCAGGCAGACCATGTTTACTTTTGTTCTTGTTAATCACTCAATCTTGAATTATGGTTATATACTTGTTCTTTAAAATAATGGTTTGGGATAATCTTGAACTTATATTAATTTTTAAACATATATATATATATATATATTATATAATATCAAAATAATAATTAAAAAATTAAAAAACAGGCAAAACGCCTAGGCCCCGCCTAGGCCGCCTAGGCGCTAGACGGCCCCCCACTGCCCGACTAGCTCCTAGCGCTTTTTAGAAGCTTGCACACAAGAAATCAAGAGTAATATCTCAGCGTCTACGGAGCATCAACAATGTTTAATAGAGCAATTCTAGAAAACCCTAATAATCACCTTACACTTCAGCTCAATTTTGATGTAATGTTCTCCTGAAATCCTTACCCTTAACTCTTGAGGTGAAGAACACAAATGAGATTGACTCAGATCAATGGCAAAATCATTGTTAGGTGATGATCCTAATACATTGCAATCCAAGGAGCCTCAGTTTACTAGAGGAACTTCCATCAAATAAAACTCTTAACTCCTTCAGATGAACGAGTTTAAAACCTTTCTTCTGAATACAACAATTTTTGCTCAAATACGTTAAAAATATTCAAATACCATTTACAAACATATAGGCCAAACAATCAATCTATTCAACCTCTACATATCTCACTGCTGGAACTTCCAAATCATGATAGTAATATCTTATCCCACGTTTCTAGGAATGAATAGGGTGGAGCGAAGATAAAGAGTATTGTTCAATTACAACTTAAAGGTAGCTCTCTTTATTACCACCAAATTCAATACACTCATCAATACCTATCACAAACGTTGGCAATTAGAAATCGAAGAAATAAAAAATTTCAACACAAAATTAAGTTCCATTTTGATTTATCCTCTTCATGGCAACTACAAAATTATATGAAAGCTCATTTCCCCATCAACCTTGAAAAGAAAATCGAATTTTCCATCTTGTATCACCTTTTATAAGCCAACCTTTCATGTAGGGTAATAAGTTCAAAGTTTGGACTATTCAAATTGGTTGACAAGAAATTAATCATGGTCTCCACACCCAATCCAAAGTCAAACCAAACCCATTGGAACAACAATAAAAAAAAGTTAAATTGCTCTCTCCATATTTAAGGAAATTGGCGAGAAAGGAACTCAGAAGACTTCACAAGGATCGTCGGGATACGAAATCTTGAAGTGCACATTACTTGTTTTGGTACACAAATAACTCGTCCAATCAACAAAAACTAAACTATGTTTCGATGCATTTCTCCTGTCAAGTATCATATTGTATATGTATTTGTTTTTTACAAAAATGAGATTTAAAAATATTGAATAGTCCTGAATCCTGATGTATTACTCAAGTCTTGAACCAAGCCTTGATCAAGTATTTTAGTCAACCCAAACCAATGAAAAATTGGGTCATCAGGCCTAAACTAGGTCGGATGTGGGCTAAAGTACCTCAAGGTCAGGTTGGTCTGGAAATTGGCCCCATCCTGTTTGATTAGCTTTGGTCAGAAAATACTTTAAAAAGATGAGTAGTCCAGAAGCCATTTGATTGTATTATCCATAGTGCAAGTTGGTTGAGTCAGTCCTTAACTGGCCCATACAACATGAGGGGTTAGGTCTTAAGTCTATATTTGCACCCATATTTTCATGAATGCTAAGATTTAAGATTTTCGGTTCAGTTCACGTTCAACTCCAACGCAAAATAGAACATCCTAGTTGCATTGTCTGTAATTGTTCAGATTGCCCCATAAAATACTAAACGATCAATAAAAACATTCCAATCATTAACTTGCATTGATTAAAAATAAAAGAGTGATATTCCAATTGATGGAAATTATCAAGAAAACTACTTTCATTCAAATCATGGCAAAGTATCAAAAAGCAAGCATCAAGCTGGGAAAGCTAGAACATGCGGGGTCAATTTTTTGTTATCACCATCATCGGGAATTAGGATCATAGTTTTAAGACGGTTGATACCGACCCCCGGTTTTTTGCCCAACCGAGACCGATAGACTTCTGGTACCAATATTGGGATTGTAATGCCCGAGTTAGATATGTATCGGCCAGTACCGTCCGATATGGTCGATACAACTCGGTCTCGAGTATGGTTTGTCCAGATGTGTGTTGGGGCCAGTTTTAGATCATTCAATCCCATTTTAGCCATGCCAAGCTGATTTTGATGCCTTTTCTCCCACCTACCCAATCATGAGAATCAATCACATGTTGCTTGGATGTAGGACATGTACTTAATTCCTTTGGTTCCCTCTTGGCTCTATAAATATGGCACTTCGCATTCACAGATCACACACAAATCACACTCACAAGTTCATAATATTTCTCTTTCTTTTCTGATTAGCTCATCTTTTTATGGTTTTTTTGCTTATTTTCCAATCTCCTTGATTTTTTTTAACAATAAAAAGGTGTTAAACCGGTTTCAATCCGAAACGGCCAATACCGAGCCGAACAGTACAACTCGATCAGGGTCGACCGATACCATGATTTAGACCTTGGTTTTGATGCCCATAATAATGCATGATTGCATGAACGGTGTGATAATCCATCAAAATAAAGAGCTCGGATTTCAACTATTATGTTTTCTTAGTGTAATGCATGTGACAGGCCAAATTAAGATTGACCACAAGGACCATGATCCAATCGAATCAGATTTGAAACGAAGAACTAAGATGATTAATTGACCCAAATGTAGGGTTTTGGTGAATCCTCTAGCCATGTGTGGATCAAGTATGGATCAGCAAGTATTAGTTTTGAGTTGACTCAACTTTGACTTGATAAAAAATAGAAGTGAGCCATACCAACAACGTAACGATTTAGGGATTTAATTCATATACTTTTAAAATAGAATTTCCACATCAAATTTATTCCCCATTTTCAGAATTTAAAGATGACATTACAGAACAAAAGTTGAATCAAGTTGCAATTACCACTATTAGGGATCCAATTGAAGTCGAACCGAAGACAGAAGATGCAAAATCTAAATTTTAATTAGATTTCTACCATTCCCAGCAACTACCAGCAAGTTTAGCTCGAAATGCATGCACATAAGAGTTAAAAACAAGCCAATTTGAGGGAAAAGGAGGAAGAGACAAAGAAAATGTCATCTTAATTCATCCAAAATCTGCTCTCAAATCATACCAAACAAGCATATAGGGAGTCCAAATTATATATCACAATTGTCCAGTCCATACCGTAAATTGTAGATATAAGTAAAAACAAATAACAAATATCTAAATTGTCGTCGCCTCATCATCATCATTCAATTCCTATCCCATCAAGATGGAACAGACTATAAGGAAGACAATGAGGAATTTCCAAGTTCCAACTGACAATCTAACATCAACCCTCTACGATTGGGGGTGTCGAAAACCTGATCAAGGCAACTTTGCAAGTGAGGCACATACCAATGAACTTAAAAGGTCAGTTGGTGAGTAGGGAGACCTACTTTCTTGAAAATTACATTCATCTCCATGTAACTGAACTGAAATGAAACAGCATTCCCACAAATTGAACATTACAGATCTTACAGTTAACGGGATATTATTTAACTGGAATGAACATGGATTAAGCAATCACATTCCAAAAGGGATGGATGGATGAGTTCTTTGACATTGTATGCAATTGGTAAGACAACATTTTAAGAAGAGAAAGTTGGCTCCAAAGTCATTGAGCCGTTGAAAATACTAGTACTTCAGGATTTATACATTTAGGGATGAAGCTTATGTTGCATAGGGAAATCGGTTGGACATGTCTTGCTGCTTGGTTTCCTCGGTGCTATTTGTCCCAAGTAGTGAACTTGAGGAGCTGCATAGCGTGTGTGCGTGCCAAAGATAATCAACAGTTCATTTGACCCTTGCGGGTATCAAAGGAATGATGCAATTAGTCTATCTAGGACAATCGATTCGGATATGGTTCAGGCGATTATTGGAAGCTTGCAAACACACTTTCAGTAATGTTTCATTGTCTCGACAAAGTGGACTACCTTTCCTACTGGGCTTATAGAGGAAAGTAAAGTGCATCAAAAATAAAGAGCAATGTATGTGTGATTGAAAAGACAGTTGCAAGAATAGTAGTTGCATCAAAAGTAAAAGGTTTGAATTTCTGAGATGATTGTCAGAAGAAACTTCATAGCACGGAAAGGTAATGATTCCAGCTAGGAATTGAAAGGATACAATCCATAAAAGGAAATATAGCTAGGGCCGATGGCTAAAGAAATGTTTGGTTCAATAGTCGTGGTCCTCTAGCACAGTCGACCAAGTGCCCTATTTATAGTTGTGGAGACCAGTCCTGGGTAGTTTTGGTCAGTTTTAGCCTGTCTATTAGTGCACTAGCTCCTGCTTCACACATCTAACGTCTACCATTTAATGTTACTACGTCACCCACACTCTTGGCCATGTCGCCTCGTCCCGGATTTTGCGTTGATCGTGAGTTTTGATTAACCATTCGCAAGTCATTACTATGGGCTGTGTCTTGGATGGCTTGAGTGTGATCCACGGAATCACTTGCTTGTTTGTGCATAATTGATCGGTTGCGAAGTTCACTCGACGGTATGTTCAGCTTCTTCTATAAAAAAATGTCATGCGGCCGCTAATTATTTGTTGCCCGACTCACTAAATAGCAAATTCTGTACACGGGAGGAATTTTATAGTGTAAACATTGCCCCACACCGTAACAGATTTATGAGAATATGAGACGATACATAACCTAACCACCCCTTTGAATTTTGAGTGACGGCCTGATCAATTCGCCTGGTGGCGTCTCTTAGTTACCAGTTTATTCAGATTTTTTCTAAGTTGGAGCCACTATTACCTTTCAATGCAAGTGAGAAACTCGTTTCTTCAATATATCTGGATTGATCAAAGTGGACAAAACCTGTCTTGGCCTTCATTTCCCTAACTACTAGAACATGTGACTCGGAAGGATGGAAACAATAAAGTGTGAAGAATGGAAAAGCATCAACATCTACAACTCCATCCAATTCTTTAAGACCTAACTTTTCTTTTGCTATTTTGGCTAAATTTCTTCTCTTTTGTTATCATCCAGGTTGACCGATTCTTGTTGTGGATCATGTCACATAATAGTTAATATTGCTGCTTCAACAAGTCTCGCCCTCATAGATATAACTATATGACATGCATGCAGCTACTTTTGATCCAGAATCCTTTTGATCTTTGTTTGAAAACAATTCTCAAGTCTTCAGTATTTTAGGCAAGGCATAAACAAAAGAAGGCGATCAAGAACACATTGCTTGTCTTCTTCTTTGAATAAAAATAATTAGTGTAATAGTGCTTCGACCCAAATTACCAAAGAATAAGTATGTATTGCCATGATCCTTGCCTCTGGTCGAACCTTGACTCTAGCACCTTTAGTGCTCTCTATTGAGTCTGTGGAGACTTGATGTTCACTATGTTCGATAGTAATGATATTCCCTATGTTCAATAGTAACATTGGAGGGACTCTTTGGCTCCTTCAACTTTGGTTGTATGTTTTTTTTTATGGATCCCCTTTATTTCTTGATGTTTTTTTTCCTTCGTCTTACAACAATTTTATGCTTGGTCTTGGCAGATAGAGCGCTCTTACAAGGAATGCTTCAACTTCTTTTACACATTGCACTCACCATGATCTTGAGATGTTTCCTTTTTACTGAGATGAAATATGGCCCGGTTGGGTTAAGGTTCAAAACCTTCCATGTTTCTCATAGAGACCAGACGTAACTCAACACCATTTGGAGTGGTTATCTCCTCTATCATGACTTTCCTTTTGGGGGGGGGGGGGGGGGGGGTATTATAACTGACACAATAAATGTGGGGTAAAACCATATGCCTCAAATCAAATGGTCCTTCAAATGAGATTTGCTCAAGTAACTCCTCTTTTGCTGATTTTCTCTAAAAACATAAATCTTCCTGATGGAATCATTATTCAATTGTCAAAAGATTTTATAATTTTTATTAGGATGAATAAGCACCTCCATAGCAAAGGGAATTTTGTTACACCACCCTTTGAACTAACCGTGGTCCGTGGCTCGCACTACCAGTTATGATGTTTGGTGGCTATACAAACCAAGCGGACTCTTGAACAAGTTATGAAGGTATGCTAACAGCCTCTCTGACTGAATCGACCATTCCACGCAATCTAGTTGCCAAAGACAAAGGTGATCCTTCAACCGCCCGGAAAGGCAAGAGAAAGAAGAAAAAAGAGCACGATAAGAAGGTATCATGGATGTTTGCATTCAACATTCTTTCCCCAGGATTCATTCCCCTTTCCTACAGATGTGGCAGAAGTGCCTCCTTCAAATCTTGCCCACAAAAAGTCAATACCCTCCACTGTCGAAAAAGATGACCACTAGTGATGATAGTACTATCCCTAAGAATCACAAAGTTCTAGCTAAAGGTCCAAAGGTGAAAATGACATCCCATATGTAGTAGCTTTATTTTATATGGCATTTTTAATCAATCATTGTTGACTTTTCTTTGTTTCAGGTATCTGACTAAGAAATCAACTTGGGACCAGGGAACCAAGGTTGACTCTTGCTGCCAAGCTACCTATTCAAACCTTGGCATCTTCTCTTCATGAGGAACGACGGGGAAACTCTCATGAAGATGCGCATGTCGCTTCATCTCGCCCTCATGTGTCAATGGACAAGGAAGGGGGTAGCCGTCTATTCTGATAATTCATGCCTTTGCTTAAGATTGTATTCCACTGGTATGACTGATAGACAAAATGACCTGAGCCAGAATTTGTCTTTATCAGAGCGAATCGCCTAATTCTGCAAAAGCTCGATAAGCGATTTCCCAAAATGGAGGATCTTATAAGGTTGTTAAAAGCTCAATAAATTTATGGACCTCGACACGAAAGAAAATGCAACCATTCAAGAAATTGGTCGCCTTGAGGAAGAAAGGGGGCATATTGATGTAGGACGGAAGTAGTGGTCCTACGACTCCTACCAAAAGTGTAGGTTCTCGCTCCAGGTAAAAGATTTTGGTTTGAGAATGTGCAGATTTTCAGGACATCATAGGGGTATTTTGATCTTTTCACTGGTCTAGATTTTTTAGATCGGCTTGAAACGTGGAGGGTATGTAAGCTTAGATGTAGGGAAGCTAGTGTAAAAGTTTGGTAGATCGGCTTGAAACGTGGGGGGTATGTAAGCTTAGATGTAGGGAAGCTAGCGTAAAAGTTTGGTAGTGATCAGAGCGTTGGATGTGGAGATATCAAATGATTACTAGATCTGGAATGTGAACCAGATTTGGAATTGGGTTCAATTGGGGTCCGATTCCACGATAGAAATTGGGGCTTCTCACATAAGAGGTTCTATGGTATATGGAGGATTCAAGGAAACTTGGTTTAGTGGAAAACGATTAAGATTTGATGATTTTAAGGTAGGTTTTAGAGTTATGTTGTAGGTATTTCCAAGTTTTCGTTAAAGGTTGACCATGGAGATCAATGGTTTTGATTGATCTAAAAGAACTTTGGTGATGGATCGATTGAAATTGGTTTTAGTTGTAGATCTATGGTTAAACTAGGGTTTTGGAAGGGGATTTTACCTAGGAGATGAAGAATGAAGAGGATAATGGGCCTCACACCCACATGAAACGTTCCAGCTCAAAGGATTTCTCCCCTTAATTCTTCGAATAGACACGAAAACGATGATTGAAGCAAAAAACTTTTATTTTATTCATAAACATTCTATAACAATGAGACAGTTGCACTTAAGGCCTTTAAATAGCCTTAGGGTAACATGTGGACCAATATTTGGCCAAATATAAAGTAAAACATAGTCCATAGGATCAAATAACCCTGTTTAAAATGTTGGAAATGCAAAATAAAAACCTACTAAGATAATGATAACTAGGCCCACTAATAAAACCCAATATCAGCCCATATAAAGTTCATTTCACAAACACATCCAGCTACTATGTAGCCACCACGGCGCCACCATGCCAACACAAATCCTTCCAAACTATCATCACTTAACAACTCCTAAAGGTGGATAATAGCAATATCCAAAAAAAAAAAAGCATCCCATGCCCAGAAGAAAAAAAAATAGTCTTGGATAGAGAATGTTTTATGCTTAAGTGACTCATATGCTTCAAACTAATATCAAGATGAGCATTCTTAATATCCCACACTTAGCACAGCTCATAACCTTGCATCTTGGACAAAGGCATGCCTTATAGATGAATTCTACATGGGATGCCCTTCTCCAAGCACTTACATTCCAAAATTCTGGTCATCTTTGTAAAGTAACAACAAAGGACAGTGTCAAGTAAATCACGATATGCTTCACCTTAGAAACATAACTATAATTACATACATAACTGGAACAGAATAACAGATGATGGTTAACCAATGGTTAAGGACCACATATTAGGAATTGAAATAGTTATTCTTACCCACTAAAAAATCCTTCTTGTGCTTTTAAAATCTCCTTGCCATAGCGAACAGCTCGCCGAAGAATACGTCTTAAAACATATTCCCTACCCTCATTACCTGAACACCAAATTCAGATTCTCATATACACAGTATACACCACGTGACGGTATTCTTTCTAAAATCCAATTCCATATAATAATGAAAGAAAAATACCACATAGGATTTAAGTATACACCCTAAGAAGCCCTTCATACAAAAACTTTATAGATTTACCAGTAAGGAATTTCCGTAAGAGGAAGCTAGATACTTCAAATAAGCTACACGATAGTGCATCGGTAAGATTTCTTTAATGTGCTCCTAACAAATTAAATAAAGATGTCAATGGCATGTGATATAAGGTTTTAAGACAACAAAAGAATCATGCACGAGTGTCTAGGGATGCGAATGGGTCGGATTGGGTAGGAAATTTGCAGCACAGATCCGACAAAATGGCCAAACCCAACCATTTACAATTTAGGCTCAATTACATATTGGGCTAGGGGAAGGTTCTGGTCTGCAACTTCAGTTGGTGAATTGGGTCCAAGTAGGCAAAAGATAACACAATATATTCTGGTTTTAGTTTATTTTGAGGTTGGGTTGAGGTTAATATTAAGGAAGTATGCACCTCCATCATCTTGCTCATGTATAAATTTTTCTCATGTTAAGTGCACAAAATTGTAGAGTTTTATAACGAAACAGTACTATGTTAAACATCATGTTGGCCTAAATCAATTTGAATGACTGGTCCTCTAATAATAACTGTAGAAAGCTTACCAAACTCTCTTTGCATTTTTGGTTCTATAATATGATGGTACATATGATTTCAAATGTTTCATAGAACAAATATATAGTGTACCACCATACTAGGTTAAGTCTTACTGGGTTGGGCCAAGTCCTATATTTGCCCAGTCAGTCCATTTTCTAGTGAGAGTTTGGGTAAGGTTGGGGTTCGCTCACATAATGGGTGATTAACTACTCGATGTCCAACAAATGTTCTGTCTAGATTTGGACCTGACCCAACCCAAAAAATCAAATATGTTAGGTTGGGATGGGTCCAATTAGTAGTTTGAGACCTAAAGCATTCAAATGAAGTAAATGTTTCAAACACATATTGCATATATTTCTATGGATTTCTTCCTCCTGATTTTTTCTTTTTTCTTAGTTTATCGGGACTTGTGGAATGTTTTAATCATTTATTTTTTAATTTTCAATCTATTCATGGATTGCTTAAATAATTAAAGAAAATCCCACGATGTTCTTTTAGTTTTTCTTTATAACATATTCTTTATGATTTTCCAATTATTCCATTTATGGTTTTACCAATCAACATTTACTGAAAATTTCCCTGGTCCTTTCAACTATACCCTTACATTTCACTTGCTAACATTTACCAAAGATCATTTGAACATCTAGTGAGAAGTATGTGTCACCTTAATCTTGACTTTGTGACCGCATTCTAAAATATTTTGCAGAGAAATTGGAATATAAGTGTCATGTTCATATGGGCATCAATATACTAAGTGAATCAAGAATATTAAATGCTAGATAGTAGAAATCATTTCCCCAAAAACATAAGAAAAAAAAAAGAATAGGCAGGGCAAGTGAGCTTCCAGAACAACCAACCTTTTATAATTCATAACGTAGGCATCCACATACACTACATGCAAATAATAACTGGATTGTAGGGCATTCCTTTCATAGGGAGAAAAAAGGAGAGAGAAAGTGCACAGAGGGGGTAAGGACCCATTACAGTATTTATTCTTTTTTCTTTTCTGAGCATCTCCCATGTAACCAAGAATTTGTGGACATTCTAAGTTGTTGCAAGAAAAAGGATTGAGTCCAGTCCAGATCAGGTATGACCCATACTTGACCGATTTACATAACGAGTTCAGATACAATTGGGTCCCACTTCAAGCCAGGTTCTTGAAAGGTTTGAATTTCAGGTCAAGTCAATAGGGTAAAATTGTGTCTATATGGATCATGGCCGTTAGTTTGCAGTGTCGTCAACAGATTGCACTCCATTTTTCAAAAAGTTTTGTACTTGGCCTGTGATGTTCATTCGTAGATATTGAAAAAAAGTTCCTCTAGTCAGGATTCAGTTCAAACAAGAATGTAGCAGGCTTAACTCGATCAAATCGTAGAAACACAAAATTGGTACGCTGTACCAAGACCAAATGATACCAAGCAAGTAAGGGCATGTTTGGATACGCTCTGCTCTTGGGATTCTGGGATTCTAGGAGCCCAGAATCCAAAATAAAAAGAAGAGCTTGTTTGGCAAATGCAAAGAGCCCAAAAATTGATCCAACGGAGAGCCAAAAAAAAGATTCTGAGAGTGCTTTTTTCGGAGCCCAAAAAAGAAGCTTCCGGATTTGGAGTCAATTTTTGGGATTCCACGGAGAGCCAAAATATTTAAACAGATCTGTTGTTGAGATCGCAAATCGCGATTTTCTCCAATCCCTGCACGGCTGCACAACAGAAGAGCTCGCCCTCGACCTCACCCTCGCCATCATATCTCTCTCCAATCCTCGAAGCTTGACGGAACCGGATACAAATCTCTCGCCGGAACCCTCTTCCAGGTTATTCCCCCCCCCCTCCCCTCTCTCTCTCTTCCCCACAGCCAGTCTCTCTGATCATTGCTTGCCGGAATCGTGCCCGACCCGCCGCGAGGTTTTGTCTCCGGGTCCGGCGAGATCGAAGCGAAGGGAGAGCCGGATCGGGCCTCCCCCTAGAACTGCCGGAGGGCGCCGGATCGGGGCTTCCTGCTGTCGCTGCGAGAAGGCCGGGGGGCGCCAGATCGGGCCTCCCCTCTCTTGCTCCGCCGCTGGAGACGCTTGATCGGGCCTCTCCTCTCTTGCTCGCCGCCTCTCTTGCTCTTGCCTGGCACTGTTGCCGCCTGGTTTGTTGGCACACTGCAGCTCAAACAGATAAGAGAGCTTTTAGAGAGAGAGAGATCAAACCATTGTTCACACACACAGAGAGAGCGAGAGAGAGAGAGAGAGAGAGAGAGAGAGAGAGAGATCAAACCTTTGTTCTTTTTTATCTGAGTGAAAATTTCTCTCTCAAAAGCTTTCACTGAGAACCCTCATTTATATTCTGTTGCTGCTGAACATTGAGAGGCCAACACATAGGCTCATATAAAGCCGATCTTTGAAGTCGTAGTCAACTAAAGGGTTGCACTATATAGTTTTTAAAAACCTAAGCACAACTAGGTACAATAAAGAAAGACTGGTGCAACACACCTCCGGTGAAGCTAACACCATCACCATTGTGGTGAAGAGTAGTGGTGGAACTTCGGCAGGTTGAAGGATCTGCCCATGTCCAACCTGGCCTACACGCATTAGGGATGGCAATGAGTCGTGTCGGGTTGGGTTCGTGTCGTGTCCAAAACCCCTAGACCCGGACCCTACCCGTTTAACTAATCGTGTCTAGATCCTAAACCCGTACCCGACCCGCTAATAAACGGGTAGACCTGATACGACCCGATAAGACCCGGTAAGATCCGTTTACCACCCGGGTCTATTCAGTTGACCCGATCCGATTCAATTCGACTCGACCCGACCTGACCCGAAAGACTCGCTGGTATTATATATTACAGTATCGGATTGCGGGTAGACCCGACCCGACCCGTTGAATACTAAACGGGTCTTCCCGGGTCTACCGTGTCCAGACCCTAAACCCGGACCCGACCCGTTTATTAAACGGGTCTATCGTGTCGACCCGTTTATGACCCGAACCCGTTTAGCCCTGACCCAAACCCGCTAACTTCATGTCGGGTCTGCCGTATCGGGTCCGAAATTGCCAGCCCTAACACACATCTTAACTTGGTTTGCCCGTGGAACCCCAATTTTAATATAACACTTTCTCTTATGTTTATAAAACCTGATTTTTTTTTATATATAACTCTTTGATGGTATTTCTGTGGATATTTACAATAGAGATTTACTATGATTTAAAAATAATGTTTATATTTTGATTATTGTAATAGATGGCATCTGCATCTTCTATTCCTGTGGAGACTGGGTCTCAGAGGGTTGTCACGGCTATTTGGACCCATGAGCACGAGAATCTTTATATTGATATAATGGTAGAACATGTTAAGAAGGGGGATCTGACTACTTCGACATTTTCAAAGTCTGGCTGGAAGGAAATAGTGCTGAGTTTTTTAGTAAGACACAAAAGTCTTATGATTCAAAACAATTTAGAAACAAGTTTAACAAGCTACGTCAAAGGTATAAAAACTTTCAAAAGCTTGTTGACCATACTGGGTTTGGATGGGACCCGGTCACTAATAATGTGACAGCACCTAATCAATTGTGGGAGGATTACCTTAAGGTATCAGTTCTTTCCTATAATGAATACTGAAATATTAGATAAATAAAACTTTCAAATTACATTGCTATGTGTTTTATAGGTAAATCAAGATGCAAAGATCTTTAGGACCAGAGGTTGTCCTGAATTTCCTAAGTTATGCATAATTTATGGTGATACTACGGCCAGAGGTGACTTGGCATGGTCTATCAACGAGGATCTTCCTCCAAGCCCCCATAACCGTGAGTCTGAGTTTCTTGATGAAGATCCAGATTATATCCCAGAGACACAAGCTCCTGAAGCACCTACAACTGGCATACCTACACTGAATTCACAAGCCTCCTCTCACCGTACCCAGCCTACTACTGCTAGCAGTAGGCGCCGAAAGAGTTTTACCAAGGGCGACTCAATTGTAAAAGTCCTAAACAGTATTGCAGAGATAGCACGGGAGAAATACTCGAGGACTTCCTCCTCATCTAGCCGTAATGCTGCTTTTTCTATCGGTGCCTGCATGGAAGTCCTAGGGAAGCTCGAGGATATTCCAATAGAGAAATATATGAAGGCTGTTGAGAAGCTTCAGGTGAAAAGTTGGAGGGAGACCTTTATATCTATGTCTGACGAACATAGGAGGTGGTGGGTAGAGCATTTGGACTGATGATCCATTATTTATTTTTTGCTTTGCATGTAATAACTAGACCTTCGTGTCTATGCTTGATGAACATATAAGGTAGAGTATGGAGTATTTTAAATGATGATCCATTCTTCTTTTTTATGTTGGCATGTAATAACTAGATATATTTTATCTTCTATGATCTACTGCTTGGATTGGTAAAAGTAAAATCTTTTTTTACATGGGATATTGTTTAGATTTTAAAAATTGACTATGCTTCTTCATAATGGTTTTTCTGTATATATTCGTTTATCTTATTATAACATGTGTCATGATTTATTATTTATAAAAGTTCATAATTATTTCTATATTGTTTTTGCTCGGACTTGAATATGTTTATATTGTAAAATTGACAGGATGTCAAACTCTATGATGTCTAGCGATACTGAGGGTTCATTATCCCCTCAATCGTCTGATAATTCAGACGTATCTAGCGACAAATCATCTGATGACAAGATATTTTTTGATATGGTGTTTGCTACTACTATATCAGCAAGATTATATGCACTGAGGACTCTTTGTAGAAATCCATACAGGGATGACTCCCTAACAGGTGTTGAATATGTAATGTGTGTTTGTTACTCGAAATAGACAACGCTGCATTGATATGCTACGTTTAGAGCAACATGTTTTTCTTAACCTGTGCACTTTATTAAGAGGCAGAGGATTTCTGAGAGATACTAGACATGTCAGTATTGAAGAACGGGTGGCTATTTTCTTGATGACGTTAGGGCATCGTGGCAGCAACAGGGTTATTTCTGATCGTTTTCAACATTCGGGGGAGACGACGTCACAACATTTCAATATTGTACTACGAGCTATTTGTGCTTGGGGTAAAGAGATAGTTATCCCACCTAACTTTGACATCGTTCCTCCCCAGATCAGACATAACGAAAAGTATTATCCATGGTTCGAGGTGAATAAAAAATTATTATTATTATAACTTTCATTGTTATTATTATACCTAAAATATCTTTTTTTTATTTGTTATATAGAATTGCATAGGTGCAATTGATGGAACACATATAAGTGCACACGTACCGACAAATCGACAAATTCCTTATAGAGGGAGGAAAACAACTATTACACAAAATGTGATGGCAGCATGTTCTTTCGATATGCGATTTACATTTGTGTATACTGGTTGGGAGGGTACAGCCAATGATTCAAGAGTATTCATGGAAGCTATTAGCAGACCCTCACTTGGGTTCCCTCATCCACCACCCAGTAAGAATGAAACTTATAATCATATCGTTTTCAAATTATAAAATTTTGATATAATATTTGCTGGTGTAGGAAAATATTATGTGGTAGATGCAGGCTACCCAACTATGACAGGATATATGGCTCCACACCGATATGAGAGGTATCACTTGTCTGACTATAGGGGAGGTAGTAACAGAAGACCTCGAAGGGCTAAAGAGTTATTCAATCAACGTCATTCCTCACTTAGAAATGTCATTGAGCGATGTTTCGGCATGTTGAAGGCGCGCTTTCCGATCCTGAAGCTAATGCCACCATATCCACTACATCATCAGAGGCTTATTGTGGCAACATGCTGTATAATACATAACTATCTACGGATTGAGAAAGAGATGGATGAGATATCTGCCCGATTTGAAGGTGAGGATGTAGTGGTAGCAGCTGAAGATGACCCCACAGAGTATGTTGGAGGAGCGACAGGTCCGCATGAGATCCATGAACTTAGGGATAGCATCACACATGGTTTAGCATTGCATTACAATATGCCAATTTGATGTATCATATTCTATTTGAAGCCCTACTATTATCGCTTTGGGATGGGACTTGTAATAAATAATTTTGATATTTTGTATGGACGTATGATATCTTCGAATGAGACTTCTAGTATAATTTTTTTATAATTTAATAATATTATGAGTAACATTGGTAATGAATGTCAAAAAATATTTTAAATAAATTTTTTTAGTTTCGTGTTGCCAAACGGGATTCTTGGATTCTTTGCTCCAAGAATCTCTAAAACAGACTGATTTTATCAAACATGATTCTTGGATTCTGGGCTCCAAAGAAATAAGATTTTGGGAGCTCAGAATCAGCTTTTCTGTTTCTGGGATTCTAGCTCCAAAAATCTCAGAATCAGAATCCTATCCAAACAGGGCCTAAAGCAACAAACCTTCCATCTCACATTTCGACACGTGCTAATCTATGTAACTTTTTTGTTGGTTGATGTAATTAAGAAAAAGAAACCAAATGAATAAAACTCATTAGAAACTTCATTTGCAAGCTCAAGAAAAATTTAGATAAACAATAAAAGAGGAAAAGAATCATCAAGACTTATTACTTGCCTGTGTAAACGCTTGAATGTTACTACTACTATTTCATCTGCTTCATTTATTTCAGATAATGTAAATTAGAGGAACTGGTCTGCTAAACCAGCATTCTTCTGGTTCAGTAAGTACTCTGCTTATTACAACATTGGCTGCACACCTTATGCTTAGAATATCATAAGGAATATGTAACATACCTGGACGAGAACCATCAGCAATCGCAACGGAAAGAGTTCTTATGTGATCAGCCACCACCCTGTAAGCCATATCAATTTTGTCGGCGTCATCTTTCCCAACTTTTCCACCATAAGATTGAGCCCCAGTTGCCTGTAAAATAAAAGAGATAAGGCAAGTTACTCAAGAAATATTCCTTAAACTTTAAAAAAAAAATTCCTGCATCCTATTAGAAGAGCAGTTTAACTCCAACAATAATTCACATAATTTAAAATAGCCACTGATTCAAATAAGAACTAAAATGGAGCATGATTTTTGGATAAAAAAGATTCACTTCATACTTGCTGGATAGCATCAAATATGGGCATGAATATATCTGTATCATAATTGCTCATTTTATTTTGAAGTATTGAGGTCAAACGTTCAAAACCCAGCCCTGTGTCTACATGTTTTGCAGGTAAGGGCTTTAGGATACCATCGCATTCCCTATTGAACTGCAGAAAAGTCACAAGAGCATAGATTAAAAATATTTAAAATTATTCTCCGACTTAAAGCCACAAAAGGAAAAAATGAAACTATGCAGGCTATATAACTCAACAATCAATCCAGAACTGAAAGATGGGATTCTTAAGTAATAAACCTGAATAAACACAAGGTTCCAAATTTCAATGCATGTAGGATCATCATTATTGACCAAAGACGCAGCATCTCGATTACCAATGCGGTCAAAATGGATTTCAGTACAAGGCCCGCAGGGGCCAGTATCACCCATCTCCCAGAAGTTGTCCTGCTCAGAGTTTAAAATAAATAAATTAACACAAAGGATTATGCAAAGACATAAACATTTAACCAAATCAAAACATCAACCAACAAAAGGAGTTGTAGGAATCCAAAAAAACTAACAGGAGCATCTGAATTCATGAACTTCTCAGCAGCATAAATGCAATTAAGGAAAATATTTTATTGAAGCAGAAAGTATCCAAAGGAAGGCAATGCACACCTAAGTTGACCAAAGGGAGGAGAGGTACACACAAATTTGTAGAATGTAGGGGTTTTCTTTCTTGCAATGGAAATGTGAGCCCTGAAATGTACAACCAGAGAGGCAATATTGAAGGGAATTAGATTTTTCCCTTGGTGAGGATTAGGCTAGGAGGGATGATTTCACCAACTTCAGAACTGTTGTAGAGGAATTTCAAGGTTTCAAGGAGGTGATATCAATATACAATCGGCTTGTGTACACTATTGAGAATGCAAACAGAGAAGAGGTTTAAGAGGTTTACGAAAATACAAAAGTAATTTTGAAATGTTCCTAAATTCCTGCCAGAAGTTACTTCTGTATCTCCAAAGTTGGTGAGTTGGCGTGTAGACATAAAATAGACCTATGTAAGTTCTCTGCCAGAATCGAAACTATCAATTTCCTTCCCTCATATTGCACTGTCCCATCGATGGATCTCTCCACCTTTCCTATTAAAATTTAGGGTATAGAGTTCACTCTGTTGTCATAAAGCCAAGAAGAACGAACTCAAACGCTCATTCCACCATCACTCTCCTTTAATCATAACTTAGTCTGCATATGCAAAAAAGCAAGCTTGTATAGTAGACAAATTCTGTTGTCTTTCTAATGTTACCAGCATCTACCACCCACATATGTCAATTGTCTCCACAGCAAGCAGAAAAGCCAAATTCCTGCATCCATTGAGACATTTCCAAAATTGGTTGAATATACAGACAAATAATGGTCGCTTAACCGTCACCTAAGATACACCGATACTTTGAAATAGGTGTCGTACCCATATCGGATACTTTCCGATACTCCGATACGGCCCGGTACAGCGAGATACGTTTCCGATACTTCCCGATATGGGACCGATAAGCCGGGATACTTATGGATGGTAATGTAGCCCAAAATCAAGAAATTCGTCCCAAACCCGACCGAAACTTCTGATATGGGTCTAAATTCTATACGTTACCATTTGCTTAATGATATCTTTTATATATTTTGTTTTATAGATGATGCATGTGACAGTAACTTTGTATTTTGTAATGGATGATGAATGTTAGCGTTTTTTGCTAGCGTTTTGTAATGGACGATGAATGTGACACTTGCGTAATGTTATTAGCGTTACCTTTTTGTAATTGATGAATGTGACACTAGCTTTGTTATTTTTGGTTGTATTGAATGCTAGGAAGCACGGACACTTCCCCAGACCCTCCATACCCGTGTCGGACACCGACACTCGCCGGACACTCGTCGGACACGCACCGGACACGCATGTGCCGTGTCCCATGTGCTTCTGGGAGCTGGACACGATCGGACACTCGCCGAACACTCATCGGACACGCACCGGACACGGCTGGTTGACGGGCTGTTCGATATAAGGTCGGGTCAAACGAGGCCTTAGAGGATCAGATAGGTTAAAACCAAAACTGAATCACAGTCGTTCTTTTGCACGTCATTTGGGCCTGAGTATAATTCACTTGTCATGCTGGTTGTAACGGACAGTTACGATTCAATTTGACTTTAACCTATTTTTTCCTCTGAAGTTTCAGATAGGTTGAAGCCAAAACTGAAACACAACCGTTCTTTTACATGTCATTTAGGGTTGTATGTGATTCACCAATCAGGCTAAGGTAACTAAAGGTTGCGATTCAGTATGCATTAAATTTTCATTTTAGTTGTTTTCTAAGAGATTTTTTCGGTTGTTGAAATATATATGAATTATGAACACACATAAAATATAAATAAAAAATATTAATTTATTTTCGTGTCCCCGCCGTACCCGTGTCCTATTTTTTTAGGATTTGTCGTGTCGGCGTACCCGTGTCGTGTCATAACCGTGTCCCCGTACCAGTGTCAGTGCTTCTTAGATTGAATGTAAATCATGTAATGAATGATGAGCATGATCATATTTAATTTTCAAACTATTCATTATTCATATTCTAGCACAAAATATATTATATTTAATTATTAATATATATATATATATATATTATTACAAACGTATCTATGTCGTACCGTGTATACAAGTTTTTCAAAATCCACGTATCGCCGTATCAGTATCCTCGTATCCATATCCCTGTATCCATATCGGTGCTTCCTAGACCGTCACCAATTTATCACAACTTGCACTACTATCATCCTTTACTTCCTTCGCAATATCTGCATACCTTGCTCCACCATGGCAAGCCCTTTCAAGATTCTTCAACATTTGCACTTCCTTCCAAATCTTCTGTTAAAGGCAAGGTGTTACAGCCACATAACAGAAAAGAGAACAGGAGGCGAAGAATGAAGCATCGTCCACTCTTAATTTATCGAAGAAAATCTTTATTTATGATTTGCAGGTCACTTAAAGGTTCATGATATCGTACACTACAGTTGTATCTCACATCCACAGCATCGTTCAATCTTGACACTCATAAATGTGCTTCAAACCCTTTTCAATACTAAAGTATTTATCCATACGATTGGTCGAAATAACCTATGTAATACTTGGGTGACACATAAAAAACCAGTATTTATATCATTTACACCAACAAAATTAAGCTCCACACGATCTAAACCAGCAACCATTGGATTGAACCCTGGGAATTGGGATTTTTGCAGGTTCCAATCAACGTCTTGGGTTTTAAGTTAGCCCTAAAGCAATTGGTCGAGTCTAAGCTGGGTCAGAATTTTATTCCTCAAACTTGAAGCAAGAACTCTTCATGTATGGCATATTGTGGAAGGCCAATTGGGGTCGAATTTCAAGACATAACCCAGACTTTTGTGGAATCATACCCATGTTTATTGTTTAGGACCCAAACATTATTTTCATATCAGGATTAAAATTTCGCACTCGCACTTTCAACCTTATATGTGCCATTCATCTATCACAAAGACGACCACTCTAAGTATCTCTTTCCATTGACCTTAACCACACAAAGGTAAATATAGCCATCTAAATTTAAGTTTGACTAGTTATACCCTCAACCGCAAAATGTTCCGCCATAACCTTAATTAATAATGGCCCATGTTCCAATCTATTGACAAACACTACAGTCACGAACAAATTCAACAAAATGCTTCAAGCACAATCCTTCAAAAACATTGTCAGTGATACTATAGACTTTTAGGAGATGAAGCCCAAAGTTGACAAAAGATACCATAATTTGTAAGGGTGTCAATGGATTGCGATTTGGCCTCACTTCATACTATTAAAAAATCGACATTTGGTAGACCCAAGCCCAACCCACTGCCACTACAAATAATTTTCAATTTAATCACCAAAATAGTTCCTTCTGTTCTTGTTACTTCCTCTTACATATATTAAAAAAATTCAATGAAAAATTAACTAAAACTCAACAAATTACTAACTTGTGATATTCAATCGTATGCTTCTTTTGGTGCTCAAAATCAACCAATTCTCTCCACTTTTGTTGTAGTTCATAAGTTCACAGGCATAAGGCGATGGTAGGATTATATCCAGACAAGGTTCTTAGGTCAAACTTGTTATTTTCAATTTTTTCATCAAATCATTGGGTCAACTACCTTGGGATGATTTTCTATCAAAAACAATAGGACTTGATGGATGATCTAGATTAAATGACTTGTTTGGCCTTTAACTTAGTTAGGCCAAGAATATAGGTTACAAGGAGCGAGCAAATACAAAAATGCAACTGCGTTGGTTAGATAAAGATGAAGTCAACAATACTCAAACCAGATCAACAAGAGATCATGGCACTTCAGTTAAGGAAATGAAAATAACATGGTGAGAATCACACAATTCAAAATATTATATAATGCTCTGAATGAATCTAACGATCCGACATTGGACCCTAAGATCCCAGTCGTGGATCATCCGATCCATGACCAAAACAATCCAATTGAGTCATGCTATTCACATTGAAAACAAAACCTAGGCCTTGTTTCAATTGCAAATAGTAATTAGGCAATGTCTTTTCTTTATTTCATTCACTTGTTTTGGTTAAGATAACATGTCCCACTTAAGAGCATTCAATTATGATATCCTGGTCATCTGATCTTTCAAAAAATTAACAAGGGATATTATGAATTTTGGGAAGAATCCTAAAGAGGAACATTTGCATGTATCTTCTCCCTCACTTTTCAGGTCTATTTTATTCCTATATGTTTCTATAGTGAAATGAGCGAATTGAAGCATTTAACAAAGCACTTAGTCGACATTTGGCTTGACTGTGCCTTTATTAGAAAACTTACAAGACCTAAAATTTCTCTATTTTCATCATCTTTTCGCAGGTTTTGATACATGATGGAAAATTAAAAGGTTGGGATCATGGTTTGAAATCTCGATCGATACCGAGTCTTGGGTTTGGCCCAAACCGAACCGAAAAGGCCCCCGAAACCGAGACTTGATCTGAATCGGTCAATAATTGGCTGTATGGGTCCGTATCGACCAAGTCAGCAGGGTATTGGTCGATACGGTCAATACCGACTCGGGTTCGGGTCATAATGGGTGGGGTTTTGGCTTTTCCCCCCCAACCACCAGCATTTGCACATGGCTAAGGGGAGAGGGTATCAAAATCTGCCTATATAAGGAGACTTGAGTTATTTCTTCACATCAAACCATCCAACTCTCCAAGAGAGAAAAGGGATGAGAGAAATGAAGAGAGGATAAAAAGAGAGGAGAGATCCATCATTTCTATAAAACTGTAATATTTACACACTGTTGAAATATTTCCACGCAATATTCCCATATCCTAAAGTGTTGATTTATTGGTCGAAATCGATCTTTTCTCCTTGATCGAAAGTTACGAAATTTGATGATTTTGCCAATAGAATCAAAATCGACCACCCAGTCTGGGCAGACTGAGCCCCACTTATTTTCGATCGAAATTTCACCAAAATACATCGAAATACACCGAAATACACCGAAATGCACCAAAATTGATCAAAATGTAAGCTTTTGGGGTTTCGCACCTGCTTTTTGTTTCGCTATCGATTGAAACCGAAATTTTCTACCGAATTTTGTAATTTCAATCAAAAATTCAATCCATGCATCTGTTGGCTATGAATGATCTATCCACCACGTCAGCATATACATTGATTCCATCAAATAATTTCTCTTGCTCGCCCCCCCCCCCCCCCCCCTCCTCTCTCGGGTAGTCCGCCGAAGGCAAAGTCGCGGCCACTGTTGTGCCGATAGACTGATGTAGAAAGAGAGATACTAGGGGTAGAGAGATTACGGGAGGAGAGGAGTATGTATGTGGGAGAGCAAGATTAAAGGGCTCCTACGTTGGCGGTCGTGGACACCAAAGGGGAGAGTGTCGCCTGAGTGCAATGGCAGCAACGATCATAGCCGTCAGAGGCGGCAGTGTCCTGACAATTGTCGTCGCCCTCGAAATGTTTTGTTGCTACCCTCGAATTATTGTCACCTCCCTCAAAATATTAGCGTCGCCCTCTCAATGTTTTTTTCACCCTCAAAATCTTTGCGTGCCCCCGGGCACGGGGTTTTCACTGGTGTATATATATAAAGAGTGTGTGAGAGATAATAGGGGTCGTGGTTCTACCCTCCACCATCACGCAGGTCCTCCCTTCTAAAAAGGTGCCATGTGGCACCTTTAAAGAAAGTTAGATTAGGAATGTCAAAAAACATCAAAGAAAATAAAATTTAAATCAATATAATTAAAAGTTAAAACACAGTCAATGATAATCTGCTATCCATACAGTTTTTAGTTACTTTTTAGATATGCTAAAAATACTACTTGGCATGTGCTTTTTCTTTTTCTTTTTTTTATCGCTATTGGAAGGAGTAAAGCCAATTTGACTAAGGTGGCAAGGTCCAACTCCTGTTGAAAGATGCCACATGGGACATGGCTCCTTTTTGAAGGGGAAGACCAGCGTGTATGATTGAGGGAAGGACCACAATCCTCATTCCCAAATATGTCTGTATTAATGTATCCAGTCATATCATATCCTAATTTTTTAAGAATTGGGGTATTAATATATCTACTGTACCCATGGTTTGAGGGTTCGACCGAATCCAAACCGGTTTACCCAAAATGGTTCGAAATTTGGCCAATCTGAATCCACAAACCCATATTATGACCTCAATGGAGTTTGACTCATTTTTTGCTTGTATCATCCTTCTATTGGTTTCAATGACATATGTAGTTAGTAGTTACTCCATAATTGATAAATAGTACGATTTAGATATGAAACGGCTAATTTGAGCCTGAATTAGGTGTAGTTTCTCATTTCTTTTTTTCCTAATATTTTTGGCCGAAACAGCCAAATTGGTAGACCTCGAATCCAAACTCAAACACAAACCGGTTCATTTTTCTCCTGTCGGAACCCAAACCCGTATTTGTATCATGTATTTGAATCCATGCTTCATAGAACTGAGGTAATAATCGGTTTAAATTTCTCATGTTAGTTACTTTGGCTTTACAAAAAAGTGAGACCTTGTATGGTGAATACCTCGTAATCATTGATAATCAATATTGGCAATTCAAGGAATTCAAAAATTAAGCATTCAAGGAATTCAAAAATTAAATAGCCAATGGGTAGATAGTGTACATTAATTGGTCTCAAGTGTTATTTACGGATGCAAGTAAGTAACAGGGATATTCGCATATAGTTGGCAGGAAAGGGCTTGAATATAATATTTACAATTTTGGTTGCATTTACGTCTATTTAGTCGAGTAAATTATAATTAATTGGTATCGTAATTGTGCCAAGAGTAGGAGTTTATATACCACTTGGATATATATTGGTATATATGTTCAACCAAGAGTCACCCTAGCCAACCACCTTTCTCTCAAACCCTTAGGATCAACAATCAAGTTCACCCTCTCCCTAGGACTCCTATTTTTTGGAAAAAAAAAATTAATGAGTGATGTACATGGTAGATGGTTATTTTGAAATGCTGTGTTAGGAGACGACGGCTAGGGTTTGGAGAGAATGGAATGCTTCTCATTGAGGGACTGAAGCCCAATATATATGTACACGGATACACACACAACCCGACCCGACTGTACATATAACCCGACCCATCTCTTTACATTAACACTCCCCCTCAAACTCACGGTGGATCATGGACCAAGAGTTTGCCGATAAAATGCCGGAAGCAAGCAATCGTAAGGGGCTTCGTCAGAAAATCAGCAGTCTGCTCCGATGATAAAATGAATGGCAAGGAGATGGTGTGGTCGAGAAACTCCTGGCGAACATAGTGACAATCAACCTCAATATGTTTTGTCTGCTCATGGAATATCGGGTTGCTAGCAATCTGAATAGCACTCCGGTTGTCACAGAAAAGAGGCGTGGGCCATATCACAACTCCCAGGTCTAGTAGAAGGCGGCGAAGCCAGACAATCTCTGCGGTGGTGAAAGCCATAGCCCTGTATTCGGCTTCGGTGCTTGAGCGAGCAACAGACTCCTGTTTCTTGCTTCGCCAAGAAATGAGATAATCACCAAGGAATACACAGTATCCGGTAGTAGAACGGCGAGTGGCTACATCTCCTGCCCAATCTGCATCGGAGTAAGCACATAGCACCAACGGAGAGGTAGAGGAAAAAAATAGTGAGCGGGTGATGGTGCCTCGGAGGTAGCGGATAATCCGAAGGACTGCTGCATAGTGAACCGAACGGGGAGCCTGAACGAACTGACTGACAATACCAACAGCATGGGCAATTTCTGGCCGGGTCATAGTGAGGTAGACGAGCATCCCAACCAGCCTCTGGTAGCGGGAGATATCCTGGAGTGGCTCACCATCTGTAAAAAGAAGCTTCAAATTGAGTTTCATGGGTGTGTCAGCAGTGCGAGAGTCAGTAAGAGCAGCATCAGCAAAGATATCGAAGATGTACTTTTGCTGGAAGACTAACAGACCACGAGCTGACCGGGCAATCTCGAGGCCCAAAAAGTAGCGAAGAGGGCCCAGATCTTTCATCTCAAACTGACTCTGGAGGTGGCGCTGAAGGGAGCTATGGTGGCACTGTCATCCCCAGTGATGATCATATCATCCACATAGAGAAAAACTGCAATACCCTGACTGGAGGAGCGAGTGAACAGGGCATAGTCAGAGTGGCGCTCAACAAACCCGGCGGCTAGGACTGCACTGCGGAATCGCTCAAACCAGGCACGAGGAGCCTGCTTGAGCCCATAGATGGCTCGGCGCAAACGACATACGTGACCTGAAGGAGCAGGGACGCCCGGTGGAGGAGCCATGTATACCTCCTCTGAGATATCACCGTGGAGAAATGCGTTGGTCACATCCATCTGATGTAGAGGCCACCCTCGAGCAGCTGCCACAGCTAAAAGGGTGCGAACGGTAGTCATCCGAGCCACTGGAGCAAACGTCTCCTCGTAGTCAATCCCATACTCCTGGGAGAAACCACGAGCAACAAGACGCGCCTTATGTCGCTCAATGGACCCATCAGGTCAAGTCTTGATCTTGAAGATCCATTTGCAGCTAACAGGAACCACGCCAGTGGGACAAGGAACCAAATCCCCCGTCTGAGTCAGCTGAAAGGCCTCAAGTTCAACTGCCATGGCCTGTCGCCACTCTGGGTGTACAACTGCCTCACGGTACGACTGGGGCTCTCGGTGGGTGTGAAGAGCTGTAAGAAAGGCCTGGTAGGACGGAGAGTAGGAGACAGCAACAGAGTGTCCAGAAGTGTTAGGAGAAACAGGAGTAAACACAGAGTAACCAAACCTGTCAGGGGAGTAGTCATATCTGTCAGGAGGGTGATGTTCGCGCGAAGGGTAGCGCCGAACAGGACTAGGATCCGCGGACGGAGAGGTGAGAGCAGCTGCAGGCAAAGAAGTACCAGTGGAGACAGACTCGGTGGGAGGAACTGTGGAGCGACGAACGTAGACACGTGTGATAGGTGGTGGTGGTGGAGGTGACGGGGGAGAGGGAGGTAGCGGGGGAGGTGGTGGAGACGATGGAGGTGGAGGTGGCGGAGACAGGAGAGGCGAGGAAGGTAGAGGAGGCTCAACCTGGAAGGTGGGCGTGGGAGCAGGATACGGAGGTAGAAAGGGGATGGTGAGAGGGGGTGACGATGGAGAAGATGACGTAAGTGGTGAGGGAAGATCCCGGGACTCTGTGGAAAAGTACGGGACATCCTCTACAAAGGAGACGTGGCAAGAGACACGGATCCGGCGAGCCAAGGGATCGTAGCACCGATAGCCCTTGTGCTCCCGACTGAGTCCTAAGTGAACACACCTAACAGACCTAGTAGAGAGTTTGGTGCGCTCATGGGGAGGGAGGATGACGAAACACGTGCACCCAAAGGTACGAAGAAGAGAGTAGTCAGGAGATGTGGAGTAAAGCCGCTCGTACGGGGAAACACCAGAGTGATGAGGACGGAGTAATGTTGATAAGGTGAACAGCGGTCAGGACAGCTTCAGCCCAGTAGGAATGTGGAACAGAAGCAGACAGAAGTAGAGCTCGTGCTGTCTCGAGGACATGGCGATGCTTGCGCTCGGCGACTCCGTTTTGTTCATGGGTGTGGGGAAGGCAACTCCGCGGTGAAGGCAACTCGCTCTGATACCATGTTAGGAGATGACGGCTAAGGTTTGGAGAGAATGGAATGCTTCTCATTGAGGGACTGAAGCCCAATATATATGTACACGGATACACACACAACCCGACCCGACTGTACATATAACCCGACCCATCTCTTTACATTAACATGCTGATTATATTTTGGGGTTTTTAGGAGTGATGAACATGGAAAATGGTTGTCATCTTGATGACAGTTGTAGATTACAGATGTGTTATGTTATTTATTCTTGCATCTTTATTGATTTCATAAATGGTTTAATCTTTCTGATGTTTATTTATATATATAAAGAGAGAGAGAGAGACCGTAGGAACCATGGTCCTCCCCTCCACCATACACACTTGTCTTCCCCTCAAAAAAAGATATCATGTGGCACCTTTCCATATGCAAACAAATATTTTTTAAAGATGCAAAAAGTACTACTTGGTATATGAGTTTTCTTTTCTTTTTTTCTTGATCACTATTGGAAGGGGTAAACCCAAGTTAACCAAAGTCCGACTCTTGTTGAAAGGTGCCCACATGACACCTTTTTTTAGGGGAGGAACAACATGTACGGTGGAAGGGAGGACCACAATCCCTATTCCCATATATGTTCGTATCAACCTTATCTCGTTGTATCATATCAAACCTTTTCAAGAGTTGGTGTATCCGCACGATACCCATGGTTTGAGGGTTAGGCCAAATCCAAACCGGTTCGCTCAAAGCTGTTCGAAATTTGGTCGATCTGAACACCAGGGCCCGCACTATGCCTCCAAATGGAATCCGGTCTGTATTTGGCTGGCATCATCATTCTATTGATTTGAATCACATATATGTAGTTAGTAGTTGCTCCATAAGTAATATATAGTAAGATATTGATCTAAAATAACTGATTTGAGCCAGAATTAGATTGTAATTTCTCTTTTTTTTATAATATTTTTTGCCAAAACAGCCTAACTAGTGGAGCCCGAATCCTAACATAAACCCGAACCAGTTTGGTTTTTTCCTGCCGAAATATGAACCAAATTTGTCAAACCTTGATTGTATCGTTTATGTATCATGTATATGAATCCATGCTTCATAGACCTTAGGGTATAATCGATCTAAATTTTTTACGTTGGCTACTTTGGCCTTACCAAAAAGTGAGACCTTGCATGGTAAATACCTCAATATCTTGGATAATCAATATTCGAGTTGTGAGAATACAAATTCTCAAGATGGAATCCACAATTTTCACAAGAGAATAAGATGTCCCATAGGTAGAATTTAAAAGATTTAATCACTAGAATCCAGGTCCAATAGTTTTAGTAAATGGTTTTGCTAAGTGATTTTCTAACGTCGATGGCGGACAATAAAATATGTACAAATGGGTTCCCTGAACATTCAAGGTGAGTTGAAAAGTTTTCATAATTTCCGATAAAATATGTATAAAAAACATGTAAAATGAGTAGCAAACAACTAAATAACAAGAAAATAAAGCTACAAAGCAATAAAAGTGTAAAATATCAAGAATACATCCCTTTTAAACAACTGTGTAATTACCTTGCAACCAAAAGGCAGTACACGTTCAGCTGGCAGAAACTTTAGCCATAACTCTCTGGCTTCGCTATCGGGCGCAAGGCCAGACTTCTCGTCACCCCCAAAATAGGTGGCATAGATCCGATCTGTAGGCAATTTGTACACCTGCAGACAATTAAAGCAATAACAACAACCAACAGCCATCCAAATGAGGAATCAATTAGAAATTCAATTTTGTAGTAATAAGTATAAAATTAAAATTTTGAAACGAAGAGAGCTGAGAGATAAAAGGATTTCATAGTAGCAAAACATGGATGGATAGAGCACGAGACCTGGGTGAGGAGCTCCCAGGCCCAGGCGATGGCCTCCTTCTTGAAGTAGTCCCCGAAGGACCAGTTGCCGAGCATCTCGAAGAAGGTGTGGTGGTAGGTGTCCTTGCCGACGTCGTCGAGGTCGTTGTGCTTCCCGCCGGCGCGGATGCACTTCTGGGTGTTGCAGGCGCGGACGAGGCGGCCGAGGGGGGTGCCGGGGCTCGCGGTGCCGAGGAAGATGGGCTTGAACTGGTTCATGCCGGCGTTGGCGAAGAGGAGGGTGGGGTCGTCGAGGGGGACCACGGGGCTCGACCGCCAGTTCACGTGACCCTTCCCCTCGAAGAAGCTGATGAAGGTCTCCCTCACCCTGCTAGCCGGCCACCCCATCGTCGACAGCGCCATAGCCGGTGGTGGCGACGGTGGTCTGAGACTGGTGGCGCTCGAGAGAACCCCAACCCCAACCCCAACCCTAGCTCTCGCGGCGCGAATGGAACAGAGCGGCCGGGATAGTGCGGACAAGAGCATAGCCTGAGGGCTCCCGTCAACAGTGACGATTAGTTAGAGCTAGTTGAAACTCACGTGACATGCAGGCGCGGAGGAGGATCAGATGCTAAACTGTCTGTGCGGATGATCCGCATAGAATCCTTCGCCATCTTTCACCCACATAGGATGCTTAAATGGAGCACTTGATTTTATTTTATTTTTAATTTCAAAAAAAAATGAAGCACTTAATTTTATTTTTTAAAAAATTGTTAAAAAAAATGGAGCACTTGAATCAAGTTAAGATGGGGCAGATAATGGAGCACAAGTGAATCTTATAGCGGTCGTTTGGTTACCGTACAAATGATATCCTTACATCTATATACACATGTGACATATGCAATTAAAATTTTATGTATAGGTGAAATTTTATTTGTACAGTTTTATATGCAAAAGCTGTACAAATTAAGCAAGTGTGCATCTATTTACACACATCACGCCCCATTAACCAAACAATCATAAATTATTTTGCACATGTGTTTTCATTATCACAGGCTAAAAACACAGGAACCAAACGACCCCATAATGTTCCACAAAGAGCAACCCTCTAAAATTTTTGTATATTATAAAGTGTTTGACTAAAGAATATATAAGCTAATATATACTAGTAATGTTTGTGCCTGTCGAAACTTCCTCGGACGCCTTCATCAAACGAGCTTAAGTTGCGATTTTGGATTGTTGAACAAGAACACGAGCAATCTCGATCTAATATAGCCAATCATATGTTCATGGCTTCGTCAATGTGTTGCACTAAGAGAGCCTCTGATGATACAAGTAGAGTAGTCATATCGACTATCAACGATAGTTTCCGATAGGATATGCAAAGATTGATCGTTATAGCAGAGAATTCTTAATGTGTTTAAAGTCGATTCTGACATACTTAAATATATTTAAATGGGACGCCCTTTTTCTATAGTTAAGAGAACGACTTGCATCTTCCGACATAATTATCACTGAACTTTTGGATGTATAAGAGATGTCCCTGTAGAATTTTAACTACCAGATATTTCTTGGTGGAGTCATTCAATAACATCGTTTATGCTTAATGGATATATCTCAATTTCTCGCATTTAAATGATGAACCAGAGAAACTTCCCAAAAAGATATACAAAAAGTACATTTAATAGGATTCATCTGTAAGTTGTGGTGGTAAAAACGATCAAAGTTAGTGGGAAATGCCTTGTAGATGACCCTTTATATGTCTCGTCTTCACTACCATGTCGATGGCATGGCATTGGTGATTGTCGTAGATCATGCAAGTGATCGACGGAAGAAAATACAAACAAACATGTGGAACTACCACAATAAAATAGATGCAAGCAAGAGACAATAGATAACACACGAATTTATCCAATTTAGACAATTCTTGCCTACTCATGTGCTTCACTATATTGGATAATTGGATCGGAAGGAACGAGTCATTGCAATTACCACGACTCCTCGATCTTCTTGTCGATCTAAAACGCTCTCCAACGGTCTCACCGTGTTCTCCTCTCATTTGTGTGGGGGTGTTTTTTTAGGAGAACCACACCCATGTTAAAAATAATTCTCTGAATCAGAGTGTCGTAGCGGAAGTAACAATATTAATCGTACATGTATCATATATATTTTTCCATTTAAAATTAAAACCAATACAAGCGTGTGCCCGCAATAGTGCACAAAAACCCCTATGGTCAATCTAGTGATCTAAGATTTAAGAAGAAGATCTATAACTAGAATACCAACCATATCATGAAAATGCTAGCTCGAGGTTTAGATATGATACAATCTTCTGCATTAAGTTTGTTTGAACTATATTGTTGTTCTCTTTATTTCAAAGATGTTGTGTCATTTCATAGATATTTTCTTTTATTAATATTGTTTCTTGAATTGTATCATTATTGATAGTGTTGGTATATCATTATTGGTAGTGTTGGGTTATTGTTCAAATAGAGGTCGATTTTAAACTCTTTTATCCCCTTAAATAAATACACGGGCAAATTTTAGGTTCAATATTTGAGTTTTGAACCAATTGACTTAAGCGTGAATTTTGATTCATATGTGAAAAATATTCGACGGGGCAACCATGAGTCGCACCCTATTTCAATAGCCAGAAGAAAGAAGAAAAATAACACTGAAGTTATCCTTCATTGGTTGCTCTGATGGCTAATGACTTGTGTTGACATCAATTATGATCTTTTGATAAATCAACTGATTCATTAAATTTTATCATATATTATACGGGAATTCTAATGTTGTGTGCTTATCATCTTGAAGTCCTCAATTGGAGGATTTTTTTTTCACTCTACTTATATTTCTATATACCTGATAGATTATTTGATACGTGATACATGATTATTCTGATGAAAACTGTTAAAAATTATAGTGTATTTATGCTTGGAACCTTAGATTTATTGGCAGTATCAACTGAATGAATAGAATGGTGGGGTGCATGAATAGGTATTACAAAAACTTTAGCGCTATATATTTTCATAAATTCACTTCTCGTGGTCAATAAATAGGTATTATGCATATTAGGATGCATCGGTTTTTTCATAAGAAATCAATTATGTCTTCAATCGTGGTATTACAGAGGCTCCATCGCCATCTGTTAGTTTTCATGACTTTATTACTCCGGTGATAAACTATCCTTACTACAGAAATGACAGAAGCAAATTAGTGAACTCAGTAGAAACAAATCAATGATGCATTGCAATGTCTTTTTTTGTTAGCAAAATAAGAAACTCATTAAAGCTATAAAAAAATATATTTTATTATGAATTATCTTCTATGTGGAAACTCTACCAATTCTTTACCAAATCTTTGAGCATGTTGTACTAAACTAATGAACTATTGTGATAGGAAATGTCTTGTCCATATGTTATCAATGTTAATGGCAGGATGTCAAGTTCTGCCTACCAAAAGAATTGGGTGACACATGATCATAAACCGTCTTTTAATGAAATACACAATGATAAAATGCTATAAACAAGCAGCTAAGCTTTAAGTTTGGATTGTATACATGAGTTCGAGTCAATTTTAAAGTACATATTTAAAACTAAATCCTTCGGTTTAAACAATATGAGGTGAATACAATAAGGGCGTGTTTGGTTGATCGAAGTCACGAGGAAGTAGGAGAACTGGTGGAACTAGGACTTTCATCAAGTGAAACTTTCAAATGGAAGTCCCAATTCAGCTATTTGGTTGTCAGAAAGTGGGGCAAGCTCGGAACTTTCGCTTTCAGGACTTCCACCAATTTTGTTGTTTAGTTGTCAGGAAGTGAGTAGGTTTTGACCATTAGGTAAGCATATATGATGACGTGATATTTTGAGCACTTCCTCAACCACCCAGAAAGTGGAACTTCGAAGCTTTTTGGGTCAAAGTCACACCTACATATTTGGAGGAAGTGGAGGAGCACCGAAAAGTTCAAATTTTGACGTTGGACTAGACTTCCGTGCAAATATGCAACCAAACGTCGAAACTAGCCGTCTTGGTCAACTTCCATCACTTCGAGCTGCACTTTTTGGGAACCAAACACGCCCTAATATGAGCACCCGATTCAAAGAATGATAATGGTGATTTAAAAAAGTGATCAGAGAATAATATACAATTAATCTTTATAGGGAGGTAATTTTACCAATTAGGATGATAGGTAGGGGTGTAAAAATGGCTCGTAGGCCCGACCTGGCCCGATCAACGGCCCAACCCGAATACTTTGTGGGCCGGGCTCAAGCCTCTACCTTGAGCCCAAGGCCCGGCCCAGTCCGAATTAAGGCCCGATGACCCGGTCAGATCGCCCAGCCCGAAAGCCTGACCCGGAAGCCCATTGTTTTAAATTCCTGTTTTTTTAAAATAAAGTAGTTCTTTTTCAAAATGACCATTATAACATGACCAACAACTATTTTCCTATAAATTGGGCCCATGAGAAACCCATTATCCTCACTCAAAGCTCACGCATCTCTTTTGCAAGTTTTAAGGCTTCATTCATAGTCTCAAGTCTTGAAAAGCTCTCTTACAGTCTCTCAACTTGAGCACTTTTCCATTTTTCTTTACAAGTAGCATTGTAGTGTTAGCTCCGTTTTTGTTATTTTATTTTATCATAATATTTTCTACTTACTAAGTAGATCTCTCTCTTAAAGCAAGCTATTTATTTTTCCTAGCAAGTGGAACTTTATTTTTTTTTAAGTAGTAAACTCCCTTCTCTTAAAGTAGTTCTTTATTTTTTCTAGTTACACTCTCAAAGCTTGCAGAACTCTCTCTTAAGCAAAGCCTTCTCATAGTTTCTCAACTTGTGCTCTTTTCATTTTTTTTCTTTACAAGTAGCATTCTAAGCATTGTAGCACAAGCTCCATTTTTGTTATTTTGTTTTAACTTAAACAAAGCCCTCTCATAGTTTCTCTCTCTTAAAGAAAGCTCTTTATTTTTTCTAGCAAGTAAATCTTTATTTTTTTTAAAGTAGTAAACTCTCTTCTCTTAAAGTAGAAGTTCTTTATTTTTTCTAGTTACAAATTATCAATCTTTATTTTTTTTTTAAGTAGTAAACTCTCTCTCTCTCTCTCTCTCTCTCTCTCTCTCTCTCTCTCTCTATCTCTCATCTTGTTTTTTTAACAAACTCCATATCTCTTTTATTTTTGTTTACAAGTAGCAAACTCATTTTGGTTATTTTGAAGTAGCAAACTCATAGTCATATTTTTTTAGCAATCCTCCTTTCTTTTTCTTGTGTTTTTTTTAAGTAGCAAACTTATAGTCTCAACTATTTAAAAATATTTATAGCAAACTCCCATTCCATTTCTCTTTTATCTCTTAAAGAAGCAAGCTTTTTATTTTTCCTAGTTTACAAGTATATCTCTAAATTTTTTTTTAAGTAGTAAACTCTCTCTCTCTCAAAGTAGTAGTAAGTTCTTTATTTTTTATAGTTACAAATTTGCAATCTTAATTTTTTTTAAAGTAGAAACCCACTCTCTTTCTCTCTCTCTCACTCTTTCTCTCTCTCTCACTCTTTCTCTCTCTCTCTCTCTCTCTCTCTCTCTCTCTCTCTCATCTTTTTTTTAGCAAGCTCCATCTCTTTTTATTTTTGTTTAAAGTAGCAAACTTATTTTGAAAATTTTGAAGTACCAAACTTATATTCTTTTTTTTTTTTTAACAAACTCCCTTTATTTTTCTTGTGTTTTTTTAAAGTAGCAAACTCATAGTCTCAACTATTTAAAAAAAAATTATAGCAAACTCCCCTTACCTTTCTCGTTATCTCTTAAAGTAGCAAGCTCTTTATTTTTTTTAGTTTACAGGTATATCTTTATTTTTTTTTAAGTAGTAAACTCTCTCTCTCTCTCTCAAAGTAGTAGCAAGTTCTTTATTTTTTATAATTACAAATTTACAATCTTTATTTATTTTAAAGTATAAACTCTCTCTCTCTTTTTCTCTCTCATCTTGTTTTTTTAGCAAACTCCATCTCTTGTTATTTTGTTTACAAGTAGCAAACTTATTTTAGTTATTTTGAAGTAGCAAATTCATAGTATTGTTTTTTTAGCAAACTCCCTTTCTTTTTCTTGTGTTTTTTTAAGTAAAAACAAATTCTCTTTCTCTCTTGTGTTTTTCATATAGACTATAATTTTAATTTGGATGATATTAGCATTTATATAGATGATTTAGAAAGATATAGCAACTATCAACTGGGGGTGGGGCTATCAGTTATTCTGCTTCCATCACAATCTCTTGAATCGGAGCCAATTGATTCATCATCTCTTCCAACAGAAGTTGAAGCGAAAATTTGTCTCTAATGTTTGGCAATATTTCGAGTATATTGATGCACCAGACCCAAAAAATTCAGGTAAAACTATACCCAAGGCAAAATATAAATACTGTGCATCTTTTTTACTTGCTAAATCTATTGGAGATACTAGTTATCTTAGAAGACATTTTAATCCGTGCAGTAAAAAAAATAGAGTTGATACAACTCAAAGCATGCTAAGTATTAGGGCTGTGCAAAAACCGATCTGAACCGCCTAACCGAATCAAAACCGACCAAAATTTAACCGAAAAAACCGACCCGAATTTCAAACCGAACCGACTAAACCGATTAAATTGGTTTCGGTTTTGGATCCCGGATACGAAACACCGAACCGAAACCGAAAAACCCGACCCGACTCCATATACTGTGTGTTATAAACCCCGGTCCCCGACTCCCCAGACTCCTCACTCCCCAGCCCAGTACCCGAGCGCCACACCCCACAACCAAAAAACCCTAGCCCTAGGTCTCGTCTCTGAGATCAGACTATTCGGACCCGCATCTCCTCCTCGGTGACGGCCGACGGCAACGGGTCTCCTCCTCGCTGACGGTAACGACCCTAAATCCGAGCTATATCTCCTCCTCGGCAGCATCGGCGCCTCAATCCTTCAGCCTCCTCTAAGCCCTCTCTGGCCTCTACCTCGGCCCTCGCCTTACACTCTCACAGCCTCAGGCTCTGGCCTCTGGACCTCTGGTGCATTCCCTTCCCTTCCTTCCCCGGCTGCATCCTGATTCCCCTCCTTAAGGCTCAGGTCAAAAGCATCACCGGATGGCGGAAACAAGATCCTATGCATCCTCAAGGCTCACGGTCTTATCCATTCTCTCTCTCTCTCTCTCTCTCTCTCTCTCTCTCTCTCTCCAATGGTCATTTTTGTGTTTCTGGATCTCTGAATCTCTGATGGTTTAACTTTATAGGCCTTGCGCTGGAGATCCCGGAGGATTTGTACCACCTGATAAAGAAGACAGTGACGGTGAGGAAGCGCCTGGATAGGAGTAGGAAGGACAAGGACGCCAAGTTCTGACTGATCCTAGTGGAGAGCAGGATCCACCGCCTCTCTCGCTACTACAAGAGGACCAAGAAGCTCCCTCACGTCTGGAAATAGTGAGCAACCCTCTATTTCTCTGCTTCTTTGATTATTGAATGAGTGAATGCATTATTTTTGGTTGATTAATGTGATTTAGTTGAATTTTTGGGTTGCTGATATGCTGCGATTTTTTGGTTTTTTGGTTGATAATTATATTCTTTCTTTAAACTGATTAAATTATGTCTTTTGATCGCCTGCATGGTCTGGCACATCCCCTATTAGATTTACACATGATTACTTTAGATTTATCCGATTTGAAGTTGAGAGTTTACTTATGAACATCATAACAGTTTTTTTTTTTTGGAGGATGATCACCTCCCAATTAATAGCACACACATAATTTTTCAGGTATAGATTTGGTATTAATCCATAAAGCAAGCTTCATCAGTTATTGAGTGATATTTGTTAGGACTGAGATTTGTAAATGGCTAGCTTGTTAGGGGGTGTTAGTCAATTGGGATTTTAAAATCATTATTCAGGAGTTCTTGGACTTGCGGTCTTTGAGAGTCCGCAGACTTTTTTTAAAGAGTCTCTGGGTTTTTTTAGGAGTCTGCAGATTTTTTTGTGAAGTCCATGGTCTCATAAATCCCTTTTTTAGGAGTTCACTTGGGATTTTTGTTGTGGACTTGGACATAAAATCTCATTTGTCTAACACATTTGAAGAACAATTTTGATGAATTTTGAAGGCTTAATACGAAAAGTATTAATACGTTCATTAAAAAAATGTACAAGAACAATGAATCAAAATTAAGCTTGATTTAATCAACCTTACCTCTGCGATCCAAGATTGCCTCACCACGTTGGATAAATAGTTTGACAAATTTTTACATAAGTCAAATGGTAAAAAATATTAATATCAAAGATTTTAGTAATTTTATATATAGAAATTGATAATTTTTTTATAAATAAGATCATATTTCAAACAAGATTACCAATTGTATCATGCCAAAAGACTTTAGTATACCATCAATCAAGGAGGTCATTTCCACAAATAACATACAAATTGGAAGTATCATACTAATTACAATAATGAGTCCAATATATGATCGAGGAGGCAGGCGTCACGACAGAGCTGGATGGGCGTCGCGATCGACACCGGACGGGCGTTACGATTGGAGCCAGACGGGCGTCATGATTGAAACCGAACGGATCTAGAGGGTCTCTCTCTACTGTATTTTGTTCCGGCCGGGGGAGGGGGGTCAAAGGGAGAGGGAGATAGAGAGATACCTGGAAGAGGAGAATGAGGGTTGCTAGGGATCCGACGTTGGCTTCCACGATCACGAGCACGGGTACTAGGGTTCTGGGAGATGTCGTTGATACCTTTCAAAGAGAAAGTCTCACGTAGGGGATTTAAAATTCCACCTTTGAGGTGGAACTTTTGATGGGCAAAAAGTACATATACTTGGGTTTGTAAATACCTTTTGTTATGAAGTCATGGACTTGTACCATGATTATTACCTAACGCCTAACTTAGGTGTCCAAGGTCATATAAAATATTGACTAACGTCTGGATCAGGAGTTCACGTTGTGGACTCCGCAACCACTAACGCTTAAATCTACAATACCACAAAGAAGTTCTGAACCACTACTGATGTAATCCTAAATACAAAGAACTCTTCACCAAATCCTAATTGACTAACACCCCCTTAGAAACTTGCTACGCAACACCGAACTGAAAAATAAGATTTGCAACTTGGAGTTGCACTTTATTATTTCTTTAACTACATGAAATCTTGATTGGATATTTTGCTTTCTTACAACAAGTGTGGCATCCAATTTCTTATTTTTACTAATTTTGATTTTTGTTTCAATTTGTAGATGGAGCATGCATGACATCAACACTCCTTAGGCTACTTCTCCTCCTAGGAGTCGTGGTAAAAATATCACACCCGTAAATACTCACACAAGTGGCACTTCTTCCAATTCCACACTGATTGAACTTCATGATGATGAAGTTGTTGAATCATTGGAGAAGGAAGAGAAAGGAGCTAAGAGGAGAAATGCTGAAATTTGGAACCACTTCATAGTGAATGATATTAGTGACATTGCCTCTTGTAAGTATTGCAAATATGAAATTAAGTGTCATTCCAAAAAAAAATGGAACTACTAGTTTACATACTCATTTTGGTTACTACAAGTAAAATCCAAATAAAGGAGATCCAAAACAAAAAATATTATCTTTTTAAGGCAAGAAGAGTAATGGATGTAATCTTGTAACTATTGAGTTTAGCAAAGAGGTTTATAGGGATGCCTTGGCTAAGATGGTGATTCTAGATGAGTTACAGTTTAGATTTGTTGAAGGAGAAGGATTTCATCAGTTTTGCAGTATGGTTGTTCCTAAGTTAGAGTTTCCATCTCATTTTATAATTTTAAAAAATATGTGGAGTCTTAATCAATATGAGAAAAAGAAGTTAAAAAGTGCACTAGTCAACAATTGCCAAAGGGTTTGCCTTACCACTGACACATGGACCTCTTTAAAAAGTATCAATTACATGGCTCTCACAATCCACTTTATTAACAATTAATGAAAGTTGCAAAAGTGGATCCTTAATTTTGCTCAAGTGGTTAATCATAAGGGGAAAACAATGGCTAAAAAAGTTGATCGTTGCTTGCGTGAGTGGGGTATTAAAAATGTATTCACAATAACAGTTGATAATGTTAGCTCAAATGATGTGGGAGTTGGGTTAATGAGGAAAAAACTTGTAAAAGAGGGTGGTTGTGTGTTGAGTGGGGAATTGCTATATATGAGGTGTTGTGCTAATATAATAAATCTAATAGTGAATGATGGGTTAAAAGATCTCCATAATTCAATTCAAAGTATATGCAATGATGTTAGATATGTGAGATCTTTTCCTAGTAAGTTGACAATATTTAAAACTTGTACAAAAGATGAGCTTATTGAATGTAAGGCATGGCTAACCTTGGACGTGCCTACTAGATGGAATTCCACCTACTTGATGTTGGATTCGACATTAAAGTATGAAGAAGTTTTTAAAAGAATGATAATTGAAGATCTTGATTATCAAGCTCACTTTAGGGAGGATAAGGGTGGGAAGAGAAAAATAGGACCACCCAAGTTTCATAATTGAGAGAATGCTAAAGTGTTTGTACAATTTTTGAAGTGCTTCTATGATGTCACTATTAAAGTTAGTGGGTCTAAGTATGTCACTTCAAATTCTTATTTTTCAGAACTTTGTAAAATGCAAGTCAAATTAAGTCACTGGTCTCAATAGAAAGATTCCTTGTTGAAAAGAATGGCTTTAAGCATGAAAACAAAATATAACAAGTATTGGGGTTCACTTGATAAGATCAATAAGTTATTGTTTGTTACAGTTGTGCTTGATCCTAGGTACAAACTTGAGTACATCATATGGAATTTTAAAAAGATATATGAAGATCATATTGCAGATATGATGACAAAGGGGGTGAGGGATACTGCAATGTAATTATTTCTGTTTTATAATATGAGTGACCCTAATCAAGAATTAAATGTTGGAGATTCAAGAGATGAGATTATGAAAGAGAGTGAAAGTGCTTTTGATGATTTTTATGATTTTGAGTTTGAATGTTTAAAAGATGAGTAATATATATTGAAAAACAAAAATGAGCTTGATAGATACTTGGTAGAATCTAAAGAGAAAAGCGTACGTAACTTAGATGTGTTGGCTAGGTGGAAAGCAAATACCCCCAAATATCATATTTTGTCTCAGATAGCATGAGATGTATTAGTCGTTTCAATTTCTACTGTAGCTTTTGAATCGGTCTTTTGCACTGGAGGTCGTATTCTTGATCCTTTTCACAGTTCATTCGGTCCTAAGATGATGGAGACATTAATATATGGTCAGAATTGGCTTCGATATTCACATCTCCCGCTTGATCTTCCACCACAAGTGGAGGACACTATTGAAGACTTAGATTTAGATAATTATAAATAGACATGTATTTAATTATTATACAATGTGCATTATTAGATTTTGAGTTTGAATATAAACACTCAACTTTTCTGATGTTATTTTTATGTTCTTTCCTTCATAAACTTCAATGCTAATAATATCTATTCCATAGAATGCAGACTAAAAAGTGTTATTTGGTATCTGGTATGGTCTTTACTCTTTAGTTTTTATTAATTTTTTTCTTGCTAATTGCTATAAGGGTATTTGCTTCTTGTGGCTAAGATAATGCTTGTTGGTGTGTTTGCTCTCACTTTAAGAACTACAGGAATTAGTGTTGGAATTAGCTTTCTTGGGAGTGATTTTTATAATGCACTTGCTAGTAAGTACCTTCTTGATTATTATAAATCATTGCTGCTATTATGTTTTGTAGAGATCTAGCAAATTGGTAATATTAAACTAATATATGCTTAGATAAAATATTAAATATTTAAATTGACTATTGCTTAATTTTTTATTTTAAAACATGACAATACTCATCTAATTAGTTATAATGAATATAGTTCAATGCTTTATTCGGAAAATGATATCATCATCCAATATTATTGTCTAACATATTCCGCTCTTGTTATATATATAAATGGTAACAGTGGCTTACTGGAGCGAACCATAGGTAGTTGATTTAGATGGCTCGACTGGATGATGAACATGGTAGACAGGAAGGTGACAGTTTGGCCATAAAATCATTTGCTCGTCTTAGTTGCTTGTACTTGTTTTCTCACTTATTGATTGAAACTTAAAAGTGATAATATGTTTCTTGGTGTAAGAATAATTCAGAGCAATGTATGCTTGTTGTTTATATTCTAGATTGTAGGAACTATATAAAATTTTAATTTTTATCATATTCTGAAGTTTATATATGCTGGTTCTATAGATGAAATAAACATTCCTATCTAACTAAGTCACGACCAACCCCCTCTCTGAAGTTTAAATGCACTCTAAAATCCCCTATATTCAAATTTTGTTTCAATCGCTCCATAGGTCCATTAGTTTCAATAGAAAATCCTCAAATGTTCTTCTGAAAAATCCTTTTCAAAATCTAAAAAAATAATATACAAACCTGAACTAAATATAAAATATAAATCCCTTTGTCAAAATATAATTTACCTCAATTGTTGATATGTATGCTGATGTATTCATATAAACCCACATGCAGAAGGCTCTAAAAGTTGGCAATGGAAGAACAACAATATTTTTATTTCTTATTTGTGTTTTAACTTCTTACTTTCTCGAGTTCGGCTTGCTTTTAGGAAAGACAGACATCGAACAATAAGTTCCACAAGATTCATGGTTTAGTGTGGATGGTTTGGACAACTGCTCTTGTAATGAATACAACAAAGGAGATACTAAAGTAATTTGAGTAGAAAAAATTTTTCTATCTCATTCTATATGATAGGTCTTTTGAAGATCTTCATATCATCGATTAAGTTGGACTCTTAGATGTTGGTTTTGGTCTAATTAATACCCAAATACCCTTTTTTTGTATCTACGAAAAAAATCCCAAAATATACAATAGTGGGATTTGACAAATGGCAAAAGCCTCGACAAATTTCTATAATTACAATTAAAACAATCACTCCATCGCATACGTTGAACAGTCCCTTGTAACAATTATAGATATGACCTTGAGAAAATCTCCAGAATAGATAGCAGAAGAACCTCATGTTCTAACTACTACGTTGTGTCCAAAAATTTACTGCTTGATTTGCTTCGGATGCACATGCCATGCTTGCCATTCAAAATGCTACCTAATTCTTTGTCTCTGAGATGATTATATATTGCTTCCTTCCTACACTGGAGGATACAATTAAGAGTCATGTTCTTATGTGGTGGAAGTAACTTCAGACACTGACGATTATAAATTGCAATGAAAAAAATAGGTCTTGGGAGTTGGGAGGACATAAAAGAAAAGATCAATATATTTTTCCCTCAAACTATCTATTCAGTTTTTTCTAAAATTCACATAAATTGATTCAAAAGCTTAGGTTTGAGAATGATCACACCAAAGAATTCTAATGTTTCATGATAGAAATGACCTAAAGACGAATGAGGATTAAACAACAGCTGCATGGGTTGAGTTTCCTAATCCAAGATCAGGTTGTTTTGACTCTTGCATGACTTAACCTTGGTTAATGTCATATATCGCTGAACACAAAATGAATGGGCGTAGGAGAGGAAATTCAAACCGAAACCGAACCGAAAACCGATTATATCGAACAGACAAAAACCGACTATTTCGGTTTCGGTTTTGTTTTTTTGAAAATCAAAAAAAAAAAAAACGACAAAACCGACACCGAAACCGATCGACAAAACCGACGCTCATCCCTACTAAGTATATCATCATCAGGGAGTCTTTTCACTTTTAGTTTTCAGCAAAATATTATAAAAAAAATAGTTAAATATATTATTTTAAAAGAACTTTCTTTTCACACTACTAAAGATATTGATTTTGAAAATATGATCGCTCCTCATTTGCTCTTCAGTTTGTAATAACTCACAAATTACTGTTAGGAATGATGTTTTAAAATATTATAAATTTGAATTTTTAATTTTAAGTACTTTGTTTAAATTTATTCCTGGAAAGATTGCTTTGACATCTGATCTATGGACATCAAATCAATAATTTGGTTATATTTTAATTACTGTGTATTTTATATATATTGAATGAAAATTATAAAAAATGATTATCACATTTTGTATGATAGAGACATCTTATACTGGTTGTAATATTGCTAATGTTATTCTTTCAAAACTCCAACATTAGAAGATTAAGGATAAAATTTATTCAATAACTTTAGATAATGCTAATTCAAATAATACTTCTGTTACTTTTTAAAAAATTAAATTATCTCTTAGTTTGAATGCTCAGCTTTTTCATGTACGTTGTTGTTGCAATATATTAAATTTAACTGTCCAAGATGGCTTAGAAGTAGAGGAAATACAATGAATTATTAATAAAATTAGAGGTAATTTAATCTATATTTTTAGTTCTCAAATAAGATATCAGGGTTTTCGTGAAGTATGTAAAGAGTTTAATCTTTAAAAAAAAAATTGCCTAATGATGTTAAACATAGGTGGAATTCTACTTCTCTTATGTTAGATGCGACATTTCCTTCTTCGAATGTAATTTTGAGATATCTTTCAGATAAGAGATAAATAAAATTATTTTTTAAATAGCAGGCTTTATTAAAAAAAATTTAAGTGTTTTTTTTTATTCGATTGATTTTTTTTTCTAATGTTTATTATGCAACTACTAATGAGGTTTTAAATCAGTTAAGTAACATTAGTCTTGTGTTTGCAAGTCATAGAGATTATCATGTATTTTATAGTTTATGTCGTACAATGAAAGATTTTTTAAAAAAAATTGGAGTGAAACCCCGGTTTTATTTGGAATTGCATATATTTTAGATCCTAGATTTAGATTATTGGGACTTAACCATATACTTCAAATTATTAGAGAATAATTTGATAAAAATAAATAACTTAGTCGTTATTTAAATAATATAGAGAATATTCAGCAATAATTAGTTAATCTTTTTTATGAATATATATAGTTAGCGAGCAAATATTGTAACATCTAGAGCCGGTAGCAATATTGCTAGGAGTAGTAGTAGCGTCCCTGTAGGTTCCTCCCGTAATTCGGCTTGGAGGTTATTGCAAGGTCGTATAAATCAAAGTATTAATACATATGGTACGAACGAACTAATGAGGTACCTTGCCAAACTTAACCTTGAAGAATTTAATGATGATTTTGGTGTTTGGGATGGTGAAAATCAAATGAGCATAGGTTTTGTAACATTTGCTCTAAACACACAAGATATTGTCCGCTTTGCCCATGCCGCACGCTTAACTACGGAGTTTTTATGAAATCCATAGCGGTGCATGGTTTTAAAACGCGTCTTTTATGTTTGGGAGAAAAAATTATATAAGTAGCTCAAAATCTCCTTCTCTCCAAGCGAAGTGGGGCTAACTCGTGGCCTTGTACACCTCACCTCACCTCACCTCACCTCACCTCACTTTACCTTATTCATCTTGACATCACAGCCTCAGGAGTCTTGGCTCTTGTCTATTGGATCTTGGTCGACATAATCCACCTCCCTTAGGGCTATACGTCCTCGTGTAGGGTTAGACCCCCCCCCCCATTGCGAGAAGAATCGGTTCTGATATCATTTTGTAACATCCACTCCAAACACACAATATATTATCTGCTTTGCCTCGTGCCCGCACGAGGACTTCTCAGGGAGGTCACCTATTCTAGTACTACTCTCGCCCGAGCATGCTTAACTACGGAGTTCTTACAAAATTTATAGTGGCACACTGTTTTAAAACACATCTTTTATGTTTCGGAGGGAAAATTATATAAGTAGCTCATGATCTCCATCTCTTCAGGCGATGTGGGGCTAACTCGTGGCCTTATACATCTCACATAATCCATCTTGGCATCACAACCTCAAGAGTCTTAGTTATTGGATCTTGATCGTCACAGGTTTCCTATTCTCTCCGCCATAGCCCATGATGTACTGACGGTTCCAGTGTCTACACTTGCTTACAAGTTATTTTTTTCCCCATATATTGGATGATTATCAGAGCCGACTTACACCAAAAACAATAGAGTGTTGCACATGTCTTAGAGATTGGTTTAAACCTGAACAAAAAAATCAAGATCTTAGCGTCGAAAATGATCTTGATGAAGAAGTTGAAGGTTTAACTCTATAAGTATTTCTCTGATATTTCAATTTCTTCACAAACAAATTCTTCCAAACATTATCAATTTATTTTTCAAATTCATTTTTATAGGTCAAACTCATTTTAAAAATATTTTAATTGAATTTTCAAAATAAATTTTTAAACTAGTTTGTAAAATGTTTTTTAATCATTAAGTTTATTAGTTTTTTTTTAAATATATGTAAACTACTTTTTCAAATGTCAAAGTGATATTTGAATTTTATTTTAAAATTTTACTACTATTTCAAAGTGATAAATTTTCACATAATATTTTAAATATTTTGCAAACTTATTCTCAAACGTATTTTAATTTATTTTCAAAATATTTTCAAACTAATAAAATTTTCTAAATATTTTGAAGTTAATATTTTAATATTTAAAAAAAAATTATTTTTATTTTTAAAAAGATGTTTATCTATTTTTTATTTTTTTAAAAAATAACTTCTTCCAAAGTTTTTAAAAATATTTTTAAAATTCCAACTGAATTTTCAAAACAACTTCGCTTATGTCAAGTTTTCACTTGCATTGCCGGTTCTCAGCTCGGATAAAGGAGGGAAAATGGTTTAAGTTTACTAAATATTTTAAATTAGATTTTATTTATTTTAATTTTTTTGAAAAACCCTTTTTAACTTTGCCTATGTCAAGTTTTCACTTGCATTGTTGGTCCCCAGCCTAGATAAAGAAGGAGGAAAAAATGAGTTTTAATTATTAAATTTAGTAATTAGTAATAAATTATTTATAACTTAATATTTACTTAATAAAATTTTATTAATTTAGAAGTTATAACTTAAGTATATATGTATATCTAACTTCTTATAAAAAAATTATATATTTTTAAAGTAAAATCAAACATGGCCTGAGCCAAACAATGACCAAACCCGACCCGAAACGGCCTGACTCGGCCCGAGGAGCCCGACTGGTTTGGATGGACCTTGGCTTCATAGGTCCGACCCGGCCTAGCCCGTTTTACACCCCTAGTTATAGGTGATCTGATCCATTTCCACGTAATTGGAATTACGTAGGGGTGTGTATCGATTCGAAACCGACCTATTTAGGCAAAACCCAAAACCGATCCAGCCTTGGTCGGTTTTGAGCATTTTCAATCAGATCCAAACCAAACTAGGATTGGAATCCAATCCAATTAAAGTTGGTTTGGATTGGATTGGATTGGATGGTCGATTTAGGCTTTGGACCATGTTCTTATTGGGCTCCCCCCATTAGGACCTATTTCAAACTTAAAAAATAATAATTGTTATCAAATCATTAGGCCTAAATAAGATTTTTACCTGATTTTGAGTCATCCTACAGTTTTGCAATGGTTGTTGGAAGCAAGGGTATATAAGGACATATGGTATATTTAATAAAATATTATATGTATATACATATGTCGGTTCGGTTCGGTTTAGATCGGTTTTGAATTTACAAATTCGTCAATCGATCAAATCACGTCAGCTTTTTAAAAACCCAATCCATTGATTGTGTTGGAACCAATCAAAATTGATCTGGTTTGATTTGGTCGGTTCGATAAGTTTGGTTTGGATCATGCACACCCTAGAATTACGTCTAGGTGGAACTACTGTCCACACAGATTTCTCTATACGGACATTGAATCCTTCTCGTTAAACACATTAAAAAGACGTGGACGGTGGATGCGCATATCCGCATATATGTTTCCCTGCGCACCCGTCTGCCTCAGTCCCTAGGCTCTCTACCTCGACGTCGTCCGCAGTCGTCGTCTAGCCCCGCCCCGCCCGACACCGATCCCGGTCCTCTGCGAACGTCGCTCGCCTCTCACGGCGATCGCGCGGTGATAGATTTCTATCTGTAGGTTTGCTCTCCTCTCCCTATCCCCTTCGACTTCACTGTTTTTTTTTTCGTCAGTTTTTTTCTTGATAAATTCATTGTGAGGTGTTTAGGGTTTGAGGCCTTAGGGCCGGAGATTAGGGTTTCTCTAAGCTTCGATTGCTGTAGTCTGTTCAGTTTTAGGCATTAATGTGCTCTTGAGCCGGGGATTGAAGAATCACGGTTGAATTTAGTGGTAAATGCTGCAGATAAGAATCCGGGAAGAACCCGAATGCGTACCCTTCTTGTTGGTGATGAGGAATAGTTGAAATTTTATGCATGGTTGAATAAAAACAGTAACTTGAGAATTTTTGCATGTACCCAGCTAACTGTTATTTGGTACACTCGATATGATACGATATTTTGTTTTGACAAAGAGTAATTCTGTAATTTAATGGTTGTATATCGTCCCAAGCAAATTTTCTTAGTCAAGATGATTCAGAACAATCACCATGACTTCTCCTTCGATTTTCAAGTTGGATCCATCCACTAGAATGTCAAATTCGATGCAACATCCTTCACGTTCGAGTTGAACTGTTTTTTGGGGAGATATTTGAAAAATATCAAAAACCTATGTCCAATGATGGATCATTGTATGGTTTCTCATTGATTACTGCTAAAGTTCATTAATTCACCAAGCAATTTAGGGATCTGCATCCGACTTGTGGATACTAGGGAAGAAATTGGGTTTTACTCGATTTTATTTTGGAATATGACATTTGAAATTAAACATATCAAGTTCATAGTTTAAGGCAAAAATTTGATATTTTGTTGAGCAGTAGGCAGTAGTTGATCTAGCCTTGATCTAAATGATGATAATTTTAGCAATTATATATTTTTTAAAATTTTCACATTGATAATGATAAAATATTCTTTTGAAAATACTTGTGTGTAGTTGTTGTTCACCAACATTTATGAACTTCTCTTTTTTGTCTAGTTAATTAATAGTTCAAAATTTTTAAAATAACAATTTTTTTTTTTCCAAAAGAGAGACTAAACGCCGTTACAATTGGCTTTAGGATTGCACACTAACTGTGGTGGCGTTTACAACCCCAAACACCATCAGAGTTGGCTTCCGAACATAGGGCCAACTAAACTAATGTTTGGTTTTTTTTTTTTTTCTTTCTCAAATAGTGTTATTTGTCCCCAACAAGTTGTTGGGAGTAGCCATTGGACACCAACGGCTACTTCCCAACAATCTAGTCACATAGTGTGGCGTTAAAAAAAAAAAAGCGTTTAAAACGCACCCTAATGGGCAACCAATTTGTTACAAATTTTTTTTCCCGATTTTTACAAGTCACAAAGTTCGTTTTTTTTTTTTTGAATTTTTATTGAAAAAAGTTAAAAACATGTTTTTTGTCGGTTTCGGTATACCGTTCTGGATACGTGCAGTCAGGCCGGAATGGTCAACCAAAATGATGTGTCTGGATCACAGCTATTGGTTTCACCCAGCTCCGTACATTGTGATTGGATGCCATGTCGTTTTGGTTGAACATTAGTGTTAAACTCTGAGCCATTGCCTTGGGTAAGGGTTAGTGATTAAAAAAAAGGGCGAGAGAAAGGGTTCCTGACTCCTCGAATTAGATCGCAACAACCTCCTCCTTCTATCCTCTTTCCCCATCGTACCCATGCGACGAGGTCTGGCAAAGCCCTCCGGTGTCTGTTAGTCGGTTAGCTTCCTCTTCTCTTTTCCCTTTCTCTTCTTCTTCTCCTCTCCCTCTATTCCTCTTCCCATTCTCTTTTCCTTGTTTTTGTTTTTGTTGCTATTGCTGTTGCTATTTGGGGCAGCAACCGTCAGCCCTTATTTTAAAATAGCCGAAAGGAACATGTGGCGACCTCTATGCCTTCTTGCTACGAGCAGTAGTTGGCGGCACCGCGACAACCCCTTTGCTGTTGCTATTTGGGATTTTGGGGCAGCAATCGACCCTTTCTCTTTGAAACTTCGATAGCCCCTAATCTTCTGAATCTTTTTTTTTTTTTCGCAGGAAGATCTGCGTATCAAGGGTTCGATAGTGCAGGGATCTCCTCGTCTTTGTCTCTTCCGGCCAGTCCACCTTCTCTGGATATCTTATCTTCTGCATATCAAGGTAATAATAATCTTTTGTATATCATGATAGAAAAAACAGTGATGAAAATAAAAAACAATGAAGTAATGATGCAATTAAAAAAACAGGGAAGTAGTGCTGCAATTAAAAAACAGTGAAGTAATGCTGCATTAAAAAAAATAGTGAATTAATGCTGCAATTGTGTTGTAGGCTTGTAGCTAGTATTTGAGTGTCAAGTTGATATTTGTATGTCAAATATGTTGATATTTGATGCTTATTTTCCTATTAATGTATATGTTTTTATAAATATTGTTCATAGAATACCTAGAGCAAGCGACCCTTTTGGGAATATTTAGAAGAAGGGGGAAGGATCAAATGTCTTTTTTGCAAAGAATTGATAGTTGGTTCTATCACTCGGATGAAAATTCACCTATTAAAGCTATTAGAGAGGGATGTTCGTCCATGCCCATATGTACCCGATGGTGTTTGTGAAGCGGCAAAGAATTCTATAAACGATATCGAGTCAAAGAAGAGAATTTCAGATTTTGCGAAGACACTGTCATCGTCAACAACCCAATCATCGGTTGGTAACTCAATGAACACATTTTGTGGTACTTCGGGAGGAGGGTTAGGAGCTTCCATGCCGGTGGTGCATCAACTAAAAATCAATGAGTTGATCAAAAAGGAGAAAAAAGTTGTTGACAATTTGATAGTGAAGGCCATGGTTGCAAACAACCTTTCCTTTAATTTGCTAAGGTCCAAAGAGTTCAAAGAGGTACTCACTGTAGTTGGAACTTTTGGTCCAAGATACACTTCCCCGAGCAGTGAAATAGCTACAACAAAGATTTTGAGTACTGGAAAGGTGAAGTGGAACAACATATCAAAACAACGACGGAGTCATGGGTCCATTTAGGATGCACCTTAATGTCCAATGAATGGATTGACACAAGGAAGACATCGCATTTGAACCTATTGGTTACTTGCCCTAGGGGTACTATTTTTTTGAAATCAGTATGCACAATTGAAAGGAAAAAAAGATGGAATCTTCATTGCAGACTTTATATGTTCCGAAATTAAAGAGGTGGGTCCGGAAAATGTTGTGCAAGTGCTGTAAGATAATGCTTTCATTTATGCTGTAGCGGGAGCTATTATCAAAGAGTGATACCCACATATCTTTAAGAGTTTATGTGTGGCATACTGTTTGGATCTAATTTTGGAGGAGCTAGATGAATTACCCCATGTGAAATCTGTTATAGCGTATGCAGGGAAGATCATGGAGTTTTGTTACAAGTATCAACATGTTTTGGATTTGATGAGGTCGCATACTAATTATAGATAATTGAAAAGACCGGGTGTGACTAGATTTGCAACCGAATTCCTATGTTTACATTCAATCATCAAAGAAGAACAAGCACTTCGATTTATGATTACTTCAAACGAGCGATGGTCTTTTCCCCAAAGCAAGATTGAAGGTGTAGAAATGCAAATAACAATCCAAGTTGTATGATTTTTCCATGACCGACACCCGTGTCCATGCCGACACTCGACACCCGTGTCCACATCCACAAATCATAGGTTGACTTGAAACTGATCCAAGAAAAGTTTTGGTACTTCTTTTTTCGTTAGATTATTCTTTTTGTGATCTTATTTTGAAGTTTGTGGGTGTATGTCTATTCCGGAACTCTAACAAAGAATTATTGTTCTACCTTCGAATATTTAACTACAGTTGACATAAAGTGCCAGAACATTGTCTGACTTGTTTTTATTGGTTTGAAGAACATAATGTATTGGTGATTCATTTATTTTGCGAAGTGCTGGATTTTTTGACCCCAGCCTTCATATTCAATTTGGAACATTAAAGACTTCGACTTGTATTTTGCATACATATTGTTCATAAATCTTTTTATGTCAAGTTGTTTTTCTAATGTCCATAATATGTTCTTTCTCATCGGTGTTGGCAGACTTTGGCCTGGTTAAATCTTGTCTGGTGGGACTACCAGCTGTATCTCTTTCCTACTCAGCGTGTCAGAAGTTGGAAGTTTTTTTTATATCATTCATCTACAAATATGGTAATTAATTATGTATCTTCTTGGGTTTCAGTCTGCTCTATTATGTCAGGACTCAGAAGTTGGGAAGTTTTTTTTTTTATCATTTTCCATATCATCTCCTCTCCAAATATGGTTATTATGTATCTTCATGAGTTTCAGTCTACTCTATTACACTTGCTTGAGTACTAATGGAAAATGTGTCTTTTGTTGCCAACCCATTTCCACCATTTTTTTTTTGCTATATTGTATTTTTGTATATACATGATGGAAAGTACATTTGCAGTTAACTGTCTGCATATATATTTTTTCATTGTTTGTATTGAGTCTTTACTCTTTAGAAGTATGTTAGGTTTGTAATCTGTCTCTTGAGCAAAATCTTGTTTGTATAGTGTCGATGTATATAGCATGAACACAAATCACATTACATTACTCTAACCCATTTGTACAAGTATAAGTAAATTTATAACAGGATGATATGGGCATAAAATTTGACATTTTTAGATGCAAAGTCAAGGTAAACTGACCATGACTATATATTTTTCTATTTTGATAAATTTTACAAAGTTGGGATAGGGCTTAGTCGAATAGGTTAAGGATGAAATGCTACTAAGAGATTGAAACACACATCATGAAGAAGAGGAAGAATATATGTGGAAATACATTTAAAAAGAATAAGATGCAAAAAAGAAGAAGAATATATTTGGCAAACTGATCATGACTATATTTTTTCCCCCTATTTTGATGAATTTTACATAGTTGGGATAGGGCTTATTCGAATAGGCTAAGGATGAAATGCTACTAAGAGATTGAAACACACATCATGAAAAAAAGAAGAATATATGTGGAAAATACATTTAAAAAGAATAAGATGCAAGTTGATTAGTGAACCATTTATAAGGATCGGTTTCATTGTCCATGCCATACAAAATATTGGTTGAAGGTGGGCCATTAGTTCCCTCATCTATGATGGCACCGACATGTTGATTGTTTTAGTTTTGAATGTCATTCCACTTCTTTTGCACTGTTCATACATTTATGCTAATGAGTTTTGGAGATAGTCTTGGGGGAAAATGCGTTTGTTTAGAACCTACCTGAACAAAACAAAATATCTTGACGTAGGAGTGTAGGACCATGTCATACTATACAAAGTGGGCTGAATAACATCGAGTTATTTTGATGCAAAACGATGCAGGTGAACAGGAAATCTGTAGTTCAATTGTACAAGCGGTGTTCACTATAAATTAAAAGTTTCAGGTAGGAAATTTTGTTCAAACCATCAGCAGGCTAAGGAGCACTGACACTGGTACGGGGACACGGGTACGACACGACACGGGTTCGCCGACACGGCAAATCCTAAAAAAGGACACGGGTACGGCAGGGACACGACAAAATAAATTACTATTTTTAAATTTATATTTAATGTGTTTGCAATTCATATATATTTTAATAACCAAAAAAACCTCATAGAAAACAACTAAAATTAAAATTTAATGCATACTGGATCGCTATCGTTAGTTACATCCAGCCCGATCGGTGAATCACAGACAGCTCTAAATGGTATGGAAAATAACGGTTGTGTTTCAGTTTTAACTTCAACCTATATGAAACCTCAGAGGATAAGATAAGTTAAACCCAAATCTGAATCATAACCGTCCATCATAACCATCCTGACAAGTGAATCACACTCAGGCTCAAATGGCATGCAAAAGAACGGTTGTGATTCAGTTTTGGCTTCAACCTATCTGATTCTCTAAGGTTATAATCTCAGAAGATCAGATACGTTGAAGCCAAAACTGAATCACTACAGCTTGTAACCTGACCCTATATCGAACAGTCTGTCAACCCGCAGTGTCCCGAGTGTCCGAGGAGTGTCCGGCGAGTGCCCGAGGAGTGTCCGATCATGTCCGGCTCTCGGAATCACGTAGGACATGGCACATGCGTGTTCGGTGCGTGTCCGACGAGTGTCCGATGAGTGTTGGTGTCCGACATGGGTACGGGAGGCCTGGGGAAGTATCCATGCTTCCTAGTCAGCAGGGAATAATGGGTTTTAAAGAAAACTATTAGCATCGGACAGTCTGATCTTGGTTCCAAGAATTAAAATAAACAATGCTTATATTAAGCGACAAGAGTCCGTCCTGCAATATCAAGAACCAATAAACTTAACAGGCAGGTGGGACGCACAACCTCACGATGGTGGACAACAGTCGGTACAGATAAGATACTGGAGATCCGATTAATAGAATTACCAGGATTACCCTACTGGGAGGAGACGTACCTACTGAGGATCATGCTTGGCCTCAGGAACCCGAATTGAATAGGAACTCCGAAAATGGTGATCAAATATCCGGGAAGCCGTCAGCATCCTCAATCAGATCCGTGATCAGCGTCCGGGTCAGCCGTCAGTGTCCTCAACCGAACCCGTGATCAACATCCGGGTCAGCCGAGGATGATGGAATCGGGATCACGGGTTTGGAACAGAGTGGGATCGGGTTGGGTCGGGGTTGGTTGCGAGGCTAAGGGAGGAGGGATGGGGAGAGGGGAGGTCGGAGTGGCGCGTGGCTACGGAGGGGTCGGGGTGGTGTAGGTTGGGCAGAGGAGAGGAGGCAGGGGTGGTCGGGCGCGGGCCGCAAGGAGGAGGGAGACGAGAGGTGGAGAAGGAGGCGGGGTGGTCGGGCGCGGGTTGCAAGGAGGAGGGGCGGCGGGTATGGGCGTGGGCTGCGGGGAGGGGAGGCGGGGGTCGGGGTCGGGCTGGGACAAGGGGGGTCGGGTTGTTGGCGGGCACGGGCAGGGTGTAGGGAGGAGGGGTGGGTGGCACTGGGGTGTGGACGGAGAGAAAGGGGAGAGATGAGAGACAGAGAAGAGAGCTGATGGGAAGATGGAAGGTAAAGCAGACTAGGGTTTTACACCTCTAGTTCTGACCTAGGGTTTCACACACCTAGGGTTAGGATTAGGGTTTCACACGCCTTGCCCTTAGTCTCTCAACACAAAGTGGAGGAAACCAAAAATTTTATTTCATTATTCAGTGCCTACAAAGGAACAAGGGAGGACCTTTATATAGGCTTACAATGACTAACCCAAATAGCCGACAGACGAGGTGGGACTAAACTCAAATCAGGAAATACTAAAATACAAAATAAATGCAAATAACTAGGGTCGGCTCTGTTTAGCCGATCATAACCACAAGCTTAGATGGCGCCTCCTGTGCTGGTACAAGCGTCGCGGGCTCGGCTCGATGTAGATGTCTGCATCATTCTCTCGGGGTGAGAGAACTTGACCCTGTCGAGTAAGGCTCGGTATGACTTTCATGCAGCTCCAGCAGGTCTGGGTCCATCTACTGGGGTCCCTGACGCTTAGTCCAGGCGTCCTCAGAAGGGGGCATTCCTTTCCAGCAAACCAGGTATCGCCGGATTCCACCGTCTCTACTAGAGACAATCTCGTTATCCAGAATTTTATCAATGCCTTTTGCTGTATCATTTGGGGGAATTTCTGGGAGTGGAGGTAGGGAGGGGCTCTCAGGGGCAGGGTCCAGGGTAGGCTCATCTATCAGCAGATTTCTAAGGTTAAAATATGGACCCTTATAAGCCACTAGATCTTCAATTTTGAAGGTGGGACTGATGCCAAAACCCATAGGCAATTCAATAACATAAGCATTAGCCATTTTAATTTTTAAAACCCGAAAAGGAATTGCACTGCTTGCATGTAGCTACTCAACAGCTCCCGAAGGAAACCGTTCCGGACGAATCCGAACCATCACGTAATCTCCCACATTGAAGGTTTGAAGTCGTTTCTGCACATCGACTTGTAATTTATAGCTAGCATTGCTTTGTTCAATTTGGCTACTGATTTCCTTATGTAATTCATGCATATGAGATGCAAATGCAGATGCAGACTTTAAGGCTTTATGATAATCAGTCATGGGAATAAGGTATATAGGTTGGGTTTGAAACCATGCACGACTTCATGCGGACTCATGCCAGTGGTCCTATTGACAGATGTATTATATGCAGACTTGGCTATGGACAGTTTAAGATCCCAACTCCCAACATGTTCACCTACTAGAGTTCGCAGGAGATTTTCCAGACTCAGATTGACAACTTTGGTCGGACTAGTGGTTTGAGGATGGAACGCGATCAAAAATTGAAGCTTGATTCTCAATTTGTGCCACATGGTCTTCCAAAAGAAATTGGTGACTTTGACATCCCTGTCGGACACAACGGTCTTAGGCAGTCTAGGTAATCTGACGACACCGTCAAAGAATATCTTGGCGACTCAGGACGCATTAGACGTTTTGGAGCAAGGTAGAAAATGAGGTATCTCGGGAAACCAGTCTACAATGACGAAGGCTAAGTCATGCTTTTTGAGAGCCTTCCTGTCTAGGGTTGATTTTTGCTCGGTCTGACTACTCTTAGGTTGGGAGGGAATCAGTTTGACTTTCTTATCCTCATACTCAAATAGACACATGTTCGACTGGCCATAAATGAGGACATCATTGTCAAATAGCCAAGGTCGTCCCAGAAGAATCTGACCCACATCCATGGTCAGGACATTACACCAGATTTGTCCTGGTAGATGTTGAACTTTATGGGCACTAGACATCTTTGCTTGACCTCCATAGCAGTGGAGTTGATCCAGGACACTTGGTAGGGATGCGAATGGGAATGACTTTGAGTCCTACTTTGGATATCACGGTTGATGACACAACATTGATGCAACTGCCGCTGTCAACGATGACCTTGCAGTTTTTATCCCCAATCTTAGTGAAAGTGTGGAAAATGGCGGTACGTCTCCAGTCATCTGGACCCTTGGATTGAGATAGGGCGCACCTGACGACTGACATAGTAGGAGAAGACATCTGTCTAAGGCAACTCAGAACTGCCTCATCATCATCATCATCAAAGTCTCCATCTCCTTCAGCTTGATAGATGAATTCTGCCTCTCCTGGTTTTACCGCTTCAATGGGGGTGCCATCAACAATGTTGATTTTGACAGGGTTTGGGTAGTTGGCAGCCACATGGTCGTAGCCCTGGCATTTATAGCACTTGATGAGAGAGCTGACTTTGGAGAAGTCCCTCTCGGAGCCTTTGCCTCGGGTGTCTTTATCATTGCCTCGACCCGTCACCCGGGGTATCAGCTCTTGGTTGGAATTAGTTAGGGTAGGACTGACTTGGGTAGTTGCTCGAGGAGGGCCGAGGGACATTGCTTCGGAAATCTAGGCCCCGATGGGAGTGGTTGGACCTAATGTTATCAAGATCTTGAACCAAGGCGTAGGCTCTCTCTAGCTTTGTTACCTTTGTAACATCTCGTGCAAGGAGTTCATTCCTCAGGTCTTCTCTCAGATCTGACCGAAAATAGGATAGGACCTGAACAGGGGTTTCAGTCCCTAGAACATTGCAGCGAGTCAAAAATTCGTCGAACTTGGCGACGTAGTCCTTGGCGGACTTATTGCCTTGGGTGAACTGGTGCCATTGATCCAATAGACGAGCTTGATATGACGGGGACACGTATTTTCCCTTCAGTTCTTTCTTCATTGCGGCCCAAGTGTCGATGGGATTTTGGGTTCGAGCAACTCTTAAAGCTTCGACATTGGTCTAGTACTGGCTGACATGTCCACTAAGCTTTATGGCAGCGAATCGCACTTTCCGTGGTTCGGTTAAAGGGTACCAGGCAAAGTATCGGTCCATGGACTGGAGCCAATCCAGAAAGAATTGGGGATCGTGCCTGCCATCGAAAGAGAGCACCTCTAACCTGATGCTCCGGAGATACTGCTCATCCGGGTCTTGATTGTTCTGCCAGGGTGGCCGAAAATCTTGAGGGTTCAGAGGTGGTGGGGTTTGAGGTGGAGCTTGGTCCAGCCGGTCAAATCGGGCATTGGTGTCGCGCTGACAATCGGCGAGGTTCTGGTTCATCGTTGCTATACTTTGAGCTAACTTAGCAAGTGCCTTAGTCAGGGCCTCGGGATCCATATTACAACTGTCAGACTCACTAGACTCTCCTAATAGGTATGGCCTACCCCTACGGGTTGGCATGCAATGACAATCCACAAAATGATGCAAATTTTTTTTTTTAATATATATTACCTTAATGCACAAGAACTAACAAGATGAATGCAAGATACGGGACCAGGTGCGGAAAGCGAATGATCTAGCTACGACCATGCTCTGATACCAAAATGATGCAAAACGATGCAGGTGAATAGGAAATCAGTAGTTCAATTGTACTAGCTGTGTTCACTATAAATTAAAAGTTTCAGGCAGGAAATTTTGTTCAAACCATCAGCAGAGAATAATGGGTTTTAAAGAAAACTACTAGCATCGGGCAGTCCGATCTTGGTTCCAAGAATTAAAATAAACAATGCTTATATTAAGCGACAAGAGTCCGTCCTGCAATATCAAGAACTAATAAACTTAACAGGCAGGTGGGGACGCACAACTTCACGATAGTGGACAACAGTCGGCACATATAAGATACTGGAGATCCGATTAATAGAATTACCGGGAATACTCTACTGGGAGGAGACGTACCTACTGAGGATCATGCTTGGCCTCAGGAACCCGAATCGAATAGGAACTCCGAAAATGGTGATCAAATATCCGAGAAGTCGTCATCATCTTCAATCGGACCCGTGATCAGCGTCCGGGTCAGCCATCAGCGTCCTCAACCGAACCCGTGATCAACATCCGGGTCAGCCGAGGATGATGGAATCGGGGTCACGGGTTTGGAACAAAGTGGGATCGGGTTGGGTCGGGGTTGGTTGCGAGGCTGAGGGAGGAGGAGGGATGGGGAGAGGGGAGGTCGGAGTGGCGCGGGGCTACGGAGGGGTCGGGGTGGTGTAGGTTGGGCAGAGGAGAGGAGGCAGGGGTGGTCGGGCGAGGGCTGCAAGCCTGCAAGGAGGAGGGAGACGGGAGGTGGAGAAGGAGGCGGGGTGGTCGGGCGCGGGTCACAAGGAGGAAGGGAGGCGGGTATGGGCGTGGGCTGCGGGGAGGGGAGGCGGGGGTCGCGGTCGGGCTGGGACAAGGGGGGTCGGGTTGTTGGCGGGCATGGGCAGGGTACATGGAGGAGGGGTGGGTGGCACTGGGGTGTGGACGGAGAGAAAGGGGAGAGATGAGAGACGGGGAAGAGAGCTGATGGGAAGATGGAAGGTAAAACAGACTAGGGTTTCACACCTCTAGTTCTGACCTAGGGTTTCACACACCTAGGGTTAGGGTTAGGGTTTCACGCGCCTTGCCCTTAGTCTCTCAACACAAAGTGGAGGAAACCAAAAATTTTATTTAATTATTCAGTGCCTACAAAGGAACAAGGGGGGGCCTTTATATAGGCCTTTATATAGGCTTACAATGACTAACCCAAATAGCCGACAGGCGAGGTGGGACTAAACTCAAAGCAGGAAATACTAAAATACAAAATAAATGCAAATAACTAGGGTCGGCTCTGCTTAGCCGATCATAACCACAAGCTCAGATGGCGCCTCCTGTGCTGGTATAAGCGCTGCGGGCTCGGCTCGATGTAGATGTCCGCATCATATTTTTTTGGGATCGGCTGGTGTCCTGAAACCTTTTGGGCAATGGCCCACATCAGGCTCGGACTAATCCCTCCGGGAGTAAAGCCCAACCCACTCGGCAATTCCCACTTCATTCCTGGGTTAGCGAGGGGAGGATGTGTCAACCCACAACCTCCTCACCAAAGCATCAGTTGCTTTGCCGACTCTTCTATCCTTTTGGTGGGTGAATAGCATCAGATTTTTGCTATCATTTATCATAGAAAATTAGTTCATTGCATTTCAATCTCACTACTACAGGTTGATACAAGCTCGTCAAACAGGTCGATCTTACAAGGCTACAACATTGATAGTTTGATTCTTTAATGTTGCATTTGAATTTTGATTGAGAGAATCCATAAGAATTTGTATTGTCAAGGGAAGAAACACTTCAAGTTGTTGTTTATGTCCCCTTGGAGCATGCTGCATGCTGCATGCCTTAGGTGTTGGATTCTCTACTTTATAGAAATTGATTATTCGAGGGTAATTTTGACTTACCCCCCAAAATTATATGCTAATTAGTAAATCAACCCCCCCCCCCCCCCCCCCCCCCCCCCCCCCAAATTTAATCGTTATTAGACACTTAACCCCCTAAAAATTTGACTTCAACCCCATAACTATATGATATTTAGGCATACCCCTCCTTTCTGGGTAATTATCATATAGTAATTTGGCACGCGCGCGCGGGGGGGGATTTTGGGGGGTAAGTCTAATAACGATTAAAGGGGGTGACTTACTAATTAGCATTAAAGCTTTGGGGGGTAAGCTAGGAAGCACGAACACTTCCCCAAACCCTCCGTACCCGTGTCGGACACCGACACTCGCCGGACACGCATGTGACGTGTCCCACATGCTCCCGGGAGCTAAACACTCGCCTGACACGGCGGGTTGACTGGCTGTTCGATATAGGGTTGGGTCACAAGTTGTGATTTAGTTTTGGCTACACAGATGTTCATTTCCATGCCATTTAGGGCTGTGTGCTATTCACTGATTGGGCTGGGCGTAACTAACGGTTACGATTCAGTATGCATTAAAATTTTATTTTAGTTGTTTTCTATGATGTTTTTTCGGTTAATGAAATATATATGAATTATAAACACACATAAAATATAAATAAAAAATATTAATTCATGTGCCCGCCGTACCTGTGTCCTCATTTTTTAGGATTTGTCGTGTTGGCGTACCCGTGTCGTGCCGTACCCGTGTCCCCGTACTAGTATCAGTGCTTCTTAGGGGGTAAGTCAAATTGGCCATTATTTAATCATGTAGAGCAATGTGTTGTGACTTTATTGTGGTAATTCATCAAGTAACATTAGTTGGTATTCTAACATATTGTAAAACATCAAGTAGTGCATTGCTATTTGTTACATGATTATTCACGATAGATTGTACTCAATTGATCCCAAATTCTCGAGAATTAATTTTTATAGTATATTGATGATCCTAGTTTGTGGTATTAACTATTAGGTTAGCATATTTCGTTAGAGATTAAATTTATCTATAAGAATTAGCCAACGGTGGCTTAATCCTTAGTTAGAGGAGGTCGGGGGATCAAAACCTAGTTGTGGAACAAGGATTAGAGCTCCATAATGTAAGGGAGTACGCATTTCACGTAAACATACAGAAAGTCTTGAGAGCCAGATCATGCGATTTGGGAGTGGCCATCGTGGATATTGAGCGCCAAGGCGGTGCATGTTGGATACGGTTGTAGAGCGTGAATTATAGGTTGAGTGAAGAAACCAAAGCACAGGTATAGAAGTCCTTGAGCCCAAGAAAAAGGTGGCCTAACAGCATTGTAAATAGATTTTATTGTGATTCATCTTTGAAAAAGGACTCTATAGGCAGTAACATGTGTATTATGTGATTTATAGTTGGGTTAATCGATTGAAACGAGACAATTTTAATGTAGAACAACATTAGTCACTTCCTTAGTAGAAAGTGTCGTTTTATTCTTTCTCTGCATCACCATCTTTGCTGTTTTATGTTACTATTTGTCATGGTATAATATGCTACAGTGAGTTTGTTCTTGGGTAAACTATGTATGTTATCAAGACACCCATATATTTCTCGCGCATTTCTACCTATGTTCCATATTTTTTTAACTTAAGGCAAACTATGTATGTTACTCATCAGTTTTTGGGTTATTCATTACTCCTACAGTGTGAATATCATGTGCTCGCTACATTTTATCATTCCTTGCCATTATGTGCCCGGTGCATTTTTGGTTGATTTTGTAATCCCTGTATATGATGCAGGCCATGTATATCCGTGTGAAACGCAACAAGACAACCTACTTTGTGCAGTGTGATCCAACTGAGACCACTCTAGACATTAAGCAGAAATTGCATGGTTTGATTGACCGACTAAGCAATGATCAGCGTTTAACCTTGGTAGCAACTAATGAAATATTGGATGATTCAAAAACATTGGCGGAGCAGAAGGTATTTTAATAAATGTTCACCCTCACTCATTTTCTCCATGGTATTCTCAAACTAAATAGTTGTCGGAAAAAATTGATATTGTCCGACGATTTGTATTTTCGAGAAACTTCCAATGATTTTTATTTGTTGTAGTGAATGTGGCTGTGCCATGTGTTTTCATTAATTGATTATCACTTGCTAAATGAATTGGTTGAGCTACCAAAGGGTGCTGACTCTTTCTTTGGGTGTTTGATATTGTTCCCTTGCAGGTTGAAAATGATGCCATTGTGGCATTGACCGTGAGAAAAGGTTGTTTCTTCTTCTGATCTTTGATTTAATGCTACAGATGCCCATAATATACAAGTAATTTATCTGAAATGATTGACTTTTGTGAGGTCGTTCACATTTGCATTTTGCATCCACTTTTTTGTTATATCAACTGCAAGGAAATTGACAGTGACCATAACTGATGAGAAGGAAATTGACATTAACCATAACTGATGATCACATATAGCAGTTCTAGCTATCTTTCCTTTTGTCATTCCTTTTACTGCACATTTTTTTAGCTTATTTTGTGTTTTGTCCTCTCATTTATTATGTTTGAAAGCTCCTTAACTAAGTCATCTCTGGCATTCCTTGTCTATAACAAATCCTTTTAGTTATATTTCAAAAAAAAATTAATCTCCCTCCTATGGTCCCTCAATTTTCTTGCTTTATCATTCCAAATTTACTGCATGTCTATTCTGTCAAAACGCTGTCACACCCATCTTACAGCCATGTTACCTGTTTATTGCCCTAAACATTGATCAATAACGTTATGACATTCTTAGGTGGTGTTTGGATGAGCTTCCAGAACAGCTTACCGTGTCGGGAAGCTGGAACAGGTTTTGTTTGGACGAGCTTCCCGCAGGGCTTTTGGGCTTCGAGCTTTTGCGGGAAGCTATTTTGTATACGATTTTCAGCTTTTTTCCATGGAAGCTTTTGCAGGTAGCTGATTTCGAGCTTCCTTCAAAAACTCCAAAAGCTCTTTATAACAGTCTTATTATTGTCTATATTAGCTTTCCCCTACGTTGATTGTTCGAAGGTCCAATCGTGCGTTCTGCTTCATCCACTATGCGTTTCTTCTGTTGACCATACCCTTTTTTATCCAACTTCTTGAGTTGTAAAGCCAAGTACCTTCCTTTTACTGAATAAAAATGGAAATGGTACGGTTCAGTCTTTCCTCAATCAAATTGCCCAGGTTTTTCACTGTTGATTTTCTTTGCAAACTTAATGAAGAGGATTAGTTTGTTACTCTTTTGGCAATAGTCTGGCAACTAAAACTTCAAAAGTTTGATCTTTTTGTGAGTTTTATGATGCAAAGTTAGTGTCAGGTTCCATTTGATTTCAATGTATTAGTTAACAATTTGAATGCTTTATACGCTTGAGAAACTTTTAAGATTATTGAGCTAGTAACTCACAAGGCATTGAAATGATAAAATCCATCTAAGTGCATTTTAAATTGGATATAAATCCATCATTCCACCCCCCTCAAGGTATGTGCCAATCACTTCCACATCGCGCACATGTTCTTTCACGCCTTGTGCATCTGGTGGTGACTTATGACGCCCTAGTGGCGTAGCTAGCACGGAGGCGCGGTACCCGTGCATAGGTTCTTGCCGGGGGCCTCGTACTCAGCTAGTAGGACCTTGTATCGATGCACAGCCAAACAAGCAAAAAAAAAAAAAAGACAACTTAACCATAACCGGCAAGCCTAGGCCCATCCGTTTTGGTTTGATTAAAGCTTTTAAGGAATTGGGAGTAATTTATCATAATGAAAGAAGAATACCCACAAGTGATCACAATTTGCACCTTGTTGAGCATGGAGTTGTTAAATTTCAATTGAAATAATCTTGAGCATACTGTGGAGCAATTGGTATGAAAAAATAATGGGCCGATATTTTGTTACTTTCACGAAAAATTGAAGATATATAGGGGATTGCTTGCTGTAATCATGCTGTTGATCAATTGTTATTGAGCCCAACATAATGAAAATTTTGTTACTTCCCGAAACATTAAGATGCATAGGAACTGACATACTAAGCAAATTGTGTTTCATTGATGCAATTATAAGGCTACTGCATGCCTCCCTTGATGTTCTTGAAATTTTTGGAGGAATAACTTGACTTGATAAGAGAGGGAGTGACATTTAAGCATACTAGTCGTACAACAAATTTTGATGGAATTTTCACCTGCAACGAGAGTTAATATTATATATCTTGATTTTGTGTATTGTATCTTTGCAAAGTAAACATAACTTCTATTTCTTTGTGCCCTTTGTTTTCTTTCTGAAATCATTCAAGCCTTTCATTTACTATTGTGGACACTGATCTTTACGACTATTTCATTGCAACTTCTCTGATTTGCCGCCTCCCGTGTTTGTCCCTCAGACGGCAATGAGTTCGAGGAAGTCCACATTGCAGGGCCGGAGGGCTTCACATCGCTATCATGATGCGGAAGCCTTGGTATAATAACGTAAGATTTGATTGTGACCGGTTCTTATTAGAATGGGCTGTTGTTGTGGGAGAGGTATTCGATGAACCGAGGGATTGTGTTATCGAGTCTATTGTGATTACTTGTTCTATGAGTATATGCAGCAGAGATTCATGCACAGATTTTTCCTTTGAAATTTTAACTGGCTTTTGAGCATAATTACTCCGCGATTATGCCTTAATTGTGAAATGTGGCAATGATTGTTTTATCTTTGGATTTGGTCAGAGGATGAGCTTGTTCTTATATCACGGCTATACCAGATGAGGAGGCCCAGCGATTTTCGGCCAAAAAACAGAGCCGTTAGCCACGTCGTTGTAGGAGCATTTGGGACCATATAAACAGAGCAATAAGCCAAATAAACAGAGCCATAAGCCATCTAAACAGAGCCATCAGCCATATTAACCGAGCCATCAGAGCCATGCATTAGCCACGTCCACAGCAAAACCTGAGGCGGCCTGGGCCCCGTTCTAACCGGAGCATTAGCGGTAACTGGAGCAAATGTGGCGGCTTGGCCCCCGTTTTAACCGGATCAAATGCGGCGGCCTGGCGCCCAGTTTAACCAGGGCAAATCAGTGTTTTCAAAATCAGACCGGAAGGCGAACCGAAAAGGCATCCGGTTCGGTCCAAATCGGTACAAACCAGTGGTTCAACCATTTGAACCGCATAAAAATATATATTTTTTAAATAGATACTTAATAAATTCTTCAATGGCAAGATTTGATTCCTGGGTTAACATACAAACCGGTTTATTCAAAGACCGAACCAAAACATGTTCCGGTTACAGTCCAAACCGGTAGAACCGTCCGGTCCGGTCCGGTTTTCAAAACACTGGGGCAAATGCGGCGGCCTGGCTCCTGTTTAAACCGGATCAAATGGGGTGGCCGGGGCTATTACGATGGCAACATATGCGGGCATATAACCGGCGGTCAAGCCCTCGCTTTAGTATGCTTGCGGCCATTTATGGCCACCGGAAAAGGTCTGATCTGCTGTCGTGTGGTGGCTGGAAGACTGGTGTGGTGGCCGGAGAGGGCAGAGGTTGTAGACTGTGGTTTGTTCAAGCGATCAAATCCGAGGGGATTCCTCATTTTTAGTTTGTATGTAGAAGTGAAATTAAACCAATTATTTACTTGACTTGATTGTATCCAATTTATATATGGCTCAAAAACCAACATTAATGGTGTATTAGATGTAGTGTGTTAGTATTCTATTAGTCCCACCTCGGTTGTGGTAATGTAATGGTGTGCGTTCTCTCTCTATATAAAGAGAGGTAGTCTTATGTAACAACAATGAGATTGATGAGATAATATAAGTAGTTTTTCACCCCAAACCATTACAATACCACAACCGAGGTGGGACTAATAGAATACTAACACACTACATCTAATATGGTGGATCCATTAACGAAAGTGGGAGAGATACTCATAATAAAGGAGATGGGGAACAAACAATGGGCTTTTGAGGATCGGCGGGTGTGTCAAAAGCATTCAGGCAATGAGCCTATTTCGGGATCGAATTAATCCCTCCGAAAATACGCACCAACCCATTTGGAAGTTTCCCTACGCACTCTTGGGTAACTCGAGGGGTAGATGGAGTTGAACTCACACCCTCCGCACCAAACTATCAGTTGCTTAACGACTCCTCTATCCCTGCAGATTTTACCCTAGACAACACCCTCACTAAATTTCATCAAATTCCAAAACTTTTAGGATGATAAAACAATGCTTGAGGTGCAGCAACGACGCTGCACCTCAGGCCCAGCATCCCTTTTCCCATCCATATATATATATATATATATATATATATATATATATATAGGGTCAGGTTCAATGGACACTGTTTTTGCACTTAAATTTTTACACCGATTTTCAAATCAACTAGATAGAGATTTTAGAATTTCTTGATTTTTTGTGAGCATAATCACCTTGACTTAGATAGCACGTCCACAAAAAATCAGCACATTCTAAAGCCTCCAAGTACATCAAAATTAAAAAGCTTTATCAACCGTCCATTTTAATCGTTAATTTGAAGAGCACATTTAATAAGTCTAGAGGTTTTAGAATGTGCTGATTTTTTGTAGATGTGTTATCTAAGACAAGATGATTATGCTCACAAAAAATCAAGAAATTCTGAAACCTCTATCTAATGGTTTGAAAATCGGTGTAAAAAATTGAGTGCAAAGACAGTGTCCATTGAACCTGACATATATATATATATATATATATATATATATATATATATATATATATATATATATATATATATATATATATATATATATAGAGAGAGAGAGAGAGAGAGAGAGAGAGAGAGAGAGAGAGAGAGAGAGAGAGAGAGAGAGAGAGAGAGAGAGAGAGAGAGGAATGATAAAATGCGGCGTGCGGTGTCACCCGCAACCATCTGATGCACCCGTTGCGTGTGTGTGATGCACGCAGCGGTGCATCAGATGGCTGCGGTGCGACACCGCACGCCGCATCCTAACACGCCCATATATATATATATATATATATATATATATATCCACTCATGAACTCTTACAAGTAAGTTTACTAATGATCCTGACCATCCGTTCTAATCTGATGGATGGTTGGGATTAAAGTGACTACCATCCCCTCTCTCTCTCTCTCTCTCTCTCTCTCTCTCTCTCTCTCTCTCTCTCTTGATCGAGCAGCACCCCGTAGCCCCCCGACCTTCCCTTCTGGCGTCCGATCGCCCCTTCTGGTGACACCGGCAGCCCCGACCGGTGCCTACCACCCTTCCCCTCCAGCTCCCACGCCGATTGCACCAGCCCTGACCCCCCCTCCCATCCGGCGTTGATCGCAGCCCCTCCCACCTCCCGTCTGGCGCCGATCGCACCAGCCCCCGACCGCACCCTCTATTTTCGATCTTCATCCCCGATGCCGGCAGCCCTGATCTTCATCCCCGACGCCGGCAGCCCCGATTTCAGTGTGATCAGGGCTGCAATCGGCGCCGGCGGGGTGGCTCGACGGAGGGGAAGGGGGAGGTCGAGGAGGCTGCTCTCGACGGGGGCTGCCTTCGGAGGGGAAGGGGGCTACCGGAGCCGGAGGGGAAGGTCGGGGATTTGATGGACCGGTCGGGGAGGGGGATCGATTGGGGGAGGGGGGGGTCGATCTGCGCCGGACGGGAGGGGGCGGAGGGGAAGGTCGAGGAGGGGGATCGGTCAGGAGGGGGGGTTTGTTTTATTCGATTAATCGATTGATCGATCGATCGATCGAGAGAGAGAGAGAGAGGGAGGATAATGTTAGGATTGATGTGCTCTAAGCTTGTAAAACTTTATGTTTTGGTCTAATAAAGATTGATAGTTATTAATATATGAGATGCATATAGATGCGTAACATAGTTACGTGTTCTTTTGGGAACAGAGAGCCATGGTTATATGGTAGTCCACTGAGTTGAAGACTGAGTGGATTGGTCCCGTATAACCTAAATCAGTTCGCAGCTATGATCAGGTTGGTCACCTCATCATAGTAAGCTGTTGGCGATGACAGTTCATGGGATGTCTTCACCATGGTCATCACCAGGCACAGTGTCTGTGGCTGAACGGAACTAACACGGTGTACAGATCAGTGAGCAGACACTGGTACACTAAACCATGTTTCTACTTAGGGTAAAACGGTCCTAAACCCTGAGGAACCACGTCTGATGGACTAACCAGTTGCGTGGTGTTTTGGCGCACCAATGTGTGAGGATCCATATGCAGTGATCCAAAACCACGGTGTACTGGGTTACCCGGCTGGCGTTGCGTTAGCGTGTCACTCCTGCAGGCCATCCACACCCCTGAAGGGAGGTGCGTTCCTTGGTGTGACTTACACTGTACCAAACCCAGGCCTAGTGGTCATCAGTCTGACTGTTGACCGGGTTCGATTACTTGACGGGGTAATCAGAGGTACGATGTATAGGTCAACCTGGAAGGAACCATGTCATATGATCATTCGAGTCTGACGGTAGTCTTCACCGCTCGAAGTGAATCATGGCATCAAGTGGAGGGACAGTGGGTTTACCACTACTAAGCGGAGAGCAGGGGTATGATGGAGAACATAGTAAGTCTGGGTGAATTGGAGTGCAGCCTGCGTCGCACTCTGGGTGGCTACGCAGGTTAACTCGAGCTTAGAGGATCGATGGTACACTCGGGTAGTGTGTCGATCGAGCTTGAGTTGGAAGCCATGAACCCTGGTCCCTGATGGTTCCACCTTATCAACATTATGTACGGTTCTTGAACCATCTCCTCGGAACACCATAAGCATTAGGAGGAAGAAAGAAGTATACGCTCCGTGTGTGCTTGGAACTAGAGCACGGTAGATGCGTAACTACATACGAGTACTAAGGGTTGTGCCCGAGACTAGTACAGAGTCGCATGTAGTAATCCCTAGCCATAAGTGAACTTCGCTGCATAGGTGCGATGCACCGGGGTATGTTGTGAGTTGACTAGTTGACTTTGCTAGAGGCACCCTCCGGTAGCCTCAGTTAATAGTAAGTAACTAGTAGAAATCACTTAAGAGGTGGCCGCTAGGTATCGCACGCTAGAAATGGTCAAAATGAGGCGTCGGGGCGTTTTGGTAAAAACCTCACTCTGCCGGACCTCACTGTTGGCCGACCCTAGTGGTGTGACACCTTGCTAGGGCCGGCCCTATGATGTAGGGATAAGAATCCCTCATCTATAGGGCCGGCCATATAGATAGGGATGGGGCGATAAAACGGATAAAATCGAGCCCTAAAAAGTGGGAAAACGGATAAATACGTGGAGAGATAAAAAGGAGATAATGGAGAGATAATTGTGGGAGGTCTTTATCCCCTTGGATCCTTATCCAAGGGGGTAAGCCGGCCCTATAAAAGGACCTATAGGGCGCCGGCCCCATGTGGCAAAAAACCGAACCCCCCTCTCCTCTCATCTCTCTAGTTCTCTCTCTAATCAATCTCCCGTTTCCCGCTTGATACTTCGTCTTCCTCGCGCGGAGTTCTGAAGAAGGAGAAGGGTCGTTCTTCGGAGGCACTCAGAGATCCGAGAGCAACGTTCCGTGCATCGTGTGAGATCGGGTGAACAAGAAGGCAACATCTCTATTCGTACCATTGGCATCTTTGCGAACGATCTTCCGTCTCCATCGACAAAGAAGACAATTCTCCACGGTTAAAAGATCCGTACGAAAGGTATGTGTAATCTAACATGTAGATCTAGCGAGCATTATGATTTGCATGCATGCTAGTTAATCATTACGCTAGATTGCCGTTAGGGGTTTTCGATTCTCGAGCATACACATGCACACATATGTAGATTAGTTTCTATGAAAGTTTAAATAGTGTAACGTGCACCATGAACGGTCTTTCGACCGTCAAATCGCTTCCGCTGCGAGCCTCTGACCTGGATTAATTTCCAACAATTGGTATCAGAGCCGCATTAGTGGTGTGCGTTTCACGTTTTTTCATGAAACCAACATGTGTGCGCATGATGAATGCGTGAGATCATCGGTGTTCTTACGCTTAGATCATGCATTTGTATAGATTGTGCTTGTTCTATTAATCATTCTAGCAGGGCGCCGCTATAAAAAATCTAGATCTATGCTTTGTGCTTGCTACCGGGGGTCGGACCCCGAGTTAGCAATTGTCTGGATTTGCTTTCTATGTATGGATTTATAATTGAGCCGTAGATTGGGCGAGTGATGGGGGTTGACCATCCTCGGTTTCCCATGGCCTTTTTCTAGGTGTGTTTTCTCTTCTTTCTAGGAAATTGTGTACGAGCGAGCACTTGCTCGAAGCGTACTAGAATTTTCGGTTACAGATCGAGAAGAAAGATGTGCCAAAGAAATCCACCATCGGGAGCGTGAGCGGAACCCTGGAGGATGAAAAAGATCCGGCAAAGTGTTCGCGAGCGCGACGGAGGAGCCGGACCGAGGAACCTTGCGAAGAAAGCTAGAGGCCTGCGCTGTGCTAATTAGGTTCAGGGGTCGGACCCTGAACTTAATTCAGTTTTAATGGTTGCTTTCTTTAATTAGTTCTTTATGTTTCATATCGAACCCCGATGAGATAATGTGATTATCTGTTTTCAGAGGGATGCCTTTCCCCTCCGGTCCAAGCGACTGTTTGAGGTTAGGATCCCGCTAGATGACGCCTATTATCTATTTGACTTTTGATGTTAGTGGGATCCCATCACATAAGGTTATGCCACCATTAGGTCAGCACCCGACTAGTCGGGTGTGCCTATTTGACCAGCATCGAAATCAAAGATGAGATGGAGATCCATTGAACATCAATTGTCAAATCTATAATCAAGGCGCCATGACTAGTGGGAGTCCTTTCCAGTGAGTCTGACTCTAGGATTAGCTCCAGAGCATTAGCGTGATAACTAATTTTGCAAAGCATCGATATTCTTGGAATATGTAATGTGACCCTTGAATGGAGAAATCCACTTAAGGCAGGGACTATGATATTCTGAGAATGATTAATGCTAGGCGAAGGTCTTGAACGCTAGTGGGAGCATGGTGTGACCAGGGTCTAGTATTTAGGAGGTCGCTACCTTTGCATTTGCATAAATTCATACTCGCAAAATAACCCTCATACATAATAAGGGATGCAAGAGAGGACTTTTAGAGATCCTCTGGCCTCCACGGCCAGTCGTTTTTGTGTTTGGGTGGGGATGCATAACTTCACACCCCCTAGGGTGGGAGCTGTGTGTTTCCATGCTAAATTACTTAATGACCTCCCTGAGGATATGGCGATTACGAGGCCAGGAGAGAAGGGCTTTTCATTCCACCCTAGTGGGGGCCGCATGGACTCCCGTGTCGTAATTGCTTAGGCTCGTGGGTAAGCATCCTAAGTACACGTGAGGTATTCGTTGCGAAGACAACGGTGATCACGTA